>CM067354.1:60103898-60384637 GCA_034190875.2 Urechis unicinctus
TTTACAGCACAAACCGACTGTGTCTAAATGATCGTGATGCGTTTGGAGCTTGTTCAAAACCAGTTGATTTCTGTATCCCATTGATCCTATTTCTTTTGTTACCACAAGTTATGACAATTTGACAATATGGCCCCATTCTTTCTTGTGTAACATACCCTTGTAAATTCTCAAGCATAAAGTATGGGACATTTTCAGTCAAAAATCATTACTGATTTATCGATCACAAACGGACGTGAATCGATATCATGTACGCCACCAAAAGCTGTCAACAGTACGTCGGATCTTTAGAAGTTGGGCTAAGTTTCCATGATGACATAACGTGTTTATATTCTACTGGGCGTTATGATTGTACGCGTGTGAGGTAATGGAATTTTATCATGCTATCCGATTTTATACGATGGTGTGTTTGTTCACTTGACATCAACCGTACGGTCCTATATGCGACCTTTCAGCAAGTACATCTGAAACTAATCTCACGACCCCGTGCATTAAAAATGTTGTCTACGATGGCATGGCAATAGATGGCAAATGACCACTCATTTTCGATTCAAAAGAAGAATTAAAAGCTTATTGCGTAAATCAAAAAATGTAAAAGTTAATGCAATTGTTTGAATATAGTATTTGCGGACATTATTTAGCGACAGACATTCCGTGTGTTCATGAATCGATTAGCACGACTGTTCATTGAACACAGACAGATCTACGTTAAGCGATATTTTTGACGATATCTTGGCAGGGATTGAAGAAACACTGCGCCGCGAGTGACGTCATTACCTTACCAAAAAAAAATGCCCTCTCCATTTACATGGGATTAAATGGATAGAACGCGCAGGTCATATTGGTAATGTTTGTCATTGATGTCTACAACCACGAAGACAATACTACATGGCCTGATACAAAATGTTATGTACACCGCAACTACACCTACAAAACTGATAGAGCAGCGGCGCCAAGCAAATGACACTGAAAGTCGATTCACATGCGCACAAGCGAACACACACATTCACACACAACCCTACCCAAACATTCATACAACCGATCGCAGCCATGCCCTACGGCAGTTTCTAACCTTGAAATGCTTCATTATTAGGACGACATGTATGGAGATAGCAGCAAATTTGATTGGGATAACCACCAACCTCCTAGGTAACATCAATATTCCACCGAAGTGAAATTTGATTTCAAATAGAAATCGAAAGATACAAACAAACAATTTATCCGTGGTAATTGTGTTCAGCGTAAATGGCGCATTATCTAGCCTTGACCTAAATGACCTTTATCATGTTAGTTAGCCCTGCTAACGTCGTCCATCACACGACCTTTCTTGTCATAAAGAAACACTGTTATATGGAAGTAAGCGGATTATCACAATACGATTTTCTTCAGGAGTTGTTAATGACTTGCAGGATCAGTTGTCAAGGGACCTTTCCCAAAGATCAAGGCGTCTTAATATGCATCTACATCCAGTGTCAGCACCAATGTCGCACTAAGAAGCAGGTAGCAGCTTGGATTACTCTCGCGTGACCGATGGCTGATATCGGAATGACCCTGCTCGGATAATTGACTTGAGTGCAAGTCGTCGTGGAAATGGATGAGCGTTACTACTCGCCCAGTTCTCAACTACCATATATTGTTCCGATAGCGTTTACAGACATGATGCTGTCTTAGTTACCAGTATGAGAAAGTGTGGTTCTGCGATGTATACTACAAAAACGTTGAGTTCAAAAAAGTCATCATTGGCACCATGGCTCTGGTCATGCGATGTGATGACGGAAAACGGAATGGCTTTCCGTTCAATTATGCGGCAATAAATATACTTCCCTCATGCTGTTAAGTTATTCGCCAAATTCGATATGGTGGATGTTTAAATATTTCGTAAATTTCGCAACCACGAGTGGCATTTCCTACTTTTCAAGACGATTAAATGACCTACTGACCAATTACGATATGAATGGCACTATCAAGTATAGACCTACCTTTCCATTGACGATACATGTTTGCGTGGTCTTAAAATTTATAGCTTTAGTTCCAACATTGTCGAATAGTATCTGCACAATCTGTAGCTTAGCGCGTTAATCTCTATCAACGCAAACTCTGTCGAAATTCTCCTGCAGTAGAAACAGTGTTACATTGATAAACCCTTTTTATCATGCACACCTTGTCCCATCAACTTACATTAACACATCGAATATGACGCGATATAATTTTTGCACTCGGTGTCAATGATTAAAGGAAGTAAGATGAAACCATATTGTTGCGGCTTAAATATAGTTTCGAGAGTGAATATTGCATTGTATATCGATAGCTCGGGGGTCCCAACTTCATCAGTGTGTGGAGTTTGCATTCCATCGATAAGAGTCGCCCCAGTGGATGGGTTATGAAAGGAAACGAAACATTTCTTACAACATCATCCTCGTTATTATCTTCATCATCGGCATCATCACCTCATCACGACTAAGAGACATTAGCTATGTAAAAGCTGGTATATCAATCAGTTCACCTACCGAAAGTCGCTAGTCGTTTTATCGATGATACTGAGGTAGGGCGGCAAGCTTCAATTATCTATAATTCCACAGGGAAGAGATCTTAAACACAATAGTAACCATGCTTAACGTTCTCAACATATATGTTTAGATGATGCAGGGGGTACATTGAAGCTTTTTGATTACGAACATTCTCCACAACACAACGTGTTCAGATTCTTAAATCATGCACGCTACTGAAAAAGAGACTTTATGTGGACACAAGATTAAGCTACTATAATATCACTTATAAACGTTTATAGTGGAATCGATGGGCCATATAAGCCATTCATCTAGTCATTTTAGTGGTAATCCAGCTTACCGCCCACCACCAAAGACTTCAATGCAAAAGCTTTCGTCCAAATAAACAAGCCGGCCTTTCAGTTTTGCCTCTGCCATGACTGAGCCATTTTCGATCAGAGCTCTTTGCAAAAGCAACAAAATCACATCCGCTTTCCCCAAGAAGATAGTCGACTGCTACTCACAGTATAAGGCATCTCTCTGAAACTCAATATGAGCACGCGTAAGGGAGGCAAAGTGCACCATAATCGATTTGACTTAGATATTCATCGTACAAGGAACGCATTAGCCATTTTGTTTGTTTTTATCATTATTGACAGCAGACATTTATCAAGCAATCGTTATAGGCGGAGATGAAAGAGAAACGCAGTAGAGGGCGTAGTCGGTGACTGCTAGATATCTGTGTCCCCTCAAGTGTGTATTGTGCTGCCATGGTTACGGGCGTGCTGGGTTTGTAATGTCGACAGTATGCTGTAAGGCCATTAAATGTGTTTTATCCGTCCTTACTAATGCTTCAATATGAGAGAAAAACAATTAATATCTATTTGATTCGTTGAAATAGTCACTGTCAAACATGCTTTCGCGCCATGTTGAGCGCCTATGACGTGGATATATGAGGATGTTATTGATAACTAAGTAATCGTAGAGCGCTGAGGGTCCACACTCAACATTTCCCATTGTAGAAGAACTTATACGATCTGACACACGGTTGTCAGAAACAACTCTGTCACAGTGTGTTAATCCCATTAGACACAGCTACTAAAGTTGATCTCAATACTCCGTCAAAATTCAATAATGTCCACATGCCTTGGTTGCTTTGTACGTAACAAATAAGCAGAATATTATATTATACGACAACAAATACATACACTGTCATATAGGGTTAATTTATTGCAGATTCAACACATGAAGAGCTATGTAACAGAAGATATTTTGATTAAATGAGACGGATTGATTGATTGTCCTAGCCAATAGCGAAGATATGACACCTTATATTTATAGGATAACCTGTGTAGACACTACTTGACGCCATATCGTTGCAGCATGAGGATGCCATCTTACGCAACATGGCTGCGCATCCGAGAAGTCGACTGTCACGCAGCAGTAGACTCTAGGTTACACCAATTGTAAAGAAGGTGTCAGAGTCACATCTTATTGTAAAGTCTTTTTTTATCCGCCTAGTAAATATACCGACAAATACACATCCTCATAAGCATGTAACTTGGCACGACACCAAACCATTTCTGAATTGGCAGCGAACCAATGCAATTAACAACATTAACGCTTTTAACATTTATTTATGCCTACCATTCATATAACGGTGATGCACTTATATACAGTGATGTGTTATCAGGTACATTTTGCTTTAGGGTATATTCTAACGGATATATCAATATCTAACTTAATTAACACAACTGTACCAACGAAAGGGTTATAAATTTGACATCAATCTGATTGATAAGTTTAAAAATGCAGGAATTATGTACATGACAGGTGACCGTATCTGAGAGATATTGTCAATGTTTGGTCATCTTTTTCGTTCCCTTTCTACTTAAGGCTAGAATCATAATGGCGAGGGTGCGTCATACAGGTAGGCTTGGTGATACCACGACGTCAATATTCGGAGCCCAGCGTCATGTTAACTTAAGGCTAATAACGCACGGTCTATTAACGCACAAGCTAATGTATTGCATAATCAAACGTAAGTGCACGGATATATATGTATGGCAGATACACACTAAGATATATACATCGTTAACTAGGGTACGGTGATGGTACTCATCAGACTTGTTTGATGGCGCTGTTCACCAGCGGCAGTGCTATAGAGTAGGGTCGGCGTGAGAGAGTGTCAGGTATTCAGCTCACAGTGGCGTGGCTAGAGGACTTGTTGAGGCTTCCTGTGTACTTTTACACTTATCGACATCATCCTGATCAAATGAAATGACGTCACCAGTGTCAGCACTCCCGTCACCGCTACTGCCTCGCTCTACAGCTCCGTTATCCAGTCCAATAGTCGCGCTCTCCACGTTTCCCTTGCTTCTCCCCGCGGGCGTCTCCTTCTCCGCTTTCGGACAATCATTGCCGTTGACGGGAGCTTTGACACTAAGCTTATTATTGAAGTGCGGGACAGTCGTCATCACTGTTTTCGACGACTTGGTACGAACCTTCTCGTACTCTCGCCCACAGATATTCTGCATGAGGACTTGGCGGAAACGGGTGTTGAAGAAGAAATAGATGAGGAAGTTGGTCGAGGAGTTCGTGATCACCAGCATATTCGAAATGCGGCTGTAATAGAATTGAAAGCCGCCACATTCGCGACTATCATCATCTAAGACGAGCCAGAAGATCTGCGTGAAAAGCGCGGGAACCTGGCAGATAGTGAAGACGAGGACGACGATGATAAGGACCAGGGTCACGTTGTTGTCTTGTTGTTGTCGGAGGCTCTGCATTTCTGCCCTCTTTCTTTTGATTTCTTTAAGAGCCCGAATAAGGCGGATGTTGAGAAGTGTTAGGACGCTGAGAGGGATAATCAACAAGAAAATCATATAGCATACGCTGCCGTAGATGAGAAATGCCAGCTGGTTAGCTCCGTAAGCCGTTTGGCTGATGAGAAGGCTCCCGTCGTCCGACATGGATAATTTCGTCTCGAGAAAACGGGGAATGTTGTAGAGAATTGCTAATAGAACAACAATGGCGACCTGTTTACGCGCCTGTACTACTGTACACAGACGCGCAGCTTGGTACGGCTTGCATACGGCAATAAAGCGATTGAAAGTCACCAACACAGTGACCCATATTGTGGCAGTCTGAGCTACAAACGCTGATGGGAAAAACACGCCATAGCTGAGGGCTGTTGTCGTCGTCTTGTAAGGAATACTGTAGATTCCATCAATGGCGAGGACGCTATAGAGAGGGAACGACAGCAGAAGTAACAGACTGTCTATGCAGGCCAGCCCCTGGAAGAGGAACGAAGTGGACGTCTTGATTTTGTCCGTGCGGAACACGCAAAATGAAACGATGTTTCCGATAAGTCCTGCCACAATCAGCGAGCCAATAATCAAGGTCTGTATCACGAAAATGTACATGACACACTCTGTGTTCTTGGTGCTATTGGAGGTCAGGTCCGGGATGGCGCTCGCCTCCAGTGCTTGCGTGACATTCATGTTCTGGCCGAAGTGGTCGCAATTTAGGATGAGACTAGGGCAAAGAAATTGACCCCACACGGTGAAATATCTCTCTAATTGATTTCCACGCCGTTATTCATATTTTTGCTTCACTTGTTCGCAGTAATAGAGCTGTCGGCTGATTTGTCTTGATTCAACTGCCTACAAAAATCAAGCACCCGACATAAAACACTAGTGAATTCTATCACCTCACGGCAGCACTATTATGACTCAATCTGGGGCGGCACAATCCTTCAGTGTTAAGGTGTTATTGACGGGTTGCGCAGGGTATCAGATTGGCTGTTAATTGGTTGAGTCACTAGCGCCGTCTGGCGAATCCGGATGGAGTCTCTTGTCGAGGCGATGGCAAGGCGTCAGCAAACGTGAACCATTAAATACCTGGAGGTCGGTGGTGCGGGCAAATTGATCCCGGGGGCGTTCTCACAGCAGGCGACAATAGCTTCCCGCAGAGTTTCAGCGGCTGGGATGCAGAGCCATGGCCGTGGCATCAGCTGCAAAACGATAGCATAACATTCATTGAACGTAGAGACATGTATCACCCGATGTATTTGTGAGAACGCTCCCTAGTGAATTGCAACAGCATGCGTAAAAACACATGGCATTATTTTCGGGCTAAATATCTATTATTGTATGCATTCTGTAAACACGCATGGTTCGGTGAATAGATCGGTGATGATTATAATGGCTGGGCGAGACATGGACGGCTGGTGTAAAGAATTGAATGGTGATTGCAGTAACACCAAATGATACAATATGCGCGGCATCGTTGCGGGCAGTTCAGAAAAACAGAAATGGAGATCGATTTATGTAAAGCTTATACGAACAAAGCCTTTTGTTGCCATTGTATGAACGGCAAAGGATGACGTGATGTAGGCGAGGAACACGTCGACCATGTTAACATGAACAAAGAGTTTGCTCCAAGTTAATAATGCCAGTGGTGTTCACTGTAGGTAATTCACTGAATCGGTCAGATTCTATAGCGGTATATGACACACATTAAATGCTAAGAATTATGACGCACCAAAGGTTTGCACATATAAACAAGGGTGTCCAGTAAGAGCGCTCCTTCTTAGCTTTCTATCGTTCCCGCCATTATAAGGAGCTGATGCTATCCGGCCGCTTCCACGTCTTAACAGGCGTCACGCGTCAATAAGACGTCGGTAAATCAGCATCTAACTGCAGGATATGAGACTAATATATGCGTCTGGAGTATCCTAGGCAATATGAAACGGATGATGGGGGCAGCTTTATACTAGCAGCCTCATTCACTGGTTGTCGGGCGCAGAAGGCAGCATTCATCCCGGGGGCGTTCCACAAGACGCAATGGTCAGCGTGGTCAATTACATGTATAAGAATTATTCGTCAATGTTCTATTTCGCTAATATAATAGTAGTTATTAGATGCTAATTTGGGGTCACGGCATCTGTTGGCCCTCGTGGGTAATGCGTTTGTAATTAGCAGATCGGAGAAGGGCAGTGCGGTGTGCGAAAACAGCTTGATTTAATCAGAATGAAATCGACGTGGAATCACTCGTTGCGAGGCAAACTTGCGAAGCTGCCCAATGCCAATAGCAGCAAACCAACAGGTACTCCTCATCACCAGATAAGCTTGATGGATGAGGTACGTCAATCAAATGCCTTTGCTTATGTTGTATGTAAAGACCAAGTAGAGGTGGGATGGAGGTCGCATAACAACGAGGTCCGCAGAAGCTGCCCGAACAATACCGCACACCATGTTCACTGTATTGACCTATATCGATACATGAATAACTGAGCAGCATAGGTAGCAAGGGAATGGAGTTTCTCTGCTCGTCGTAATCGTCTGTGATGAAGCAGAGCATATTGCTACATTTGGATATGCCAGTGTGCTATACGCGGCGGTATATTTGAACAGTGACCGATATAGCCAGCCGTCGGATATATATATAACTCACAATGGCCTACCGACCTAGCGCTTTTGTATGGAAGGAAATCGAGTCTTATTACCAATCTACGAAATTATTAAGGCACTAACGGGATGCATATGACGTCAACCTGCTTTAATACATGCAGCGGGTGATTGCCCAATTCAACGAGATTAGCACTAATTGAGCATAATAGGGTGATGCCCTCGGAAATCATTAAATAAGTATAGCTCTGGGCCAAGGCGATGGATTATGCGTGCACTATTGTATATGTTCTGTATCACGGACAGCTCCAACTCAAGCAATGTCACACTAATTAGAAACACAAGGTCCAATTAAAGTAACATTACGACAATTAGCTGAAGGTCCGGGGGGTTAATTAGAGTATAACTGTTGTATGCAACACGAATAGGCTGTCTATTTACTACGAGAAATAGATTACTACGGAATTAGCGGCACCACCTGATTTACTATAGATCTCTGCGTCAATTGAACAGACGTGGTACTGCTGCGAAATCAGTGACATTGAAAGAAAATAGGCCCTAGAATTTCGCACAAATATCTGAAGTTTTATATTTATACATATATATATATATATATATATATATATATATATATATATATATATATATATATATATATATATATATATATATAAATGTATTCAAACACACACAGACATGCCTATATGTACACGCACACACACACATACACAAACACACACTTTTCGCAACAGAAATATTTGCATATTTTCGAAACAGCAGCAATTGTATAGTGATTTTAGCAGTTCAGTTATATCGTTTTTGAGGTTTATCGGATCACGCCGCAGGAGAGAGTGGATTGCATTTAGAATGTGGTAGATCGGGGTGATTATAATCTCCGTGGTGCTTACTCAATGCTTTTAGCGCTGAGAGAGAATTAACAGCTCGCTATCGGGTTGGACTACATACAGTATATATGCGTTGAAAATTCACTTAGACTGCATGAATTGTGCAAAATAATAATGTTGAGGAACGAGTACGATGGGAAAATGGTAAAAAGTAAAACTTTGATCAGCTTTTCTTTTACCAGCATCCATTGTCGGCCGTTCGCGTCAGTTCCGGGGCTGACATTTGGCAACCAGCCTGTCGACTCCTTCAAAGCAACTGATAACAATCCGCACAAAAAACGCACATCTGGTTTTATTTGTTATGAATTGAGATGCATCAATAGACACTGCATTGCCGTCATGATCTGTTTCAGGTAGGTTCGGCACGGGATTCATTATACCATCGACTGTTTCTTGTCTACCAGTGTTGTGCAGTGTCGAGCAGTCAAGAGATTTCCCGTTCCAGACGGCACCACTCTTTGGATGTGTATATTCTGCCTTGAAAGGTTCGGAACGGGGAGGTGTTCATTTGATCACCACGCCATGATGCACACCATCAGGTATGATTCCTGGACTGGGTACTCTTTTTCGCTGTAAATTATTTCACCTACTTCTAGATAAATCCAAATACGTCATCTCTTTTGCATCATCACTGACATACAACCTACTGAGATTCGAGACAAAGGGCTGCGAGTATCCACCAGAGGTTACCGCTAATTAACGTTGTCATGGTAATACACGTACGATGATCCGGTACGATTAATCAAAGCAATCCGTTGGCAATCATATTTCTCCCAGAGGAATATGCAATTGCTATATTTTTCTTTATTGGTGACAGGACGAATGTGTCGTATGCACATTAGCGATTGAATGACAAAATAAATCGAAGGTGACTAAAATATGGAAAAGGCAGTGACACATGCCATAGCCCCGGTAATTGATGCCGTTGTTTCTTTCAATAGTATGATGTACACTAGACAAAACCTCGACGACAAAATGAAGACAATGTGACCACAATACGACCGCGCGAGACCAGCTTTAAAAACACATGTTTACAATGTGACGCCTGCTTTACGAAGTGACGCTACCCAGACTTTAAAAGCGATGGCTATAACAAGGAAAGCAATATCCCTATATATAGCAGGACACTGAAAAGCATATTTGCCAAATAATCCCCATTCATCGTCGGCGGGATAGGTCAGGCTGGCGGGGGTTAACGAGCTTTGTCAGCGGGTGGTCTGCCGTGCAGCACAAACTCAAGAGAGCTTCCGCTTCAACGCGACGGGCGTCCCCATTAGCATACAATACCCATTCTACACCTTAGCCCTTAGAAGCACCTATTTTAACTTAGCGATTATGGATTTTCACCACCAGCAACAACATCTACCGTCATTTTTTTTCAAAGTCTACATAATCGTCAGTCATGATTTTTTGAATGATATGTTCAGTCATCTGCAAAGATCGACTACAGAACGAATGCATTCCATTTATTCTATTCTGTTCTTCGACTGAGTGGGTTCCTCGATGCTCCTCATACATCACTCTCAGCTGAAATGGATGGCGTGCCATGGTGACAGGCATCGCTAAACGCACACACTATGAGTCTATTGATGCAGTGAGGACAATAGCTTACATCGGTAATGCGTCTGCAGTGTGTTAACTAACCAAGGGATGCTAATTAGATCGCCTGGGTCTCTGCAATTCTAATGGCAATCAACCAGATACTGAATATCGCAAACTAAAGCGCTCAGATTCCAACGTCAACCTTACGAGCGGTAACACATGGAGATCCGAGCGATCCAAATTGTGACTTAGACAAACTAATTGCTTAACTGGTCAAAGGATATTGTTCCCAATTAATTATTGCGATTGATGGTTCCAGTGATTTAGCTTTTTAAAGATACCGTGCTTGTTCAGGTTCATTGATTGTGTCTGCATTCCCATTCTTGTGCATCAGTTGTAATGGGCTGAATACCACCCCCAACCCCCTCACCAGGAGCACCAAACCGAGGAGGGGGGTGGGTGATGAAAACATCTATATCACAGAGCACAGTTATCTGTCACGTGATGTTAGACGTTCAGGCTTGATTGACAGAACATCTTGTTGGAATCCTCATTGCCGCAATCGCAAATGTTGCTAGTTGAAGAGATAGGTAAATGCAGCGTGACTGTAAGGAGGGAACTGTTAAACTCTGATTTGCACAGTGCCTAGCATTCGCCGCGTGGCAAACCTGTAGAACACATTGAACCCTGCAGGCACAGATAATGCACCGCCTCCCACAAGCCCTGTGGCGCCATAGGTTAATATTACATAAATTCGGTCTAGCTCGGGTAAAGTATTGGAACAGATATGGGCGAAACAGACACACCTAAGGGGGAAATCAGATGGTATGTTCTGATAAAATATATCACGAATGAATGAGTTATGTCCCTTGCCCTATTAGTGAACGAAGACAATTTGTATCAGTCGTACCACAGGTCAAGCAATTAACGATGGTGAAGTGTTCATTGAATAAAGCGGAATATAGGCGGAATACAGGTTCCATACTACTAGTCCTTATGAACATATATATGGTAATTTGGCATGATAATACGCCCCTTAGTAACAAGATGGATACATAAATTGGTAAACAAAGACGAAGTTATTACGATGAAAACGTGATTAACCAAGAGGGCGAGCAAGTAACAAATGAAACTTGTCGCCATTTTATCCGAACAGGGAGAATTCTTATCACGCTCCCTGGTAATCTGTCGGTCTTAACGGCAATTAGTACGAGGCGCTGTAGAAGCCGAGATAATTGAAAGAAGTTTCCACTCTCCCCAACATCTCGAGAGCATAGAAAGTCTACAAAAAATGGAGTGAGATTATCAACTCCACCCAACAGCAGCACGTGCATTGCATTAGATTCCGAAACAACAGCGTGGCCCCTTTGTAACCAAAAGCCGTTATCTCCCAGAGGCATGAAGATGAAATGTACATTTCTGAATGAAACCTACAACAGTCACATGCCTCTTGGAAAAGAACACTGGCATATTACGAGTCTTGCATTCAACACTTGGCATCGAACGAAAGGTAAAAGTTACGCTGTTCAACAAAATATGATGCTAAGCGGAGTGTATTACAGTTAGTTGAAGTGTCGTCAAGCGACTGGTTAACGATTGAATAGCCACACAGCGGAGAAAGTAACATTAGCATTAGCAAGCGGAATGCGATGTGCGATTCATTCGGGTAGGTCTGTCTGGAAGAGAGATGCTCCGCTCCAAAACCTTTATATCAACAAACAAACTGAGTTAACGGAGTAACTAGGCGAGTTGCGCCGATAATTGCGGCATATTTAGTCTATCGTTGAGGCACGGCTATGTCGAGTCGGGAGTTACCAGTCGCCGCCCGCTGAGGCAGGTACGGTCAGTTTATTTGCATTCAATATGTTGTCTTTGTACCGAGTGCTTGTTTGCCTATAGAGTCTGCCAGGCACTTGAATCAGTCCTGATATGGGCACTTTTGAGCTTCAAAATGAGTTATATTTGCTCCGTGGCATATATATATTGATGTGATTGCATTCATTCCCTGCACGTTCAAAGACGGGTTGACTGTGAGAGCCAAGTGTTCAAAGAGGCTATTGGCGGAAGAGGGGCACGAGAGAGCGGCATTTGGGCTGTCGGCGTGTGCCTGGTTGCGGGTCAATATAGGTCGTCATTGTCTGCCGAGCAGAAGCGAGTGGCTATTATCTGGGATTATAAAGCCACATGAAGCCATAAGGAACGATGGCTTTTGATTCCAGCGTACATACCGAGTGTGGGGAATTAATGTGGCTGCCATGGGCGGGGCTAATAAAGCATGCCCGCTCGTGATAACGTTATGATTGGGTTCACATACACGGTAGCCACCAACCATTTATCTCATGTCCTTGCTAAGATAACCACGTCTCCTCTTTTCAGGAACATAGCAGACACTGCATACAAATGGCGCTTGTACATTAAACACAACGGCGGGTGCACATTATCTCGTCAGGTGATCAAAGTTTTCTCACCATCAAATTCTGGAAGCTATGTTTTAAATTAGAACGCTGTGCCGTGTTCACCTGATGCTCGGCATTATTGAATCATATCCCGTTGATAAGGCCGTTGGAGACAGACATTGATCATCTCATCCCAGCGCGAATTCGTAGAAACGGTTTTTTTAATATATGATCGTGAATGTAGACAGCGATATCTTTATTCTGTTTACATCAACGTGTGACCTACCTGCCAGCATCCAGGATCCCTGTGCTCGGCTGCAATAACTCTTAATGATAACATCTCCTACGCAACCACTGGTCAAACTGTTCATCACAGACGCTCGCTTTTGCCACGCTGTATTAGTTTCCCGGAATGATCGCCGTGACGCTGCATTGATAGGGCAGTTTGGAATGGAGCATAGGAATATGTTAACGGATATTCACAACGTTGATAGGTTTGGTAAGCTCTTGCATAAATTACAATCTAGGAAAAAGCCGAACATTGATGAACGGTCGAGCGACAACTGCTTCAAATCGCTTACCACAACCGTACAGTATGGGTCGATGCATGGCGCCGTAGCGAGAAATGCGCAGTCGCAGACAAGCCAATCATACGCTACAAAGGTGCGATGCTTACATGAATTTTTAAAATATACAGTGCATCATGACTAAACCTGAAGCCTCATAAGTCGATGGCTGGAAGGGAGAAGCGTTAGAACTGCGTTACAGCACCGCTTAACATTTACCGCAAGCAGGAAATACCCTCTCTGGGGTGCTCTAGATACCTTTCAAGTGAAGATGACATCAGGATGTTACAGGCGCAACCTGAACAGGTGTCTTCCATTACAAGATAGTGCGCCGATGCTTTTCGGGCATAATTAAGAGTATTGGAACTCTGGGAATGCAATTCAGGAGAACGAAATGCAAACTGGCTGCAGCCCTCGCAGACATAACTTAGTGGTAATAAGATTGGTGGAAGGCGGAAGCCAATTTACTCTGAAGTAGCCGACTCAAGCCAGGGCTAGCCTCGCTCACATGACCAGATGTGATTGCTGAAACTAAAAGGGAAGGTCTTAGAGCAAGGAACAAGTGCGGGTTAATGGGAGTATGATTCAGGTGGCCTCGGGGAGAAAGCTTAATCATAGTTGCAAATAGGATATTCAGCGCAACAAACGGGAAGTGATTAGATTTCTTATTCTTAGTAAGATACAGATTTGTAGCATTTGCAGTTTGCTAATTCCTCTGAGCAATTACGTATGGGAATATGTGAGTTCCTATTAGGGGTATTGGAGCTGTGGTCCCTGGCGGACGTCGTGTTAAATGTGAAGTGGATTTTTAAGATTTTAAATGTCACGGTGACAAAGTCGGATTTTTTTCTCCGACGACTAAGCCCAAACATCGCGGTCACGAAGCTGCATTGTGAGGGTTTTTTTCGGTTAAAATGCTTGACGATAATCACACATTCTCCATCTGCGTAACTGTTACTAAAACGAAGGTCGAAAGCGGTATATCGTGACGTCAGACGAGGCATAGGCTGTCAGGTGGTAATGCCTCTGGTATTACAACGCCCCACTGCAATGTAGTGTCATGCGCTTTGGGAGCATTGACATCACAACTTAAAGACGACGACGACACTGGCTTTATGAATGCTTGCTCTAAACACAAAATGCCAAGGACAGGGATGAGACAGCGTCAGGAATAATACATTGTGACGCCGGTAACTTACCCATAATACCCTGCCTGCCAGTTGTCACTTCCCATTAAATAGAGACTACCTCTGCGCCCTACGTGATTTAGAAGCTTGGCGAGACGATGCACATGTTGGAGGTGACACATGGGTTTGTTAGAGGATGACCTCTAGGACAGCGAAGCCTTTTTCAATCCTCCTCGGTGACGCCGTAATGGGCTCGGCACGATGACAAAAGTAAAACCCACATGGTGCAATGAATGTCGCAGGTCATCGTGTGGATATGGAATGGTCTAATGGAACTTATGTTGATTGAATAAGTCCCTTTACTTAAGGAGCCGGGCTGAGATGACGGGAGGCCCAAGGGTGGAGACGCTAAGGGATGTGATATCTGATAACGAACTTGGCCTCGAGTAAGCACGGTTTCACCAGGAGTATGTATCAACATGGAATTGTAAAGGACAGATCATATTATAGTTCAGTCATCAAACCACAGCAACCACAATCACGAAACTACCTGAAACCATCTATTCTAATGAATTGCTAAAATATATTCGGCCCAATGGCCTAAATATCCTGAGGACGAAACACACTCGATCGAAATCAATTCCTCTTATGGTGAGATTTGAAATTCACGACTTTAGCACCATGGGTCTCTAATACAAAGGTATGCATGCCAGTTTACGCCTCCTGGTTATAACGCCAGCTTACAACTCGCTCGTCGCTTGCGTCGCGAACGGAATTGCAGTGTTGGTAGATCAATCTTTGCCATTCTCTATTTAAGGGCGACAACTGCCGAAACATCCTCGTTTTTCGTGGCTAACGACAGAACCAAGTATGCAGTCTATGCTCGGAATGAGCGGACAGGAATGTAACGTTCTTATAAAAAGCATATCACTGGCCATAATATGGAACTCGGTTTAGAATCACACGGCACAAAACTTAATTGAGCATTTGTCAAAGTACATGAGTGTATGAGATTTTCAGTTGTCGCGTAGGAGTCGTTTTCCAGACTTTGCTGTGGGCCGGTGCTACTGTTGTTGAAAGCATTACCGCTAACGAATGTTTTTTTGATGTCGCCCACGAACGACAGAGATTGCTTTTAATCTACCGACATAACCTCTGCAAATCACCGAGATCATTTTGGCGTAACGACTGTTGTGTGTGCTTGGTTGCGTGCTTGTGCGCGTGTGAGTGAGTGTGGGAGAGATAGGGAGAGGGAGAGAGAGGGAGATAGAAATGAGAGATAGAGAGAGAGAGAGAGAGATATAGAGAGATAGAGAGAGAGAGAGAGAGAGAGAGAGAGAGAGGGAGAGTGAGTGAGTGAGAGAGAAAGTAAAAGAGAGAGGTAGAGAGTGAGGGAGAGAGTGAGAGAGAGAGAGAGGGATGGAAGGAGAGAAAGAGCGGGAGAGAGGGAGGGAGAGAGAGGGAGGGGGAGAGAAAGAGCGGGAGAGAGGGAGTGAGAAAGAGAGATAGAGAGAGATACTTATATATATATATATATATATATATATATATAATATATATATATATATATATATATATATATATATATATATATATATATACATATATATAGGGGGGAGAGTGAGGGGGAGAGAAAATGAGAGAAAGGAAAAGAGAGAGAGATAATGAGAAAGCGGACAAGAGAGATTGAATGCCTGGTGACCATGTTTAACTAACAATCCAACATTACAACACTTGTACGTGCGTGTAGGTGCGTGTGTCAGGCGCATTTGTCTGGCATCAATACACTTTGCGAAAACTGCAGCTGGTTCGATGAAGCCTGCTGTAACCAAGCGACATGAGATCGCAGGCTGACTGCAAATGTCATAGACAAATGGCGTTTTTGCATTTTGATATCACGCACTACGACAAATGGATTATTAGTGCGTAAGACGCGCTATTAATCGTATTTTGTCGTAACTGCTGGTGGTGTTATGATACGGTTTGCTTTTGCTACAAAATTATCATTAGCCATAACAAGACAAGAATGACAAAGTTTGGAGACTATTGCTATTTATTTTAAATACTACGTTGAATAGTCCGCGGTGCTGGTAGAGGGTGGGGGTGGGGGAGGATTTCAGATATTCCACAGAACTCTAACAGCACATTATGCAAGCCGTGGCACTCAAACAGCCCATGCTGAGCGCCGCAACCCTCAAATAGCATATGTTATAAGCAGCCGGCATTCAATCACCATATGTAGATCCAGGTCGATATTGTGCCATAATAATTATATCAGCCGTTGCCAAATATTGCATTTAATAAGGCTTCGTTATAAAATCTCCGTTATTGAGCATTCGTATATCACATCATTCGTGATTACCTTTTATTCCAAATTTGCATAGCTGCCCATTTGCAGAGGAGAAATAGGACGTATCATAAGCTACTGTCGAGGACTATCCGATTGCTCCGTTAATGCGCCTTCCGTATAAGCATGGCCTGCGTCTGCATGCTGCTCGCAGCTCAAATATAATAATATAATAGCATTTATTTCGCACGCATGGTACAGATATTGTATGTCGATCATAAATAAGAGTCCGCAAGTCACAAACAAATAGCAGTGTCTAGGTAACCTTACACCAATAAGCAAATTTACGGCTAGATGCCATTTATACACATGACGAGATATTGCATAAGCATACGCATACACGTCGCACCTAAAAACAGGCGCTCAGTTCGACTTATACACAGCTTCAGGGTTCGAATATCGACGTCCATCGTTCATATTCTTGGCAGGCATTCGCAAAACACCGAGCGGTCCGAGCGGTATAAATGGCGTTTTCTCCGGTCGATGGCATTGCGTCGCGAATATATCCATTCGTGTTCTGTATAATATTCAGCACAAATAATTGCTTTATTTAAGGAGTCAGTCACATATGAACGCTACTTTAGTGCACGCTAGCTATTAACTTTCACTCTACGAATTTAAATGAGTCGGACGCTTCTAAACGTCTATTCGACTTCACTGTGAAGACTAAACCACAACGAGAAAAGCAATTTAGTATCAAATAAGGTGCCAATTCGGTGGCCCTGTGATAATTATAGCATGGCGCTGTCGGCAAGATCGCGCGTGTGCGGGTGAATGATGTCGCATAAGACTTACCTGTCTCTGTCGTTTAAATAACTCGGGATAACTAAGATGCTTATGCCTTCGAATGAGTACACATCCACATTTAGCGCCTCTTGAGTGTCTGAATATTATCAGAAAAGTCCATATGGCCAACCAGTTGGCCGAGTCAAGCTGAATGCTTTTCACTTATCAGCCAATAAAGAAGACAAGCAGGACCAGACGGACACGGAACAAGACGGACCTAGTCAGTCGCCCAGCTACTTGCTCTTCTGGGAACCCTTCTTTTATAAAGGTCTGCAGATCGGTTAATTTCCTCCCTGTGCGCGCGGAGCAGGCCACGTGACCTCAGACTAAAAGCTCGGCAGTGTGTGAGCTCTGGCGGGTCGACGCGCGAGTGGCTATCACCCAGTCAGCAGCGCCTTGCCATTCCGGTTTCTGTAGGGTTCTTTCTCGCCGGTAGGTGTCAGTACTGGGGAACACGAACGCCGCCTCCATCGCCGCTGACGCCCAAACTGCAGCGGATATCGTTGTTCGTGTCTCGGCAATGCCGGAAAACCATGGTTTCAACAATGTGAAATAGGTGAATATTGGCAAATGACAATGCACTGAAACACAGGGGATTCCCGTCGCCCCTCCACTAAGGGTTAGACAATATGAAAACCGATTTACCTTGACGACGCTTCAACATTGAGGTGACACCGTGACAGTGATGGATGGCAAATCTGGCACTTGGACACCTTCCCTCAAAAGTCATGACCGACAGCGGGCTGTCAACCCCCCTCCGTTGGTACGTTATACCGTTGAGCTGGCGGATTGCGGCTTAACCTATGATAATTGCGTGTATAGCTGTTGCGCTCGTATGATGGATCGCCTTCAGAGATCAAACAGAAGTGTTGATTAATTACAATGGGAATCATAATTTGGGCTTGGTTGTGCCCATTTGTTTCACAGAAAATCTGTTTAACCATGTTTCCTTACGTGGACTTTCGCTGAACGATCCCAGTCGGCCATGGTTTACTCGGTACTGCGCGGAATACACGAGTTCAATAAGGTAATCCCTAAGGCCGTTCCAAACGGGAGGATGGCATCGCTGTGACCTGCTCTATGTATGTCGACACAACCCCCGGAACCGCTTCCCAACGAATACGATCTTTCACACTTTTCACTTGCTATGATGTCAAGTTAAGAACATCCTACTTGCATTATTTTCTCAATTTAAAAGTAATAAGTCGAGTCATAAATCATCAGTTGTCTACTTGATATATGAAGGTCCATTCACCGTAACTCGCTTGGGATTTCAAATCCGCATTTTCACTGGTCGTTTTCATTACATTTAGCTAATTCTAGGCAGGCAGCATAGATATTGCATATGACGCATGATTGATGAATGATTTAAACCATGATATTATGCGAGTCGTATGTAACATTTGCTGTGAACCTTACACATGGATTTGCACCGGTCGACATAGCTGGTTCGTGAACCCATTTCGTATGTGGCTTAAGGTCAATTACTACCGGTTGTTACAAGAGCAATCGGTCGAGTGCATACTGCATCCTTTTCACCTCTCACAGGCAGCATTTGAATATATATTCGTTGTTTAGTTGCCCAGATATTGTGCAATGAGATATTGTAGGCATTATCCAGCTTAAGGCTTTTATGCTGACAAACATCCATCTTTCTTGGCCAAAAAATGATGAAGCCGACAACGTTACTATACACCATAAAACTCACATTGAAACAACTGACGCATTCTGCCCAGCGACATATAAAACCGCCCTACTTCCTTCGGCCTATTCTGGGCTTGAATAAGAGAATTATATTTTGCTGTGATGAATTATTCATTTCGATCGTCGAAAATGGTTACGTTCTTTGGGCAGCATTAAATAGTGGCATAATGCTTGCAGGGAAACGTGATGTGATAGGTTCAAGATCAGCTTTCGTTCTCCTCTGAGCTCAGCTCTGAGCAAATAAATATATTAAGTGACCCGTTGTCACGTTTTCAAGCTCTGTATTCCCAGCACAAGTCGACGAGCTACATATATACATCTATAAAATCAGTATAAGTATACACAGCTGTGACATTGCAGCTTGACCAGAAATAATTGATCAAACATGTACCAGGTGCAATTTATCTGTCCTTCAATAATAAGTACGTGAGCATCAATATTGGCGCTGTCAACCGATTAATGCAAATCCCAATCAGCGAGTCGTTTATTGACCCCATTAATTGATGAGCATTTCTCTTTGTATTTTAACTATGAATTTATTCAGATATTATTCATCACGAAATGAACATATATTTCCCCATTATTTAGGAGCTATGGAAACGATTGACATTCGACTGGTTATCGTCATTGTATGTCGTTTTATTCTATGTGAGGGGTGATGTGTTTAACTGCCGACTGGTGGAAGCACATACATCCACTGCGGCGTTATGTTCAAAAATTGATATACATGGCCATGATGACTGAGACGGGTAGCCATGTTGGTGACGGGAGTGTTAACGAAAATCCAGCCTGATGCGTAAATCTTTGCTACAAAGGTTTAGTCAATGCATATGTGGTGATTTCATGGTGCACATGGGTGATGCAGTGCGTTTATTAACTATATCCGTTCTCTAGCAAAGCTTTGGTGTTACTGACGTGCAGTGGACCAAACCTCTTCTTCGGCTTTTGTGTTTGGATTGCGCGCAGCTGTAGGTAATTTAGGCTTTGTTTATCTTAATTCGCTGAGTAGCCCAGCTATGTTTCTTATTTAGATCTCACAAGGGTGTTATTATGTTGGAATGCTACAAAGGCATCAATATATTCCCATATTCTGTTATCTATCTTTAATATCCTATAGTTTCCTCTGTTAATGGACTTCGTGACCTCGATGTTTATCTTTCCACAGTTGTTTGCATCTACTGTGCATCAGCCTTTATAAGACTGTTAAAATGGTTGGGTTATAAATATTGCATGCCTGCTATAACTTTGATATTGGAGAATCAGCGACATGATCTATGGCTATTGGGTGTTAATTTGAACATTATATCATATGCCATCCTGTCATTCAATGCAGGACCTTATCAGAGCACTCTGAATAATATTACTTACGCGTCTCCCTCGCTAATAGTGCCCTTATTGTCGGTTTATTTAAGCTCCCATTGCTGTGATATATGAGACCAGGGCATAGAGCCTAGTGCTTAGTGTGATATATACAAATAAGCGGTGCATGAAATTTGAAAATAAGCAAGTCATTGCTTCATTCAACGCAAGCAATAGAAAAAGCAATAAGGCAACTGCTTCAACTAGGTAAAATATCAATATATATATGTACAGCAACAATGGGCGTGTAATATCAGTTTTGTGAATAACGGCAGGGAAGGGGGACGTGTTGGATATGTTCAACATTGGATAATGATAGGTTCGCCTATATTGATCGGTCATTAATATCAATGTCTATTTTTTATCTCAGAATTTCTGTTGCTAGGGTGCACAGTTATGACTCTTTTTATATCGCATATATCTATGATTTAAAAAGGTTTGCACTTTTATTTCTGCAACATCGGTTATATAAGTTGAGTTTTTGTTTCGACAAATTTGGGGATACTGCTGGGAAAATGTCGTAAGACTACTTCGATTGGTGAACATGTTAACATTTCTCTAAAACACGAACTCGAGCATGCATTTTATAGAGGTAATGAATTGAAATAAGTAACATCATATATTTTCATGTCAAGTGTCGTAGCTGTAAAATGGCAGTATTGCTTACAGTGATTCATAGAGGAATTTGTTGATACAAAACATGCATCACGCACGCTGTTATACGCCAGTTATTGGCCCTATAGTATTAGGTTTACATTGAGTTTATCAACAATTCGTGGAAGGAATTGATTTAAGTACAAACCATTCATCATGCACCCAGTTACCTGCCCGCTACCAACGCTGTGAGACGCAAGAAGCAGCAAGCAAGTGTTTATTTCTGTACGTTTGCTGTTAACACCGCATCATACAATTTGGAGTGCAAAGAAAATGCGACGCAGACTGCTCAGCTAGAGCGTTAAGGTGATGTGTTTTCAGACCTGAGCCGAATGCAGGCAAGAGCAATGATAGAAATATGACACGCGCCTTCACTGCACATTCCCTATATCGGTGCGATTTTGATGCAGGACAAGGCTCCGTGAAGCGATAGTTCAAAACCAAATTGGAAACATGAATGCACGGTACAATCATGTTGTGAGTTGGCTTATATGCCTCGTAATTATTCTATCATCAACCGGAATCTTGTTGGTGGATTTAAGTAGATAAGTTTGAAGGTTGCTGTGCTCACCAATGAAGTATAACATACCTTGTGTATGCTGCAGTGTGTGTAAATTATTATGGCTAAAAGTCACTTTCAGCACAACGATTCACCGCTTGCGTCTTGGTAATATGCGCGTGAAAAACAAGAGATCGTCGGGCATGTGCCATTTATTTTATGCCGTTTAGGCTTGCATGCGACGATGGATGGCTCTCCGCTAACAACGCCACACACACACACACACACACAACACACACACACACACACACACACACACACACACACACACACACACACACACACACACACACACACACACACACACACACACACACACACACACACACACACACACACACACACACAAATACACCAACACTAACACACATACGCACACAAATATATAGATAAATATATATATATATATATGTATATATATATATATATATATATTTGTTGTTATATAATATATATATATATATATATATATATAATATATATATATATATATATATATATAATATATATTGTGTGGTTGTATATCTATATATATATATATATATATATATATATATATATATATTATATATATATATATATCTATATATATATATATATATCTCTCTATATATATATATATATATATATATATATATCTCTATATATCTCTATATATATATATCTATATATGTGCGTGTGTGTGTGTGTGTGTGTATGTGTACGTTTGTGTGTGTGTAAGGCGAAGAGAGCGACGTGCTTTAAGACTGCCTGGGCAAATGTTATTGTCTAATAAGTATGTCAGGAGACTATTGTCACGGACACCTGCGAACCCAAAATACCAGGGAGTGGATATTCCATTTGAATTCAGTGATAACCCTAATCACCTATGTTACATTTAAGGCTTTCCGGATTCTTGTTCTTTTGTGCTCGTACCGAGCTACAAATGGTAGGTGCAAATTCTAAGATGCTGACCTTGATATTCGTATGAAGAAAACCCTCATTTCAGCCCTTATTGGCTGTGTGTGGTTAGGTAATCACCAACGCAATTCTTGTACTATTGAATTCAAGTCGTATTGTCAGACAACGCCAAAACGCATCGGTCGTTCTATACGTTTGTCGTTACCAACAAGTTCTCGTAATTTCAATATTCAAATTTTCACGTTTGGTATTAGAAGGTGATTAGATATGATATCTGCGTCACGGGTAATGCTCATATTTGTATTCATGGCACGTTCGCAATGATGCAAACATAGTATAGTGCATTGTAATGGTAAAGCCTTTCGATGTATTTAGAATATTGTGATTTTCTCTTGTCAGCTAACCTTCTGAAACAAGGCCAGTGCCATATTGATTCATTGCACTAAATGTTTCAGCAGTTTCTCTTGGATCGCTAGTCGTATCATCTACCTGTCGGCGTCTTAACTTAATAATAAAGCCTCACATATATATTTCAATTAAACATTTTATAAACCGTATGTATAACCTTCGAACATTCGCTCAAATTTTGCAAATCGTATGTAGTTTGACTAAGTGTCGAATATTAATTGATATTGATTTTTATTAGTTACACTACAAATATGGGACATTATTCATAATTGTTTACGAATACGTTTTACATTACATTACTTTCTATGTTGCCGTAGCACGTCCATACAACATCACGAATCATACCAGTCTAGACAAATACTACTTTAGCCATAATTGTTTGCTATATTAGAGCCATATAAGTGCTGATTATTGAACGATTTAATGCAGCTGGACACTTATTCTGACGTATTACATTTATTGTTTGTATTAATTTGAGCTGCAAGAGTTGGCAACAGAGCAGGTGGCTGCTGGCGTGGTTGATCTAATGCTGAAAATGACTAGACGTAATGTCAGCTGCTCGTCGGCACAGCTCAACTGACACATCGCAGTATTCAATTTGTCCGTCCATTTAAGTGGGAGAAATTGTAAGATAAGCCTTTTGTTTAGAGCATGCTTGCAGGTGCAGACAAATTAATATAATGCACACACCTTTTAAACACAGTCCAAGGAGTCGATGCGTCAAAATCTTAGGAACAGCTTTTGGTTAAAGCGTAATTTAGGATCGAAAAATCTCTTTATAGACAGAACAGTCTGGCTGAATTGCGAACAGGATATGAAGAACTCATTACACACTATCACTGCCTTGTCCGATACTTGTATATGCGAGGGTGGTATTTCTAGCTAGAGAGGTTCACGGGATGTTGATCAGCTATGAAAGGAAAACAACGCTCGTTTGCTTGGTAATCCATACCCAAAGGTTTTGCCGACCGAACGGAATCAGCATAAGTTGGGGTGGGTGGGGCACGGGGTGGTGGATGTTGGGTTTGTACAACATAAGACTAGCAGCCTGGTAACAAGGGTGGCATTGACTTACACTCTTTACGATAAATTTAGAAACAGACAAATAAGGAATAAATCGTGCATTGAATGGGGCTAAATACACACTGACTCGGATTTGCACATATTTGTTTTCGACTTAAAGAAGCACGGCTTAGTTCTGCTGCATGAAGGACTCGTAATACTATATTTTCTAAAGATCAGTGCGGAACATTAAATAATAACCTTACAAAGGTCTACTTATATTTTTGGCGTCGCTGGATATCACATACGTTGAAATTTTCCCATTGCTATTTAATGCTTCTCTTCGGCTGTATCTATGAGGCACAAAGCTATTAACGATAGCCGCTGCGTTCGGCTGATTTATGTGTGCTATGAGTTCACTCCACGCCGTAATGCAATTTCAGGTCACAATGATGTCCCACTCATTGCGATTATTTTGTAAATGTGTCAGTGCTTATACAAAATTAATATTATTTGTCGTGGAATTACACGTATATGGCACGTTCTGTGTATTATAGCGACGGAAGTCTCTGGCTCCGGTTTCAGCACTATAACCAGCATCGACATCTAGCATAACAAACGCAACTGTGATTGGACATCATCCAACTTCGTATACCGTCAGTTGCAATCACCATCTCATCAATTGACCGTTACTGATGCCCATCCTGAAAGCAATCTAATTCGTAAAAGAGCCAATCAAACAACTATGTCATACATATTCATAAGTTCTTCATGCATGAGAAAGTATTCCGTTGAAGATTGGGATATATTGATTTCGTGTGAAAGCATCAGCTCAACGTGCCGTCACTACTATCCCAATATGTCTGTGTGTGTCTTGGATATGAAAGTCGTTTGCTCATTGAGACTACAAAAGTGCAGATATCACAATAGTATATTTTGCTGAACAACATTATGTAATCTTTGTAGATAGTTGTGAATGTTGCCCTGAAACCAGTTTGATGCTGCTACCACCGTAGCTTCTCTTGATCTCATTCATTCTGACATGTTTTAGTGCTGGCAAGCATAATCCCTACCACACATCAGTTAAGCGATTCACAGCAATACGACAGACAGAACGTTTCTATGGAACGAAAACGTTTTACCTTGCCTCGATTGATGTAGCTGCTGCATTAAAAAACAAAGATTGCTGTTTGACAAATATTTCCCGTCAAGTAGTGATATAAGGATATTTACCACTTGACGCAGCTGGATACCTAATTATGCCCTTAATGCTCTTAACTTGAAAGTCGAACCAAAACTTACCATGAGCTCAGCCAATATTTTAACCGGAACATGGAGAGCAGGATAGGAGTTTTAGGATAACTTATTCCGTCGAATAAGCGATGATTCTGTGTAAACAAAGCTTGGTTTGTATGTTGTCATAAGGAGAGAGATGTATCGAGCTTTGAAGCCAGGATAGAACTTAATTTAAAAGGTAGATGTAATTGTCTCAACGACCGAGGCTTGCTATCTCAATTCGTACAGGACCTGCAGTAGCCTGGTCAGCTGAGGTAAGATATACATTGCTACAGGCCATTCATGGTTCTAGAATTCTTAACTGTACTCGAAGGCATAGAGGGGCAGGTTATAGGAAGGAGAATAGTCATATTGTTAATTCGGTAGTTAACATATGCATGTTTGTCGGTCGAATAAGTAATGATTCGATGTAATCAACGCTTGGTGTGAATGATGTCAACATTGTACCATTATGGCCGTGTCATTGTGAGTTTATGCGCATATCGGGGTGTTGATGTGTGGTGTGTTCTTGTTTGTTCGTGCTTCATTCCTCCCTCGTTCTATTTGGCTATTGTGCCTGTACGTAGAGGAAGTTCAGTATACGTTTCAAGACGATTTTTTAAGACCTTTGCGAATTGAGTCGGAATGTCTTGGAAATGAAGTCGATGAAATGGAAAATCGATGTATGCATCAAGCGGTTCAATCTGAATGTTAACTGAGTTATTGCTAGTAGAAAGTCTATCTTACTCATTGGTGAGCATTGCAAAAAGGAAGAACATTTCGGTATAGAACACCTTACCTTGATGTTTCAATGGGTCACAAAACTAATCGATCATTCAACGTGTGTTGTTGAGCTGGTGATTCACTTGTAAGAGGCGTTTGACAAATGAGGACCGCAGGTGAACAATTCAGTACGAGTGAATTGTCTGCTTAATATACCAAGGTGCAAAGGAGAAGATCTATGCTTTGGTTGACATAGTTAAGGTCTTGTTACACCGTATGATCTCCGTTCAAAAATGAGATAAAGAATGAGCCAATTCTCCATATTTTCTGAAAACCACTTTTGATATCCGCGTTTCTCGCTCCCTATTTCTAAGCACCCTTTATTTACAAATTGATTCATGGCAAGTGCTTACATGGCTTGTTGTTACTGTCATTGTACCGAGCGATGGCGGGTACCAAGCGCCCGTGGTTTACAACGTAGAGTTACATCCAACAATACCCCTAAAACAAGCATCATATCAGGACAGAACAAACACTGATTCACACTATTTAAGGTACCGAACGATTGACAAGCCACTCAAACATAAAGATACACTAAGGATTTGAATATTCTGATTGCGTCCTGTTGTTGTTAGAGAATCGTTATATGGCTATTTGAGCACTATTGATGAACTGAGTCCACATCACGGCATTAGCATTAATCATCACAACACTGGCGTTTTCTTGGTTTTTGATTCCGACGCGGTCTAAAACCCAATCCATGCCATCACTACAAGCGTGAAATCCTGATCCACTGCCAGTCGTCGGATGACAGAGAAGGCTACGGATTGTCTGGGCATTTTCGCGACATTCGATTAGATACATGACGCTAGTAGCCGATAATTGGCTCCACCAACCAAATTTGACATTGACAGTAACATCCGTACGGTGTTCCTGGCACCGACACTAGACACCGCATAATATATATCTATAACCGGCCAATATAGTCAGCCATACAACGGGTCAATATATTGTTGCTAATAATAGTAATGACTGGCCAGTCAGGTACTGAGAGAAAACATATTCTATAAAACGATTTACTGCAACCACATTGCCTCTTGCACTGTACTTGCATTTCGGAGTCAGATTAACAAATATTTTAAAACTAAATATCTCGAATGTATTCTAAACGTTTTATCATCTAAATGCGAATACAATCTTTATTTCTTGATTGATTTAAGTACCAACAGTTATAACATCGCCCCTGTAACGCTGGGAGTGTTCACCTTCATCTATTAAGGACGAGAAGGAATCGATATCCTCCACGTGCCTATTCTCATTGTCTGGATAGTGACTTCATTATTGGGGCGCTATGATGTGACTTGTGACCTGACAGAAATTCTGATCTGCAGCTACTCATCTGGCTTCTGCCCAAAGCAATTAATTCCAGTAATTATAGAAGAGACCAATTTCCATCACAAAGCAGATCCCTATAATTTGGTGTGCTATATCTTGGTTTGTATGGCGGGTAATGGAGACGCAATAAAGTGATATGGTTCGAAAGTACTCATTAAATTACGGACTCGGGTCCATAATGTCTGGATTACAGTTGAGAAATAAAGGTGAAATTGATTTGCTGATGTCAGCAAGATTTGCGTATGCAGCCGTCGTTTTTCTACAACAAACCTCTCTTCTATAAAAAGGATGAATACCTATTAAAAATAATGATAACGACTGATATGATATGATTAACGGCAATCAATTTTGAATTAATATATATCATAAATTCATAAGTTCCGTTTACTAATTGATTACTCTATGAACTTACTGCGTCATGTATCTAACAGTAATCATATTTCTTTACGCTAAATGCTTCTACTTTTCTAATTAGAATTATGCGGCTTAGATTGAATAAATTCGTATAAGCATAAAATGTAATTATGGAGCTGCTTATAATATTCAAACAATATCAGCACGTGAAATTGATGCGCAGCATTACGCGTGCATCAGGTAATTTCTTGCAGAAGATTGATTAGTGTCATGCTTTTTCCATCTTAATTGACATCCATAAATCGATGCCATAATGAGCCGTAAAATATGCGTCAAGATATTTTAGATCTATCGGTTTGTGAAGGGTTGTCGAGTAATGGCTACCTCGCTTTGTATGGCAAATGTGTCCGTTCTTCGGAGGGAATTATATAATGGCCTGCTAGACGCCAATGATGCTATTCCGTGTCAATATTGGCATGGTCAATCATATGTAAAATCTGTACCTGAGCAGGGAAAGCAGTTTAAGACCCTCTTACGAAGAAAGATTGGGCGTTGGTAATAAAGTAAATTGAGAGACATTTTATTTGGAGCATGCATGTTGACTTTTAGTGCTTAATCAGGTTACAATCTTAAAAGATTATTGTGGTCTGTGGCTAGCTGTGCTGTTGCTCAAAAGTTGTATTGGGATTCTCGCGCTTGAAAAACATGATGCATGCTCCATGATGCGGCATGAATACATTTGCATGTATTTGCATAATTTACACGTATTATTCGTAGCAATGAATATATTCGGTATATTTCATAGGATAACATGTCACATTAAATGCAGACAGCCGAATGACTTATGCCCAACGGTTTTACAGCTATTTGTGCGATCAGAATGTTGTTACTGGGGATAATGTATAGCTAAGAGGGTCAGAGCTTAGACCCATTTACCCAATCCATCGCGTGAACAGATTAAACGCGTTAATGTGCCTTCAAACGAAATGAAGCATAACGTAACAAACGATTGTTTATGTATATATCAACATAAGACGTATAAACCCATAAATAATTTTAACGTGATTCGCCGCTCTTAGACAATAATATTTGTGCATGCACCATAACAATTAAGAACATTACATTGAGAGGTAGAGAGGTGGGTTAATTGATGCCCGGATAAAGAACTGATAGATTATATATTTCTATAAAACCACTGCAAAGCATTACGATTAGTTACAGATGAATTGGAATAAGGTCAACGGATGGTGCTAAAGTTTGATTTCGCTAGGATATTCATAAAAGTCATTTTCGTTGGGTTTTTTGTTTTGGAATGCTTGGCAATTGCTGCGCTGGGACAAATAGTTTTATGCTCACTACTCTCAATATCCGCATATTCTGAAAGTATATTATGTTTGAGTTTATGAAATTATGATAGATTGATCCAATGTTGGAATGCTAAGTGTTTGATCAAATTACACAGGTTTTAGTCTTTATGCATCATTTTCACATATTACGTGATAAGCGTTGCTGACGTCAGACACAATCGATTTACAATTGTGAATTCCATCCCATAGATCAATGAACATGCAAACCTCCTTAAAAGCATTTCAGAAATATATCTTGGTGTGTTGCTGCATTATAGAGCAGTAAAAGGAGTATAAAAGAAAGATATCTCGGTCAACTTTATTTCTCGCCCTCATATCGTCCTTTTCTGTGCTGATAGTTTAGATATTAATCCATCTACACAATGTTATTTAAATCGCTTTAGCTGAATTGTTACAACAGCCAAACTATCAATTCTTTGAGCGCCACATCACAGTGTTATTAAGATCGACACGCATGAAAAGAGTAGAATGATGACGAATGTAGAAGCCTTAACTACGACAAATTGGATATTGGACCGCAAGAAATGGCTCTTATTTTGGCGTGGTTGAGTCAGCTGTTTCCGATTCAAAAGTTGCAAGTGTCACGAGACGAGGAAAGCCGAAGCATATAGCGTAGAGCTAACAATCATTTGTATTTAATCACAGCAGCAATCTGCACGCGCTACAACGCATTATCCTCTCTCGCAAATGGCGAGAAATCAGTCAACCAAGAAGTTTTCGCATTATAAACCTGTGTATAATGGTAACAATACTTACCAGATTTGCATTCAATCTACGCATTATTCGTCAGGAATCACTCTAGGGTTATTGTACCAAGCTCAAGACATTGCTTACGTCCAATCGCTCTGATAATTTAGAAGGATGCTACACATGTCAGACGTCGCTAGTTTGGTAAGGCGACGAGATTCTTATGCTCTCTGTTTATGGCTACAAACATCATATCACATAGCATTACCTGATCCAACCCCTGGTTATTGCAAAAGCATGCTTTGACAATATGCTGTTGCATCAATTACAGCCTGTTCGTAATGATTGCCTGGAAATCGTTGCCGGTGCACCGCCTAGCAGAAAGTTCATTTCTCCGGATAGAGTTTACCTTTTGTCTTTCAGGCAGTAACTGATACCCTTAACAAAACATTTTGTTTGAACGCAAGAAAATAATTTTGGGGTTTGTGTGTCAGCCGTTGTTAGAAAAGCCCCACATGCAGGCTCAGATGGGCTTAGCCACTATTGGCGAGGGGCTAGCAGGCAGCTGCTTAGTTTTTCTCGCTGCACTGCTGGAGAGCATCACCCTTTCCACCTGCAGACAAAGCAATTCGCAGCAGTGCAGAAGACAAAACGTTCAGATAATACAGAGCAGTTTTACAAGTGGGAGTTGTCAATTGGTGTAGCGAGTATAGGATTTTCCCATCCATAACAAGTATAGCATTCAAAATTATTTCCAATCAGTACCAGCTGCCAATAGTTTTTTTATGAGCAGTAAACAACGGTTTTATTGAACCCTCTCACTGAAGCGAGTCACCTAAATCCAAAGTGTGGAGAGCTTGTATTCAAAGAACTTGCCCCAAAACGGCTCCATATTGTTCCATTAACAGAACCGCAGGTGTGTAGCTGTCATTTTTCTACTGCATATGGATAATAGGTGGTACGATTTCCACGTTCGGTTTCCTCTGTAATGCTTCTCGGTGTACGAGGTGTATTGATCCAATGTTATATGAATTTTATGAATTTCAGCAAGCGTTGAGTAAATAATATGAGTGTGAATGTAGACTAAAAACCTTTTGCAATTCATAAGAGGTCAGAAACGCCAACAACCGGGGAATGCGAAGGGTTTGCTGGATCATTAGAATATATGAAGCAATAGATAGCGCTGATAGTGCTCCACATCAATATATTACAGCTTAACATGTTCCATGAAAATGAAGTCTGATTCACAGTTGTTCGCAGCCCCGTTTCATATTAACGAGCATAGCGTGGGCGTTATGGTGCTCATGTAGCAGCTGTTACATCTGCCTGCCGGATAATTCACCACTTCACCACTTCATCATGTCTCCACCCTACCCGACACATGTAACGATGTTCTGAACCGACACTTACCTCCTTTCGGATCATAATAGATCTGCCATATATAGATATGTACCGTGTGTCATGCATTGTCCTCTCGGCTAGCCTGGAAATGGCTGTTCACTTGAAGTCGGATGGAATGTATAGAAAGTGATTTGGAGACTGATCAGAAGGACAACAATATGGGGAATTCTTGATAGCAACTAATTGTTGACAGACAGAGCCGTTATTGCTTCTTTTATGTCTGCTTTTAATATGCTATCATGTTGCACAGTCCCAATAGTATAAAAATAATGACTATATTTTCAGTTCAAGTTCAACAAATTAAGGCTATGCATCCTGATGTTAAACAACATGTATCACCGCATCAGGGAGGCTGCTGTTTAACATATCATTAAGCACCTGGACGCATGTCATTATTGTATATTACTCGTACACATAGACAATGAAAGTTCAGATTGCTCGCTGCAATTGTAGAGTACACCGCATATAACTATTAAAACATTGATGATATGTACCTACGATTGTGATATACAATAACCTTAAAATCTACCTACAATCAAACACATAGGCGAATTGTAGACCGATATTCAAACGGCATCACCAGGATGTCACAACATAATGAATATGATGCATATTGACTGCGGGCTACGATTTGGTAATTTTGACTTGAAGGCGACCCTAGAAGATGAATGAAGAAACTGACTGCGGAAAGAGGTGAGATGAAGGACTAGTGTGGATTGGCAAAAGGTGATTATTTGCCTCGGTATGCTGATAAGGTGATCAGGTCACAATCGGAGATGGTCATATATATTGACTGAAAGTGGATATATGTTGATAATGATGCTGATAAATGATGTTGAGACATGATGTTGAGACATGATGTTGAGACATGATGTGTTGAGACATGATGTTGAGACATGAGGTTGAGACATGATGTTGAGACATGATGTTGAGACATAATTTTGAGACATGATGTTGAGACATGATGTTGAGACATTACGTTAATACATGATGTTGAGATATGATGCTCTGTAAATGTGGGTTGGTGTGACTGGCATGAGGGCGGACCTGACTGTGTCGATGAGAGGGACACTGACAAAAATGACTAAGTGAGCTACATTTGTGCTGACCGGTAGGTCAGCTTATTTATTCTACAGTAGAGGTAGCAGTTGTACGTTACCCGATTGGTGGGTCGAGCTTCGACTCATGCGCAACGCGCGTGACAAGCTGTACTGCCCGACGACGACGCGCCACGGAGGGATGACGTCACCGGGCGGTCGTGTTTTGACAGGATGGCGGATCAAAACGTGCAAGCGACGAAGAGCACATTGAGCCTATAAGTTTTTTGTAATATCCAAACCATATTCATCAGCAAAGATGTTGCTTATATATGTTAACTATTGTATACAGGCACATTAATAGCTTTGTTTGACTGTGATTAAGAATCAGCAAAAGTGACCGTGGCGGTAGGTATGGCAGTTGGCGACCATCAACCGACCCTAATGTTCGGTGACCTTGCGGATGGATGGGTATGTATGAACGATGGTCATATAAAACTGGACCGAATTGAACCAATGGAAATGGGATAGCATTAGCGTGTAACGAAAAGTGACATATTGAAACTGGTGTACACCGACTCCCAGGTAAATCTGATGTGGCGATGGTTACGGAACATTGTTTTTGTTGTCAAACAGAACACTATTTGAGTGTGATGATTAGAATCGAAGAACAAGTCAAGTCGTGTGTAGCAAGCAACGTATGGACCATACATTTGTTACACAATTATGGGAGCTGAGTTTGGTGGTGATCGAGCCCCAACCGTTTCGGACAAAATTAATTGAATGGGTGTTTGCGGACTTTATATGGTATTGGTTAGATAGTGTGGAATAGGAGCTGAAACGTCGTGTCATCCATCAGATGCGATCGAGAAAGTATCTCTTACCCGTGTTTTGTCCATGACCGTGCAATGACGATCGGTAGACGCAGCCCAATAGTTCGGTGCCGAACGCCGGATGGGATTCCCTGTTAGCACGTGTTGCGTCAATGCGTCAATGAGATCCAAGGCATCGGCGTCGCACGCCGATCCGTGTGCCTTGTTTTTCGGCTGAATATAACGTACTGGCGGCCGATGATATTGCTCTTGACTAGCAAGTACAAATCTTTATTCTTTTCGTTAATCAAGTCAAAGTGACATTCTCGACCGTGATAAAGACCCTGATCCCGTATATAAACATGTTGACGACATGATCGCTGAAAAAGCCCGTCACATCCGAATGGATATGACTCTGTAGATAGACTTTGAAGCACGTCATACCTTCAACTTGCCAGACGCGATGACATTCGGCGTATTCCTCCGTCGTTATGTTAGTGCCATGCAATATACTCTAGAAAGCCACTTGGGTTGAGAATTGGTTGTCCTGTAACTGTCCAAGGACACATATTTGTTGGGAGTATTTCCTTTTGCCACCATACATTCAAAAGCTTAGGTGACATTACTGCAACCCAGTACCAAATAATTGCAATTGCCAAGGAATTTGAACATGGATGATTTTAGGCACGGGCCTCCAAGAGTGCACCTTAGTCACACTTATATCGTTTTGCGCGAAATTTCCGCAGGTTTTCTTTCAAATATAAATCGAATTTGTATATCAAAAGTTTTCATGGGATTGCTACCTTTCTTGGCTACATACAACGTAAACTGCTGTTGCAATCGTTTGTTTATTGTCTTTATCAAATCCCCGTGTTCCTTCACGAGACCGAAAATGGGACGTGATGGGCTTGCCAGATGCTGTTGATGGATTCGGTTGGTTTATCAGTCTTTTCAAAGCAACATGCGAAATCGAATGTGGCGCGGAACTAATATTCTTGATGCATCTGATATGCTGTTCGTGCAAGATCAGGTACATCTAAATAAGCGCTTTGTAAGGCGGTTAGCCAAAAAAAGGCGTTCAAACATTTTCATTTGCATTATTTCAAGTAGTGTGTTACAAGTCAAGGCTGATGGCTTCGTGGTTGGTGCCGTCATACTGATTTGTCAGACAATGAAAATAGCCAGAATTCTAAGTGGATTTGAATGAGCTTACCCCGGCTCTTTATGCAATTTGGTTCTTATATTTGACGGGGCATGCAGAAATCAATCGCCAAACACTAAAGCCAATGTTATACTTCATAAACTGAAAGCAGGCAATTTGAACAAGAACACAAGGGAATTGTCTATGTCTGCTTTTTAAAATCGTTTGCTGATTTGTTTCTATATATTTGAAAACGATGTTTGTCGAACATTTATCAATGAAGAGCCTGTTTAGTAGCAACTCTACACAAATTCAAGCATTACCAATTATTTTACATAAATTAGCCGAACAAAGCATTCCATACGAATAAAGTACTATTGAACACACCTTCTCGCCTATTGGTTTCTTTCGTTCCCCTTTTTCCTATTGATGAATAAATAGCAGTCTTCCCTTACAATTAATTTAGTCATTTTTCAATAACAATTTCACACAGTCAAGTAAGCTTGTGTGCATTGAAACCCCCAGTCGCTCGCAACTTCGACCCCAGCATTCAGCAGTACAGGGGTCTCATTTCACGGAATCAGGAAAGGCTCATCAATCTGGAATATGCTCATTTAGTGGACACATTTATAACACATTGTAACGAAACACAATCTACTCTGTCAGATGACTATTTTCAACAACCTATGGAAACGCTCATTTAATAAGTATTCTTCCAAAACCACTTTCAAACGAGTAGAAAAAGTACTGTTTGCGTAAAGCGTTCAATTTGAATGTCGAAGAGCAACACTTCTCGAGGCAACTTACAATGCGATAACAGCTAACTCTTTGTTATGGTTTTGCATTCAATATATTTGGTGCTACTCAGGCAGCAGAGGTCGGCGGCAGATGCAATCAATGAAAGGCAGCGAAGAGATGGAGAGTTGTTAAGTGACAGCACAAGACCTGGCATCAATTCATCATACGCATTCCAGGTGCAGAGAGGACGAGAGCTGACCCTTAGGATACGTGAAACGTTTATTTAAGCTTTGCTTACGCATATATGACAAATGTTTCAATTGATTTTATGCCGTCTGAAACCTGTTTGTTGCCAAAACTTGTCACTGACCGAACATTTATACAAAGCGTTTTGAACGTGTGTCGCTGAATTCTTCGAATGATATATGGATATATATATAAATATATATAGAGATATATATATATATAGATATATATATATAGATAGGAGATATATATATATATATAGATATATATATATTTATATAGATATATATACAAATAGATATATAGAGATATATATATATATCTCAAGATATATATATATATATATATATATCTACTTAAAGAGGGAAAGATATATATATATATAGATATATAGAGAGAGATATATATATATTTATACATATATATATATATATATTTATATCTTATATATATACATGTATATATATATATATATATATATTTATATATATCCATATATATAAATATATATATATACATGTATATATATATGCATATATATATCTCATATATATATATATATATATCCACTTAAATATTTTTATATATATATATATACAGATATATAAATATATTTATATATATATTTATATATATATATATTGATAGGTTTATATATAATATCTATATATATGCATGGATATATTTATATTTATATATATACGGACATGATTTACGACCAAACCATTACGTTTGGTCAAATTGCTAGCAAGCTTAATCGACGGAACATTGATCAAGAATTGTGGAAAGACTATTCGCTATTATGATGATTTAAGCGAAGACACAATTGCTTCGCAGGTTCATGTTGGCCCTTAATTATTCGATGGATCTTTTCCATAAGGATAGAGAGAGAGGTATCGAGCTTTGAAGCCATGATAGAACTTAATTTAAAAGGTAGATGTTATTATCTCAACGACAGAGGCTTGCTATCTCAATTCGAACTGATCCTGCAGTAGCCTGGTCAGCTGAGGTAAGATATACATTGCTTCAGGCCATTCATGGTTCTAGAATTCTTAACGTTAATCGAAGGCATAGAGGGGCAGGAAGGAGAATAGTCATATTGTTAATTCGGTAGTCAACATATGCATGTTTTTTCGGTCGAATAAGTAATGATTCGACGTAATCAATGCTTGGTGTGAATAATGTCAACATATGTACCATTATGGCCGTTTCATTATGAGTTTATGCGCATATCGGGGTGTAGATGGGTGGCCTGTTCTTGTTTACTCGTGCTTCATTCCTCTCTCGTTCTATTCGGCTATTGTGCCTGTCCGTAGAGGACGTTCAGTGTACGTTTCAAGACGATGCTGTAAGACCATTGCAAATTGAGTCGGAAATGTCTATCTTACTCATTGGCGAGCATTGCCAAATGGAAGAACATTTCGGTGTACGGTATAGCACACCTGGTGATTCACTTGTAAGAGGCGTTCGATAGACCAATGTGCAATGGAAAAGATCAAGGTTTTTGCTCACACAGCGAAGGTGTTGTAAGATAAGATAAAGAATGCGCCAATTCCCCAAATTTTCTGAAAACCACTTTCGATATCCGCGTTTCTCGCTGAATATTTCTAAGCACCTTGAGTTTACAAATTTAGTCATGGTAAGTGCTTACATGGCTTTTGTTTACTGTCATTGTACTGATCGATGGCCGTTGCCAAGCGCCTTTGGTGTATAATGTTGAGTGATACCTCGCAATACCCCTAAAATAGGCATCATATCAGGACAAAACAAAAACCGACTCACACTATTCAGGCTACCGAACGATTGACAAGCTACTCAGACATATAGATACCCTAAGGATTTGAATATTCTGATTCCGTCCTGCTATTGTAAGAGAATCAACATATGGCTATCTGAGCACTATAGAAGAATTTTTGATTCACAACAAAAGCCACATCACGGCATTAGCATTAATCATCACAACACTGCCGGTGTTCTTGGTTATTTGATTCAGACGTGGTTTAAAACCCTAGCCATGCTATCACTACAGCGTGACACCTGATCCTCTGCCAGTCGTCGGATGACAGAGAAGGCTACGGATTGTCTGGGCATTTTCGCGACATTCGATTAGATACATGACGCTGGTAGCCGATAATTGGCTCCACCAACCAAATTTGACATTGACAGTAAAATCCGTATGGTGTTCCTGGCACCGACACTAGACACCGCATTATATATATCTATAACCGGCCAATATAGTCAGCCATACAACTGGTTAGTATACGGACGTTTATAATAGTTATGACCGGCCAGTCAGGTACTGACAGAGAACGTACTCTTATAAACGATAAACTGCAACCACATTGCCTCATGCACTGTACTTGCATTTCGGAGTCAGATTAACACATATTTTAAAACTAAATATCATGAATGATTCCTAAATGCTTAATCTCCTAAATGCGAATACAATCATTATTTCTTGATTGATTTAAGTTCCAAGAGTTTCAAAGCAATAAATTCCATTAATTATAGAAGAGACCAATTTCCATCACAAAGCAGATCCTTATAATTTTGAGTGTTATATCTTGGTTTGTATGGCGTATAATGGTGACGCAATAAATGGATATGGTTCGAAAGTATTCATTAATTTACGGATCCGGGTCCATTATGTCGGGATAACAGTTGCAAAAAAAGTTGAAATTGATTTGCTGATGTCAGCCAGAATTGCTTATGCAGCCTGCGTTCTTCTACAGCAAACCTATCTTCTATAAAAAGGATGAATACCTTTTAAAAATAATGATAACGGATGATATGATATGATTAACTGAAATCAATTTTGAATTAATATATATCATGAATTTATAAGTTCCTTTTATTAGTTGATTACTCCATAAACTTACTGCGTCATGTATCTAACAGTAATTATATTACTTTGCCCTAAACGCTTCTACTTTTCTAATTATAATTATTAGGCTTAGATTGAATGAATTCTTATAAGCAAAAAAAATAAATATATAACTGCTTCCAATATTTAAACGATATAAGCACGTGATATTAATGCGCAACGTTTATGCGTGCATCAGGTAATTTCTTGCAGAAGATTGATTAGTGTCATGCTTTTTCCATCTTAATTGCCATCAATAAATTGATGCCATAATGAGCCGTAAAATATGCGTCGAGACATTATAGATCTATCGATTTGTGAAGGGTTGTCGAGTAATGGCTACCTCGCTTTGGATGGCAAATGTGTCCGTTCTTTGGAGGGAGTTATATCATGACCTGCTAAACTCCAATGATGCTATTCCGTTTTCATATTGGCATAACAAATCATATGCACAATCACTACCAGAGAAAGGAGGCAGTTTAAGACCCTCTAACGAAGAAAGATTGGTTGTTGTCTGTCAGCATTTCACAACATAGTAAGAATGTTGGTAATAATGTAAATTGACAATTGTAATGTATGTTGACTTTCAGCGCCTAATCAGGTAACAATCTTAAATGGTTATTGTGGTCTGTGGCTAGCTGTACTGTAGCTATTATTGCTAGGGGGAATGCTAGAAACCGAGCATGCCGTGACTCAAAAGTTGTATTAGGATCATCGCGCTTGAAAAACATGATGCATGCTCCATGATGCGGCAAGAATACATTTGCATGTATTTGCATAATTTCACACGTATTATTAGTAGCAATGAATATATTCGGTATTTTTCAAGGAATGATATGACACATTAAATCCAGACAGCCGAATGACTGATGCCGAACGGTTTTTACGGATGTTTTCTGCGATCAGAATGTTGTTTCTGTGGATAATGTATAGCTAAGAGGATCAGAGCTTTTACCCATTTACTCGATCCATCGCGTGAACAGATAAGACGCGTTATCGTGCGCTTTAACAAAGTGGAACATAAAGTAACGAACTATTGATAATGTATATCAACATATGACGTATGAACCCATTAAGAATTTCAACGTGATTTGCCGCTCTAAGACTATAATATTTGTGCATGCACCTTAACAATCAAGAACATTACATTGAGAGGTAGAGAGGTTGGTTAATTGAAACCCGAACAAGGAACTGATAGATTATGCATTCCTATAAAACCGCTGCAAAGCTCTGGTTTATCTCCTTTCAAGAGCACTTTGCTGTTTGTGTAGGGAGCGGCAATGTGTGAACAGTAAGAACTGGTAAGCGTTAATTGTAGAAGTTTTATGAGAATAAAAGCGAGATGTTACAAAGAGCTTGGCAGACATTAGAACGGCCAATCTATCAAATAAAATTGGCAAAAGTAAATGAGGTGGAAAAGATTTACCTTCAGCTTACATAAGTTGGGTTCAAGTTGAATCGTACTTAGGGCTTATTTCTGTATTATTTCACAAATGATATAAAGATTAAATTACCTTGATTGTCATGACGATAACCTTAGTTGGGAGAAACACAATGTTTTAAATTGTGCTGACCCATAATGCCTCTTGCCATCATGTGACGGCATGGTAGAAGTAACAGAGCGATAGCCAACTGCATGCATGGGTGGTGAACGAGCAGGTGCTGTGTAGATGTTTAACCCATTTAGTCGAAACATTCTTTTCTGGCCTAAAAACGACATGATTGGTTTGTTTGCATTGCCGTGGTCGTGTTATGCTGACGATTTTAGCCTCGTTTCTGAAATATGCGTTTATAACTGGATTGATCTAATAGGTTCCGATTGGTGACCATTGGAAACAAATGAGTCGTATTTGATTAAGATATATAATTATTTCTGAGCCCTTTATTGCATATAATGATAATAGTACTCTCGAAACTCCAAAACATATCAGCTATTCTTACCTATTGTTTTTTTAGATGGCTCACCATGTTTAATTCAATCCAATTTCACGACACCTTTGAGGGAAGAGAAAGTGAACAAATTGAGTTATAGTTTACTATTTGCCACCATCCCTTTCGCCACGAGCTTGAGGATATATGTCGCTATTATGAATCCCTATTGCTTTAACGTGTCAACTGTCCAGTATTTGCGTTGACGTTTTGTTGCCAATAAATCATCCCTATCACATGAAAGTTTTCGATAACAGACTGTTGTATCAGATCCACCACATCGCGTTGTTGACATGTTAGCTTATTGTGTTAGTGTCCATAATCATACGCTCGTTCGGTAACTGTTGTTTTCAGAAACACCTGCAATTTAAAGTAAGAATCACTTTCAATAATCCATGAAGCGTCAACGTCGTAATAAATGAAGTAGTCAACCGTTGTCGCTGTCGCTTTATCATAGGTCTGTACAGCTAAGGTAATGGCTAGAGTTGGGGATGGAGCAGGAGAGTGTTGTCATTGTAGAAATGAAACAGTGGTAGTTGCGGGAGAGTAACCAATATGTCACAGACACCCGTAATTATGAAGCCAATGTAGCATTGTGGCCAGCGATATAAATCACGATACTTCGTTAACCTTCTGCTTGGCAGTTTGATGTGTGAAATACCGTGATATAACATATCTGAATGCAGCTGTCAGAGCTGAGAGCGAAATTCGTAACCAACGTTATTTTATATTTATTGGAATGCAACCGCTGCTGCAGGCGCCGAGCCGCTCTGAATATATTACTACAAGGTATGCTAATGAAAGACGCTGCGGCCTCACCCTTTCCTAATTCAAATATGATGACTTTCGCTCGGTAGGTCAGACATTTCGTTTCGGTTTTCAGATGCTCACTCGAGGCTCTTCGACACTGAGGCATCCCATCTGTGATGATCGACTTTGAAACCACCGGCCATTTGCGTCTCAGCGCCAGTATCAATCGCAAATGCTGGGTAGCCACTGGGCTTGTCCAAGATACGTTTTGAAAATGTTATCTGTTGTCAGCGAAGTTTGACACAATTTAATGGCAGACTGAGGGGTGAAACATGCGCAAAATATATATGTATATACGTATATAATCTCGATGCAACTATTCGTGGGAAGCAACCTATTGCGGGCATATTTTTGAAAGTCAGCTTTTGCTATTAATAAGCACTGATCTAGCACATGGATGAGCTCGAAATCGAACATATGCATCGATGGCTATGATATAAATGCATTTAAGGTTCTCTGAAGCTGGTCTGCGGACGGCCAAGAACCAATTTCAAAAGAACCATTCTTACCGTGTGAAATAGTTGTAGAATAAGCCTGTGTACTCCATTTGCCACATAATTCGGTTGATCTGATCGAAATAGAGGATTGATAGCTTCTTGCAACATAACAAAATGTGGCATAAAATTCTGAATATTAGCCAAATTATCGCATATGACAGCAATACGTATTTAACATGATTATCATTATTTCTTCTTTTTGGGTTACAGCTTATATGTGTTACGATTAGTTGCTGATGAATTAGATTTTGGTCAACGGTGCTAAAATGTGATTTCGTTGGAATATTCATAAAATCATTTTTGTGGGGTTTTTATCATGGAATTCTTTACAGTTGCTGCGTTTTGGGACATGTAGTATTATGCTCACTGCTCTCAATGTCCGCATATTGTGAAAGTTTATGAAAGTGTTTGATCAAATGCTGATAAAATCACACAGGTTTTAGTCTTAATGCATTAGTTTTGTAAATCACGTGATAAGCGTTGCTGACGTCAGACACAATCGAATTGCAATTATGAATTCCATCTCTTAGATTAATGAAGATGGAAACCTCCTTAAAAGCATTTCAAAGACCTATCTTGGTGTGTTGCCGTATTATAGAGTAGTAAAAGGAGTATAAAGGAATGATATCTCGGTCAACTTCACATCATCCTTTTCTGTGCTGATTGTTTAAGCATTCAACGATCTACACTATATTATTTAATTAGCTTTAGCTGAATTGCTACAACAGCCAAACTATCGATTTGTTGAGCGTCACATCACAGTGTTACTGAGACCGACACGCATAAGAAGGGAAAAGTGATGAAGGATGAAGAAGCCTTCACTGCGACTAATAGGATATTGGATCACAATAAATGGCCCTAATTTTGTCGTGAATGAGTCAGCTATTTCTGATTCAAAAGTACCAAGTGTCATGCGACGAGGAAAGACGAATTTCATACGCATATAACGTTAAGCTAACAAACATTTGTATTTTATCACAGCAGCAACTTGCTCGTGCTACCACGTATTATCCTCGCTTGCAAATTGTGAGAAATAAGTCAACCAAGCAGTTGCCACACTATAAACCTGATTTGAATTCATTCTACGCATTATTCGTCATGAAGCATTCAAGGGTCATTGTATTAAGCTCACGACATTGCCTACATCCGATCTCTTTATAATTTAGAAGGATGACGCACATCGTCGTTAGTGGTATAAGGCGACGACATTCTCATGCTTTGTGTTCATGACTGAAAACAGCATATCACATAGCATAAACAAATACAACCTCTGGTTATTGCGCAAACATGCTTTGACAATATGCTGTTGCATCAACTACAGCCTGGGCTTAACGATTTCCTATAAATCGTTACCGGTGCACCGCCTAGCAGAAAGTACATTTCTCCGGATAGAGTTTACTTCTTGTCTTTCAACCAGTGACTGATACCCATAACAAAACGTTTTGTGTGAACGCAAGATAACAGTCTTGGAGGTTTGTGTGTCAGCCGTAGCTAGAAAAGCCCTACGTGCAGGCTCGAATGGGCTTAACCACTATTGGCGAGGGACCAGCTAGCTGCTGCTTAGTTGTTCTCGCTGCACTGATGGAGACCATCACCCTTTCCACCTGCAGACAAAGCAATTTGCAGCAGTGCAGAAGACAAAACGTTCAGATAATACAGAGTAGTTTTACTAGTAATAATTGTCAATTGGTGTAGCGAATATGTGATGGATGGGCTTTTTCTAGTTTTAGGAAGTACAACATACACAATTATCGCCAAGCAATACAAGCAGCCAATAGTTTTCTATGAGTAGGAAACAACGGTCTTAATGGAGACTCCCACTGAAGCGAGTCACTTAAATCCTAAGAGTGGAGAGCTTGTATTCAGAGAACTTGCCCCAAAACTGCTCCATATTGTTCCATTAACAGAACCGCAGGTGTGTTGCTGTCATTTCCTACTGTATATGGATAATAGGTGGTCTTATTTCCTCGTTCGGTTTCCTCTGTAATGCTTCTCGGTGAACGAGGTTTATTGAACCAATGTTACTAGGAATTCTATGATTTCTATGAATTGCAGCAAGCTTTCAGTTAACAATATAAGTGTGAATGTAGACTAAATACCCTGTGCGATTCATAAGAAGTCAAAAAACGCATATAACAGTCTTATTAACGAGCACAGTGAGGGCATTATGGTGCTCATGTAGCAGCTGTTACATCTGCTTGCCGGATAATTCACCACTTCACCACTTCGTCATGTCTTCACCGTACCAGACATATGAAACGATGTACTGAACCGACACTTACCTCCTTTTGGATCACAATAGTTCCGCCCTATATAGATTTGTACCGGGCGTCATGCATTGTCTTCTGGGGTAGCCTGGAAATGCCTGGAGATGTAAAACAACAGGTGTCACCGCACAAGAATGACTGCTGTCTCACATTTCATTAAGCACCTTGACTCATGTCATTGTTTTATATTGATTTACGCACATGATGTTTCTCTGTCTCATTCCACAGCATACACGGTTTGATAATGTTTTTCGACCTCTGAAACTCATATTCGAATCAATGTTTATTAATATTACGTAACGAGTGTGTGCGCAATATCGGTGTGTCAGTGGGTGTATGTTTGTTTATTTGCTTTATTGTGTAGTGTTTGCAATCGATAACTTTGCAGAGGGAGTATTGCTCAATATCAATATCAACAACAGAGCAGTGATATCGAAGCTGTTGATTCAACATCCCTGTGAATCCTGTGAAAGGTTTTTATCAAGTCAACGTTGGTGGATGCTTCTCCCGCTTCAATGCCTATTGTACTCCCATATCTCAATCTCTCAATTCATTGCGTATTGTACTGCCAAATCTCACTCTCACTTTCTGTGCCTATTGTACTGCCATATCTCACTATGCCACTTCATTGCCTGTTTTACTGCCATTTCTCACTCTCTGACGCCATTGCCTCTTGCAACTCAGCATTTAACCAGGGACTGCGACATGAGCTTTCATACCTTGTTAACACGATTGATATAGCTGCTTTACGTAAGGATACCTGGCTTCAGAAGTCAAATATGTTGGTCTCTAGAGCGAGCTTGGTCTATCCATGTCTCAAAAAATACAATTTATGCTAAAATAAAAACAGATAATGACAGATTTCGATTCGCTCAAGAATTATGGATCTACGAGGCGCTGAAAGTTCAGGTTGCTCGCTGCAATTGTAGAGTACACCGCATAAAACTATCAAAACACTGATGATGTGTACCTACGGTTGTGATATGCAATAACCTTAAAATCCTCCTACAATAAAACACATTCTGTGACTCTAACAAAATACAATCGGTGATATATAGACCGATTAGAAACAATGGTAGAAGAGGGGTAGCCCGATTTTTTAACGGCATTACCACTATGTCACAACATAATAAATATGATGCATATTGACAGCGGGCCACGATTAGGTAGGTTTGATTTGAAGATATCTGAAGAAGGTGCCTGCGGAAAGAGATATATGTAGGAGGTGAGATGAAGGACTAACGTGGGTTGGCAAAATGGTGAATATGCTAATCAGGCGACAAGGTCACAATCGGAGATGGTCATATATATGATGTTGAGACATGATGTTGAGACATGATGTTGAGACATGATGTTGAGACATGATGTTGAGACATGATGTGACACATGATGTTGAGACATGATCTTATGTAAATGGTGTGGGTTCGTGTGAGCGGGATGTGGGCGGAACCAACTGCGTCGTGCAGAGGGACACTGACAAATAGACGACGTGAGCTACATTTAGGCTGACCGGTAGAAGAGGTAGCAGTTGTGCAATACCCGTTTGGTGGGTCGAGCTACGACTCATGGCCAACGCACGTGACAAGCTGTACTGCCCGACGACGACGCGCGACGGAGGGATGACGTCACCGGGCGGTCGTGTTTTGACGATATGGCGGATCAAAGCGTGGAAGCGATGGAGAGCATATTGAGCCTATGAGTCGGCCTGAAGTTGCTTATAATATCCAAACTATATTCATCAACAAAGATGTTGCTTATATATGTTAACTATTGTATAGATGTACGTTTAAAACCTTTTGCAACTGTTGTTATGTATTGGCAAAATTGACCGTGGCGGTAGGTGCTGCCGTTGGCGACCATCAACCGACCCCTAGGGTAATTCTTGAGCAATATTAAGTGACCTTGCCGATGGACGGTTATGCGTGGACGATGTTCATGGAAAACTGGACCGAATTGATCGAGCGGAATGGGGATAACATTAGCCAGTAACGAAAACTGAGATATTGAAACTGGTGTACACAGACACCCTAGTGAATCTGATGCGGGCGATGGTTACGGAACGTTGTTTTTGGCTGTGAAATAGAACACTATTTGAGTGCGATGATTAGAATTGAGGAACAACAGTCGTGTTAGCATTGCAACGTATGGACCATAAATTTGAGACACAATAATGGGAGGTGAGTTTGGTGGCGATCGAGCCCCAACCGTCTCGGACAGAAGTGATTAAATGGGCGTGTGCAGACTTTATACGGTACTGGTTAGATAGTATGGAAGAGGAGCTGAAACGTCATGTCATCTATCAGATCCAATCAAGAAATAATCGCAAAACCGTGCACTGTCCATGGCCGTGCAATGACGATCGGTAGACGCAGTATAATTGTTCGGTACCGAACGCCGGATGGGATATCCTGTAAGCACGTGTTGCGTCAATGCGCCATTGAGATCCATGGCATCAGCGTCGCACGCCGATCCGTGTGCCTTGTTTTTCGAGCTAGCTGCTGAATATAACGGACGGGCGGCAGATGATATTGCTCTTGACTAGCTAGCACAAGTCTATATTCTTTTCGTTAATCAAGCCAAAGTAACATTCTCGACCTTGATAAAGACACCCTGATCCCATATTTAAACATGTTGACGACATGATCGCTGAAAAAGCACGTCATATCCGAATTGACATGCCCCTTTAGATAGTCTTTGAAACACGTCATATCTTCAACTTGCCACACGCGATGCCATTCGGCGTATTCTTCCGTCGTTATGTTGGGCCATGCAATGCAATCAGAAAAGCCCCGTAGGGTGAGAATTGGTTGTCCTGTAACTGTCCAAGGACACATATTTGTTGGGGGAACTTCCTTTGTCTGACAGACATTCATATACTTAGGTGACATTACTGCAACCCAGTACCAAGTAATTGCAATTCAAAACTTTAACCTTAACATTCAGCAGTACAGGGATCTCATTTCACAGTATCAGGATGGGCGCATCAATCTGGAGTATGCCCATTTAGTGGACACATTTAAAACACACTCTTCTATGTCAGATGATTATTGCAAACAATATATGGAAACGCTCATTAAATGAGGAATACTCTTAAACCACATGTGGCTGTCCACAAATTCGTGACATATGCACTGCGACTTTCAAAAAGTTCAATAAGTTTGTATGTGTGAAGCGTTCAATTAGAATGCCGACGAGCAACACTTTGTGAAGCAACATGCAATGTGAGAAGCTTTTGTCCGCGTGAGGCTGATAATAGCTGATAACTCTTGGCAATAGTTTCGCATTCAACATATCTGGCGCTACTCAGGCAGTAGAGGTCGGCGACAGATGCAATCAACGAAAGGCAGCTAAGAGACGAAGAGTTGTGAAGTGACAGAACAAGACCAGGCAGCGAGTCCCACGAGAGTTATATATACGTCTTAAGATCAAAAGCCAACACCTGGTTGTGAGAATACAGACGAACTACGTTTACCGTTGCACATGGCGTCCAACAAATTAAAGGAATAGCGCCGATGAAATGGACCATCGATTGATGCTGCCAATGCGTAATTTTGAATACTAATTGATTAATTAAATACATGGCCATTTGTCTTTCAAACTCAACATATGTAGATGATAATGCATGTTCGAAATGCAACATTTGCCATTGGATTACAATGTGTCACCATAAGAGAAAGCAGTCATTGAAATGATGCCATTGTGCGTGTCATTTATCATTGAATTACGAGAGACAAATAGGAAAGCAGGTGAGTAATTCAGCTCAGGTGATTTATCGTGTAAATAGACATAGGTACAAGGGGAAATGTTCGAAACATTGCTGAGCATACATTACCACCTTGTGACAAAGTCTCTGTTAAACAGTTAGGTTTAGCAGGCGACAATGGCTCACTCACGTACGTTTTCTGTGCGATTTTCTGCGCGATTTGTGGTACTGGTTTTGTGGTACTGGTTTTGTGGTACTGGTTTTGTGGTACTGGTTTTGTGGTACTGGTTTTGTGGTACTGGTTTTGTGGTACTGGTTTTGTGGTACTGGTTTTGTGGTACTGGTTTTGTGGTACTGGTTTTGTGGTACTGGTTTTATGGTACTTGTATTAATCCAACAAAGTATGACCATAGTTTACTCAATTGTGACATATGCAATATTGGCGAGCAAAACTGTTGATCCTTTAACACAGAGGTGTCTCCTCGACATGTGCTTAAATGCCTTATGATTACGGATCGGATCTCGCCAAGTTACTAGCGATAGCCTGATGGAAAAAACGGAGCACTTCCGTCACATTGAACCGCATCACCGAATGTAACGGTCTAACCGCTAATGATCATAGATTGGAAAATACCAAAAAGTGCAATTGTTTTTGTAAACTATGAGTGTCCGTCAATTAAGGAAACATTACGTGGTCAAATATATTGACGTAATGGGTATGCTTTATCTCTAGAATTGCACATTGATGCGAGTTTAGTCCTTTATTTGGACATTTTGAGGGTGTAATACATGTCACATGTAATGAGTTAGGAGGTCTAATCTGCAGCAACCCAACATGATGGCACTTTAAACATTCTAATTATACTAGTCACATTGCTTGATGAGATCTCATCAGGACCAAAATTATAATGGCTGTGAATGTGCAATTATTCATATGTATGGGATGCAGGTATGAATCACCCACGAGGAAGAACAACAGGATGTTGAATAACAGCTCTGTATGACATTATGTGAATAGTGCCGAGATATACGTACAGAGTGATACAAAGACATTGTACCATAACAAATGATTGTTCGCGAAGTTGTCAGCCTCCCCCGACAAAAATATGTGACCATGCCACATGTTTTCAGCTTACTGCAAGTGTGATATCTTTCTTTCAATCACATAAATTTTGGGGCTCCTTGCCCAATAGGCAAATTCAATTTCATCATAACAAGCCGAAAAGCGCTGATCCAAGTGGCATTGGATCAGCGGTCCAATGTATTGTGGTTGATTTGAAGGTAGCTGACAATGGACGCGCTGTTCACTTAATAGCAACCGATAGCTAGTCGAAGTAATTCATGTGGCATTATTACGGGCTCTATTGTAATGAAACTGGCAAGAGATGTGCAGACAGTAACGGGAAGAAAGTGAGCTATATTGAAAGAGACCTCGAAAATACCCAACGGTTTGGATAGAAATGTCAACCACTCATATGCCTGCGAATGCTTTCTTGTGTCAGGTGTGCATTGGTTGTCATTTGCCAAGACAATATCTTCGTATTTGTTTGACATCTTTGGTATGTTGGTAGATTTATTGATGAATAATCACAAAATTATCACACAATATAATTGAAAGTTAGTGCACATTATTATATAATAACGTTGGCATACATATTTCAAAGCACGGCCATGCTGCATTACTATTGGCACCTTGCATAGGCAAGTCAGGCTGCATTGATCTATATTTGTCAATATCGCTTGATGTGCAAAAGTTTACACTAGGTAGACTTTGACATCATGCAGAACCAATTACTTGTTATATAAAAAGCGCCTTGAGCGTGACGAAAACAATTGAATTTTTGTACATATAGGAGGAATATCAACGTCGCTGTTAGATGCTTAAGATTATATGTTTAGACATCGCTTTGGTTCTTGTGTCTTGCGGATGAGGACCTTACCAAGAATAAGCCATCCGTATAGTGGTCACTTCTGGATAGCGGTGGTAAATACTAATGTTTATCGTGTTTAACTCATTCAGTCAGCGGTTGGTCCTGAAGGAATGTAAAAGAAGTATAAACAAATTTACCGTATTTTCTGTACCGGATCACTGAATCGCCGCTTCCAGTTAGGATATAACATCAACTATTGGCTCCTGATGTAAAACAACCTATGTTCAACTCCTTAATTCCCATAAAGTATAAACAAATTTACCGTATTTTCTGTACCGGATCAACAAATTAACGCTATGGATGCTGATGTAAAACAACAGGTGTCACCGCACCAGGAATACAGCTGTCTCATCTACCATTAAGCCCCTCGACGGATGTCATTATTGTATGTTTATTTACGCGCATGATGTTTATCTGTCTCGCTCCACAGACGGAATTTTCGTACGAGAAAAAAACAAGTATACACGGTTTGATTATGTGACTTGACCTCTGTAACATACTCATATCCGAATCAATGTATATTAATATTATATAATGAGTGTGTGCGCAATATCGGTGTGTCAGTGGGTGTATGTTTGTTTATTTGCTTAATTGTGTAGTGTATGCAATCGATTATTTTGCAGATGAAGAATAGCTCAATATCAATATCAACAACATAGCAGTGATATCGAAGCCGTTGATTAAACATCACTGTGAATCCAGTGAAAGGATTGTAATGTAGTGACGTCGATGAAACGTTGGTTGATGCTTTATAGCGCCTTCAATATAAATACTTATTAATTAAGGTTGAGGGATATATTTGTAACAAAGCATTGGTAGATTACTCTACGTTGTTGGAGCACTACACCTTGCCTGGATATTACAAACATGTTGCCACGCTGTTGCAATGTTGATAGAACATTGTGCTGTGGGAAAAAGCAATATTTTAAAAGTGAATTTGCATCACCGCAAAACAAGATCTCTCATCAACAATACGATATGCAGAGCTACAATGCTTCACTGAAACGCGATTTCGGCGTGATTACGTCTTGGTCCGGGATACCCATATCAATCGCATAAATTTGATTTAACGATTGCTCAATGCGTTATCAATTTTGAAAGGAAAAATGAGCATATTTTCAGTTACTTAACAATACCGATATTACATGCTCTTGGACTGCCATATCTAACCTTCCAACTTCATTGCCTTTTGTACTGCCATATCTCACTGTACCACCTGATTGCTAATTGTACTGCCATATCTCACTGTTCCCGACCATTGTCTCTTGTACTGCTATATCTCACTCTCCCGCTTCATTTCCTCATTGCCTAGTGCACTTCCATATCTCACTCTTCCACTTAAATGCCCATTGTACTGCCATACCTCTCCCATATCATTGCCTAGTGCACTGTCATATCTCACTCGTCCACTTTAATGCCCATTGTACTGCCATATCTCACTCTCCAACACAATTGCCTAGTGCACTTCCATGTCTCACTCTTCCATTTGGATGCCAATTGAACTGTCATATCTCACTCTCTCACACCATTGCCTAGTGCTCTGTCATATCTCACTCTTCCACACCATTGCCTAGTGCTCTGTCATATCTCACTCTCCCACACCATTGCCTAGTGCTCTGTCATATCTCACTCTCCCACTTCATTGCCCAGTGCACTGTCATATCTCACTCATCCACTTCATTGCCTCTTGCACAGCCATATCTCACTCTCCCACATCATTGTCTAATGTTCTGCCATATATCACTCTCTCCCGTCTCATTGCCTATTGTACTGCTATATCCAGTTCATTGCCTATTTTACTTCCATTTCTAACTCTCCAACGCCATTGCCTCTTGTGCCTCACCATTTAACCAGGGACATCGACATGAACGTTCATACCTGGTTCAAAGATTGATATCGATGCTTTACGTAAGGATACCTGGCTTCAGAAGTCAAATATGTTGGTCCCTAAAGCGAGCTTGGTTTATCCATGTCTAAAAAAATACAATATATTTCGATTCGCTCAAGGAATTAAGAGGCATTGAAAGCTCAGACTGCTCGCTGCAATCATAAAGTACACTGCATATAACTATCAAAGCATCGATTTTATTTACCTAAGGTTGTGATGTGCCATAACCTTAATATTTTCCTACAATCGAACACATTTTGCGACTGTAACAAAATACAATCGGCGAATTTTAGACCGATTAGAAACTACAGTAGGAGAGGGGTTGCTCGATATACTAACGGCATCACCAGTATGTCAAAACATGATGAATATATATATATATATATAAATATATATAAATATATATATATATATATATATATAAATATATAATATATATATATATATATATAGATATATATAGACATATATATGTAGATAGATATACATATATACATATATATATATATATATACATATTTATATATATATATACATATATATATATATATATTTTTTTATATATGTATATATATGTATGTATATATATATATATATATATATATATATATATATATATATATATATATATATATATATATATATATATATGTATATTTCATATATATATGTACTGCCAAGATGTACCATAGTTTTGATCAGATTTCTAGTAAGCTTAAACTACGGAACATTGATCAAGTGGTGTGGTAAGACTATTCGCTATTTTGATGAAAAAGGTAGACACAATTGTTTCACAGTTTAATTTTAGCTCATGAATATTTGATGGATCGTTTCCACAGGGTTAGAGAGAGATGTATTGGAACTTGGATGCCAGGATAGAAGTTAATTTAAAATGTAGATGTAATTATCACAACGACTGAGGCTTGTTATATCAATTCTCACAGGATATGCAGCAGACTGGTCAGCTGAGGTAAGATAAACATTGCTACAGTTCATTTTGGTTAGAGAATTCTAAACCTTATCATTTAGATCAGCTGCTGGGATTACTCCATAAATCGAAAGCCTAGAGGGGCAGGTCATAGGAAGGAGATTAGTATATAGTGTTAAGTCAGTTGTCAACATATGCTTTTGTGTTTTAGATAATTCCCTGATATTACACTGTATGAAACATATACATATGAAGCAACATATCTCATGAATATGCACGTTAAGGAGTTTACTTTCATATCTATGCAAATCCATGTACATGTTTACCTAATTAACCAAAGGGGCCTGCATGTTTTGAAAAATTTTAAGATTATCACGTGCGTAACTTATTGCTGGTCAAGTTGAAAGAAAACATGCAAGTTTGGAATAACTATAGATTTCTCTGAGCAAACTCTTAATATTCAATAGTGCTTACATCATAAGCAATTAAAACTCCTCGTTCTGCAATGACAATACATCAGTCAGCGCAATTTTATATCTCGTTGCTGCAAATTATTGAAAACATTTGTTGTAAGATTTGCATTTAATTCAAACAGTTCTCTTTAAGAATCATACTGAAGTAATTTAACTCGACTGATCCTTCCAATGATTTCGAAGGATTACGCACATATCACAGGACTGTCGTATTTATGGAGCGACATTATTCCCAGGCTCTGTGTTCCACGCTGTTAACAATCTGGCATCGAGACTGATAGAGGCAGCAGATCTCATCTAAACTGATACGCTGTTCTGATTTATTACTATATTATCAACAACTTCATCCATATGCCAGTCCTAGTCGCACCATCCATAATTGAGGGCTTAATATAGCCAGCGGCTTCACATAACGCTGTTTCAAACACCAGCAAACGGTTTTGGTGGTTTCATAGCTTAAATGCGCTTGAGTGTTAATAACAAGCTTTTTGTATCATCGTACATTTTCTGGATCACTTTCAATTCGGTAGGTAGCGGTGCTGAAGAGCATCACTCTTTCCGAACATCAGCAAAACTATCCGCTTCTGTCGTAACAATAGGTACAATGGACATTATTAATATCAAGCAATATGAACTGCACTATCAGATACAATGAAAAATGAATTAGATGGAGTGTTAATATTATCATCAAACCGCGTATATATATATATATATATATATATATATATATATATATATATATATATATATATATATATATATATATATATATATATATATATATATATACATACATGTATATATATATTTATATATATATGTTTATATATATATATATATATATATATATATATATATATATATATATATATATATATACATATATTGAATTAAATGTTATAAGAGTCGATTTGATTTTCAGCTCCACAGGAACGCAAGACTTTGAAGACATTCGTATACATTGACAAAACCTATGGCCTGGAATTCGGATGACAATACCTTCCCTATTGCGTTTTGACCCAAGATACGGCGTCGGTAGAACATCATTGGACGCAATTCAGGACTACAATTGGTATAAACGTGAACTAAAATACATCAGACAGGCCAGCCAGTAACACCATTCAAGTCATTCTAGTGGCGCTGTCACATTGACATGCTTATCAAGAACATACTTTGACAAGGCTAGAACTATCACAGGATATATATATATATACTGTTGGGTATTTTTCTGAGCCCCGTACCATGCATCACAGCTTTTCAAAATAGTATGAGCCCTAATCTATCCGCTCAACACGTTGAATGGTATTGCTCATGACGAATAAAATGTAGATGCAATATTGATTGCCTCTGGTGTCAAGCAAAGAATTTGCTGGAGTTTGGATTATTTGGAATGCTTTGTATAAAAGTAAAAAGTAAATGCTATAATTAAAATTGGGAGATAATGCAATATTTATTCTCAACGATATGGGATATTTTCTCTTTTTGGGACAACGGGTTCTACAACTGACACAAGTATAATGATATTAAAATCCAATTCCATAAAGCTGTGAGCAAAACGTTATCAAATTACTACCCATGAATACACAATACATATGCACTTTAAACTGAAAAGAGGGATTTTAATATCCTTATAGGATGGGCCTCTTTTGAGACTTCTGAAGGCACAATGACGTTTTAAAAATGTGATGACCCAAGGTGCAAGTAACAATCCATTCTAATCCATTATTTGAAGTACAGAGGCTAAAACCATCGACACTGTTATGGTCTTGCTTGTTGGATCTGCATCTGCGATTCCTTCGCTGGAGACAAACCTATGGGATAATAGCGTAGACAATACAAATAAACTGACTCAAGTATATATGAGTTAATTTAACAAGTTTTGTTATAACTAATGTGCATGGTTTTGTGTTTGTCTATCTTCTATTTGTGGTTTTGTGTTCGTTTATTTTGTATCTGTGGCTTTGTGTTTGCCTTATGTCTATTCGTGATTTGTTTTTACTGCGTTTCTACCATTTCACCCGTATACGCAGGCAGCGAGTCTCACGAGAGTTATGTATACGTCTCAAAGCCAACACCTGGTTGTGAGAATACAGAAGAACTATGTTTACCGTTGAGCATTGGGTCAAACAAATTAAAGAAATAGCGCCGATGAAATGGAACGTCGATTGATTCCGCCAATGCGTAATTCTGAATGCTAATTGATTAATCAAATCTATGGCACTTTGTCTTCTAACTCAGTATGAGTAGATGATAATAAATGTTTGAAATGGAACATCTTGCCATTAGATAACACTATGTCACCATAAAAGAAAGCAGTCATTCAAATGAGGCATTGTGCGAGTCATTTATCATTGAACTACGAAAGACACCTAGGAAAGCAGGTGAGTAATTCAGCTCTGATGATTGATCTTGTAAATAGACAAAAGGTAATAGGGTCAATGTTTGAGACATTGCTGAGTATATATTACCACCTTGTGACAAAATCTATGTTAAAACAGTTAGGCTTAAAAGGCGACACTTGCCCACTCACGTACGTTTTCTGTGCGATTCCGTCGGGTTCTGTGGTACTAATATTAATCGAATAAAGTATGACCCACGTTAGCTCTGTTTTTGATCAATTGTGACATTGGCAAAATTGGCGAACGAAATCGTTGATACCGATCCATGTCATTGAAATGCTTCAACACAGAGGTGTCTCCTCGACTTGTGCTTACATGCCGTATGATCTCGCCAAGTTACTAGCGGTAGCCTGATGGAATAAACGGAGCACCTCTGTCGCATTGAACCGCATTCCGGTATGTAACGTTCTGACCGCTATTGCTGAATATCTTAGATTTGGAAATACCAAAAAGTGCATATATTTATGTTTGTCAGTCAATTGAAGAAAACATTACCATCTTGAAGAAATGGGTATGCTTAATCCCTAAGGATGCACATCGATGCGATTTATTGGACGTATAGAGGGTGTAATACATGCGACTGGTAATTAGTTATCAGGTCAATATGCGGCAACGCAACATGATACAACGTTACATATTATGATTATACTAACCACATTGTTTTATGAGCTGTGTATGTGGGATAATTCATATGTAGAGAATGCAGGTACGAATGGCCGTCGAGGAACAACATGATGTTGAATAACTTCTCTTCATGACATTATGGGAATAATGGCGAGATATACATACACAGGACAGTGCCCCATAAAACATGATTGTTTGCGAAGTTGTCAGCCTCTGCCCGACACAAATACAGGACTAAGCCAAGGTTTTCAGCTCACTGCAAGTGATGATAGCTATCTTTCAATCACACAAAATTTTCGGATAAATTTGGGGGCGCCTTAGGCAATAGGCAAATTCAATATCCTCAACACAAGCCGTAAAGCGCTGATCCAAGTGGCATTGGATCAACAGTACAATGTAGTGTAATTGATTTGGAGGTAGCTGTTCACTGATTAGCACCGGCTAGATAATCGGAGTCCTTAATGTGGCATAATAACGGGCTCCAATGTGATGAAACTAACAAGAGATATACAGAAAAGACAGTGACAGGACGAAAGATAGCTAAATTGAAAGTGTGCTCGAGAATACACAAAGGTTTGGAGAGAATTGTATGCCACTTACTACGTTGACACGCTTGTACCGCAATGACTGAACTGCTTTTGCTTCCCAATTGAATTGAATATATATTCATGTAGTGACTTAACGCCATACCAACAGGTTTTCAGGCGCTCTCTTTTGTCCGACTGCCCATCGAGCTCAACACAGCCATGGGCTATTTCCATTCTCTGTTCTTTATCACATGCCTGTGAATGCTTTCTAGTTCCAGGTATACATTGCTTGCCATTTGCTGAGACAATATCTCCTTATTTGTTTGACATATCGTAAACAGAGTACGTCATCATTTGTATGTTGTTAGATTTATTTATTAATAATCACCAAATTATTGTACACACTAATTGATAAGTTATAGGTTTGAGTTCTGCTTGCACATTTGTGGCCCCGCAAAACAACGTATGTAGTTCTTATTTGATGGTTACACATTGATAACCTGTCATTCCGGGCTATTACATCTAGAGAAAATTTGATGTACCGAGATGTTGAACTCACCACGATTGTTGACTGCCAAAAGGAGTATTTCCGAACCCATTAGTTGTATTAAAATAGTGAACATTAGGATGGAATTTATTTACTAATTATGCCTGTCGACAGAGCGCGTGCATATCAAGATCAGTAGCAAAGTCAATGATATTCTGGATGATTGCTACCTATCACTGTTCGTTGGCTCATGAAGGATAAAAACGTCAATGAAACTGAGCATTGAGAATGCTTCGTACATTTCTATCTGAATAGTAATTGAACATTTAGTTGTTGATGCACTTTCTAACTTAAAGTTCATAAATAAATCATCCAAATTCTGTTTCGACCGACTGCTTACCACGTTTTGCAATGACATCAAAAACTCGAGTTGCAACAATACATCCGAACCTGAAAACAGCCGGAATATGCGCAATAATACACACAATGCGCACGCGCATTTACCGGTCCAGATCGCTAATGATCTGAATATTTATGTAAAAAAAATAATTGATTCCCCTTGATTAATCATCGATGATTTGTTTCTTCCAATAACATCAACGGATTGAAAACGAATCATTCTAGCAACTACCAAAAATGGTAGTGAAATAAAAATTTCTCAAAATCGCCAAATTATGCATTTTTTACATTTAAAAAAACAATTATTCTTGGAAGAAGGCACTTTGCCTTTTGATTGTCATGCATCACAACAGCAACAATCAATCATTCCATTTTCCGTTCAATCTGTAGAGGGGATGTTTCAAATCGACAAGTCTTGTGACTATAAACATATCTCTCACAGTGACGCGCCGAAGCTTAATTACAGGAACGGAGCGCTTCATGACTAAACAAAGAATAGCTTCCCGTATAGTTTCCGAAATAAACAATATTTTCAGATAAAACAGATACTGATGCATTTTGTACAGGCTCCCTCGTGTGCGCCATGTTCCTCAATTTGCTCACGAGATCTAACCATTATTGATGATGAGGTTCTGCAAAAATGATCTTATGAGCTAGTTCAACTTGTTATCCGGTACAATCAGCTCTGTATTAACCAGTCAGGTTGAAACAAATTTCAAGACAAAACATCTCCAACATATAACGCATGCCAAATCACCTGAGACTGCAAGATGCGCAACTCTTATCGATTACCACAGTTAGAACAGCGATCAGAGTGATGCTAAGAGCATTAAACGGCATCCAAGTATGAAGTGTCTATATCCACGTCCACACGCCTAAGTACCACCCCCCGCGCCATCAGAACCGTTAGTACCTATTTTAGTAGCAATTCAGACTGAATTGCGACACGATTGCAGTCAGAACATCGGAGAAGAATCTTCTCAAAATGATACAATCTGATAAGCAATGCCGTCAAGCAATTATGGAAGAATCAGATTTCAATCACAACCTAGATCTATGCAATTTGACTGACAGTAACTTATATGATGAGAAAAAGCGACGCAGTAATGGTTGGTCGCCGAAAGCTTCCATAATCTAACGGATTAGGTTCCGTACTCGCTATAAGTAATCAGTACAGCAATAATTGCGCCCAAACAGATGTGGCGTTAAGATAAACGATAAATAAAACTGAAGGTATATGACGATTAACGTACATATATATATATATATAATATATATATATATATGTATATTTATATATATATAAATTTATATATATATTTATATAAATATATATAAGCATATATATATATATATATATATATATATATATATATATATATATATTTACATATAAATATATTTATATGCATGTGTATATATGTATATGTATATGTATATAAATGAATATATATATATATATATATATATATTTATTTATATATATGCATATATATTTATAAATATATATTCTTGCATGATAAACGGCAAATCTAGCTGACGGTATATGACGATTAACATACATACATATATATGAATATACATATATATATATATGTATATATATATATATATATATATATATATATATATATAGAGATATATATATATATATATTTTTATCGAGAGATATAAATATATTTATATATATAGGGATATAAATATATAAAAATATATATATATATACATATTTATATATATCTCCCTATATACGTATATATAAAATATCTTATATATATATATATCTACATATATATATATTTTTATATATATATGTATATGTATATATCTGTATATAAATAAATATATATATAAATATGTATCTATGTTTATATATATGCATATATATTTATATATATATATTCTTGCATGATAAACGACAAATCAAGCTGACGGTATAAGACGATTAACATACATAAATATATATGAACATATATATATAGATATATATATATTTATATATATATATATATATATATATATATATATAGATATATATATATCTCTATATATATAGATCTATATATATATCTATATCTATATATATATATATATATATATATATATATATATATATATATCTAGATATATATATATATATATATATATATATATATATATATATATATATATATATATATATATATAGATCATACATTCCTTTTCGGTTTTCTGATGCTCACTAGAGTCTCTTCGACAGTTAGGCATTCCATCTTTGATTATCGACTTTCAAACGACTGGCATTTTGTGTCTCTGCGCCGGAATCACTCGCAAGTGCTGGCTAGCCACTGTTATATGGTTTCAGCGAAGTTTGACACAGGTTAATGGCAGACTGTTGAGCGAAACATGCACGAAATATATATGCATATACATATATATTCTCGATGCAACCATTGTTGGGTAGCAACATATTGCGGGCGTATTTTTAAAGGTAACCTTTTTTATCATTACGCAATTATCAAGCGCACGGATGAGCTCTGAATCGAACATATGCATCGATTGCTATTATTTGTATGTATTTAGGGTTCTTTGAAGCTGGTCTGCTGATGGCCAAGAACTAATTTTAAAAGGACCATCCTAACCGAGTGATCAAGTGCACAGTTGACGAATAAGATTATGCACTCCATTTGCCACATAATTCGGTCGATCTGATAGAAATAGAGCGTTGATAGCTTATTGTGACATGACAAAATATGGCACATAAAAAAATCAAACTCTGAATATTGACCAAATTATTGCATATGACAGCCATAAGTATTTAACATGCTTATCATTATTTCTACTTTTTGGGTTAAGGGTTAAAGCATATTTGCGTTACATTTAGTTACAGATGAATTGGAGTTAGGTCAACATATGGTGCTAAAGTTTGATTTCGTCAGGATATTCATAAAAGTTCTTTTAGGAAAATAGTTTTTTGTGGGATTTTGTGTTGGAATGCTTGGCAGTTGCTGCTCTAAGACAAATAGTTTTATGCTCACTGCTCTGAATGTCCGCATATTCTGAAAACTTATTATGTTTGGGTTTATGAAAGTGTGATATATTAATACATTGATGGATTGCTAAGTGTTTTATGAAGTATGATATATTAATACATTGATGGGTTGCTAAGTGTTTTATGAAGTATGATATATTAATACATTGATGGGTTGCTAAGTGTTTTATGAAGTATGATATATTAATACATTGATGGGTTGCTAAGTGTTTTATGAAGTATGATATATTAATACATTGATGGGTTGCTAAGTGTTTTATGAAGTATGATATATTAATACATTGATGGGTTGCTAAGTGTTTTATCAAATGCTGATAAAATTACACAGGTTTTAGTCTTTATGCATCAGTTTTACAAATCACGTGATAAGCGTTCCTGACGCAAGACACAATCGAATTATAATTGTGAATTCCATCCCTTAGATTAATGAGCATGCATACCTCTTGGTATTTGCTACATTATAGAGTGGCAAATAGGACTATAAATAAATGATAGCTAGGTCAACTTAATTTCTTCGCCTTCACATAGCCCTTTTCTGTGCTGATGTTTAAATATTCAACGATCTGCACAATATTATTAAATCGCATGAGCTGAATTGCTACAACAGCCAAACTATCTCTTTGTTGAGCGCCACATCACAGTGTTATTGAGACCGACACGCACAAAAAGACAAGAATGATAAAGGATATAGAAGCCTTCACTGCGACTTATTGGATATTGGACCACAAGAAATGGCCCTGAATTTGGCGTAGTTGAGTCAGATGCTTCTGATTCAAAATTTGCAAGTGAAATGCGACGAGAAAAGACGAATTTCATACTAAAGTTATGCTAAAAAACATTTGTATCCGATCGCGGCAGTAATTTGCTTACGTTACCACGTATTATCCTCGCTCGAAAATGGCCACAAATCAGACAACAAAGACGTTCCCACACTATAAACCTAAGTATAATCAATTTGCGCATTATTTTTACATTGTAGGGTCATTGTACCAAGCTCAAGATATTGCCTACATCCGATCTCTCTGATAATTTAGAAGGATGCTGCACATGTCAGACGTCGTTAGTTGTATAAGGCGACGATATTCTCATACTCTGTGTTCATGGCTGAAAACAGCATATCACACGGCATAAACATTTCGACGATATGCTGTTGCATCAACTACAGCCTGGTCTTAACTATTGCCTATAAATCGTTGCCGGTGCACCGCCTAGCAGAAAGTTCATTTCTCCGAATGGAGTCTACTTCTTGTCTTTCAACCAGTGACTGATACCCATAACAAAACGTTTTGTGTGAACGCAAGAAAACAGTCTGTGAGGTTTGTGTGTCAGCCGTTGTTAGAAAAGCCCCGCGTGCAGGCTCAGATGGGCTTTACCTCTATTGGCGAAGGGCTGGCAGGCAGTTGCTTAGTTTTTCTCGCTGCACTGCTGGAGAACATCACCCTTTCCACCTGCAGAGTAGGCAACTCGCCGCAGTGTAGAAGACAAAACGTTTAGATAATACAGAGTAGTTTTACTAGAGGTAATTGTCAATTGGTGTAGCGAGTATGTGGTGAATGGTTTTTATCCATTAACAAGAAGAAAAACATAGGGAATTATTGCCAAGCAAAACCAGCTGCCAATAGCCTTCCAAGAGCAGGAAAGACCGGTCTTAATATAGACTCTCACTGAAGCGATGCACTTAAATTCAAAGATTAGAGAGCTTGTATTCACGAACTTGCCCGAAAACGGCTCCATATTGTTCCATCAACAGAACCGCAGGCTAATGACTGTCATTTGCCTACTGTATATGGATTATATGTGGCCGGATTTCCTCGTTTGGTTTCCTCGGTAATGCTTCTCGGTGAACGAAGTGCATTGATCCAATGTAACTGGGAATTCTATGATTTCTATGAATTGCAGCAAGCATTCAGTAAACAATATAAGTGAATGTAGACTAAAAAGCCTCTGTGATTAATAAGAAGTAACAAACGCCAAGGCCATGACGGATTATTTCAGTATATGAAGCAATAGATAACGCTGATAGTGCTTTACATCTATTTGCTACAGCTTAACATGTTCAATGACAATTATCTCGCAAAGTCTGAATCGCAGTTGTTAACTGCCTGGTTTCATATTAACGAGCACAGTGTGGCCGTTATGGTACTCATGTAGCAGATGTTACATCTGCCTACCGGATAATTCACCACTTCGTCAAGTCTCCACCCTGCCCGACACATATAACGATGCTCTGAACCGACACTTACCTCCTTTACGATCATAATAGTTACGCCATATAAAGATATGTACCGAGTGTCATGCATTGTCTTCTGGGGTAGCCTGAAAATGGCTGTTCACTTAAATTCGGATGGAATGCATAGAAAGTGATTTAGAGACTGATAAGACGGACAACAAGAAGGGATATTATTGTTATCTTTGACAGAGAGACGTTGTTATATCTTATGTCAGCTCTCAATATGCTATCGTGTTAGACCGCCACAAAAGTATAAAAATTATCGAATGTATTTTCTGTACCAGATCATCAAATTAACGCTATGCATCCTGATTTGAAGCAGCAGGTGTCACCGCATCAGAAAGACCACTGACAAACATACCATCTAGCCATTTGAATCATGTCATTATTGTTTATTCATTTACGCTCATGATATTTCGCCGTCGCATTCCACAAGACGGAATTATAGTACCAGATGAAAACGAGCATACACTATTAGACCTCTGAAAGTTACTCATATTCGAATCAATGTATATTAATGTTACTCAGTATCTGTGGTCTATGTCTGTTTAGAATTGTGACGTTTGCAATCGATAATTTTGCAGAGGGAAACATCACTGTGACATCAGTGATGAAGAAGACGTTGGTGAATGAATCTGGTGAATAATACTGACTATAGCTTGGGGGAGATATTTTAACCCAGCATTGGTTGATAACTGTACGTTGTTAGAATACTAAAACTTGCCTGAATATTACAAACCTGTCGCCTCAAAGATAATCAATCAAGATTGTCAACTACTTGATAAATAAATAAAGCCAGTGGAGGATCCACTAGTTTCAATGTTGTTAGGATACGACTGCAGGTACTTAGAGATATGAGTTGGGTAAATAACTCATACTACCAGATGGAGGATCCAGGAGGGCGCTCTACTTTATTGTATTCATACACCAGGAGACCAGGCGTTATGACCAGATGCTATGACATCCCCCTTATTGAGGATAAAAAACCCCAAATATGACATCCCCCTTATCGAGGATGAGAAGAAAAAAAATCAATAGGTAATGTCAAAATTGTTATGGGTAAAATATTTGGTGAAATGGATGGTGATGAGAGCGATCATGGGGTAGACTACCCTCCTGCTCTAGGGAGGTTATTCTGTCCCATAAGTGGGGCACATCACTAGTCACCATATCTTGCAGGCGGCTTCACTTGGCGACCTGATCGGGTACACGTGGTGGTACTGGTGTCTGGAACAGCGGCCTTCGGTATGCTGTTCGCATGGGCTTGATCAGCTTTAGGGGGGACTGACTCAGCGTGGAACGGATTTGTTTCTCCCTGGTAGGGCTATCATCTGGAATATTGTGCGGTATCGAAGCTACGATGTGTGGGGCTGCGTGTGCCGGCAGGGTGGAGGTTGGTTTGAGTGGGATAGCTCGTAACTGCTGGCGATTCCGTCTGAGCTCGGAACCATTCACTGTTCTAACCAAGTATGAATGTGGTTCGCTGAGACGTCTCACGACACATCCGGGTTGCCAGGATTTCGTCGCTTCGTTGAAGATACGGATTGGCTGATCAGCATATAATGATTTCAAGGCTGGACCAGTTGTCTCATCTAGTCTATCAACAAGGTGATCACGAGTGTCGACATGGCTTGGAGATGGGTCTGTGTGACTCGGTAGTGTCGTCACGAGTCGGCGCTTGAACATAAGTTCGCCTGGACGTACGGTTTTCGCATCAATGGGCGTCGCTCGGAGGTGCAGTAATGCGATGTCAATGTCTGATTTTGATTCCAGACACTTCTTGATAATATGCTTAACCGTCCCCACATTCCACTCGGCAAAACCGTTTAATTTGGGGTATTTGGGGCTCGAAGTAGAATGTTCTATGCCCCAGTCACGGATGAATTCCTTGAACGGAGCGCCGGAGTACTGAGGACCGTTATCGGATACGATGGTTGCTTGTCGGCCTAGCAAGCCACATATGGACTTGAAGTGGTGGGTCACTTCGGCAGATGTGCCATATTTAAGCTCCTTGACTATCGGGAATTTCGTGAAATAGTCCACAATCAGAAGATATTGTTTATTGTTGATTTGGAACAAGTCAAATCCAAGTTTGGTCCATGGGACGGGTGGCACGTGGTGGTGAAGGGTCGGCTCTTCTTGCTGCTGGCTTGGTATGTCTGGCATTGCTCACAGCTATTTACAATGGCCTCGATATGTTTGCCAATTCCTGGCCAGAATACACACTCGCGAGCAAGAGCTTGCGTTTTCCGGACTCCTTGGTGGGACGTGTGGAGTTGCTCAAGGATTATAGGACGGTTAGATTCTGGGATAAGGACTTGTCGACCTTTGAATATTAGGCCATCCTCGACAGCAAGGCATTCGCGGTGGTTGAAGAACGGTCTAATGTCATTATGGCATTGCTTGATGTGTTCTGGCCAGCCCTCGATGATGATTTGTTTGAGGACACGGAGAGCGGGGTCTCGGTTGGTTTCCTCACGGAGCTCAGCCAGTCGGCTTGGGCTGAAGTTGAGAAGCGCGATAGGTTTGCAATCGATGTCATCGGTTGCGATGCCGTCAACCCTTGCGTCTAGGTTGATATCATAGTTGTTCTCGGGGTTCGGCAGGCGAGAAAGGGCATCGGATAGGACCATCTGGCTGCCAGGTCGGTACGAGAGCGCGAAGTTATAGCCTTGTAGCTTGAGGAACATACGCTGTAGTCTGGGCGGTGCGTTGGTGAGCGGTCTTTGCCAGATGTTGACCAGCGGTTTGTGGTCCGTGACAGCGGTAAACTCACGACCATAGAGATAGGTATGAAACCGTTGTACCCCATGCACAAGTCCTAGGGCTTCTCGCTCGATGTTGCTGTAATTGGATTGCGTCTTAGTTAGGGTTTTGCTGGCAAAAGCAATGATGCGTCCTTCTTGGAGGAGGGCGGCTCCAAGTCCCTTTTGTGATGCATCGACTTCAAGTACTACAGGCTTGGTTGCATCGTAGTAGGCAAGTGATTTGGAATCGTTGATCAGCTGTTTTAGGGTCACGAAACACTGGTCATGGGTCACATTCCCATAAGAATGGTACATACTGCTTCAATAGGTCACGCAGGGGTTTGGCAACACTGGAATAGTTCGGTACATGTTGGCTTAGGTAAGTCATCAGACCCAGGAAGCATTGTAGCTCTTCTTTCGATTTCGGCTTTGGCATATTGTTGAGGTCACGCAACTGGCTCGTATCTGGGAGGATGCCATCGGCAGTGTACCGGTTACCAAAGAAATTGATTTCTTCGCGGGCAATATCACATTTGGCAGAGTTCAGTGTGAGACCACATTCAGCTGCGCAGTTCATGAAACAAATAAGGTTGGCATCGTGGTCTGATTCATTAACACCGAAAACACATATGTCGTCCGCGATGCTGGCAACTCCAGGCAGGTCTTCAAGAATAATGTCCATTCGGGCTTGGAATATGTCTTGGCTTACGTTGAGTCCAAACGGTAAACGCTGCCAGCAGTACCTTCCAAAGGGTGTGTGGAAGGTGGTGATCAGTTGGGAGTTTGCATGGAGGGGTATGCTCCAATAACCTGCCTTCGCATCAAGTTTCGAGAACACTTTGGCATCAGCGAATGCTGGATTAAGTTCCTCGAGGGTTGGGATTTTATGTGGACATCGCTTCAAGCTTTGGTTTAGTCGCTGAGGGTCCAGGCATATTCTCAGAGAACCATCGTGCTTGGTCACATAGGCAAGGCTGCTGCACCAGTCGGAGTGTTCTGTAATTTTGCGGATCTTTCTCCATTTTCTGGAGTTCCTCATGTAAATGCTTGTTTTCCGCGGCAGGTCACAAAATGGAACTGCATTATCTTTGAGGTGCAGCCTAGCAGGCTCTTTAAAGCTCCCACTGCGGATGCGCAGTTTTCAACTTGCTCACGGACGTGATTGGTGTCTGGATCGTCGGCTGCTGGTCGGTGGGTTTTGACCGGGCAGTGAGCGTGTCGACATTTAAATTGATGATATCTAGTTTCTTGAGCGTTGGTAGCCCAAGCACAGCGGGACTACGGACGTCGACAACGTAGAATTTCTCGAATGAAACTGATTTGCGTTTCCTGCGCCGGATACCAAGTAGGATGGATCCCAGGCAGGGAATCTCATCTCTGCTGTATGATGTTAGCTTCACCTTCGGTTCTGGTGTGAGGACTTCGGAGGTAGGTATATCCCCGAACATTTGGCGGTACGTCCGCATCGGTAAAGTGTTCCCACCAGAGCCGGAGTCAACTTTAAGCAGGATATCTCCCTTGACACGAGGATCAGGGTAGTACACTTTGAGGGTTACGCAGGCTTCATCGCTTTGGTTGCGGGACTTGAGCGTGTTTACACGGACTGCGTGAAATAGGGTGCAGTCGTCGTCGCTGCTGCCGGATTTGTCCCTGTTGTATACTGAGTGGACTGTTGGTTTGCCATGGCTTCTGTGTTTGGATCCTCTGTGTGGCTCATTGGCTGTCTCCTTTTGGCTGGCTTCATTGCGTTTTTTCTTCCGGCAGCACTTGCTCCAGTGGCCCTTGTTGTTGCAGAACGAGCAAGTGTCAAGGTAGGCCGGACAGGACCTGGGGTCATGGTTCGATCCATAGTTACGACAAGGCTTTCTGGCGGCTTGCGGTTGTTTTCTATGAACGCTGTCCACCTTGGTGGCTTTGGTGGAAACACCAATTGTTGCCGGATGCAGGAGACGGAGTGACAACTGGGAGGCTTGAATGGCTTCGTACTCTGCGGCTATTTCCAGCACTGATGCAATTGGATGGTTTCGAACCTTCGTGAGCAATTCCTTCCGGAAGTCGTCAAAAGGAGTGGAGAGGATGATCATCTCTATCAGGCGTTCATTTAGTTCGGCGGCTTCAAACTCACATTTGTTAGCCTTTTCTCGGAGACGTGACACAAAGTCAGTGGTTGGCTCTGTTGTGTTCTGCCGGATATTGGCAAACTCCAATCTGTGTACCCGGAAATTGATCTTTACACTGGCGTCAAGCTGTGATTCCAGTAGCCTCAAGATGGCTGACGGCTTCTTCATGTCAGCTTCTGATAGTCCGGATGCAAGCAGACGGCGCATGCCCTCATCACCAACTGCAAGTTTGATCTTGGTGGCCTGTTTGGCATTGTCATTGATGTCCATGTCCTCAAAGTATAGGGACATTCTTGCTTGGAAGCAAGTCGGATTTCCAGTTCAGTTCTGGCATTCGGGACTGTGGGTGGTTGCTTGCCATCGTGTGGGTTTGTTAACACAGTAGGTCACTGAAGGTCAAGGACGTTTGATGTCAGCAGGGATGTGAAGCAAATTGGTTATCTCCTGCGTGAGATGGGTTTATTACGCGACGCAAAAAAGTTCACAAACTGAGCACACGGATCGGGTTCACAGAGCGCTGATTGTCACTTAAATAGTCATTGATATCACAATCAGAATGATTTTCAGTCACATTGCGTCATTTTGGCATGTTACAGAGTCGCTATCGATTTTACTAGCCTGCACACGTGTGGTGAAGAACGTCTGTTTTCATCAGGGGTTTTCACACAAATTTGGCATGTTATCCGTAGCAATCCTGGGTGGTTATTGTACATTATCCACTAGCTGCCACCATGATACGACTTGCAGGTAGGCCGTATATAGAGATAGAGAATGAGTTGGGTAAATACTAAATAACTCAAGGTAACCACAAGATGGAGGATCTAGAAGGGCGCTCTACTTTATTGTATTCATACCCATACAATCAGGAGACCAGGCGTTATGATACAAAACAGATCGATATAACTTGCTCATTTACTGACCTTCAAAGCCTCTTGAACTGTCATATCTCACTTTCCCACATATTTGCCTAGTGTAGTGCCATATCTCACTATTCCACTTCAATACCCATCGCACTGCCATTTCTCACTCTCGACGAGAAGTGATTAAATGGGTGTTTGCGGACTTTAAACGGTATTGATTAGGTAGTAGTGAAGAGAAGCGTAAACGTCTTGTCATCCATTAGATGCAATCAAGAAATTATCTCTAAACCGTGCTCTGTCTATGGCCGTGCAATGACGATTGGCAGACGCAGCCTAATAGTTCGATGCCGAACACCTGAGTGGCAGTGACATATCTCACTATCACTTCAATGCGCACTGCCATTTCTGAGAGAGACGAGAAGGATTAAATGGGTGTTTGCGCTTTAAACGGTATTGATTAGGTAGTAGAGAAGAGAGAGCGAGAGAGAGATCCATTAGATGATCAAGATATTAGAGAGAGAGAGTCTAGAGAGAGAGAGAGAGAGAGAGATAGAGAGAGAGAGAGAGAGAGAGAGAGAGAGAGAGAGAGAGAGATAGAGAGATATAGATATATAGAGAGAGAGATATATATATATATATATAGAGAGGAGATAGAGAGAGATATATATAGATATATATATATATATATATATATATATAGAGATATATATATCTATATCTATATATATATATATATATATAGATATAGATCTATATATTTTAGACATTATCTAGAGAGATCCAGATTATATCTCTGGAGATCTATCTAGAGAGATATAATGTTTTAGATATAGGGAGAGAGAGAGATACAGAGACAAGTAGAGGAGATACCCTGATAGATATATATATAGGTGGTATATATAGAGAGAGAGAGAGTTCTAGAGAGAGAGAGAGAGAGAGATAAAGAGAGAGAGAGAGATATAGAGAGAGAGAGAAAGATAGAGAGAGAGAGAGATAGAGAGAGTATAGAGAGATAGAGATATAGATATATATAGAGATAGATATATATATAGATAGAGATAGAAATAGAGATATATATATATCTCATATATATATATAAGAATATAATATATATATATAGAGGGAGAGTATATCTATATATATATATCTATCTCTCTATATTACTTTCTATATATATATATATATATATATATATCTCTATATATATCTCTATTATAAGATGATGTGTAAATATATATTTCCCTCTTGACATATGTCCGTATTTATAAAAAGATATATGTTATATATACATATATATATATGTCTATATAGAGATATATTTCTATATATATCTCTCTCTCTATATATCTATATATATATATATATATATATATATATATATCCATATATAATATATATATATCTATATATGTAAATGGATATATATGCCCAATATATATATATATAACTACTATATATGCATGTAAATATATAGACATATATATACATACATATATTTTACATGTGTTGATATATATATAAATATATATATATACACATATATACATATACATATATGTATATTTTCATGTATATATACATATATATATATATATATATCTAAATATCCCTATATATATATTTATATATAAGTTTGTAGATAAATATATAAATTTATGTATGTATATATATATATATTATATATATATATATATATATATATATGTAAATATATTTATATATATATCTATCTATCTATATATATAAACACACACAAATATATATATATATATGCATATAAATAAATGCGTATATATATTTATAAACTGCCGTGATTCTCGACCAAACCATTACTTTGGTTTAAATTGCTAGCAAGTTTATTCTACGGAAATTAGTCAAGAAGTACAGAACGACACTTCGCTATTTTGATGATAAAGGAAGACACAATTGTTTATACAGCTTCATTTTGGCTCTTGAATTTTTGATGGATATTTTCCATAAGCTTGGAAAGAAATGTATTGAGCTTGAAAGGCAGGAAAGAACTTAATTAAAAATGTAGATGTAATTTTCTCAACGACTGAGGCTCGTTATCTCAGTTCTAACAGGGCCTGCAGCAGCCTGGTCAGCTGAGGTAAAATATACATTGCTACAGGTCAATCGTGGCTGCAGGATTCGTAACTTTATCATATTACTACGGATGAATACACAATACATAGGAACTTTAAACTGAAAGAGGGATTTGAATTTCCTTATAGAATGGGCCTATTCTGAGACTTCTGGAGGCACGATGACATTTTAAAAAGGTGATGACCCCAGCTGCAAGTAACAATCCATTCAAATCCATCATTTGAAGTAGGGAGGCGAAAACCATCGAGACTGTTATGGCCTTGATTATTGGATTTGCATCTGCGATTCCTTCTCTGGAGACAAACCTATGGGAAAATAGCGTAGACAATACAATATAAACTGGCTCAAGGATTTTGGCTAGGAAAACAGTCATGCCGCTCTCAAATATACTAATAACCTCGTTGAAGCGCGTAGTTAGTGTGTAATCATGCAGGAATCAGAACGTTTGTTTTCTATCTGTGGGATTGTGTTTGCTTATTGTCTATTCGTGGTTTATTGTTGCTGCTTTTCTACCATTTACCAGTTATGCATGCGTCTCAATATCAAAAGCCCCCCCCCCCTGTTGTGAGAATACTGACGAACTATGTTTATCATTGCGCATGGGGTCTAACAAATAAAAGAAGTTGAAATAAAACATCGATTGATGCGCCAATGCATAATTTTGAATACTAATTGACTACTTTTATCAATGGGAGTTTGTCTTTCTAACTCAGCATTAGTTGATGATAATATATCTTTAAATTGGAACATCTTGCCATTAGATAACAATATTTCACAATTAAAGAAAGCAGTCAATCAAATGAAGCCATTGGGCGATTCGTTTATCATTGAATTACGAGAGACACCTAGGAAAGCAGGTGAGTAATTAAGCTCAGGTGATTTATCTTGTAAATAGACATAGATACTAGGGGAAATGTTCGGAACATTGCTGAGCATACATTACCACCTCGTGACAAAATCTCTAGTTAACAGTTAGGTTTAGAAGGCGACAATGGTGCACGCACGTACATTTTCTATGCGATTCCGTCTGGTTCTGTAGTACTTACATTAATTGAGCAAAGTATGACCCATGTTTATTCTATTCTTGATCAATTGTGACATTGGCAATATTGCGGAACAAAACTCTGGATGCAGATGATGCATTAAATCCATGCTTCTCGACATGTGCTTATATGCCTTATGGTTACGGATCGGATCGTGCCAAGTTACTAGCGGTAGCCGAATGGAAAAAACGGAGCATTTCCGTAGTATTGAACCGCATTTCCGTATGTAACGTTGTAACCGTTATTGATAAATATCATAGATTTGGAAATACCAAAAAGTGCAATTGTTTCTGTGATTCTTGACAACCATATATCTATATTTGTCAGTCAATTTAGGAAACAATTACTTAGTTAAATATCTTGACGAAATGAGTATGCTTAATCTCTAGAGACGCACATCGATGGGAGTGTAGTCCGTTATTTGGGCGTATTAAGGGTGTAATACATGTGACCTTTTTATCAGTAAGGAGGCAATCCAACATGATACCGCTTTAAAAGTTCCAATTAGGGTACGTCATCAATTGTATGTGGGTAGATTTATTTATGAATAATCGCTAAATTATCACTCACAATACTTGAAAGTTGTTAAATAATTTACAGGTTTGCGTTCTGCTTGCACATTTGATGCATTGCTAAACAACGTTTGTAGTTCTAGTCTGATAATAACATATTGATAACCTGTAATATAGGCCTATCATATTTAGAGGAAATTGTATGGACCCATATGTTGAACCCACCAGGGTTGTTGACTGCCGAACGGAATATTTCCGAACCCATTCGTTGTTCATTCCGGGTAATATTATAAGTTTTATTAATTCGGGCACAAAAAATGGAAAGGCCATTAATGTGAATTATGGCTTCAAATCAAATGTCCTGAGTTTTGATTTTAACCAAAATAACCTACTACCTGGAGAAAGTCGTAGCCTTTTTTGTCACCTATATGCCGAGTGGTGCCACTGGCTGTCTGACTGGGCGCTAATGATTATCATATTATATTTGCATGTGCTGCCCCATCAGGCATATTATGTGGTTACGGTTTAGTATGAGCAGTGCTTGGAATTTCAATGTATCACAATAGTGCTTATTATTATAGTAATAACGTTGGCATACATATTACAAAGCACGGCCATGCTGCTTTACTATTGGCACCTTGTATAGGCAAATAAGGCTCCATTGATTTGTATTAGTCAATATCGTTTGATGTGCAATTATTTACACAAGGTAGACTTTGACATCATGCAGAACAAATTACTGGTGATATCAAAAGGGGGTCGAGCATGATGGATTTTTTAGGGTGAAAATCAACGTCCCTGTTAGATGGTTTATACATCGTTTTGGTGCTTGCGTCTTTCGGATGAGGATCATACCAAGGATAAGCCCTCCGCGTAGTGGTCACTTCTGGATAGCGATGGTTAATACTAATTTGATTCGTCATTTGTAACTCATTCAGCCAGCTGTTTGCCCTGAAAGATTGTAAAAGAAGGCCAGGGCTTTACTCGATTAAATTGTTTAGTTGCGTATTTCCAATGAGTCTCAAAGCAGTTGCAGACAGTCACAACTCACGAAATAGCCCCTTCAACTTAAGTTATAGTTTTTAATCGTATGTTCAACTCCATAATTTCTTAGGGGGTATCGATTGATTAGGCAGATTCAATACATACACAGTGGGCTTGGTTCTCTTGTTAATGGCACTGGTGCGCCACAAGTATGCTAATGGCGACGCCTGTTTTCTAGCGAGGCGTTATGTCAGATTGATCGCATTAGCAATGAATTTCACAATCAAGACGGGTAAAACAATATCTTCAAAAGGAAGCCAATATGTATGTTGCGAGTGACAGATACATGGATTCGGATAATGATAATCGTTGCCTATGACAAAAGGTGTATTGTCGTGACTGACAGAGAAACAACTAACCATTACTAAATATACTGTTTGTGCGCTCTAAGTCCGGAAAGTTTAACCGATGAGGTAAAGATCCTCATTGCAGTAGACAGTGCGAAATTGTCTAAAACGGAATTAATTTGAAACGGTTACACCAATGTAATTCCTCTTTGCATATTCGACACCAACAGCGACACGGATGTAATTGGGGAGGGCTTTTAGTAACAGACAATGGTGGAGGCGGAGAAGTTCGCATGTTAGATTTGATGAACAAAGTACCTTCATTGTGGGAAAAAAAACCTGCTGTGAATTTTGATAAGCTTTAATAATCGGCAATACTACAAAGTTCAGCAAGCATATTAAAACCATTCAACCGTTCTTTGAAATATATGTCTGCAAAGTGGTAATTTTATAAGGTGCCTAAGGTCGTTCTAGTCACTTAAAGGCTCAGTATTCCGTTAAAATTGCTTGCCAAGTGTCATGTATTAAATCTATATCATGCTGGAGTTGATTCGAACATATATTGCGCTTGCTAATAATATATAAAACGCTGAATCACTGTGCAAATATTCTCATCTTTCTATGATTTTGTTACATTGATATTGTCAATTGGCCAAATCATTGCATGATCGACCATTCTGGGGACTGCTCTAGTATAATGTTGAACGAATGCCGACGTACGCACCCTGCCAACAGGTAGTTGTCGCCGCTATTTTTTATTGGTATCCTTGTTTAGTTGTAGTGACAGCTGTCTGGGGGATTTGGTGCGTGATGTGGGATGCATTTGAAAGGTACCATTATGCATTGCAAACACAATAGGAACATCAGCTGCTTCTTACCAGGCGTAGCTGAGAGAGATTGATTGAGTCTTTATATGGAAGGTGAGCCGAGCAGTCGATGTCATGTAATCGTCTGCCAGAAGAATAAATTATTTCCGCGTTATCCTCGGTCTCACAGCGATAGATCTCGCGGATGCTCTGCATGAAATTACATTGCTGTGAATCAATGATGGACAATAAGTCGTTTGGATTTCTATTCAGTTTGCTTGTCTATGTAGCTGAATCATTTAGTACTTGGGTAATAGAAGAACGGATGAACACATCCTCCGTAATGTCTTTATAAAAGAATAAGTTCATTCTGAGATACCAAAGAATGAACCCTAGTGGCAGTTATATATACTTTTCAATCTTTCGATTCACTAATCATGCTTGTCGACATAGCGCATGCAAGATCATAAACAGCATTTGAATATATATTCATTGTTTAGTTGCCCTGATATATATTGTGCAATGACATATTGTAGACATTATCCAGCTTTGAGCTTTTATGCTGTTTATCCACCTTTCTAAGCCACAAAATGATGAAGCCGACCACGTTTTTCACAAAAGTTACTATTAACCGTACAACTCACATTGAAACAATTGACGCATTCTACCAAGCGACATATAAAGCCGCCCTGCTTCCTCCGGCCTGTTCTGGTTTTGAATAAGAGAATTATATTTTGCTTTGATGAATTATTCATGTCGATCGTCGAAAATGTATACGTTCTCTGGGTAGCATTAAATAGTTGCATAATGCTTGCAGGGATAGGTTCATGATAAATTTTTGCTCTCCTTTAAGCTAAGCTCTGAGCAAATAAATATATTATGTGACCCGTTGTCACGTTTTCAAGCTCTGTATTCCCAGCACAAGTCGACGGGAGACATATTTAAATATATAAAAGCAGTAGAGATATACACAGCTGTGACATGGGAGCTTGTACCGGGTGCAATTTATCTGCCCATCAATAATGCGTACATGAGCATCAATATTGGCGCTGTAAATCAATTAATACAAATCCCCATCAGCGAGTCGTTTATTGACCCCATCAATTTATGAGCATTTCTATTTGTATTTTACCATTGAATTTGTTCAGATTTTATTCAGCACAAAATGGACATTACAGCCTCATTGCTTAGGGGCTCTGGAAACGATTGACATATGACTGTTTATCGTGTCTATATGTCGTGTTATTCTATTGGCTATATGGACTTTTATGTGAGGGGTGATGTGGTGAACTGCCGATTGGTGGATGCACTTACACCAACTACGGGCTTATGTTCAAAGATTGATATACATGGCCATGATAGCAGAGACGGATAGCCATGTTAGTGACTTAAGCGTTAAAGAAAATCCAGCCTGATGTAGAAATCCTTGCTACAAAGTTTTAGTCTATGTGTTGTTTTCCTGAGACATATGGATGAGGGTACTCCATGCAGTGCGTTTATTAACTATATCCGTTCTCGAGCAAAGCTTTATTGTCTTTGTCGTGCAGTGGACAACAACTCTGCGTCGGCTTTTGTATTTAGATCGCGCACAGCTGTCAATAATTTAGGCGTTGTGGATCTTAATTCGCTTTGTTTCTAATTTAGTTCTCACACGTCTGTTATTGTGTTTGAATGCTACAATATATTCCCATATTCTGGGATTTTTTTAAAATATCCTATAGTTTCCTCTGTTAATGGACTTCGTGCCTCGATGTTTATCCTTCTACAGTTGTTTGTAGCTACTGTGCATCAGCCTGCATAAGACTGGTACAATGGTTTGGATATAAATATTGCATGCCTGCTATTACTTTTTGTGAATAACGGCAGGGATAGGGGACGACTTCGTCAATATTGCATAACGACAGGTTCGCCTATATTAATCGGTCATTATTATCACAGTCCATTGATTATCTCAGAATTGTCGTTGCTAAGGTACACAGTTATCACTCTTTGATGCGCATAAATCTATGGTTTGACAAGCAGAGTTTTGCATTTCGGATATATTGTCAAGTTGAGTTATTGCCCCGGCAAACTTGGGAATACTGCTGGAAACTGTCGTATGACGAATTCGTTTGGTGAACTTGCTAACATTTCTCTAAAACAAAAACTCGAGCATGCATTTTATAGAGGAAACGAATTGAAATAAGTAACATCATATAGTTTCGTGTCTTGTGTCAAAGCTGCTATATGGCAGTGTTGCATACAGTGATTTTATAGAGGAATTTGTTGATACAGAACATGCATTACGCACGCAGTTATACGCCAGTTATTGGCCTAATGATACTATGTTAGTACATTGAGTTAATCAACACTTCATTGTAAGAAATGGTTTAAGTACAAACCATTCATCGTGCACCTAAGAACCTGCCCGCTACCAACGCTGTGAGACGCAAGATGCAGCGTGCGAATGTTTATTTCTGTACGTTCGCTGTTAACACCCCATCATGCAAAGAGAATGCGACGACGACTGCTTAGCTTAAGCGTGTTTCTAGACCTGAGCCGAATGCAAGCATGAGCAATAATGGAAATATGACACGTGCCTTCACATTCCCTATATCGGTGCGATTTTGATGCAGGATGCAAGGCTCCCTGGGGAAAATGGTTCAAAACATAAAATTGGAAACATGAATGCCCTGTACAATCATGTTGTGCGTTGATTATATGCGCCGTCGTTATTTTATCATCAACTGGAAACTTGTTGGTGGATTTCAATAGGTTAGTTTGAAGGTTGCTGTGTTTACCAACGAAGTGTAAAATACCTTGTGTATGCTATCGTGTGTGAAAGCTATTATGGTGAAAGGTCAACTTCAACACAACAATATGCTGTCTGCGTCTTGGCAATAATCGTCGAGCATGTGCCAGTTATGCTTGCGGGTGACGATGGATCGCTCTCTGTTAACAAAGGACACGCACACACATACACACAGACACACATACACACACACATACACACACACACATACAAACACACACATACACACACAGAAACATGCGCACACACGTACACGCAGACGCGCAGACATAGACACACACACACAACACACACACACATACATACACAAAAATATATGTATAAATATGTATATATATGTGTGTATATATATGTAAATATATATATATATATCTCTATATATGTTTTCATGACACGTTTGCTATGATGCTAACATAGTATAGTGTATTGTGATGGAAAAGCATTTCGATGTTTTTAAAATATGTTGATTTTCTATTCTCAGCTAACCTTCTGAAACAAGGCCGGTGCCATTCTGATTCATTGCACTTAATGTTTCGGCAGTTCCGCTTGTCAAATGATAAATAATTTAAATAGTTGCACTACAAATATTGGTAGTTGTTTACGAATCACATAAAATCACATTCTATGTTGCTGTAGCACGTCTTTACCACTGCACTCTAGTTATCACGTATTTTACCACTCTAGATAAGACAAATACTATGTTTGTCAAAATTGTTTGCTATATTAGAGCCATATAAGTGCTGATTATGGAGCGATGGTGTGCAGCTAGACGCGTATCCTGACATATCACATTGTGAAAAGAGCTGGGGCATACTGTCGTGGTAATGTCAGCTTCCCGTCGGCACAGCTCAGCTGACACATCGCAGTATTCAATTTGTCCGTCCATTTCAGTAAGAGAAATCGTAAGATATTCCTTTGTTTTGAGCATGCTTGTAGGTGCGTATGTGATAGTTTGTCCTCCTGAGAAAGAGTCAAAAATGTCAAAAGCACGTATGTTCATTGAATATATGATTATATGAATTGCTGTGTAACAATAGCTGTTGATAGTATACCGCACAAATTTTCATAATGCACACACTTGTAAAACACAGTCCAGGGCGTAAATACGTCTTAGTAACAGCCTTTGGATTATAGCGATAATGTAAGAACGAAAAATCTCTCTATAGGCAGAACAGTCTGGCTGAATTGAGAACAGGATATGAAAAACTCATAACACACTATCACGGTCTTGTGTCTGTTCGCATACTTGTACATTCTAGAGTTGTATTTCTAGCTAGATATTTACTTGTGCTGTTGACAAGCTATGAAAGGAAAACAGCGCTCATTTGCTTGGTAATCCATATCGTGTGGGTGGGGCACGGATTTGGGAATGTTGGCGTTCTACAACATAAGACTAGCTGACTGGTCACAATGGCCATTGACTTACACTGTTTACGATAAATTTTGAAACTGACTTGAAACTAATAAATACACATTAACTTGCATCTGCACATATTAGTGTCCGACTTGACAAAATAAGCACGCCTTAGTTTTGTAACATAAGGACACGTAATCCTATATCTTACGAAAGATCAGCACGGAACATAGAACAATAACCTCACGAAGGTGTACTTATATCTTTGGCGTTGCTGAACATCTCGTACATTAAAATGTTCCTATTGCTAGTTAATGTTTTTCTTCGACTGTATGGACACCGCGAAACACAAACCTATTAACGATAGCCGCTGCATTTGGCTGATTATAGATAAGTCAACTATATTTCATGCTTCAGGGCAGGTGATGGAGTGATTACCACCTACTCACTATCCGGGCTATTAGTTAAGGAAAAGTGGTGAGTTTATGTTAGGCATTGGCTAGTTACTTAATCCATTATAATAATTCACCAATCGAAGGTTCCTAAAATCAAGTCAAACATCCTATAAAGGCATTTGACGCAATCAAGTCATTATATCTTAGGCTAGTTATTCTGAAATAGAATAACTGATTTTTCATTTTTGCTCGTCAGTAAGTGGCCTGCCAAATTAATCTCTTCAACCTGTTACTCCTTTAAATCTATCGGAACTGAAATAATCGTATTCGCCCTGGCAAGTCATACATCATATTTTGATATAATGTCGCTGTTAATAATTTGGAATATGTGTTACAATTGTGTCGATTGTTGAATGAATATGGTCCTGGTGCTGCACCTGCGTAGTTGTGCCACCGATAATCGTCTTGGTCGTTTAAGATGTCTGACACAAGGTAGAATAATTGGTAGAATTTATTAATTTTTATAAATTGCATTGCAAGCTGTTTATGCTGTAGAATACATACAGAGAAACGAGAAACACGTTTATAATGTGTTTATCAGAATGCTGACTTATGTGGGCTATGAGTTTACTCCACGCCGTAATGCAATTACACGTCACAATGATGCCACGATCATTGCAGTTATTTTGTTATTGTGTCAGTGCTCATACAAAGTTAATATTATTTGTCGTGGAATGACACGTATATGGCACGTTCTGTGCATTATAGCGACGGCAGTCAATGTACCGTCAATACTATCCCAATATGTCTTTGTTTGCCATTAATATGAATTGTAAGATTATGATGCTTGTGTAATAAACCGTTCAATAGGAATTGCTTCATCAAAGATAGGCGGTAACAATCAATGAAACACTTGTTCTACTCCTAGGGTCTTTCCGTTGTACGTCGTTGTTTGCCAACATGTACAAAGAGTTCTATATCAGCGGGTGTCCATGGTCAAGTGGTAAGTGTATATCCCCCAATATGGCAAATCTATTTGTACGTGTGGAGATTTCAGGAAGTCGGTTGTCAATTTAGACTACAATAGTGTTAATACCACAATAATGTATTTAGCTGAAGAACATTAAGTAAGCTTTGAAGATGGTTGTGTATGTTGCCCTTAAGAAACTCACAGATGATGAGTGTGACTGGTTGAAGCAGTAATAGGGAGGTGACCAGTTCGCTGATGCTACCACCGTAGCTTCTCTTGATCTCATTCATTCTGACATGTTTCGGCGCTGGCAAGCATCATCCCAACCACACATCAGCTTAGCGATTCACGGCAATACGACAGACAGAACGTTTCTATGGAACGGAAACGTTTTACCGTTCCTCGATTGATGTAGTAGTGAATTAATGATACTTACCACTTGATGCAGCAGGATATCTATTTATGCCCGCAATGTGCTTAACTTGAAAGTGAAACCAAAACCTACCATGAGCAAAGTCAGTATTTTAACCAAAAATAGAGAGCGGGATAGAAGTTTTAGGATATTTTTTACCATCGAATAAGCAATGATGCTGTGCAATCAACGCTCAGTTTGTATAATGTCAACATATGTACCATTATGGTCGTGTCATTGTGAGTTTATGCGCATATCGGGGTGATGATGTGTGGCGTGTTCTTGTTTGTTCGTGATTCATTCCTCCCTCGTTCTATTCGGCTATTGTGCCTGTGCTTACAGGAAGTTCAGTAAACGTTTCAAGACGATGTTTTAAGAACTTTGCGAATTGGGTCGGAAATGTCTTGGAAATAAAGTCGACGATGGAAAATCGATGTATGCATCAAGCGTTTCAATCTGAATATTAACTGAGTTATTGCAAGTAGATAGTCTTACTCATTGGTGAGCATTGTCAAATGGAAGAACATTTCGGTATAGAACACCTCATCTTGATGTTTCAATGGGTCATAAAACTAATCAATCATTCAACGTGCGCTGTTTAGCTTCTGATTCACTTGTAAGAGTCATGTGACAAATGAGGAACGCAGGTGAACTATTTAGCCCGAGTAAATTGTCTGCTAAATGGACCAAGGAGCAAGGGAGAAGATCAATGCTTTTGCCGACATAGTGAAGGTATTGTAACGCCGTATGATCTCAGTTCAACCATAAGATAACGAATGCGCCAATTCCCCATAGAATTACTCTTGATATCGCATTTCACGCTGCAGTTTCTAAGCAACATGAATTTATAAATTTAAACATGACATGTGCTTACATGGCTTGTTTTTTACTGTCATTGTACGGAGCGATGGCGGTTGCCAAGCACCGATGGTTCATAACGTGGAGTCACACCCAGCCATACCCCTAAAACAAGAATCATATCAGGACGGAACAAAAACTGATTCACACTATTCAAGCTACCGAACGATTGACAAACTACTCAAACATATAGATACACTAATGATTTTAATATTCTGATTGCGTCTTGTTATTGTAAGAGAACCGTTATATGGCTATCTGAGCAATATTGATGAATATTTGATTCACATATAAAGCCACATCACGTCATCAGCTTTAATCACCTCAACACTGCCAGTGTTCTTGGTTTTTGATTCCCACGCGGTCTAAAACCCAGGCCATGCCATCACTACAAGCGTGACACCTGATCCACTGCCAGTCGTCGGATGTCAGAGAAGGCTACGGATTGTCTGGGCATTTGCGCGACAATCAATTAGATACCTGACGCTGGTAGCCGCTAATTGGCTTCACCAACGAAATAACTCAGACAAGAGTAGTCAGTGACAGTAACATCCTTACGGTGTTCCCACCACCGACACGGGACACCCAAAAAAATATATATCTCTAGCCGGCCAATATAGTTAGCCATATAACTGGTTAATATATGGTTGCTAATAATAGTAATGACCGGCATGTCAGGTACTGACAGAGATCATACTCATAAAACGATAAACTGCAACCACAGGACATTGCCTCGTGCACTGTACTTGCATTTCGGAGTCAGATTAAAACATATTTTAGAACTAAATATTTCGAATGATTTCTAAACGATTAATTTCCTAAATGCGAGTACAATCTTTATTTCTTGATTTATTTAAGTGCCAACAGTTATAACAACTTCACCTTCATCCACTAAAAACGAGTAGGAATCACTATCCTCCACGTGCCTTTTCTCATTATCTGAATGGTGACATAATTGTGTGGGCGCTATGATGTGATTTGTGACCAGACAAATTTTCTGAGCTGCAGCTTCTCATCTGGCTTCTGCTCTGAGCAATAAACTCGAGTAATTATAGAAGAGACAATATCCATCACAAAGCAGATCCCTTTAATTTGAAGTGTTTATCTAGGTTTGTATGGCCGGTAATGGCGACGCACTTAAGGGATATGGTTCGAAAGTATTCATTAATTTACGGATCCGGGTCCATACTGTCTGGGTAACAGTCGAGAAATAAAGCTAAATTTGATTTGCTGTTGTCACAAATATTGCGTATGCAGCCGTCGCTCTTCTACAGCAATCTTCTCTTCTAATAAAAGGATAAATACCCAATAAAATAATGATAACGAATAAACAGTATTAGTTCGCCAGATACGATTAACTGCAATCATTTTGGATTAATATATAACATAAAATCATAAGCTAATTATATTAATTGATTACCACATGAACATGAACTGTGTCTTGTATCTAATGATTATTATCTTACTTTACTCTTAATGCTTCTACATTTCTGATAAGAATCATTCGAGGAATTCTTACAAGCGTAAAAAGTAAATATGGAACTGCGTGTAATATTCAAACAGTATTAGCATTCGGTATTGATGTGCAACATTAACGCGTACATCAGGTAAATTTATTGCCGAAGATTGACTAGTGTCATGCTTTTTCAATCTTAATTGACATCAATAAATCGACGTCCTAATTGGCATTAAAATATGCGTAGATACAGTATAGATTTATCGATCTGTGAGGGGTTGTCGAGTAATGGCTACCTCGCTTTGGATGGCAAATGTGCCCTTTCTTCGGAGGGAAAGCAGTTTAACTACGTCTTACTAAGAACGATATGAAATGGTTATCGCCCTATGTTGCTAGCTGTACTGTCGGTTTGTTTATTAGGAGAAATGCTAGAAACAGAGCGTGCTGTGACTCAAAAGTTGTATTATGATCATCGCGCTTGACTAACATGATGCATGCTCCATGATGCGGCAAGAAAACATTTGCATGCATTTGCATATTTGACGCGTATTATTCGTAGCAATGAATATATTCGGGATATTTCATAGTTTAACTTGACACATTAACTCTAGAAAACCGAATGACTTACGCCCAACGGTTTTACAGAAATTTTGTGCGATCAGAATGTTGTTTCGGTGGATAATGTATAGCTAAGAGGGTCAGAGCTTTAACCCATTTACCCAATCCATCGTTGAACAGATTAGACGCGATAATGTGCGTTTAAAGAAATGAAACTTAAAGTAGCAAACTATTGTTTATATATATATCAACATATGACGTATGAACGAAGAATTTCGATTTGATTTTCCGCTACTAGACAATGATATCTGTGCATGCACCCTAACAATTAAGAACATTACACTGAGAGGTAGAGAGGTGACTCAATTGATGCCCTGTTGGGGAACTGATAGATCATGCATTCCTATAAAACCACTGCAAAGCTCTTGTTTAACTCTTTTCAAGAGCACTTTGCGGCTTGTGTAAGGAACAGCAATGTGTGGGGAAAAAACCGGTCATCCCAACTGGACCTACAGTAAGAACTGGTCAGCGTTAATGATAGAAGTTGCATGAGAATAAAAGCGAGAAGTTACAAAGAGCTTGCGTGACATTAGGACGACCAATCTATCAAATAAAATTGGCAATAGTAAATCAGGTGGCAAAGCTAAAATAAGTTGGGTTCTGTATAATTTCCCACATAATATTAAGATTAAGTTACCTTGGTTCTTACGCTGAATCGTTACAACAGCCAAACGCATATAACATTAAGCTAACAAACACTTGTATTTGATCACAGCAGCAATTAGCGGAAAGTACATTTCTCTGGATGGAGTTAATCTCTTGTCTTTCAACCAGAAACTGATACCCATAACAAAGAGTTTTGTTTGAACACAAGAAAAAAGTTCTGGAGGTTTGTGTGTCAGCCGTTGTTAGAAAAGCCCCTCGTGCGGGTAGGGATGGGCTTAACCACTATTGGCGAGGGGCCAGCTGGCTGCTGCTTAGTTTTTATCGCTGCACTGCTGGAGAGCATCGCCCATTCCACCTGCAGACAAAACGTTTAGATAATACAGAGCAGTTTTACTAGTGGGAATTGTAAATTTGTGTAGCGAGTATGTGGTGAATGGACTTTTTCCAGTTATTATTTAGTTATTGCCAAGCAATACCAGCTGCCAATAGTTTTCTATGAGCAGAAAACGACGGTCTGAACGGGGACTCTCACTGAAGCGAGTCACTTAAATCCTAAGAGTGGGTAGCTTGTATTCAAAGAACTTGCCCCAAAACGGCTCCATATTGTTCCATCAACAGAACCGCCGGTGTGTTGCTGTCATTTGCCTACTGTTTATGGATAATAGGTGGTCGAATTTCCTCGTTCGGTTTCCGCGGTAATGCTTCTCAGTAAGCGAGGTGTATTGAACCAATGTTACTGGGAATTCTATGGTTTCAATGAATTGCAGCAAGCGTTCAGTTAACAATATAAATGTGAATGTAGACTAAAACCCCTCTGTGAAACGCCAACAACAGGGGAATTGTCGGATTATTTGAATATATGAAGCAATAGATAGCGCTGAAAGTGCTTTACATCAATTCATTACAGCTTAACACGTTAAATGAAGATGATCTTGGAAAAGGCTGATTCACTGTTGTTAACTGCCTCGTTTCATATTAACGAGCATAGCGTGGGCGTTATGGTGCTCATGTAGCAGCTGTTACATCTGCCTGCCGGATAATTCACCACTTCACCACTTCATCATGTCTCCACCCTACCCGACACATGTAACGATGTTCTGAACCGACACTTACCTCCTTTCGGATCATAATAGATCCGCCATATATAGATATATACCGTGTGTCATGCATTGTCCTCTGGGCTAGCCTGGAAATGGCTGTTCACTTGAAGTCGGATGGAATGTACAGAAAGTGATTTGGAGGCTGATAAGAAGGACAACAAAAAGGGGAATTCTTGATAGCAACTTATTCGTGACAGAGAGAGACGTTATTGCTTCTTTTATTTCTGCTCTCAATGTGCTATCATGCTATACCGCCAAAATATATACAAATATTGACTGTATTTTCCGTGTCAGATCAACAAATTACGGCTATGCATCCTCATGTAAAACAACAGATGCCATGGTACATACCATTAAGCTCCGTTAAGCATGTCATTATTGTTGATCTGTTTACGCTCATGATATTTCTCCGTTTCATTCCACAGGACTGAATAATCTACTTGATGAAAACGAGCATACACGGTTTGATAATGTTAATCGACCTCTGAAAATCACTCATATTCGATTCAATGTATATTAATGTTACGTAACAAGTGTGTGCACATATCGGTGTTTCTGTTTATTTATTTCATTGTGAATTGTTTGCAATCGATAATTTTGCAGCGGGAGCATAGCGCAATATCAATATCGGCAACATAGCAGTTATGATAAAGACGTTGCTTAAACATCACTGTGATTCCGGTGAAAGCATTGTACTATAATGACGTCGATGGAACGTTGGTGGATGCTTTAGCGCCTTCAATAGGAATACTGATTAATAAAGCTTGAGGGAGATATTATTAACCAAGCATTTGGTAGATAAATGTACGTTTTGGAATATTACACCTTTCCTGGATATTACAAACATGTCGCCACGAAGCTAATCTATCAACTTGTGTTAATTGCTATATCATTCAATCATAAGCGGCTCTTGATAAATAAAGAAAGCCGGTGAGCTAGTCAGTCCATAAGATGCAATGTTGATACAACAATGTGCTTTAGGAACAAGTAATATTTTTAAGTGAATTTTGATTAGCGCAAGACAAGATATCTAATCAGCAATACGATATGCACAGCTACAATGTTTCACAGAAATGCGATTTCGGCGTGATACCGTCTGGTTCCGGGATACCAATATCTATCAAACGAATTAGATTTAGCGATCGCTGAATGCATTAGTAATTTTGACACGAAAAAAGCATAAATTAAATTACGTAACAATATCGATGTAACTTGCTCTTGTACTGCCATATCTAACTTTACAACATCATTGCCTATTGTACTACCATATCTCTATCTCCCTCTTTATTGCCTATTGTACTGCCATACCTCACTCTCCAACTTCATTGCCTATTGTATAGCCATATCTTGCGCTCTCTTTTTCGTTTCCTGTTATACTGCCATCTCACTCTTCCATTTCATTGCCTTTTGTACCGCCATATCGCACTCCACCAGATCATTGCCCATTGTACTGACATATCTCACTCTCCGATTTCATTGCATATTGTACCGACATATCTCAATCGGCCAGTTCATTGCCTATTGTACTGCCATATCTCGTTATCCCACATCATTGCCTATTGCAATCCCATATCTCATTCTCCCACATCATTGCCTATTGTACGGCCATATCTCATTCTCCCAATATATTGCCTATTGTACGCCATATCTCACTCCGCTAGTTCATTGCCTATTGTACTGCCATATATATTTATCCCACGTCATTGCCTATTGTACTGCCATATCTCCCTCTCCCACTTAATTGCCTATTGTACGCCATATCTCACTCTGCAAGTTCATTGCTTATTCTACTGCCATATCTCACTATCCCATTTCATTGACTATTTTAATGTAATATCTCACTCTCCCTCATCATTTCCACTTGTACTGCTATATCTCAGTCTGCCACGTCATTGCCTATTGTACTGCCATATATCACCCTTCCACTGCATTGCCTATTGTTCTTTCACTTCTCACTCTCCCACACCATTTCTTTTTGTACCTCAGCAATTAACCTGGGACAGCGACATGAACGTTTATACCTTGTTCACTGATTGAAAGTTAAGATTGCTCGCTGCAATTGTACATACACTGCATATAACTATCAAAATATTGTTTATAAGTGCCTACGGTTGTGATATGTCATAACCTTAAAATCTTCCTACAATCAAACACATTCTGTGACTCTAAAATAATACCATCGGCGAATTTTAGACCGATTAGAAACAACAGCAGGGGAGGGGCAGCTTGATATTCTAACGGCAGAACCAGTATGTCACATTACGATGAATATCATGCATTCTAACAACGGGCTACGATATGGTAGGCTTGACTTGAAGGCGACCCTAGATGATGACTGAAGAAGGTGACTGCAGAAGGTGATGTAGGTAGGAGGTGAGAGGAAGAACTGTTGATTGGCAAAAGGTGATTATTGGCATCGGTAGGCTAATTAGGTGATAAGGTCACAATCGGAGATGGTCATATATATTGACTGATAGGGGATATATATTGATGAAGGATGTTTACACATGATGCTGACACATGATGTTTAGACATGATGTTGTGACACATAAGGTTGAGACATGATGTTGTGACATGTGTCGAAGAGAGGGACCCTGAAAAAAATGACGACGTCAGCTACATTTGTGCTGACAGGTAGATCAGCTTATTTACTCTACAGAAGAGGTAACAGTTGTACGATACCCGTTTGGTGGGTCGAGCTACGACTCATACGCAACAAGCGTGACAAGCTGTACTGCCCAACGACGACGCACGACGGAGGGATGACGTCACCGGGCGTTCACATTGAGCTTATGATCCGGTCTGAAGTTGTTTGTAATATCCAAACCATATTCATTAACAAAGATGCTGCTTATATATGTTAACTTTTGTATATAGGTACGTTAAAAGCCTTGTTTAACTGTTGTAAAGAATTTACAAAAGTGACAGTAGCGGAAGATGGGGCCGTTGGCGACCATAAACCGATGGAAGGGTATACGTGAACGATGGTCATGAGCAACCGGAGCGAACTGAACGAAGGGAATGGGGATAGCATTAGCATTTAACGAAAACTGACATATTGAAACTGGTGCATACAGACACCAAAGTGAATCAGAGACGGGCATTGGTTACGGAACGTTGTTTTGTTTGTCAAACAGAACCCTATTTGAGTGTGATGATTAGTATCGAGGAACAAGTGAAGTCGTGTGTAGCACTGCATCGTATCGACAATATATTTGAGACACAATTATGGGAGCGGAGTTTGGTGGTGATCGAACCCAAACCGTCTTGGACAGAATTGATTAAACGTGTGTGTGCTTACTTTAAACGGGACTGGTAAGATAGTGCGGAAGAGGAGCTGAAACGTCTTGTCATCCATCAGATGTAATCAAGAAATTATCTCTAAACCGTGTTCTGTTCATGGCGGAGCAATGACGATCGGTAGACGAAGCCTAATAGTTCAGTGCCAAACACCGAATGGGATGACCTGTGAGCAAGTGTTGCGTCAAGGCGCCAAGGAGATCCAAGGCATCGGCGTCGTACTATATATATATATATATATATATATATATATATATATATATATATATATATATATATATATATATATATATATATATATATATATATATATATATATATATATATATATATATATATATATATATATATATATATATATATATATATCTATATATATATATATCTATATATATATATATATATATATATATATATATATATATATATATATAAACGGCCGTGATTTACGACCAAACCATTACTTAGAGTCAGATTGCTAGCAAGCTTAGTCTACGGAAATTGTTCAAGAAGGGTCGAAAGACTATTCGCTATTTTGATGATAAAGGAAGACAAAATTGTTTCACAGCTTCATTTCGGTTCTTGAATTTTTGATGGATATTTTCCTTAAGTTTGGGAAGAGATGATTTGAGCTTGAGAGCCAGGAAAGAACTTTATTATAAATGTAGATTTTATCATCTCAACGACTGAAGCTCGTTATCTCAATTCGCACAGGGCATGCAGCTGCCATGTCAGCTAATGTAAGATATAGATTGCAACAGGTCCATCGTGGTTCAAGGATTCTTAACTTTGTAATTTAAATCAGCTGTTGTTTTCATTCTATAAATTGATGGCATAGAGGGCAGGTTATAGGGAGGAGATAAGTCATATTGTTAATTCGGTTGTCAACATACGCATTTTTGTAATAGATGACTCCCTGATATTACTCTATATGAAACGTACATCTAAAGCAACTTGTCTCATGAACATATACGTTTATAAGTTTAGTTTTATATATATGGACATGTTTCCCTAATTAACCAAATGGGACAATATGTTTTGAAAATTTCTAAGTTGTAACATGCGTTATTTGTTGCTGTTTAAGTTGAAAGAAAACATCCAAGTTTGTAATAACTATAGATTACTCTGAGCATACCCCATAAATTCAATAGTGCTTCCATCATTAGCCATTAGCTATCCTCGTTCTGCAATGACAATACATAAGTTGCAGCAAATTAATGACAACATTTGCTGTAAGATTTGCATTTAATTCAAACAGTTCTCTGTAATAATCATACTGGGATAATGTTAGAAGAGGATTTTGAGGGATTACGCATATATCACAGGTATGTCGCATTTGTAGAGCATTCTTATTCCCAGGCTCTGTGTTCCAGGTTTTTACAATATGGAATCGAGCCTGATCGGACCATCAGACTTAATCTTAACTAATGTGCTGTTCGGTATTATTACAATGTTATCAACAACTTCATCCATATGCCAGTCCTAGTCGCTATTGTATTTTCAGAACTCACATAATCACGGACAAATATGTCATGCATTTGCATCCATTCTCGTTGAACATCAGGAAATTATTGTTGATAGAGTGATATTACATATCAATATTCTCTTGTAGAAGATAAAGTCGTTGGGGATGCACCAACCATAATTAAGTACTAAATATAACCAGCGACTTCACATAACGCTGATTCAAACACCAGTAAACGGTGTCGGTGGTTGCAGCGTGAGTTGATGCTAGAGAAGCCCCAATTATTAGCTCGAATGCGCTTGAGTGTCGGTATCATCGTACATTATGTCGATCTTGTCTACTTCGATAGGTGGTGCTGCTGAAGAGCATCACCCTTTCTGCATGTCGCTAAGCTATCCGCTTTTGTCAGTAACAACATCAATGTCAAGTAATAAGAGCTGCACTATAATATACAGTGTGTGTGTATGTGTGTGGTACGACTTGGCCACCTAATATATATATATATATATATATATATATATATATATATATATATAGATATATATATATATATATATATATATATATATATATATATATATAGATATATATATATATATATATATATATATATATCTATATATCTATATATATTATATATATCCTATATATCTCTATATCTATATATTATATTATATATATATATATCTATCATCTATATATATATCTATATATATATATATATATCTCTATGTATATATATATGTGTGTGTGTGTGTGTGTGTGTGTGTGTGTGTGTGTGTGTGTGTGTGTGTGTGTGTGTGTGTGTGTGTGTACGACTTGGCCACCTGAGCAGTTTACAAAGGTTTGTTCCATTGAATGCAGGTGCATTTCATAGCACAGGGTTTTAAACCATCACCTGGTTATGACATTACCACTTTTAACGCCACACATCAGCGTAGTCATGGGTAGCACTGTCACATTGACATGCTTATTATATACATACTTTGACAAGGCTAGCACTATCACTGGATATATGCTGTTGGGTATTTTGTTGCTCCCCGTACCGTTCATCGCCGGTTTTCAAAACAGTATGAACCCTAATTTATCTGCTCTACACGTTGAACGGTATTGCACATGAGGAACAAAATGTAGATGCAATATCTGATTTCCTCTTGTGTAATGCAAAGGATTTGCCGAAGATTGGATTGCATGGAATGCTTTGTATTTACGATGAAAAGTTCTAAATGCTATAATTAACATTTGGAGATTACGCAAACAATGTGTATTTATTCTCTACGATATGGGATCTGTTCTTTTTTTGGGACAACGCGTTCTACAACTGACGCAAGATTAATTATATTAAAATCTAATTCCATAAAGCGGTGAGCAAAACGTTATCAAATTTTTACCTATGAATACACAATACATATGCACTATAAACTGCAAGAGGGATTTTATTATCCTTATAGGATTGGCCTCTCATAAGACTTGTGGAGGCACAATGACGTTTTCATAAGGTGATGAAACCATCGAGACTGTTAGGGTCTTTCTTGTTGGACATGAATCTGCGATTTCTTCTCTGGAGACAAATGGGATAATAGCGCAGACAATACATATAAACTGACCCAGGGATTTTGGTCAGGACAAACATACCGCTCTCAAATATATTAATTATCCCGTTGACGCGCGCAGTTGCTGTGCAATCAGGCAGGAATCAGAACGGAAAAGCACATATCGAACAGTTTTGCTGTCTTAATCTTGCGTTCATGAACGATGTAATATTGTTTTTCTCTTCAATTGTTTAGAGTCTGAATAACTGAGTTAATGTAATAAGTTTTTTTATAATTAATGCGCATGGTTTTGTGTTTGTCTATTTTCTACCCATGGTTTTGTGTTTTTTTTCTTTTTGTGGCTTGTGATTGCTTGTTGGCTGTTCGTGGTTTATTGTTACTGCTTTCTACATAATACCCTTCAACAGAGGCAGCGAGTCTCACAAGAGTTATGCATGCGTCTCAAGATCAAAAACCAACACCTGATTGTGAGAATACAGACGAACTATGTGAACCGATGCGCATGGGGTCAAACAAATTAAAGGAATAGCGCCGATGAAATGGAACGTCTTTGGATGCCGCCAATGCGTAATTCTGAATTCTAATTGATTAATTAAATATATGGCAGTTTGTCTTTTGAACTCAGCATAAGTCGATAATAATTCATGTTTGAAATGGAACATCTTGCCATTAGATAACAATTTGTCATCATAAAAGAAAGCAGTCATTCAAATTAGGCCATATGCGATCATTTATCATGGAACTACGAGAGACGCATAGGTAAGCCGTAATTCACCTCAGCTGATTTATCTTGTAAATAGACACTGGGGAATATGTTCGAAACACAGCTGAGCATACATTACCACTTTGTGACAAAATCTCTTTTATACGTTAGGTTTAATCGAACAAAGTATGACCCATGTTAACTCCATTCTTGATCAATTGTAACATTGGCAATATTGGCGAACAAAACTGTCGATACAGATGATCATTTATTCCATGTCACTCATATGCTCTAACGCAGAGACGTCTCCTTGACATGTGTTTACATGCCTAATGATTACGGATCGGATCTCGCCAAGTTACTAGCGATAGCCTTATAGAATAAACCGAGCACCTCTGTCGTATTGAACCGCATTCCGGAACGTAAGGGTATATCCGTTATTGATTATAAAAAGGAAAAAAACAAACAGTGCAATGTGTTTGCAAATCTTGACAACATTCCATCTATGTCAGTCAGTTAAGGAAACATCACGTGGTCAAAGATCTTGACGAAATGGGTATGCTTAATCTCTAGAGAGTTAGGAGAGTCTAATATTGGGCAACCCAACATTATGTCACTTAAAAAACTGATTATACAAACCACATTGTTTTATGAGATCTCATGTAGACCAGAAATTATAGCGTCTGTGAATGTGCAATAATTCATATGTAGGGAATACAGGTACGAATTACCCGCGAGGAATAGCAGGGCGTTGAATAACATCTCTTTATGACATTATGTGAAAGGTTGCGATATTACATACAGAGTTATACAAAGACATTGTACCATACAAAATGACTGTTTGCGAAGTTGTCAGCCTCCGCCCGACATATATATATATGACCATGATCACTGCAAGTGTTGATACCTTTCGTTCAATCACATACAATTTGGGGGCGCCTTGAACGATAGGCAAATTCAATATCCTCAACACAAGCCAAAATGCGCTGATCCAAGTGGCATTGGATCAGCAATCCAATGTAGTGTGGTTGATTGGAACGTAGCTGACAATGGGCGCGCTGTTAATTGATTAGCACCGGATAGCTAGTCGGAGTAATTAATGTGGCATAATTACGGGCTTTAAAGGAAATATCATGAACCATACCCGATTACTTTCAAACCAGAACTTGTTTGCTCAGCCCAGTTTATGCAAAAAATTATATGGGAAGTTACAAGCTTAGTAGAGATTTGCACTTAATTGAGTCACCATTGGAACCTAACATTCTCATGTATGCCGGATATATAAACAAAATAACGGAGCTTATGGTGAGTGGCATGTTAAAAAAGATGAGATCAATGCAAGCTGTGTGTTGTGGACAGACGTAGAGTAGTGGGATGAGTGATAAAATCAAAACATGTATTTCGAGGCGAAGATGCATGAGGATTATTACTTTCACTTGGTCTTCAGAAATATTTCGAATACGCTGGTGTTTTATCTGGTACATGTCGATCTGCAAGGTGCATGTGATCGACTGCGTAACCGTTTAGTTATTTGCTATAGATAAATGGGTTGCATGGGCTCAGTGCGGCTTTGTAATATCGATCAAGTGGGACTTAATCACAAGGTCCCAATGCTTGTCTAAAAACAGCATGGTACGAAAGTATCGCCAAATAATTAGGTATTCCAATCAAAATCCCTATGCTTGTTATATCGTAAAACCGATTAGACAACCATTTTTGCCTGAACAGTTTTTATTCCTGCAGTGATGTATGCATTGGCGATACTTGCTAACCATATATACTAGTGAGTCTATGTAAAAAAATAAGTAATTACCTGCCGCGGAAGTATGATAGTTATATTTCTACAGGAAAGTGATTTGGAAAACTTTTGGGTAAATATGTCAAAAGTGATTTGCTAAATGTTTCCTAGGAAAACAGCAATTATGCCTACCTATGCAGTAAGTCGTTGCATAATAAGCCGTATTATAGCTAAAATGTGTTAGTACATGCAACTGATATTGCGCACTAGAAAAGTGCAAACCATATTAAAGTAAGTAAGCGTTGAATGTTATACTATTGCTTTAATTTTACTTTGTGGCAATAATAATGACATGCTAGTTTTAAAATATACCCGCTCATGGTGGACAAAAGTAACCCCCCTAACGAACCACTGTCATGGTCCTAAACTACAGAAATATATATCCAATATAAGTATTTACGAGTATTATCAATCTTAAAACTTCCATTATTTACGACCATAACTTTTGATCAGATTGCCAGAAAACTTATCCAATTCTTAAAGGACATGCATCAGTCTGGTCAGCTTAGGTAGGACATCCATTGCTGCGGGTCATTCGTGGTTCGAGGATTTGGAATTGGCCCTGATCAGAGCAACATATTTTATTCAAACTGATTTGCTGTTCAGTATTATTACTACCTTATCAACTACACAGGGATTAAATTCACCACCTGGTTTTAACTGTCATGCTTATTATAAATATGTTTTAACACCGCTAGAACTATCACTGGACATAAACTGTTGGGCACCCTGTAACATGCATCACCGGTGTTCAAAATAGGATGAACTCTAATTTATACGCTTTTCAAACTTAACGGTATTGCTTATGAGGAATGAAACGTATATGCAATATCTGATTGCCTCTGAAGTTTGAATGCTGTGGAATGCTTTGTTTTAATGTGTGAAAAGGTAGGTGCTAAATGCGATAATTAAAATTGGGATATATTTCAACAATTGATACAATGCACTATAGACTGAGAGAGTGATAATAATATTCATTCCGATCAATCATTTGAAGTACAGAGCCTAAAAACATCTAGACAGATATGGCCTTACTTAATGGATTTTGCATCTGCGCTGCCTTCTCTAGAGACAAACCCATGAGATAATTGTGTACACAATACAGATAAACTGACAAATAGCTTCAGAATGCACAAAGTTTTGGAGAGAAATGTCATCCACTTACTACGTTGACACGCCTATACACCACTGACTGAACTGCCGTTGCTTTCCAAGTGAATTTCCGCCATGCCGACAGGTTTATTGGTGCATCTCTTTTGTCTGACCACCCATCGCGCTCAATGCAGACCTGGGCTATTGCCACTTCTTCTCTATTATATGCCTATGAATGCTTTCTTGGTTAAGGTATGCATTGCTTGCCATTTGCTAAGACATTATCTCCCTATTTGTTTGACATAACTTAAAACGATTGGTCATCATTGATATGTTGGAAGATTTATTTATGAATAATGTCAGCTGCCCGTCGGCACTGCTCAACAGACACATCGCAGTATTCATTTTGTCCGTCCATTTCAATGAGAGAAATTGTAAGATAAACCTTTGTTTAGAGCACAGTGCGTATGTGATAGTATGTCTTCCTTGAAAAGAGCCTATGTCGAAAGCACATATGTTCATGCTCAATTTCAAGTAGAACATTACCTGGCGAATTGCAGTGTTACAATAGCTGTTGATAGTAGAGAGGACAAATTATCATAATGCACACACTAGTAAAACACAGTCCAGGGAGTAGATACGTCACAATCTTAGTAACACACTTTAGTTATGGAGACTGTTCAGCCCATATTTGGAACGAGGTTGCCTAGCAAGCTGCTTGGCAACCTCACCTTGGAAACCAAAAGTGTTAAGTTTTCAGACTTTCAGTCTCTACGCGGCGCTGTGGTCTCAGAAAATAGATCCTTACTTCGGCTGTCGCCATTTATGTTGTCGGACATCACCCTTCCTGCTTGTCGGTCTAATGTGTGCGCAAAGATGCCCACAACTTGAATGAGTAAGATTTGATGAAATCTACATTATGTAACCAAAGCGGAAGTATACACATCGATAGCGAGGTAAATTCAAAGCGCGTTATGATTTACAGCTAACATTCGTGTAGTTTATGGTTTTAGGGAGGCACCGTTTGCGACGGAACGACATAACTGAATAAAAGATGACATTACTTACGTCTGCGTTAAACGTAATAATGTTATAACGAAATGATACCTGATTGCCTTGTATGGGGCTGAACAGTCTCTTTAAAGCGTAATTTAAGAGCAAAAAATATCTATATAGGCAGTACAGTCCGGCTTAATTGAGAACAGGATATGAAAAACTCATAGCACACTATCACTGCCTTGTTCGCATACTTGTAAATTCGGGTGTGGTATTTCTAGCTTGAAAAGTTCTTTGGATGTTGATCAGCTATGAAAGGCAAACAACGCTCGTTTGCCTGGTAATCCATACCGACCGAACGGAATCCGCATAAAGTAAATGCGGGTGGGGCACGGGGATGGGGTACTAGTCACAATGGTGACATTGACTTACACTGCTTACGATAAATTTAGAAACTGACTAGTAACGAATAAATCGTCCATTTAATTGGGCTAGATACACATTGAATACACATTGACTAGGATTTGCATATATTTGCTTCCGAGGTTACAAAATAAGCACGGCTTAGTTTTGCAACATGAAGGACTCATAGATTGAAATTTTACCATTGCTAGTTAATGTTTTCCTTCGGCTGTATCGACGCTATAAAGGCATTTGACACAATCAAGCCATTGTATCTTATACTGGGTTTTGTTTTGTCACCACGGGAGCAATTCTGAAATAGAATAACTGATTGTTCGTTTTCACTCGTCAATCATGGCCTGCCTAAATAATCCCTTCAAATGTTGCTCCTTTAAATCTATCGGACCTGATATAATCGTATTCGTCCTGACAGGCCATACATCATATTTTTATATACTGTCCTTGTTAATATTTGTGTTACAATTGTATCGATTGTTGAATGAATTATGGTCCTGTTGCTGCACCTGCGTAGTTGTGCCACCGATAATACGTTTGGTCGTTAACGTTATCTGACACAAGAAAGATAAATTGTTAGAAAATATTAGTTTTGATCAATTGTATTGCGAGCTGTTTATGCTGTAGAATACATACAGCAGAACGAGAAACACGTTTATTTTGTGTTTAAAAGTAAGCTGATTTATATGTGCTATGAGTTCACTCCACGCTGTAATGCAATTATAATGAGTCACAATGATGTCACACTTATTGCAGATATTTTGTAATTGTGTCAGTGCTCATACAAAGCTAATATTATTTGTCGTGGAATTACACGTATATGGTGTGTTCTCGGCATTATAGCGACGGATGTAACTGGCTCAGGGTTCGGCACTATAACCAGCATCGATATCTAGCATAACCAACGCAACTATGATTGGATACCGTCAGATGCAAACACAATTGACCGTTCCCGATACTAATCGTGAAACCAATCTAATTCGTAAAAGATCCAATCAAACCACTATATCATATATATTCATATTTTTTTCATGCATGCGAAAGTATTCCGTTGTAGATTGGGGAATATTAATTTTGTGTGAAAGCATCGGCTCAACGTATTGTCAATACTACCCTAATGTGTCTGTGTGTGTCTTGGATATGAATTTTTAAATCATTATCCTTGTAATATAGTCCATTCAACAGGAATTACCTCATCAAAGATACACAGCAGCAATTAATGAAACGCTTGTTCTATTCCTAGAATCTGGCCGTTGTATATCGCTGTTTGACAACTTGTACATCGCGTTGTATGTCAGCAGGTGTCCATGGTCAAGTGGTAAGATCGTAATATCCCCCGATATGGCAAGTCTATGTGTACGTGCGGATATTCCAGGAAGTCGTTTACACATGGAGACTACAAAAGTGTTAATACCACAATATTTGGCTGAACAACATTACGTAATCATTGCAGATGGTTGTGCCGGTTGCCCTGAGGAATTTGACGGATATTTCCTGTCAAGTAGTGATTTAATGATATTTACCACTTGATGCAGCAGGATATATATTTATGCCCGCAATATAATTAAATTGAAAGTGGATCCAAAACCTACCATGAGCAAAGCCAATATTTCAACCGACAAATGAAGCGAGATAGGAGTTTGAGGATAGGTTTGTCGGTCGAATAAGCAATTATTCTGTGTAATTAACGCCTGGTTTGTATAATGTCACTATTATGGCGTGTCATTGTGAGGTTATGCGCATATCGGGTAGATGATGTGTGGCGTGTTCTTGTTTATTCGTGCTTCATTCCTCTTTCGTTCTATTCGGCTATTGTTTCTCTCCTTAGAGGAAGTTCAGTATACGTTTCAAGACGATGTTTTGAGACCATTGCGAATTGAGTCGGAAACGTCTTGGAAATAAAATCGATAAAATGGAAAATCGATGAATGCATCAAGCGTTTCAATCTGAATGTTAACTGAGTTATTTCTAGTAGAAAGTATATCTTACTCATTGGTGAGCATTGCCAAATGGAAGAACATTTCGGTATAGAACACCTTACCTTTATGTTTCAATGGGTCACAAAACTAATCAATCATTCAACCTGTGCTGTTGAGCTTGTGATTCACTTTTGACAAATGAGAAAAGCAGGTGAACTATTCAGCTCGAGTGAATTGTCTGCTAAATAGACCAAGGAGCAAGGGCCAAGGTCAATGCTTTTGCCGACATAGTGAAGGTCTTGTAACGCCGTATGATCCCGTTTCAATAATACGTTAAAGATTGCGCTAATTCCCTATATTTTCTGAAAACCACTGTTGATATCCGCGTTGCTCGCTCCATACTTCTAAGCACCTTGAATTTATAAATTTAATCCTGGCAAGTGATGAACATTTGATTCACAAATTGGGCCACACCACGGCATTAGCATTAATCATCACAAAACTGCCGGTGTGATTGGTGTTTGATTCAGACGTGGTCTATAACCCAAGCCATGCTATCACTACAAGCATGGCACTTGATCCACGCCCAATCGTCGGATGACAGAGAAGACTACTGATTGTCTGGGCATTTGCGCGACAAACACTTAAATACATGACGCTGGTAACAGGTAATTGGCTCCACCAATCGAATTACTCAGACAAGAGTACACATTGACAGTAACATCTTCACGGTGTTCCCACCACTGATTCGGGACACCAAACAAATATATATCTCTAGCCGGGCAATATAGTCAGCCATACAACTGGTTAACATATGGTTGCTAATAATAGTAATGACTGTCCTGTCCGGTTCGGACAGAGATCATACACTTATAAAACGATTAACTGCAACCACCGCATATTGCCTCGCGCACTGAACTTGCATTTCGGAGTCAGATTAAATCATATTTTTAAAACTAAATATCTCGAATGATTTCTCAAAGCTTTTTCTCCTAAATGCGCGTACAATCTTTATTTCTTGATTGATTTAAGGACCAACAGTTATAACAACGACTCATGTAACGCATGGGAGTGTTCACCTTCATCCACTAAGGACGAGTAGGTATCAATATCCTCCCCGTGCCTATTCTCATTGTCTGGACAGTGACTTAATTGTGTTGGCGCTATGATGTGACTTGTGACCAGACAGAATTACTGATCTGCAGCTACTCATCTGGCTTCTGCCCAAAGCAATGAATTCCATTAAATATAGAAGAGACCAATTTCCATCACAAAGCAGATCCCTATAATTTGGAGTGCTTTATTTTGGTCTGTATGGCGTATAATGGCGACGCAGATATAGAGATATGGTTTGAAAGTATTCATTAATTTACGGATCCGGGTCCATACTGTCTGGATAACAGTTGAGAAATAAAGCTGAAAATGGATTTTCTGATGTCAGTAAGAATTGCGTATGCAGCCGCCGCTCTTCTACAGCATCCCTCTCTTCTATAAAAAGGATGAATACCCATTAAAAATAATGATAACGAATCAACAGTATTAGCTGCAATCAATTTTGTGTTTATATATATCATGTAATCTAAATTCATTATATTAACTTATTATCAATGAGGATGCTGTGGCATTTATCTAACAGTTATCACTTTACTTTACTATTAATGCTTCTACATTTCTAATTAGAATTATTTTGTTTAAATTGAATTAATTTCTTATTAGCGTAAAAGGTAAACATGAGCTGCTTCTAATATTCAAACGATATTAGCGCGTGATAATGATGTGCAACATTGACGCGTGCATCAGGTAATATCTTGCCGAAGATCGACTAGTATCATGCATTTTCCATCTTAATTGACATCAATAAATCGATGCCATAATGAGCAATAAAACATGCATCGCGATATTATACAGCTATTGATTGGAAAGGGTTGTCGAGTGATGGCTACATCGCTTTGGATGGCAAATATGTCCGTTCTATGGAGGGAGTTATATTATGGCCTGCTAAACGCGAATGATGCTAATCCACATCAACCTTGGCATGGTCAATCATATGCACAATCCGCACATGAGGAAGGAAGTTTAAGTCGCTATTTATGCGATCAGAATGTTGTTTCTGTGGATAATGTGTAGCTAACAGGGTTGGAGCTTTGACCCATTTAGCCGATCCATCGTGTGAACAGATAAGACGCGTTAACATGCTTTTAAAAACAATAATATTTGTGCATGCATCTTAACAATTAGGAACATTACATAGAGAGGTAGAGAGGTGGGTTAATTGATGCCCGGATAAAGGACTGATAGAATATGCATTCATACAAAACCACTGCAAAGCTCCGGTTTATCTCCTTTTCAGAGCACTTCGCTGTTTGTGTAGGGAGCGGCAATGTGTGAAAAAAAATCGGTCATCTCTCTCGGCCTACAGTAACAACCGGTCAGCGTTAATGGTAGAAGTTTTATGCGAATAAAAGCGAGATGTTACAAAGAGCTTGACTGACATTAGAACGACCGATATATCAAATAAAATCGGCTAAAGTAAATGAGGTGGAAAAGGTTTACCTTCAGCTTACATAAGTTGGGTACAAATTGAATCGTACTTATGGTTCATTTGTGTATTATTTCACACATGAAATAAAGATTAAGTTACCCTGATTCTAACGACGATGATCTTAGTTTGGAGAAACACAATGTAATAAATTGTGCTGACCCATAGTGGCTCTTGCCATCAGGTGACAGCATTGATACCTGATATGGTAGACGTAATAGACCGATGCATCCATGGGTGATGAACGAACAGGTGTTGCGTAGATGTTTAACACATTTAGTCGAAACACCATAATTTGTTTGTTTGCATTGCCGTGGTCGTGTTATGACGATGTGAGCCTCGTTTCAGAAATATGCGTTAAAAACTGATTGGTCTAATAGGTTTTGATTGGTTGTCATTGGAAACAAATTTGTCGTGTTTTGATTAAGATACATAATTATTTCTGAGCCCTTCATTGCATATAAATGGTATTAGAACTACTAGCTATTTGTACCTATTATTCTTTAAGATGGCTCACCATATTTCATATAGCTTTATTTTACTAAACCTGGGAGGGAAGAGAAACAGAAGTAAAATGAGTTACATTTAACTATTTTCCCCATCCCCTCACTACGAGTTTAAAGATATATGTTACTATTATAAATCCATATTGCTTTATAACAAATCAGCGTCTTATGTTGAGCCGCATGGTATTTTTAATGTGGTTGTTTCACACAATACCGGAGGTGATATCAATATTGTCTAACGCGTCAACTGTCCAGTATTTGCGTTGACGCTTTGTTGCCAATGAATCATCACTATCACTTGATAATATTAGATAACAGACTGCCGTATTAGATCCGCCACACCGCGCTGTTGGCCTTGTTAGCCTATGCTGTCCTCGTCCATAGTTATGTACTCGTCTGGTAACTATTGTTTTCAGAACACCTGCATTACACAGCAAGAATCACCTTCAATAATTCATACATCATGTGTTCAGTTTTGTATCTGTTATCAGCTTGAAATGAAGCAGTCAACCGTTGTCGCAGTTGACCTGATGCCGTCGCTGCATCATATGTCTGTACAGCTAAGGGAATGGCTAGAGTTGGGGATGGAGCAGGAGAGTGTTGTCATTGTATGGACGAAACAGTGGGAGTTGATGAAGTGATGCCAATATGTCTTTCACTCGGGAGATCAGACGTTACTTTTCGGTTTTCTGATGCTCACTAGAGTCTCTTCGACAGTTAAGCGTTCCATCTTTGATGATAGACTCTCAAACGACAGGCATTTTGCGTCTCAGCACCGGAATCACTCGCAAGTGTTGGGTAGCCGCTGCAATCTGGTTTCGGCGGAGTTTGACACAGGTCAATGGCAGACTGTTGAGCGGAACATGCACGAAATATATATGCATATACATATATATTCTCGATGCAAGTATTCTTGGGAAGCAACATATTGCGGGCATATTTTTAAAGGTAACCTTTGCTATCAGTACGAAATATTCAAGCACACGGATGAGCTCGGAATCGAACATATGCATCGATAGCTATTATTTGTATGTATTCAGGGTTCGCTGAAGCTAGTCTGCTGACGGCCAAGAACTAACTTTAAAAAAATAAAACTCTGAACATTGACCAAATAATTGCATATGACAGCCATAAGTATTTAACATGATTATCATTATTTCTACTTTTTTGGTTAAAGTATATCTGCATGACGATAAGTTACAGATGAATTGGAGTTAGGTCAACAAAATCTGATTTCGTTAGGATATTCATAAAAGTTCATTTAGGAAAATAGTTTCGTGGGATTTTGTGTTGGAATGATTGCCAGTTGCTGCTCTAGGACAAATAGTTTTATACTCACTGCTCTCAATGTCTGAAAACTTATTATGTTTGCGTTTATAAAGTATGATATATTAATACATTAATGGGACGCTAAGTGTTTGATCAAATGCTGATAAAATCACACAGGTTTTAGTCTTTATGCATCAGTTTTACAAATCACTTGATAAGCGTTCCTGTAGCAAGACACAATCGTATTATAATTGTGAATTCCATTCCTTAGATTAAAGAGCATGCATGCCCCCTTATAAGGATTTCAAAAACCTATCGTGGTATGTTGTAACATTATAGAGTAGTAAAAAGGTGTATAAATGAACGATATCTCGGTCAACCTTATTTCTCGACTTCACGTCGCCCTTTTCTGTGCTGATTGTTTAAATATTCAACGATCTATACAATATTATTCCAATCGCATGAGCGGAATCTTTACAAGAGACAAACTATCTCTTTGTTGAGCGCCGCACCATAGTGTTATTGATACCGACACGCATAAAAAGAGAAAAATGATGAACGATATAGAAACCTTCACTGCGAATCATTGGATATTGGATATGACCTTGATTTTGGATGAGTGGAGTCCGCTGTTTCTGATTCAAAAGTACCAAGTGCCATGCGACGAGGAAAGACGAATATCATACGCATATAACGTTAAGCTAACAAACATCTGTATTTGATCACGGCAGCCATTTGCTCGTGATATCCTCGCTCGCAAATTGCGAGAAATCAGTCAATCAAGAAGTTTCCACACTTTAAACCTGATTTGCATTCAATCTACGCATTATTCTTCATGAATCATTGTAGGGTCATTGTACCAAGCTCAAGCCATTGCTTACATCCCATCTCTCAGATAATTTAGAAGGATGCCGCATTTCGTCATTAGTTGTATAAGGCGACGAACATTCTCATGCTCTGTGTTCATGGCTACAAACAGCATATCACATAGCATAAACATATCCAACTTCTGGTTATTGCGCAAGCATGCTTTGACGATATGATGTTGCATCTACTACAGCATGACCAGCTGTACTGCCCGACGACGACGCGCGACGGAGGGATGACGTCACCGGGCGATCGAGTTTTGACGGATCAAAGCGATGGAGAGCACATGGCGCCCATGAGTCGGTCTGAAGTTGTTTGTAATATCCATACCATATTCATCAACTAAGATGTTGCTTACATATTGTATAGATATAAGTTAAAAGCCTTCTTTAAGAATTGGCAAAAGTGACCGTGGTGGTAAGTGTGGCCATTGGCGACCATTAACCGACCCCTATGGTATTTCTAGAGCAATGTTTGGCGACCTTGCGGATGGACGATGTTCATGAAAAAATGGACCGAAGGGAACGAGCGGAATAAGGTACAGCATTAGTATGTAACGAAAACGGACATAATGAAACTGGTGTACACAGAAAAGCTAGTGAATCTGATGATATGATTATATTATATATATTATATACACTTATATACATATATATATACATATAAATATATTTATATATATATATATTATACGGTATATATACATGTAAATAAATATATATAAATTTGTATACATATATATATATCTAAATATATATATATGTATAATAGATATAACTATGTATATGTATATATTTTATATACATATATTTATATATGTATATATATATATAAATATATATATATACATTTTCGCATGTACATATGTGTATATTTTTATGTATATATACATAAATATATATATATATATACATATATATATATATATATATGTATGCATATATATATATATATGTATATATGTCATATATATATATATATATACATATATATATATATATTATATATATATATATATATTTCTATATCTATATATATATATATATATAATATATATATATATATATATATATATAATGTATATATATGAAATATATATGTATATATATATATATATATATGTACATATATATATATATATATATATATATAAATATATATATATATATATATATATATATATATATATTTATATATATGTTTCCATACATTACAATGTTATCAACAACTTCATCCATATGCCAGTACTAGTCGCTATTGGGTTTTCAGAACTCACATAATCACGGACAAATATGTTATGCATATGCAATCATTCTCGTTGAACATCAGGACATTATTGTTGATGGAGTGATATTGCTTGTCAATATTCTCTAGCTGTGGATGTACCATCCATAATTAAGTACTAAATATAACCAGCGACTTCATAACGCTGGTCCAAACACAAGTGAACGGTGTAGGGGTTTGCTGCGTGGTTTAGAAAAGCCCTACTTCGTAGCTCTAATGCGCTTGAATGAAGGGATCATTGTACATTCTCACGACCTCTTGCAATTCGATAGGTGGTGGTGCGGAAGAGCATCACCCTTTCCGCACGTCAGCAGAGCTATCCGCTTATGTCAATAGCAATAGGAAACATAGACATTATCAATATCAAGTGATCTGAACGGCACTATTAGATACAATGAAAAATGAATAAGAGTGGGTGTGGATGCACACACACACACACACACACACACACACACACACACACACACACACACACACACACACACACACACACACACACACACACACACACACACACACACACACATATTAATATATACATAAACATATATTTGCTTAAAATGACAAGTGTCGACCATTGCAGGACAGAGGGTGAAGGGACTTGCTGATGGTCATTTAAGTAGAGCACATGCTATGTTTGTAACTTGCAGATGTTCAATCCAGACAGCAGATGGTATGATGATGACATGGTGATGGCCATTCAGTACAGCACACGATATGATTGTGACATGTTGTCTCCTAAGGGTCGATCCCTGGGCTAGTTATTTTCAAGATCTACTCAAATGATCTAGTCAGCGCCGTTGATATAATGCTAAAACAATTTGCAGGTAAACAAAAAACTAGGCATATAACTTACAACAAATCTTGAATAAAGAGAACGACTCGAATATAATTGGCAAATACTTTATTACATCAAAAACATGCACAGTTTGAATACCGAATTGGTTATTCTACTATGGATGATGCAGCAGAGAGGAAAACGATTTAAAATTAGACGAACATGCACTGGTTTTTAACGAGTTTTTATCAAACTTTATAAGGCACTTGTTAAGACCCTTCAGAAGATGCCATTCAGGCGTGACCACCGTTCCGTAAACGTGATATAGATATGTGCGAAAGAATTGCCAATGTGTCTTAGCTATGGTACGGTGGGTAAGATAGCGCTTGCTAGGATTGAGATCTTAGTTAAAATATGGCGTCCCCTTTGGGAACTCATACATAAATGTTCAATTGATGTAAAAGATATAAGAATTAATTGGTTGTTTCAGCTTTTCAGTGCTAAGAACGCACGACTTCGCAGACATTCGTATACATTGACATAATCTATTGCCGGGAATTAGGACGAAATTTCTTTTCCAATTGCGTTGTGACCCAAAGGAACAGTTTATTCGCCAAGATATTTTAAGTTATGTTAGTGATCTACCTAGTTAGTAGTCAATTGTTAATGACCATTTCAGGGCACCTGCCGACTTTGTTTGCCCTGGCCACTTATCACCATACGGCATCTGAAGAACATCATTGTGCACCATTCAGGACTGCACATGGTATAAATGTGAACTAAAATACATCTGACAGGCCATCCAGTGGCACAATTCAAGCCATCAGGTGGCTGGATTGTCCATCGGTTTGTTTATCTGTAACACTGGCTGCGAGTGAATCTTTGGATTAAATGGTCCTTACATAGAATTATACTTATTGCTATAAATGCTGTAAATATTGACTAACAACCCTCTGCGAGTCATGAGATTTGTTGTTTTTTGGGGGAGGGGGGAATCATTTGAATATACAAAGCACTATTTGTGCTTTATATCTATTTGTAACAGATTAACATGCAAAATTTAAATTACTTTGCAGGACCTGATTCAAATGCACAGTGCGGAAATCCAGATCCCCAAGGTCGCAGCCTCTCTTAGCGGATGCTGCAGGCGCAATTCATTATGTATGACCCACCACGACACATGTGACATGATTTACGACTTGGCCACCTGAGCAGTTTACCGAGGTTTGTTCCATTGAATACAGGTGCATTTCATAGATGTATTTGTGAAAATGACCGAAGCCTTATCTATCCGCTCTGCAAGATGAACGGTATTGCTGATAAGTAATAAGATGTAGATGCAATATCCGATTGCCTTTGGTGTCATGCAAAAGAATTGCTAAAGTTTGGATTGCGTGGAATGCTTTGTATTAATGTATGAACATATAGGAGCTAAATGGTATAATTAAAATTGGGAGATGTGATATTAATTTTCTACAATATGGGATCTGTTCCCTTTTGGGGACAATGGGTTCTACAACTGACAAAGATAAATAATTTTAAAATCCAGTTCCATAAAGTGGTGGGCAAAACGTTATCATATTACTACCCATGAATACACAATACAAATGCACTATAAACTGGAATATGGATTTTAATCCTTATAGGATGGGCCTCTTATAAGACTTCTGGATGCACAATGACGTTTTAAAAAGGTGATGACCCCAGGTGCAAGTAACAATCCATTCCGATCCATCATTTGAAGTACTGAGGCTAAAACCATCGAGGCTGTAATGTCCTTGCTTGCTGGGTTTGCATCTGCGATTCCTCCTCTGGAGACAAACCTGTAGAATAATTTCGTAGACAATACATGACTCAACGCTTTTGGTAATCATGCAGGAATCAGAACGGGAAAGCACATATCGATCAGTTTCGCTGCCTTACACTTGCTGTCATGAACGATTTAATATTGCTTGCTTTCCTCCTTAACTGATTTGAATCTGTATAATTGAGTTAATGTTATAAGTTTTGTAATAATTAATGCGCATGGTTTTGTGTTTGTCTATTTACTATTCGTGGTTTTGTGTTATTTTACTTTCTATCTGTGGCTTTATGTTCGCTTATTGTCTATTCGTGGTTTAGTTTTACCGTGTTTCTACCATTTCACCAGTATACGCAAGCAGCGAGTCTCATGAGAATTATGCATACGTCTCAAAGTCAAAAGCCAACACCTGTTTGTGAGAATACAGACGAACTATGTTTACCGTTGCGCATGGGGTTAAAAGAATTAACGAAACGGTGCCATTGAAATAGAACGTCGATTGATTCCGCCAATGCGTAATTCTGAATAGGGTAATGTTAGAAACATTGCTGAGCATACTTTACCACCTTGTGACAAAATCTCTGTTAAACAGTTAAGTTTAGAAGGCGACACTGGTCCACTCACGTACGTTTTCTGTGCGATTCCGTCGGATTATGTGGTACTTATATTAATCGAACAAAGTATGACCCACCTTAGCTCTATTGCGACATTGGCAAAATTGGCCAACGAAATCGTTGATGGAGATGATGCATTTTATCCATGTCATTCAAATGCTTTAACATAGAGGTGTCTCCGCAACATGTGCTTACATGCCTTATGGTTACGGATCTGATCTCGTCAAGTTACTAGCGCTAGCCTGAAGGAATAAACGAAGCACCTCTATCGAATTGAACCGCATTCCGGTACTCAACGTTCTAAGCGCTATTGATGAATATCATAGATTGGGAAATACCAAAAATTGCAACTGTTTTTGTAATTCTTGACAACCATATATTTGTGTTTGTCAGTAAATTTAAGAAAACATCACCATCTTGACGAAATGGATATGCCTAATCTCTAGGGATGCACATCGATGCGATTATTTCGACGTATTGAGGGTGCATTACATGCGACTTGCAATCAGTTATTATGTCTAATATGCGGCAACGCAACATGATACCACGTTACAAATTATAATTATACTAACCACATTGTTTTATGAGATCTCTTCGAGACCAGCATTTATAATTGCTGTGTATGTACAATAATTCAAATGTAGAGAATACAGGTACGAATCGCCGTCGAGGCAGGCACAACAGGATGTTAAATAACTGCTCTTTATGACATTATGTGAACGGTGGCGAGATATACATACACAAGACAATGTACCATAAAAAAATATTGTTTGCAAAGTTGTCAGCCTCTGCCCGACACAAATATGTAACCATGCCAGATGTTTTCAGCTCGATGCAGGAGAAGATATGCTATCTTTCAATCACATTAAATTTTCGGATAAATTTGGGGGCTCCTTAACCGATAGGCAGATTCAATTTTCTCAATACAAGCCGAAAAGCGCAGATCCAAATGGCATTGGATTGTGGCTGACAATGGGCGCGCTGTTCACTTATAAGCACCGGATAGCTAGTTGGAATCATTAATGTTGCATAATTACGGGCTCTAATGTGATGAGACTGACAAGAGATGTGAAGAAAACACAGTGACAAGACGAAAAAGAGCTAAATTGAAAGAGAGCTCAAGAATACACAAAGGTTTAGAGAGAATTGTATGCCACTTACTACGTTGACACGCTAGTTCCGCAGTGACTGAACTACATTTGCTTCCCAATTGAATAGAATATATATTCATGTAGTGAATTAACGCCATACCAGCAGGATTTCAGGCGCATATTTTTGTCCGACTGCCCATCGAGCTCAATGCAGCCCTAAGCTATTTCCACTCGCTCTTCTTTATTACATGCCTGTGAATGCTTCCTAGTTTCAGTTATACATTGCTTGCCATTTGCTACGACAATATTTCCTTATTTGTGTGACATTACTTAAAAAGGGTACGTCATCAGTTGTATGTTGGTAGATTTATTTATGAATAATCACCAAATTATTGTAAACACTAATTGATCATTTATACGTTTGCGTTCTGCTTGCACATTTGTGGCCCCGCAAAACAACGTATGTAAATCTGGTCTGATAGTCACACATTGATAACCTGTCATACGGGGCTATTAGAGATAATTTTATGTACCCAGATATTGAACTCACCACGATTGTTGACTGCCGAACGGAGTATTTCCGAACCCACTGGTTGGTCATTTCAGGTTTTATTATCAGTATAATTAATTCGGGCACAAACAAATCTTTGAAACTGGTATGGCCATTATTGTGAACTATAGCCTCTAATCAAACGTTCTGATTTTAACCCAAATAATCCACTACTTAGAGGAAGTCGTAGCTTTTTATTGTCACATGTATGCCATGCGCTTCCACTAGCTGTCTCACAGGGCGCTGAAGATATCATCCTGTTATGTTTGCATGCGCTTCTCCATCAGTCACATGATGTGTTCACAGTTTAGCTAATCGTTGCGGTACAAATGTGCTGTGCTTGGAATTTCAATGTATCGAAAAAGGGCACATTAGGATACTTTTAACAAAGCACGGCAATGCTACATTACTATTAGCACTCAGCATAGGCAAGTAAGGCTGCATTGATTTACATTCGTCAATATCGCATGATGTACACATTTTTACGCTGTGCAGTCTTTCACATCATTCAGAACAATTACTGTGACATGAAGGTCGAGCATGACGAAAACAATTGGATGTTTGTTTACATGGGGTAATTATCACCGTCGCTGTCAGATGATTTAGACAAAAAGAATTGCAGACTTTAGTCAAATTGAAAGATCATATGTTTTGACATCGTTTTGGTTCTTGTGTCTTGTTGATGAGGATCGTACCAAGGATCAACCATCCGTGTAGTGGTTACTTCTGAATAGCGGTTGTAAATACTCATGATTAATTATTTGTAACTCATTCAGCCAGCCGTTGGTTCTGAAGCAATGTAAAAGAAAGCCAAGATCTTTCTCAATTAAATTGTTCGGATGCGTACATGGTTTGCGGGTAATAATAATCGTGGCCTATGGCCAAGGTTTATTGTCATGACTAAAGAATATCCATTGCCGAATATGCTGTTGATAAATTAAAAAGCTGACCGGCGCGCACTAAATACGAAACGTTCAAACGATAAGATCCGATCCTCATTGCAGTAGACAGCGCATAATTGTCTAAAACGGAAGATAACTTGAAACTGTTGCACCAATGTTATTCCACTGTGCATATTTGACACCAACCGCAAGGCACACCTAAACGAATGTGACACGGACGTTATGAGGAAGGCTTATAGTAACAGACAATGGTTAGGTAGACAAGGTCGCTTGTTATATTTGGTGAACAAAGTACCCTTAGTGGGCATAGATTTACACCTGTGATTTAGGAGAAGCTATTAACCATCGGCAATCCGAGAACGTACAGCAAGCATATAATAGCCATTTATCTGTCTCTTAAATACCTGTCTGCAAAGTGGCAATTTAATAAGGTACACTTAGACGTTTATGTCACTTTAAGAATCTGTCTTCCGTAAAAATTGTTTGACAGTTGTCTTGTATTTAATCTGAAATTGTATATACCACGCTAGGGTTGAGTCGAACCTGGGTGGTCATATCTTCTCTCAGAGTGAATTTCACGGTTGAGTGGACTGGGCTTTAACAATAACTCTGTGGTCTCTCCACGGATTATGCTAGTGGCTTTAATAATCTTCCTGCCGCTGGTCCAGGTCAGCTAACGCCTTTAAGTTTTTCCTGGTTGTCACCGTGCTGTGTTTATCAACAACCCAACATGTGCTTTGGCCAAACAAGGAAACAGCTGCTTCGCCACAGGCTGCTTAACATCAAGCTGGCTGCTGATATACTGAGGACTATTAAGAGCCTAGGCATCCATCAGCCGCCACGTGGTTACCAGAGGATGGATCAGAAGGCAACACCTTATCACATGCGTACTATAACCGGGTCGGCTGAGCTCGTTACCCCTGGCAGGGGATCGCCAAAGGGAAGGACGCCCTGAAAGAATCCCACCAGCTAACGCAACAAGCTGCGAGGCAGTCCACAGAATGAGGATCCTGGCCAATTGCTGCACCCGTGTTCTTCTGGTGCATGTTGCGGTCCCTGTACCTGCAGTCAACGATGCACACGAGAGGAGAGAGTGACATTGGGCCTGCAAAACCCCAGTGTCACTTTACTACCGTGCAGGTTTCCTTGCTGTGAAGGCAACAAGGAAGGAGATCCATGGAAACCGACGGCTCACTCCATCATCATCATCATCATCATCATCATCATCATCATCATCATCATCATCATCATCATCATCATCATCATCATGAGTCGAACATATATTGCACTTGCTATTGATGATACAACCCTGCATCACCGTGCAAATATTCTTATAATTCCATGATTTTGTAACATTGCACATTGCAGGCCGAATTGGAATTGTATGATGGGTTGTACATTCGCCAGAGCATTCCCGATAGACCATTCTGGTGACTGCTCTAGAATAATGTTGAACGCGTGGCTGACGTACGCGCCTTATTAACAAGCTTAGGTAGTTGTCACCGTCATGTAATAGTCTGCCAGAGGACTGCTGGCAAAATGAATTATTTCCACACAATCCTTGGTCTCACGGCGAGTGATCTTGCGGATGCTCTGCATGAAATAACATATTTGTAGATCTATGATGGACTATAAATCGGTTGATTTCTATGCAGTACGCTTGTCTAAGTAGCTGAAGTAGTAAGTGCTTTGGTAAGAAAAGAAATAGTGACCATATTCTGCGTCTTGCCATCTATAATTAGTAAATAGAAAGATTTAAAAGTATATACAACTACCACTAGGGTAAATTATTTGGTATAGCAACTGTTTTGTAGTTATAAATACTTTTTGATCTTTCTATTTACTTTTTATGCCTGTCGACAGAGCGCGTGCATTTCAAGATCACCAGCAAAATCAATGATTATCTAGACTATTGCTACCTATCAATGTGCATTGGTTCGTGAAAGATAATAGCGTCAATATAATAGAGCATGGACGAATGCTTCTAACGTTTCTGACTAAATAGTAACTGAACGTTTTAGTTTATGACCTTTCTGAATGAAAGTTCATAAACAAATCATCCAAATGCTGTTTCGATAGAATACTTACTGCGTTTAAGCAATGACATAAAAAAATCGAGTCGCAACAATATATCCGAATCAAAAACAGCTGGAATTTGCGCGATAATACACACACATGGTAGAGCAACGCATGCGTATTGACTGGTCAAGATCGCTAATGATCTGAATTAATTAATCGCCCTCGATTAATGATCGATGATTTGCTTCTCTCAATAACATTAACGAATTGTAATTAAATCATTCTAGCAACTACACAAAAATGGTAGCGAAATAAAAATTTCTCCAAATCGCCAAAATATCATTGGTAAAAAACCATTCATTCCTAGAAAAGGGCATTTTTGGCTTAAAATTACAATGCATCACAGCCGCAATAATCAATCATTCCATTTAGTTGCTTGTCCTTTTTTTTCAATCTTTAAAGGTTATGTTTCAAAACGACCAGTCTTGTGGCTCTAAACATATCTCTTTCAGTGACGCGCGAAAGCTTAATGTCAGGAATGGAGCGCCTCTTGACTAAACAAGGAGTAGCTTCCGGGAATAGTTTCGGAAATAAACAATATATTCAGATAAAACAGATACTGACGCATTAAGCCTAGGCTTCCTCATGTGCGCAATGTTCCCCAATTTACTCACGAGATATAATACCTTAAGGTCGGGAAATTCTGTTTTTCTACGTTAAACGGCGGATTAACCATTATTGATGTTTAGGTTCTGCAAAAATGTTCGTATGAGTAGTTCGACTGGTTTATTGGGTAGAATCAGCTCTGAATTTACTGGTTAGGTATAAACAAATTTCCAGACAGAACATCTCAAACATATAACGCATGCCAAATCACCCGAGACTGCGCGATTTGGCAATTGCAATCGATTCCCACAGTTACAACAGGGACCAATCTGATGCTAAGAGCATTAAACGGCATCCACGATCATAGTATCTGTATCAATGTCCACGTGCCCTGGTACCCCACCATAGGGACAGCTAGTACCTAGTATTGAAGCAATTCAGACTGAATTGCGTCAAGATTGTAGTCAGAACATCAGAGGAGCAGCTTCACAAATTGATACAATCTGATAAGAAATGAGGCTCAGCAATTATAGAAGTATCAGATTTCAAACACAACGCAGTTCCATACAATCTGACTGGCAGTTACTTATATGATGCGAAAAAGCGACGCATTAAGGGGTTGATCGCCGAATGCATCCATTGTCGTACGGATTAGGTTCCGCATTCGCTTTAAGTAATGAGAACAACAAGAGTTGCGCACAAACAGAAATGCGCCATCTTTCTCGTGTATGATGAACGATAAGTCAATCTAATAATGTCTGACGATCAATATATATATATATATATATATATATATATATAATATATAATATATATAATATATATATATATATATATATAGATATATATATATATATATATATATATATATATATAGGCTATCTATATATATATATATATATATATATATATATATATATATATATATATATATATATATATAAAGCCTTGTTACAATACAGTTTATATGACCACTAGAAAGTGCCTTGAGCGACTTAGTGACTGCACAATGGATAGGATTCTGTCAGTTACTAGAGATCAACAATCCCGCTAGCAGCTTCAAAGGACAAATAATGAACCATACCCAATTACTTTCAAACCGGAACACGTTTGCTCAGCCCAGTTTATGTAAAGAATTATATCGGAAGTTACAAGCTTAATAGAGACTTAACTGGGTCACGTATATTCATGTCAATATTGGAACCTATGCTTCTCATGAATAGCGTAGCCTGTATGTACGATAAATGCACAAAATACCGGAGCTTATGGCGAGTGGCATGTTAAAAACAAGTAGCTCATTGCAAACTGTGAGTAGGGTAGTGGGATGAGTGATAAAATCACAGCATGTATTTCGAGGCGAAGGTGCATGAAGATTAAAACTTTAACTTGGTCTCTAGAATATTTCGAATACGCTAGTGTTTTATCTCGTACATGTAGAGTTGCATGATGCATGCGCTCGACTGCGTTACAGTAGTATAGGTAATAGCGGTTCCAGCGCGCTCGCGCAAATAGAGACCCACCCACCAACGATAAGGAATCCCTCCACTTCAGAGCATCATTTACCCACTTCGACTATTCTTTTCCAGTCCTAAGGTCTCAAGGGCTGCCAAGAGATGGAGTCTCCGGACGGCGGACTAAGGACAGGGAGCCTCTCGGCAGGTCATGAGTCGCAGGGGAGAGGGAGGCCCATGAGTCGCAGGGGGTAGGGGTAGTGCAGGGGCACTAGTTGCAGTTGGGGATTTTGTCTTGATTTTTGTAATTTTTACCCCCCATTTAACTAACAGCGCAATATAGGTAATGACGTCCCACAATAAACGCATCAGAAAGGCCCAAGCCGACTATACTGAGATCCACGGTAAAGCCCCACCGCCCTACCCAAGTATGAAGGTCGCCCTTGCAGCACTCGAAAAGAAAAACGCATTCGATAGGAAGTACAAGGAGATCTAAGCAATAATGAGGACCAAGTTAGACGGCAAACCATTCCAACTACCACTGCCAACCCCACAACTGCGTCTCTGGTCTGAGGTGGTGAAAGCGCCGGCTCCGCGTCCAAGGTCAGCCTCCATAAAACCACCAGACCGGTCCCAACCCCCCGCCCAAGGTCAACCTCCACGCAACCCAGACCGGACCTCACCCCCCGCCTCAATAATTTTTGGTTATTTTCGCTGCCATCTGGCACTCTGCACAGAGCCGATTTGCGACCCCCTGTTTAATCTTAAACCTGTGCATTGCACAAAAGTCCAACTTACAGGGCCTGTCTAAAGGGTCTCTCCTCTCGAGTGATATCCAGGGGCACTTTCCAGTTGCTTCCATTACTACCTATCTGTCTTTTGTTTAGTTAGTAATAACGTCTGTGGCAGCTGGGTATCAGGCGGCACCACAAGCAGCTCCTCCTTTACAAAGCCATGGAGAGGTCCATCCAACAAATAGTATAGTACAGGCTCACCAGATTTAGTGACAGAGCGCCCAATGCGGTTAACATTGAGTGACCACACAGGGTCAGTGGCCCGCTGCAGGTGGTCTTGCTCGACCTCACCAGACTGGTAGAGGTAGCAAACGCCAACATCAAAAACTGCTTCCATAAACTCCCGTCTGGGGTCCACCTGAAGTAGTTTGCGCCACCCATGCGGTCCTTGCTTGTACATCCTTTTGAGCGCATCTGCGACCTCTTTAACCTCCGTTGTAGCCAATGGCTTGGTTGCCTTGTAGCACGAGGCTACATCCGTCACCGTTAGGGCATACTTGCATATCCGGAATTTCACAAAGTCATGAGGAAGAAATAAGAGATCGGCTTGGTGCACGTCATTAGAGACAGGGACATCAAACTTCGGTCTGGGAATGTGTTTTGGCACTGGCAGGTAAATTTGCCATATAGCTTGCTTTGTAAGCCACCCCTGGCATCTTCCTCAGAAACACTCACTTCTGTTGCAAGCTTCTTGATAGCTGTAATGCTGTTCCAGTAGCCCTTAGGACTATAGTAGATCTTTTGCATGTGACGATCCATGCAAAGTAAACGCCCGAGTCTCCAAATGACCTACTTAGCAAGCCTGTATGCAACCAGTCCAATCGCAGCCATACCCAATACTATGATCGCCACCTCCCGCCCCTTTTGTCCTTCTGAGTGATCGTAGAAGTCTGAAAGTTTTGGCTCAGAAGCGAGGCGACGGTCTTACCCATCAACAATTGGCACTCCTGTAGAGCCGCGTCCACATCCCATAAAGTAAGCACAGCGTGTCCCTGCCAGCCCACGTGATAAAGTCTTAACGCTCAGTTTGCTTCATGGCCCATGCCGCCTGAGCAGATTGAAGTTTCTTGACTGCCAGATCATGACGCTTCCGTTCCACGTTCACATGGCAACTTCGTAGTTTAGAGAATAAAAAGTTGCTCCCAGAGAATGCAAGGGCGTTAACAAGAGCACCTCGAACAAGCAGCGTAATCGTGGCCATTACTTCAGTATACCACCTGGTAAGATTCCTTGTATAATTAGCATATCCTTAGTGGCCATAGCTAGTGATACATCGGCAATGGCCATAGCCAGGGCGCGTGGGGTGAAATCAAGACGTGGCGCCCCACCACCCAGAGCCATCTTAGCAAGCATGGCATAACCTATTGATAGACCGGAAACAACAGCATCGTAGTACAGCGCTTTGACGAGCATTTTTCCATCAGCAGTTGGTGTTGTCATCTTATTCCATATAAAATGGATCATTTAAATGAGCGTCCGGAGGAGCTGACCTCACGATCGTGGTTTCCCCCACCGACACAGTCTGTTTAAGGTGTGAGGCCACCACTCTCTGCCTGTAACAAAACAATGCTAGTCCAAACACTCCAACGCCGCCGACAAACAAAGGTGATGTCGCCCTCGCTGGCCAAGACTGAGTTGAACCCAACTACCCTGCAGCGAACACCCCTTCACATCCCTGGTCAAACTGTGGGGCCAAATTTTCATACTGTAGCGTGGACTTAGCCTCCCGCAATTCTCTCTGAAGTCTATTTTGATTAGCTTTATGAGCCGCAGCGCCCTTTCCGCATGCCTCAACCTATTTAGCGTCTGATGTAGGTTTCTCACCCCTCAGCCCTGTTGGCGCAGGTTGAGGTTGAGGTGCAGGCAGATCACTAGTCACCGCCGTTATCTCTTGATTTGCGTTTTCCATGTTACCTACTAATTTTATTCCTTCCATAGATAGCACCCAGGCAGGTCCTCTGCGGGAGGAGTGTCGGACGGCCGGTCCTGGATGGGGGGGGGAGTGGGTGCTCACTCCAAAGTGGCAGTAGTTGGCGGTTGTTAGGGCCGCTGTAAGCGGAGCCAACATCATACCGTAGCGATGATAAAGTTCACATGTGACAGTTCTTAGCGCATGTCTTACAAACGGGTCAGTCTCGAGGTCCGTAATCAGATGTTCTTGGGGGATTGGCAGATACATACAAGCAACGCCAGAAAACAGTTGGAGTACTGACGGCCCCAGAGTCCGCGTCATGCTAGCGCCCAGTCAAGCCTCATATTTGGCATAGAGCTTTGTAATCTTTTCATCGGACATTGATTCAATCTTTGCAGTCGACAGGTGCTGATCGCCATGATTAAACAAAGTTTGAACTTGTTAGAGGAGAATTACTTTTGAAGGACTACCCTGGCTTAAGTATTACATATTCTCGTACTAAAGCCACGCTTCCACTTCAAACAATAGTTACCAGACAGGGTGGGGGGGGGGGGTTAAGGTCGTCCGTGATGGTTTTGGGTTTACTGAGTGGTCCCGAAAAGCAGTGTCACAAAAGGAAGCAAAGGCGTTGACGAAGTGGCTGCTAAAGCGGAAGCTGCATTTCCAGAGACGTTAGAAGTGAGCAGCCCCGATGCTGTGACAGAGCATGGTGGTGTAGATGAAACAAGCTTTATAGAGGGCGTTCATAAAGCTATAGAAGACCTAGGCACACAAACAGACAACAAACTACCACTCAGATATCTTATGGGGTTTGACAAGGTTATGCAGACCAAGAGGGGTGAACTGGTCAATAACCTAGCTAAGATAACTGAGATAGAAAAGGATAAAAAACAGCGGGAAGCAACAATGGCAAGCCTGGAGGAGGACAGGAGGGGGGGATAGTGGAACATGGAGATTCCAAGCGAGTGAGCTTACAAGGCTGAAGGATCTACTTAGTGCCCGTATTGAGGCTGCCTCTGTAAACCAAAAAATGCTGCGGACCCAAATCATCTGTATCAGGGAAACGATCTACAGACTTTTTAGCTAGGACACAACGCTAGCTGAGCGTGTACGCTCCCAGTTCCGGGAACAGGGAATAACAATTGCCTCCATTCTCACTGCGCTTTGGATGGCAATATCAACCCTGGTGCTTGCCCTGGGCCAGGATTTGGGGCAGGTTGCGGTGCCAAAACCAAAACCTGTGCTGCCTAAAGTTGTGCCGCAAAATCTGGTGCCCCCAAAAACCAACGCCGCCAGATAAGCCTGGTCTGAAGGATTGGATTAAAAAACAGTTGAACGCCTTAGCGAGTGTCCTGAAGAGCCTGGCTGGTAAGGCGGCGGCTGCACTACCGGGGATTATTGGCACCATCGTGTTGTGGTTGCTCAAGTTGACTGCGGGTGTTGTTGGATGGATGGCAGAACATGTGTGGGCGGCTGATGTGGCGGTTGGAGGGGTTGTCCTCCTGTTACTGCTAGACCTACTCCGAGGTAAACCAAAGCACAGCTAAGCCTATGACGATTCCGCCAACGATGAGAGCGGTTTTTTCATCCTCTGACCGTTCCAGGATAAACGTGCTCCAGGCGGTGTTTGCTCCTTCCTGGTCCTGTCGTATAAAGTCAATGTGCAGCTTGCCACCCTCGAAAAACAAATCCGGTGGATGATTTCTCGAAGGTTTGTCTCACAGATTCGTAGAGGTTGGTGCTTCCGTAGGGGTGGATGACCCGTACCTTTTGGGTGTCGAGGACGGTGAAATATATGCGCACTAGGCCCTGGTGTCCGCCCTCCAATCACTGTTTTCATCAACCTCGAACTCATGGCAGAGCTAGTGGTAGATTCTCTTGTCAAAGGTATTGCTTGAGGCCGACCATTTAGCGTCTCCCGGCAGTGCTATGCTCATTTCGTCTAAGAGATTTGAGGTGGTCTACGTCGGAAACCCTGCAGCCGCCGGCGTGCACCATGCAACAAAGTTCAACTAGTTCTGCCAGTATTGCATGTGGTTCCTTCTCAAGCTAACCACAAGGTCGTCGTCGCGTATGTCCGGCACCAAGTATTTATCAACCAGGTTGCAGAACTCTTCCCCAAACGCATCTGTAATTGTACCTGCCTTAACCTGGATGAGAAGGTGTGTCAAGTTTTCAGAAGCAATATGGGCTGGGTAGACTGGCCCGGGTTTGTATGTTTTTTAGGTATTGAATGTACAGACTTGTTTATAAATAGTGCTATGTATCACACTCTGTCTAATGTTCAAAGTGTCGAGGCTGCAAAATCCTATTGACAGTAGTGCAGGTGATCTATATAAGGTCTTAGGTCAATCACGTTTACTGTTGGCTGGTACAATCTCGAAACAAACGAGAAAATTGCATGGCGGTCTGAAACTGCTGGGAAAGGAGGAAGAATCCAGTTAAAACCCGGCCCGTGGAGTTTCAGTCTTCTTAAGCAGCATATTACATCATTAGGTCTTGGTTTGGAAGTTGATGCTGTAAATGGGGTTATGCCCCACGAAATTCCTGATGGGAATGTGAATATATCAGACGGAGTGTTAACAATGTTGGGTCTTGATGACGGTCTCTGAAGGCGGTGGATTTTTTCAGGTGCTTACACTGGTGACCGGACCATCAACTTTAGCATGTTCTGCACAATTTATGGTCACCTCGATCAAGTCAGCACCACACAACATGCTAGATGGTGCGCCCACTACGCTTCTTGAAGTTGTTGGCTTAGAGGGTGGCTCTTTCGGTGATATTAACCACGAACATCACTAATCCTGTATGTAAGCGTGTCACTAGCGGAATAGTGCATGAGTTTAAGGTTCAGTTACCTGATAATAAAAGAAGGTTATTGGATAACCACAATTGGATTCTAGCGCAGAGCAAATTGAATACCATTGCTGACATTGTATCGGCGACGCTTGAAGACGTGTATATCTCAGATGATGAGTTTAAGCTCGTTTCGGCCGAGATCACGAAATATAGTCAAATGAGGTGTGACATTAAAGCAAAATGTTTGAAAGCGGCAGAATCGCCCCCTAGACCTGCTAAGATATGAGCCCCCGACAGTCGATTTAAGAAGTGGGGTTTGTTGGATATAATGAAGGCGGCGATAAAATCTTTCTGCAATCTTTCTACAACGATCATACCCGTGTCAAACAAAATACGGACCAGTGGGAGACCATGAGGAAGGGCTGCGTTGGAGGAAGTCACTACTCCGCCATCATAGGGCAAAACTACCTCAGCAGCTATAGCAAGAAGCTGGCTGAAAAAAATACTAGCAACGAGGGTGTTAGATTTAGCGCGCCCTGCCTCTGGGGTACAACTTTTGAGGAGGTTGCAATTGCGGTATTGGAGAAGGTGCACGACACCAAAGTCTACGGAAACAATATCTATATTCAGGGCGGCGCAACAGCCTACTCTCTTGATGGCTTGTGTGTGCTCCCGATCGTGGCCTAAGGGGGCGACCGGGGGTGGAGTAAATGCTGTTTGTCTGGGGCATCCTGAGGAGGTTGTGCTGCTCGAGATAAAATGCCCCTACACTCGGAGTTCCCGGGAGGGTGATTCCGTACATGTATAAGCCTCAGGTTCTGTTGGGGTTGCACCACAGTCCGGTGGCGACCATCGGGGCGTTTGTTGCCTGCGTTTTCAGGTTGTGCTCCTTTGAGTACCTGGGGAGGGCTGAAGCGATAATCAGACGGTGGCTTGGGGGTGGGCGTCGATTGAGGGCCTCAAAGACGGCGACTACGGCGCGAACGGGAGGTTTAATAGTTGCCTGGACGTGGAACAGGAACATCACGGTCCTTGGCTGGGAAGACCCAGAAGGAACCCAAAGAGGCAGGAGGGGGCGTTCTACTGTTTGAAGCTCTTTACGATGAGATTGATAACCACTCATCCCGATCCCAACTTTATCGAGAAGAACGACGCTAGGTTGCCCAGTTTATGCTGCCCTCGACCCCTGAAAAATGGAACTTAAACGGGGTGCCCCTGCCCCAGATTGTTTACCCTTTGGACCTCTATGGTGGCTCCCTGGAGGTTAGTAGTATAGGGAATAGTGGTTCATTCTGCCCCAACCCCTGCGACTCGTGCCCCTGCCCTACCCCTACCCTGCGACTCGTGGCTCCCTGAAACCCACCCCCCCCCCCCCGCGACTCATGGCTGCCTAGAGGCTCCCCGTCCTTAGTCCGCCGTCCTCAGACTCCAGCTCTTGGCAGCTCTTGAGACCTTAGGACCAGAAAAGAATAGTCGAAGTGGGTAAATGATGCTCTGAAGTGGGGGGATTCCTTATCGTTGGTGGGTGGGTCTCTATTTGCGCGAGTGCGCTGGAACTGCTATTACCTATACTACTGTTACAGTTTTTTATTTGCTATAAATAAATGGGTTGCATGGGCTCAGTGCGGCTTTGTAATATTGATTAAGTTGGTCTTCATCATATTTTTGGTAATCTAAAGTGGCAATGAGGTGCATCAGTGATACTCTAAAGGCAGGGTAGGCTTTACTCAGATATGCCTATTGCAATTGTTGATGCCGTTTTTATACAGTTACTGGATAACTCCTTTATGGATACCTAAATATGATGATGATTACAATGTTAATTTTAATAACTTATTGGGGTACCAACAAGGTCCCAAACCTTGTCTCAAAACATCCTGTCACAAACGTTACGCCAAATAAGCAGGTATTTCAATCACAATCCCTGCACTTGCTATATCGTTAAACCGATTAGTCAACTCTTTTTGCCCCTACAGTTTGTAGTCCTGCAGTGATGTATGCATTGGCGATACTCGCTAACAATATATCCCAGTAAGTGCATGTCAATATAATAAGAAATGACCGGTCGCGGAAGTATGGTAGTTATGTTTCCACAGCAAAGTGATTGTGAATCCTTTTGGATACGTAAAAAGTTATATGCTAAATTCTTTTTGAGAAAACAGAATTTATGGCTACCTATGCAGTAAGTTGTTGAACTATAAGCCATATTAGGGCCACAGTGTGTTAGTACATGCAACTTAGATTGCACACCAGAACAGTGCAAACCATACTAAAGTAAGTAAGCGTTGAATGTTATACTATTTCTTTTTATTTTACTTTGTGGCAATAATTATGACATGCTAGTATTGAAATATAACCGCTACATGGCAGACAGAAGTAATCCTCCTAAATAACAAGCCACATTTATGGTCCTGAACAACAGAAAAAATCATATATAAAATATAAGTATTTATGAGTATTGTCAATCGTAATACTGCCATTATTTACGACCATTACTTTTGATCAGATTGCCAGAAAGCTTAGTCTACGGAACACTGATCATGATGTGTAGAGATTTGCAAACTGCTCTCAGTTGTAATGATGAAGAATGACACAATTTGTTTGTTACTTTACTAAATCACCTGATTATTCCGTTGACCATATCTCTCAACGGCTGAGGCAAGCAATCACAATTTATTTAAACCATATGCAGCAGCCTGGTCAGCTGAGGTAGGACATTCATTGCCGCGGGTAATTCTAGGTTCGAGTATTCTAAACTATATAATTTAGATCATCTGCTCGTATTACCCCATAAAATAGAAGGCCCAGAGGGGCAGGTTACGGTAAGTAGAATAGTCATATTGTTATTTCGGTAGTCAACATATGCATTTATGTTTTAGATGACTCCTTGATATTACCTTTTATGAAACATACATACGAATCAACTTCACTCATGAATATATACTTTTAAGAGTTAACTCTGATATTGATGCAAATCACTGTTTTTCTGACCAAACAAAGGGAACAAAATGTTTTGAAAAATGTCAGGATTGTCACATACGTAACTTTGTGTTAGGCATATTGAAAAAAAACATGCGTGTTTCAAAATAAGAATTTATTGTTCCTAGCAAACTACCGACATTCAAAAGTGCTTTCATCACAAGCCATTTATAGTCCTAGTTCTTGAATTACAATACATCAGTCAGCGCAAAAGTATGCAACTTTATAACTCCTTGCAACAAATCAATGAAAACATTTGTTGTAAAATTTGCATTTCAAACAGTCATGAATCATACAAGAGTAATTTTACTTGGCCGATCCTCCTTATAATGTTTGAAGTATTACGCACATATCGGTGGTCATTAGCATGATAAGAGCGACATCGTTCCTCGGCTTTGCGTTCAACACTGTAAAACATATGGCATCGAGCCTGATCAGAGCAGCAGATCTTATTCAAACTGATACGCTGTTCGGTGTTATAACTACTTTATCAACTACACAGGGATTAAATCCATCTTCTGGTTTTAACCTTACCATATTCAACGTCCTACATTCCAATCGTAGGTGGCGTTGTCTCTGGACATGAACTGTTTGGCACCCTGTACCATGCATCACCGGTGTTCAAAATAGTTTAAATCCTAATCTTTACGCTTTTCAAGCTTAACGGTACTGCTCATGAGGAAAGAAATGTAGATGCAATATCAGATTGACTCTGATATCAAGTAAAAAATTGTGATATTAATTCTCTACGATATAGGATCTGTTCTCTTGTTGGTTCAACGGTTCCAACAATTGATGCAAAGGATATTCAAATCCCATTATATAAAGCAGTGAGCAAAACGCTGTCAAAATACTACACATGAATATACAAACCATATGCACTATAGACTGAAAGAGGGATAACAATATCCTGATAGGATGAGCCTCTTATACGTAGTGCCATACTGGAGCCACAAAAACCTTTCCTGTACAAATATATTTACAGCCATTCCGATCAATCATTTTAAGTACAGAGCCTAAAACCATCTAGACAGTTATGTCCTTACTTGATGGATTTCGCATATGCGATGCATTCTCTGGGGTCAAACCTATGTGATAATAGTGTAGACAATACAGATAAACTGACTGTTCACTTTCGGTCAGGAAAACAGAGCTTTAGAATACATAACGGTTTGGAGAGATATGTAAGCCATTCCCTACGTTGCCTCCCATTTTAATTGAATATATATTCATGTCGTGAATTAACGCCATGCCGACAGGATTTTCAGGCGCATCTCTATTGTCCGAATGCTATTCGCGCTCAATGCAGACCTGGACTATTGCCACTCCTTCTTCCTTATCAAATGCCTCTGAATGACTAATTCGATTCATCATTTGTAACTCATTCAGCCAGCTGTTGGCCCTGAAGGATTGTAGAAGAAGGCCAGGACTTTGCTTGATTAAATTGTTCAGTTGCGTATTTCCAATGAGTCTCAAAGCAGTTGCAGGCAGTCACAACTCACTTAATCGCCGCTTCCAGTTAGGATATAAGATCTACTAATTGGCTCCCTGCATAAAACGGCTTAGTTGTTAATCGTATGTTCAATCCATAATTTCCGAGGGGGTATCGATTGATCAGGCAGATGCAATACGTACACAGTGGGCATGGTTCTCGTGCTAATTGGACTGGTGCCCCTAAAGTACGGTTGTGGCAGCTTCTGTTAGCAACTAGAGGTCAGAAGTCCCGCTAGAAGCTTCCAAGAAAAGGAACTGAACTATACACAATTAGCTTCAAGTCGAAACTTGCTTGCTCAGCCCTGTTTATGAAAAGAATTATATCGTAGATTTCTACCTCAATAGAGACCTGCACTTAGCCGAGCCACGTATATTCATCCTATCATTGGATATAATCCACGTTTTAAATTCGCAGAACTGCCTCCGAAAAGTCTCAAAATCTCACCCTCGCTACTAAGTGTCATACAGCTGCTAATTTAGGATATGGCGTGGAATGCTGGCCTCTTTTTGGTGTTCATACAGGCCCGCAAGTGACGTAATTGTCACTTTTTCTTGTCTTCGGTAATGCTTCATCGCAAATGAGGTTGGATGATTATAGTGCCTATCGCACGGTTATAGGTAATTCGCTGAAATCAATTCATTATGTGATCAATAAAGTCAAACCAGTTCAATATCGCATCTGATCAGTTAAGACCAAAATTTGACAAAATGTCAGTTCAAATTAGCGCGCTCGACAAAACGCGGCGGCAGCCATTATCTAGTTCAGACCAGGCGTGTGACGTCATTAAAGTAAGCCCGTTCTCAGAGACGCAGGGAGATCCCCTTTGTTTACATTGTCGGAGTTCGTCTCTCGTTTTTGGATTGTTGATCGTTCTCAGCCATCTTGTGATCGACTGAACAAGAGGGTTAATTGTTGTTGTGTTGGGGGCTGCTCGTGTACCAGCTGGGACGGCGTGAGCTTGTCCAAGTTTGCTGGTAAGGACGATTTGAAAAAAACCAATGGACTGGCCAGGTACTACGATCGCAAGACAAATGACCGGGCCCGGGCAAGTACTCGTTTGTGTGCTCGGTTCATTTCACAGAGGAATGCTTTGAGCAGGCACCGAAACTAAGAGAAGAGCTTGGTTGGATACCACGGTGTAAGCGGGTTTTAAAGCAAGATGTTGGGCCTAATCTTTTTGCGAAGGCCTCTGCTGTCAAGCAAGCAAGAAAGGATGGTGAGGCAAGTGAACCCCTCCCACCCCAGCCCAAGACAAACAGACCTGCCTTTATCAAGAGAGAGAAGCAGAGGGTGAGACTCGATGACTTTCTTGTTGGATTAGTATTTATTAAATAGTCCACTATCTTGTTAAGTAGACGCAATGGTTGCCAGGCAAGTATCATTCTTATGATATAATATGTTGCTTTTTACAGTGCTCTTTCATGGTGGTGTTTGTTTTTAAATTTGCATGTTATTAAATTGGTTTACATGCGCCGATATACCAAATATATGTAGGTCTTGTATAATTGGCTCATTGTATCACGTATATCAGAGAACAGGCGACAACAGAAGCTGGGGATTCAGCCTTTAAGCTAAGATACCCCAAGTTTAAGCAGGGGCATGTTGTCACTAAAGTAGCAACAAAGGCAACATTTGGTAAATATATGTACTGATATATAAAATGTAAACGACAACAAACTTAATTACCATGGGGAGATGAGGTTATACGCAACAGTATGGTGGGCAAGATGTGACTTGATTTCTGTTATGTTTCAAAGTATGTCAAGTGCCTGATGGCTGAGTTCTTGCTGGTTTGCTATGAGCCAACCCTGCCCAAGACAGAAGCACCACCTCCAATGTGTGCAGATGCAATGAGACCAGATCCACGAAAAGCCATTGAGGCACATCAGAGTAGGTTCTGCATGTATCAAGACAATTAGTTATCTCGTATTGTTGTAACAGCGCAGGCTGGTAACGGAACTTTTATCTTTTGTCCAAGATGTCCCCAGCACCAGCGAACAAACTCTCTGTATGCAGTACACATGTAACGCCTGTAAAATAAGTAAGTGACATTGTTGATTTATCCATTTACACCAGTTTCATTAAGTATAATGAAATTGTAAATAATGACTGCTAGCCTTCTTACAGATATATGTGTAAATAATAGAAAAAACGGTCACTTTTGTACATGATTATCTGACATGTGCCCGTGTTGTTGTCTGTAGGAGAAATATCTCACTTGCAAGGCCCAACAGTTTAAACAGATTGGCCTGACACCATAATGGTTGGTCAAGCAACCAATGGGAATGGGGCTGTTCTCTATGGTGGTCATGGCTCGAGGATTCTCCACACATCACACATATTCTTCCATCTCTGCCATTGGTTGACAGTAGCCACACAAACACCTGTAACATGATATAGTGATGAGAATATTAATCTATGTAATAAAGGATGACATATTGTATAATATGACATTCATAGAAACTCTGATGTAACACTGACCACGATGATAATATAATACCATCATATACACTTCCTTAAGTCAAGTTATACATTCATTTATGGGCTAACTGGAAATCCTATAAGAGAACAGCTGCGGTACTTGCTCTCCTTTATGTTCTAGCTCAGAATCAATCTACATCCACTTTTAAAAATATTTGATAAGGCCTGTGTTATTTAAAAGTGCATCTCTATTTATTAACAGAAGCTAGTCCGAAATTAGTTGTAGTTTGTTTACAATTCGTGTGGAGGAGCATTTACATTTACATAGTACTTTGTAAGCATGAACCCTTGCAACCACTTGATTAGATAAAAACTTTGTGATATCTCATGTCTGCTGTCTGATATTGAAGAATTATTTGCTGCAAAGCTCTGTTGTATAGTCTACTGATAGGAAAAGAGATTACATATTTTGTTAGTGAAATTTATGGTTTAACTTCAATACATGACAACATATATCCGATGAACTGATGCACAAGCAGAATCAGACATAGCTTACCAAGCATTGTTCTGTAGCCGCCCTATGTCCTAGGCAGGATGACCCGCGTGAGACCCAGACGAAGCAGTGATATCGCCAGTGTCGTTTTTCTCTTCATCGGAGACGTCTGAATCGCTCCTTGCTGGTTCGATTCTGTAGCGCAAAATTTTCCTGCCGAAGCAACGATGGTCTGCGAATGATCTGTGCCATACCATGTCTCTTCGTCGCGCTTCTAAAGTGATAAAATAACGAAATTACTAGCAGTCATTTTGAGCTAATCGTAGTGCAGATCGCGCCTCGTAACTGACGTCACGCGGAAGCGATGAATTATTCATGAGCTCGTCGTCTCGATACGCCGCGTTCATCTTTAAAGTCGAATTTCTATCCGAAAGCGCGCACTTTGACAATTGATACATATACAGAATAGGTACTTCTGGGTTATATTTCCGTAATCTGGCGAATAAAATGACATAATATTTTGTGCGATAGGCACTTTAAGAAGCACATACATGGAATGGCTTGAAGTGTGAGAAATGAACGAAGCAATGAATACATTTATGTGAGGCCCATTCGACGTGTCTTTTATCTGGCGGCTATCCTCTATTTCACAATACTCCCTCAAGGACTGGTGAATAACGTAGTTGCAGACCGGATTTGTTTGAGTGTAGTCAACATGTCTTGAAACAAGTAGTTACGCGATTTTTCACCTCGTCAGGAATATACAACACACAAATATGAGGATTAGGGTACGCCGTACGCCCGATATAAGAACGAAATTACAGAGCTTATGGCTAGGGGCATGTAGAAAAAAGAGCAGCTCATTGCGAAATGTGAGCTGGTGACAGAGTAGTGATATGATTGATAAAATCCAAACACATGTTTCAATAGTTGTGAACAAATATTTATATAAATCAGCTTTAGTATCGCTGTGTGAAGTGGGTCCAAAAGGTGCAAGATAAAGTGTAAATAAAATGGATCATGAATCTAAAAAACTTCAAATGTTTCAGTCAGAATCCTTGTTGATTATTGGATGGTGGTTGGTGGTTGTTTTAACTCAGCATGGGTAGATAATACTAACAAATCGGAACAGGGGAGATAACAACATTGCAAACAATAATTCAATTTATGACGCTGGGCTGGTCCTTTGCACATCAAACGTAAGAGGGTCACGATGCAATTACGAAATTGCGTGAGGTATTCTGTCCAAGTGATGTGTCTGGTAAACCGAAATAGCTGCATATCGAACGAGCGAGACTAGATTAGAATTCGTTTGATTGAAGCTCCAGTTAATTACCTTAATACAGCAGAAATATTGCTTTAACTGACCTCGCGTTATCATCTTTTATTGTACTTTCGACCATAATATTAAAGATGCCGGATAGCATTTAGATCTACCAAGCCCAATATTAATTACTTATGTTGTCTGAATTACAGGGCGCTCATCTTCTTTTTAAGTTGCATGATTATATATCATAGCGTTTTGAATAATCAGAAGGTAATAACTCGAAGCGTATTCGTCGTTCAGTATTGCCATGATCATCATGCAGCTTACACATAATCTCTTGCTTTTCATCTGCAAATCGAACATGCTTCAATCCTAACTCCGATGTACTCGTTATAAATCTAAATGATCACATTATACTATAAGAAGCACAGCATCATATAGGTCCAGTGTGTATAACCTGTTTTTAAGCATAAATATTGTTGCTATTGACCGATTAAAAACTGCAATTTATGATCTGCGAATGTTGAAGTGAAAATATTAATAGATACGGATAATACGGATTATTGCGTTAGTTCATCTTGTGTGCAATGTAAATGATGCTTTAAAACTTATCAGGCATTATATGTACAAAATTAGGTTAAGCTATCTATCAATTTGGTCGTATATCATCCTATGTATTATGACAGGGGAATAGATTATGCAGGATGTTTTACAAGCGACCTCTCTTCACAATCTGACAGTTGTGTGACAATCGATCGATTGCTCTGTTGAATGATTTATGAGCCTAACGCTACATATGCGTGAGACAGGTTAACTGCATCTGGTCGTTAACGTCACACTCATCAGTCACCGAGAAGATTAATTACCGTTACAAATGATCATCAAAGAATGCTTTCGCAAACGGTTTATGTATCGATTGCCATGATTACCTTCATCCCGCTGTTTATGGCCCTAGCTGTCTGAGTATTGATCCTGCATCACGAGCCTGAACATTTTGGCTGATTTGAATGATCAGCAAACTCTGATCCGGGTCTTAACATCTTTATAATCGGCGATGGTATTTTAAGCATATATTAATTTTGACGAATACATTATATGTTAAATATTACAAACTCGGAAACCCGAGAATAAAATACGCAGGTATTAAATTCAATGGATGTTTTCTCCGTTTAATTGAATATTAAATTACTGAGTTGTAGAACGTGGAGTTAATTTGATGAAGTAGCAAGGTGAATGCACGGTTTGTGCCATTGAATATGTGATATTCAGCGCAACTCAGATATACCCAACGAATGCAATGTGGATACGATACGTGATTGAATGTCTTGGATGTGCCAGAATAATATTCCTACATGTCAATACGATGTGGCATGCTTTTGATTACACATGGTGAAAGTTTCGTGTTAAAAGCCTGAAAATAACGCAATCTGTGAAGCAAATGATTTAGTAAAATCCGTTTAGGTGCTAATATGTGTTGTTATTTGTAAGGAAAAAAAGCGATATGACGCGTCAGAGTGGCATAAAAGTTCAACAAACCAATGTCCAAAACATGTCTGCATCCACACATTATTCCTGCTGCTGACTTGCCGACGTGTTCTGCTGTGTAAGGAGAAATAATGTTCATAGGGTAAAGACCGCAACTGTAAGTACCAAACAGGTGCAGCATCAACACTTCTATGCAATTGTTGTCACGCGCCTTGTATTGCTCAATTCTTCAGTATTCTAGCTGCATGGACCCAGGTTGTATCTCCGCATGCATCATCGGCCGTCTCACTAGTAGTTCCTTATTTAGATTGTTCTTCTTCTTAGATAATAATTAAAATATGATTTAAATCTATGCGCCATAATGTCAGTGTAGGTGGGGATATATGCGCATATTAGGATGTCGATGAGTCTGTGGGTGCTTATTTACTGTTCACGAATAATTTACTTGTGTTTGTTTTTTCGAGTATTGTGCCTTTATGCTAAGGGAGGTCTGCAAACGTCTCACAGCAAAACAAAGTACTTGTACCGCTTTGCAAGTTTACATCTGAATGCTACTGATAAATCATGGTGAGGGATTATCCTTTATGCTCAGTGCTTGTCGATAAGAGTACATTTAGAGATTGGAAAAACTTTCTTTGGATTGCCACATATCACGTTAAAATGATTTAATATTTCACGTTATGCATTTGCGCTAGTTATTGTTTGGGTGTACTGAAGGGGATCTATACAAAAGAGAAACGGATACATTCTATTCGGCAGAGGTGATTTGCCAGGTTAATAACACTGGGTGCTGGATTGGTATTCGGCACCAAGGCAATCTTATAATAAGATACCCGACTCGGCGATTCGCCCGGAAAATTTCGTGCTACCGTGTAGGCATCGCCCCCTACCTTTGTGGAAGCTACTCAACTCGCGGCAACAAACCGACTTGCGAATATGTCTGTCTGGCAGAAAAAAAAAATTGGGCACTTCTGTGCTGCAATAAACTGTTCAAATTGTAGAAAGAATCGAAGGGATATAAGCTTCTTTCGCTTCCCTAAAGAAAGATGAGGAAAGGTAAGTCTGAAAGTTGAATACACTACATGATTTCCAAGTATAATTACTGTGAGCGATAAAGAAAGCTGTTTTGCTGGTAACTAATGTAAACATTACAGATTAAGTGGGTTTTAAGAAAGTCGGCGGTGGGAAGATAAACCCTGTACGATTAAATCGGTAATCACGCAGTATTTGCCATTTAAGCAATTATTACCCGTTTATTAGATGGCCATGAAGACCCTATTGTGCTTTTATCTTTGTAATGACTACTGGTTGAATGCCTTATCTACATAAAAACGGAACGAATCTGCCTAGTGACCAATAGTTGAATTAATTCAACTTGACTAACGTTTATTTATTCATGATTATTATATATGTTGCAGGTTTATTTGCCTTGAGGCTTGACCCATATGTTAATCTATGTTGAGATACTATTTGTCTAACAGTAACATAAGGTTGTGTTTAGAATAAGGTATTTTGAAGATGGATGGAAGCCAATGTTTATGATAATCTTTGCCACCTATACTAGCAGTTGTATCGTCCCAGCCTTAACCAATGTGTTTTTTTTCATTCTATAAAAAACAAAACTCTTACTTTGCATTCCAGACGAGTGACACCCTAGCAATAAATATTATTAAATGATATAACATTATATGGAAATATCCATTTTGAATGTGTGAACATAATCAAGTTCTATGTCAATGTTATGTCACAGAAGAAACTTATGGTGAGGAATTTGTTTCCATGATCACATATCTATGACTGTGTGCTTTGGCAGGATGTTTTATTCTTATTTCACCTCACTGCCAATAACACATGGCTTTTGGATAAATACCTTCCAATCTCAGCATGCAATTGATTTATTCTACTGATATTGTTTTCTTAAAACAAATGGTTAAAACATTTTAAAACAATTATTTAAGATATTCATAAATTTATATAAGAAATTTCATGGAAGTCTTTAATTTGTAATCGGTAAGATATAGATTATTTTGTTGGAATAATAACTAGTATGATGATAATATATTCAGGGCATTTTATTTAATAATAAAATTTGCAAAATGTGTGTATCATAGGTAAATGTCCATGCTGCTTCTAATCTCATTTCAGATGCTTGAAATGGGTGCAAAACACTAGACGTCAGGAACTGTTGGAAAATCCCCAGATCACTTGAGCCAGAATTGTGTGCTATGTTCGGAGCATTTAGTGAGCAACCAATTTATGAATAGCCTTAAGAAGTCGCTCATCAAGAAGGCAATACCATCGATATTCGACGTACCCAACCCACCAAAAAGTACTATAGGAAAACGTCCATCTCCAGCTCCAAGATGTATGATCACACAAAAGCAAAAAAAAAATGAGCCGTAAAGGTAAAGCAATGACTGTTAGTGAAAATTATTTTTCTTTGTAAAAATTAACGTTGTGGTTCAAAGCAGCTTAGCTACATTATTGTACTCATTTGTAAAACAACTGCTCCTGCAAAAAATATTGTTTTTACTTCTGGATCTCATGCAAAATATGTTTTGGTTCATCATTAAAAAAACTATTACAAATTCAAATATTACCAGATCAAATCATTGACACACTCACACCCTTGCAGAATGCTCACTCTCTGCATCTGAACTTGACACACAAGAAGAGACAACTGAAGGCATGGAGAAAACAGATATTGAAAAGAAATTAAAGATGAAGATTCATGCATTAAAGATGCAGGTATTACATACTGTGACAGCTCTCATCTTTCCAAACATGTTTAGGAAAAGGTTTTGTTTACTGTGTGGAACAAATTGCAAAATTTTCTGTAACTTCAAAAGGGAATCATGTAATTATTTTTTTACTAAGGAGAGAAGGCTGAAATTGAAGATATCCTCCATGCGAGGTAATGCCAAGAGGCGGAGACTGCCTGCCCGAACAGTAGAGAAAAAGAAACTGGCGGAGCTCAAGATCTTCGTCAATATCTCACAGGTTGTAAAGTTTTACAATATTTTCATCTCAACATTTTAAAGAGTCCCAAGTTAATGTGATTTGTGATGATGAAATTTGCATTATGAATATTTTTTTTGTTGTCTCCAGAAAATCAGCTGCTGTTTGTGTTGTCTCAAGTGCGAATGTCAAAAAAAAGGCAACAGGCAAAAGGTGGTAATTGAAAGACAAAGGATTGGCCCTATCCCTTCTCCATTCAAGCCCTAAGACTTACAGGCTCTTGAGGCGTGTTTTTTGCATGCTATCTGTAGAAACACTGAAAGGTGCAATGAAGAATATTAATGATGTTGAAGGCTTTAACTGTGATATTCTCACAGCTTTGGCAATGAAAGTGAAAAATCTTCCAGAAAAGTCCAAATACGTTTGCTTGGCATTCAATGAAATGTCCATTAAGGAAGGTTTGTCATATGATGGCGGGCATGATGTGGTAGAGGGGTTTGCCTTTCATAATCAAAATCAGTTGGCAAACAATGCTCTAGTCTTTGTTGCAAGGGGTTTACTCCATCAGTGGAAGCAACCTATTGGCTACTTTTTAAGTAGTGGTCCAATGACTGGCCCCCAAATGAAGCCCCTTTTAAAGGATGCTATAAGCAGGCTAGATGCAACGGATGTTGTAGCTATTGTTGGGGATCAGGGTTCAAACAATGTCAATCTGATAACAAAAGAACTCAATGTTACCATTGCAAAGCCATATTTCATTTTGGCTGAAAGAAAGGTTTTTGCATTTTAGATCCTCCTAACCTACTTAAGAGCATCAGGAACAATTTGAAGAAGCATGGCTTCACAGTTGAAGGGCATGATGTTCTCTGGTCTCACATTGAAGATTTTTACAACCATGATGCCAGTAAGTTAGTTCGCTTAGCCCCCAAGCTTACACGGAAGCATATCGCCTTGCCCCATTCGCTTAGCTCCAGGTAAATTTGGCTTCACAAGTTTTAAGTCACAAAGTAGCTTCAGGAATGGCAGCAATGGCCAACTGGGGGGTAATTGATGCCAAGGCCCATCATACTGCCCAGTTTCTTGAGACATTTGACCAGTTATTCAATGCCTTCAATAGTCGTGGTGTATCAAGTCCATCCAAAATGAGGCACGCTTTCACCGACTCCTCAGGGCACAAAGAATTTCTCACCAGTACGTGCCAATGGCTTGATGGAGTTAAGACCAAAGGTAGTGTGTTATCTGTGTTGAAAGTATTTTGTAACAAAATATTAAACAAATTTGTTTAAGGTTTAAAACAAACATTGATTGTCATTTCTGTATTGCAGGAAAACGACAACCATTGTGCCTTGAGGAATGGAAAATGTCTATCAGTGCCCTATTACAGCTGTGGGACTGTTTAAAGAATAAACAGGATAACATCAAATTCCTCTTGACTTCTCAGCTCAACCAAGATTGTGTGGAAAATATCTTTGCCATAATTCGTCTTAAAGGTGGTGCTAGGGACAATCCGTGCAGCATTTCGTCAGGTATGACGCATCAGGTTTTATATTTGATAGGAAATTTTAATAATAAACAGTAAAAAGATACTGGATATCCATTACAATAATGTATATGTTACATGTAATAGGTGATGGTTGATTCAGTGATGGCTCCTGGAAAAATGACCAACTGCATTGAAGATGTTGATGACTTCTTACTCTCCCTTCACAAGGTTTGTAATTTTATTCAAAAATTCTATTGGATCAGAAAATGTTTATGCATATTCAAGTTGTTAAAGGTTTGTGTTTGGTCAAGGCAACATCAGTAAGTTTCTATATAAACATTTATGCACCCTTATCTTAATGTGTCTTGACACAGTTACAAAGAATTAACCACATTACAGCTGAGTTGTATGTGTCACAGCCAGCCCCAGCAGATGCAACAGTCCAAGCACCTGTCACATTACCAATTGAAACCCCCAATCTGCCATCCCAAATTCAGGCATTAATTGATGTTATGCCTGTGCCCCCTCATACATATGGATGTGAGGAAGGACTTTCCAAACAGGTAGTGAATGTTTTGGCATATGTTTCTGGCTATATTGCCAAAAAATTAGGAGAAAAGTTGTGTGAAACATGCAGAAACAAGATTTCCATAGTCAATAATGTACATGACCCTGCATATGATTTTGTCCATCAAAAGAATTAACAAAGTGCAAAAGAGGGGCTCATTTTACCTAGCAAAACACTTGTAGATGCATTGTGCAGACTTGAGGAGCACTACCGCAAAGTTATTGACACTGTATTATACTGTAAGCAAGTGAAAGCCAGGCTTGTAACTATTCTTGCTAAAGAAGTCCCATTAGATCAACTCTATTGTAAATCATGCAAGTGTGATGTTGCTGTTATATGTATTATGGTAAATATCAGGTTGCATCATTCCCTTAAAGAGGCAAACCGTAAATTAAGAGACCATAAGGAAAGACAAAATCGTAAAACATTGACATTTTCCCACGCATGAAATGTTTGCTCTTATTTGTGTTGATGGCTGTTGTATGTTAAAATTTCCGTAAAATCAAAAATTCATGTTTCATTCGTTCCTTTATATACTTAAACCACGTTGCATGGGACATTTGTTCGTGCGTATGTAGGAGGCAATGTTACCATGCTTATGTAGTACAATTATTGGTCCCATTCAGTACCCCCGTAAGCATTGTTGATAATACCATAGGTAGCATAAGAGGCAGGTAGGGCAGTTTCAATGTAACACACCTAATAAAATCCATAACGAATAAGATGGGCTTAAAGCACAATCCAATTGTGACTGATAGTACTTGGTGAAGAGAAGGATTGATGCATATGACCTACGTTGTGCGATGAAAAAAGTAGATATGAGACAATGAATTAATACTCGTCGTTCTTGACGGCAGTTAAGAGTAAGAGAATGTACCAAAAGGAGACATTTGTGATGGATCAATCAAACATGGCTTTAAATATTTAAGTGAGAACTTTTGCAAATGTGCCACCATAAAAGGCAGAACGCCATTTAATCTCTCCCTTTTTAAAATATAAATACTTTCGTATTACTTATATATCCTATTGCTTAAAAAGAAATAACTTTACCCTTATTGGGGGGTATCATAAACATTGTGTCACCTGGAAGGCAGGAAAGAACAGAGCAGAAGGAGTTGACCACAACAGTTGGTAATAAAATGGCTTACCACCAACCGATCTATAATTCTGAGTACATCCGTTCATATTATCTTGACCTTTGTTGCCTTAATGTATAACATCTACAATGCCTTCTATAGGGAGTGTATTGTCCACTTATGCATATTTCTGCGGCTTGAATGACCTAAGCTTGCGCTTTGTAGAAAGTAGTATCTGCAAAATATGTGGGTGAGACCTAGGAAGCCTCAATATGCGGCAGCCAATAACTCTAACCTTTGTTACCAGATATATTTCTTGTCGGTAAACGCAGCTTATAAAAGAAGGCCTATTTTCCGTAGGCTCTGACTTCCGTCGATTAAAGATAGCACCCTGATTTCTGAATGGAGCGATCCTTGCCATTTCAGAAAATTATCACGTCAGCCGAGATTAGACGTGAGGATGTTCAGTTATGTGAGAGATAGAAAGTATCAGCAAAGAGACTGAAATGATTCACTAGGGGTCATAAGCCTCCACATCGAGAACTGCCAGAATGAGGGAAACTGTTGACAGCGTTGGGTAAGATAAACAGTGGTTTATGACCTAAGAACCTAAACATACTCGACGCTATATAACCTAGTTTGAATACGTATAGGCTGATATTCATCCATTAAATGGCATGCATTGAAGTCGTTGTGGTAAAACCTCACGTGATAGTTCACATTAGGTTTTGTTTTCTTCCGTTGCAAGATAAATCTTATGTATAATTAAATCACAGCGGATGTTTACCTGCAAACGCATCTCGGCATTATGGATACCACCACACTGGTGACCCAATGTTAACTGTTAGTCGGTTGTGAATAAACCTCTAGTTTCGCTGAATCATTCTGCGACGAAAACGCCGTACTGTCGAGGAGTTGAAGCGGATGCAAGGAGTACATGTGCCTAGTAGCATTATGCCGTACACTTATATATGTCAGTTACTAATAGCAGAGCGTTGATGTACAGTAATATTTCCGTCTTTGCATGGAAGTCGATTATTCAAGACATGGCTGTCTGCTTGAGGATAGTCAGCTATGGAAATTATCTACTAGATGACCGCTGTGGCACAGCGCGTTAATTAATTGTTTAAGCGTCGCAAACAATGTGATATAATGACGACTCTTGAGGCGATGATATGCCCAGGTAAAAGAATAGGAACATTAACTGGGTGCAGTAAGGCGAATTATTAAACCATGTCCCAATAGATTAAGACGTAAATTAAGCAAACGCTGATTTAATCCACCTTTTATTACCCTTTTTAATTGATTTGGAATATCTAACTTGTTTTTCATCATTGTTATGAATAATTTTTCTCGACTGCTACTAGGTTGCATTCCTCTGATAACTGATTGCACAATATCCTGGCATTCGACCACCGCCACTCCCAAGGAGACAAAAATAAGAAAAGGGAGAGTCGGATTTGATTGTGTCTTTATATAAAACTAGCACTAGTTTATACATAACAGGTATATGTGTTCATTTAGGAAACTAGCAACTTGATGTGCTCCGTACACATAATCTTAACCTATGCAGTCACATAAGGAGCACGGCGCACTATTTCTGATTATGTGAAGGTGAAGTGGCTCAGCATCGAATGAAAGTAGATGACGGATCATCTGATAGCAATAGCTAACACGTGAAACAGCCATTGGTTTGCTAATATAAATGTTAGCTGTATGTTGATAATACTTAGATTTTATGGCCCAATGAAAATTTAAAATAAATCAGATTGACATGCAAAAGCCATTGATAGGGTTTACAGTGGTAACTGAACATTCAATCAATATACCACACATCTACAAAGCCCATTATTGGTGCGGGTGTAGTGGTGATTTGTACCTTGAGCATAGGTTACATATAGGACACGTCTGGTTCGAGGTTCTAGTAACTAAGGAAACCGCTTATGTGCTATGATAAGCGCCATAAAGTCGGCACGAAATTTATGTATATTTGTCATGTATAGTCTTTAACCGTTCACTTTCCGTGCAAAAGCTTTTCTCCATCTAACATCGTGCTTAAATCAAATATGGCCACAACAAAGCATTTGACTGCAATATGTCTTCTTTACCTCTCCGACAGTTAGAAGCAGTTTCGAGCTCAGGGTAATGCCACACTTAGCGTATACGATTATTTCAGCAGCATATCGGCGATAAGCCTGTGGCACGATATATTCAGTGTAAAGAATCAACAACGAATTCAAAGACGATATAACTGCCTGACATGATTCCCAGATGTCGGCGATACAAAACACCATGCGTATTTGTAATACTTATAAATTTTGTAGAAATCTTTTTGCAGGTGTCATAGTTTATGTTCCATGTAAACGAGAAAAAAATCCATACTAGCCCTGGACGATACGAATGAGCTTTCTGATAAATGCGATGAGAACGTATGCATTTTCATTCTATTGTTCACGATCTAGCAAATTTAAATTCCATTTTTTCGAATATTCTGTTGGCAATTGTGGTCCAGCTATTAGTAACGGTTATCAGTTTTTCACGGTACATTGGGGCAGATGATGAGTGTTATTGATAGATTTGTTGATGTAGTAAGCGCCCAGTGCGTTTACCCAATGATTAATTATTGCCTATTTAATGTTGTTCCATTCGTAGCCAATATTGTATAATCCAGTGTTTGTCAGCTATATACATCATTGCATACTTATTTTATGCAGCGTAACGTCGAATGTGTTAATGTATGAGTGGCGTAATGAACAAACGACGAATTCAGAGGATATGATCAGCATGTGCAAAGTGAGCATTAAAAAACTAAAACAAATAATGCTGAGCTAAGTAAATCATAAACAGGTCATTGGAGCAGTTTTAATCTAAAAATACTTTTGCACAGTCCAGGCACGCTTTGTGACGTCATGTCACTGCAGATCACCAGTCTTTGCACCATTAATCCTCTCGCTAAGGATTGCTTGCACTATAAAGTAGCGTTTAGATGCGCAATTTGTTTTCTGTTTATACACAAAATACCATTAATACTAGCAACAGAATACCTGCAGTATTGCTACAGCCACGCATTACCGTTGTCAGCTTTTGGCTAGAAATCTGAATACCCCTCGGCAGTTACTTTCAACCCACCTGAGCTTACAGGGACAGCTTCGTTTTAGGAGTGAAGTTGAATATTTAAGCATACAGTCCATGTGATATAATTATGAATAGATTGTGTTAAGGATAACCACATTCAATATACGCTTGAAGGCTCTTCTCCTTCTTATAGATAGAATAATCTGTGAATAATATCATTATGAACGGTGACTTGAAAGTTAGAAATATGCATTTAATGCTCGAATTGCTTGCTGTAGTTGCCTCAATAGCAGTTGCATTTGAATTTGTTTTTCGTCTATGAATAACAGTGAATGAGCACCATTACTTATAATCGCAGGACTGCAGAACAAATGATAAATATGTCCTGGTTTTATTGTCATTCAATAGTTTAAAAAAAGCATAGGAAGATTATTCGTGATATAAATTCTGACAGAGAAGCCAAAATGAAATAATCACAAGTAAATGACGATTTTCATACGCGATCGAATTCACTAACAACAGCGTCACTTCCTATCTTAGTCTTTGAAGCACAACACTCGTTCCTTGTCCGCACCACCGCAAATACCCAAAGCCACTTAATGCTTTTGATTGCACATATATCCACTATTGTTGGTGAGCCATATGCAGCAAATGGTAGTGTTGAGGAATTGCCTGCATGTTAACGCTCTATTTCATGCATTAGTTTTTATTTCATATTATGAAAACTTATACAATTTAGAATAATTAATCAGCTTGTTATTAGGTTTGGTGATTTGCACGCTATTAATTGTAGTTGTTGGGTGGACAAGAAAAAGTTAGGGAATGTTTTACATTCCAGGGTGAAGGTTTCAGGTAAAAAGCATCGCCGAAAATCACTGTATGAAATGTAACAACACTGATTTATGCGGAGACATTTACAAACAGGGGGTGTTTGCCCTTTCATTCATAAAAGCAAATGTCATACATTTTATCTCAAATCTTCTACCCAACCATTGTAGCGTAGCCAAACAGCAGGATTTATCATTATCTTGAAACATTATATCAATGCAGGCCTCGCATTATAAAAGCACTTTTTAAAGCGGGTCAATCGTTTTAACCACAGGTTTGACATTCAACTTATCAAATACATAGATGACCGATTAGTATTTACTATTATTGCCCCATTAAAAAATCGTAAAATTCTGCCTATCAAAAACCACAGTTTGATGTTAACTTGCTATCATTGAAGTATGTTTTGTAGTATGATATATCAATGATACTGTGATACGAGACATGCTAGAATAATCATATTGTGTTCAAATATTCAGTGTGGCAGCTACAGGCAACACATACTGTGGTTGTAAAGCACACAGTGTGATATTCACATCCGTTATGCAAGAGTATGAAATAACTCTTACAACGCCGTCATACGCAAATGTTATTTGATTACCAAGGCAATAAATATAATGCACATATTACGAAACCATGTGTAAATTTTGATCGACAGGCTGTGGGACTGCTCCCAAGGTGTTAACTGGCTCCCCGTGGCTCGGATGATCACGTTAAAAGGCAGTCCCATCTCCGAAAGGAGAGGCACAACACCCGGAAGCTCAATAGTATCGCACTGGACCTTCGTAAAAGCGGCGTTTGTGATGCCGCCCGTTCCGGACAATGGGTTTGTGCAAAGTGGTCCCTGGCACTTAAGGAAAGCTTCCCAAGTATCATAATTATCCCCATCCATCATAAGTGACGTAAAACAAAACTGTTACCATTACCATTATCATTGTACCAATTGGAGCAGCAAAGCATGTCGTCGTTGGACGTTTTACTGTCCCGATGCATTGCATCAACGATTAAGACGACGTGCAAAATGAATATTACTTTCCTTCGTACCAACTACCGTCTTTTTCATACCGTGCATTGTCTGAACATCATATGACCACTGAGAAAGTAGTTAACGCGAAAATGATCTCGACCTGGTATAAAATATAAAGTAGATAATGCTGTGTAGCATATAGTTTTTTAGTGAATGAACGGGTCCTTCAAGTATATTTAGTATGAACGGTTGGGTAGACACCCTGTTGCACATGATTATTTAAATAACTTGACACTAACCATTTAGTAGAGAATTGAGAATGGACCACTTTGAGACCCTGTTATATAATATCGCTACTAATTTATTCTTAAATCATCTCGTTAAGATACACAGCATGCTTCCCTCTAGAGAGCACCCAATTGCTGTTACATTCGCAATTTACCGCTTTATCATTGGTGCAGCTATGCTTTTACGAAATCAACTTTTGGCATAAAAACCCATACACCCCCCAGCAGTTTATAACCAACCACCTGAGCTCATACACAGCCAGACATGTGTCATGAGATATTGCAACCTGTGTGTGGAAATTACAGAAAAGGCGGCTAAGAATATAACCTGAGATTCGCCGTGTAATTTAAGACCATACGTTGATTTGCCGTCAGTTGAACAACATCTCATGGATAATATATGCCAGAGCCTTGTCTTAAATGCTTAGCAGATTCGCACTTGCCTGCTTTTGACTATCTTTAATTACCTGGCGCGGCCTGGATACACTTGTTCATAAACGTATTGGTGATACACTTGTACATGAGGTTATCGATGATATGATGACAACCTTTGTGATATTACCGAGCTCTGAGCTAGTCATGACACCATCCTAATGCTAACACTGTTAAAGATTTAATATATATGAGGTGATTTGCAAATGCAGTGATGTTAATTTGCAGTACTGTAGTCAGTGGTAAAAGATTACATGTCAACGTGAAACCGTTTCTACCAGCCTAAAGCTGTATGGTGGAAAGATTTTACCTGGAAAATCTGAATTTATGCAGACAGATTTTATGATGCAATCTTGAGGCAGGTCCTGCAAGACAAATACACTGTACGCTGCAGCGGGGAACGATTCGATAAAATGCCATTTGCTAGTTTAGGTTATTCATCACGCACCTCAGGCGTTCACATGATGATTTATTTTTTGCTGATGCAATGTTGATGCACCCAAAGCATATATTGTATGACGCTTTGGCATGCTCACCAGATGTGTCCAACTGAAATGTGCTTCAAAGTGTGGAATCATGAGTAACAACTTATACATGCTGGCATTGAAGCCAGTTTAAATACTGTACGAAACTGCACCAGTAATGGGTAGGTCAGTGAGAGATTACGACATTCTAAACAGATATGCGTTCGAATCGACTTTCATCATATAGCCTGCTAGAAAATATAGCTTGGGTTTATCACTTTATTTAATGCGTCATTACTGATGGTGTCTCCGTAATACAAGAAGCGCAAATAAACAGCTTATCTAGTCTATCTATGTATCAAATTCGCAAGAGATTTGAACCAAATAATTGGATTATTTTGATTATGTATCAACTATCATGGCACATCATATTCCAATTACCTCCACTGCTGCCAAGAGAAAATAATTTAAACCACGTGACTGCTCTTGGCGCTCGAGCAACAGTACTGTAAGTAATTATTTATCGTTTGCTTCTCAGGAGCTTATACGACATTTTAAACCCTAAACCTTATGTTACCACTTTTTGACAATCGCAGTAGTGGTGAGACTTCATCCGTGAGATTGTGCTAGTAACTTTATCAAAACCAATAGAACGACCACATCTGCAAGCAAAATGCGTCCCATAATCGTAACTGTTAACATAAACAACTGGGACACCCTTTAACAAGACTTGAAGTAAAACATGAAGCCACATATTGAGAACCTGATATCCATTTTGTCAATGACAGTATACTTGGTGTGTTTGTCTTTCACCTTGGGGTGACTATTCAATAGAAACATTAATGCCACCACAGCTACACACTGTAAATCACACTCGCTCATAGCGGGAGGTTTTTAGGATAAGAGGATGGCATTAAGCATAAGACCTTATGCCATTTAAGCAATTCTATTCTGAAGTATAAACTTACTAACATTTGATGATGTTGTTCTTATTATGCATGAGCTAAAAAAAGCAATTCGTGAATTGAAAAGCGCTTGTGCATCATGACTCGCCGTTGGGAACGCCTTATTTGCCTCTTCGAAATTGACACCTATAAATCTTGCCGACCTGATATCATTATATCTATCTTGACAGGGCAATAAATCATGTTCGTCTTTCACCTTAGGGTGGCTTTTCAATAGAAACGTTCATGAAAAACAGGTCCAAGCTGAAGGAATCTGGAATCTGTAAAAACGACGGCTTGAGCAAACCAGACGGAAACTCGCCTAGAGATGCCGGCCGTTTTCAAGAGCGACGGAGTTTGAGATGGATTGACGCCAAAAGGCTTATAAATTCATAAAACTCAACAAAAATACTATGAAGCAAATAGCGGATTATATATATATATATATATATATATATATATATATATATATATATATATATATATATATATATATATAGATATCACAGCAGCGAAAACGTTTGTCTTGTTAACTGCCGATAACACCAGAGATAATCCTTGAAATTGCCGTTATATTGCTATCCTAGCTCTTGTCGCTTTCCTATATTTCGATTGGCCATCATCTGAGTGACCCACTCAAAAAGCAATTTACACAACTGCCACAGGCAAAACGTTATTGCAATACCGGCTTATATGACCGCAATAATATACCTCTATCGATTTGTTGACTGCGTAATGGATAGGCTTGTGCCAGCAACTAGAGATCAAAAGTCCCGCTAGGTGCGCAGCATCCGAGGAAAATGTTATGAACCAACCAAATTAATTTCAAATCGAAACTTGTTTGCTCAGCACTGTTTATGTAAGGAATTATATATTCATCTCACGATCTGATTTGTTCGACGCTGAAATTCACAGAACTTCCTCTGACAAGTCTCATTATCTTACTCTATGCATTACAAAGTGTATCATACAACAGCCCATTTAGGATACAGCGCGATATAAATATCAGTCCTTATTCATCATATATGACCTAGGAATCGATTTAAAAGCAGGGTATATCGAGTTTAGTACACACAAAGTTCCAAAGTTGCATATTGGTATCATCGGCAAATAGTATAGGAAGTACATTAGTCGAATTGTTCGCAATGTCATTTATGAAGAGTATGAAAAGAAGAGGCCCAAGAATAGATTGCTGAGACATGCAGATTCTGTAAATTTATAGGATATTGATTGCTGTTAAGGCTATGCGTGTTATACCATACGCTTGTAGTTTCTGATTTAAAATATGATGATTCACAGTAGAAAATGACTCACTGAGATCAATGAAAATTCGTAACACTGCGGGCTGTTGTAATGTTATCTATTAAGTAGGTTATTGTCATGTTAGTACTAGGCTTCTACCGAAACTCATACTGATGATCATAACATATATCATGTTTGGTTACAAAATCCACCAACCTCTTGTACATTAGTCGCTCTAATATTTTGGATATGCATGGGAGAACAGAAACGCGTCTTTAACTACTAATTATACTTTTTTCGCCACTTTCATATATCAGAGTAACACGCCAATTTTGACTTCATTATGCGCAATGCCTTGTTGAAGTGAAAGGTTTAGAATATGAAACAATGGCTGTAAACTGCTGTGGACTGATACGTTTTATTACTTTACTTGATATGTCGTCTCATCCTGCACATGTGGTTTGCGGTAATAAATCATATTTGTTAACTCATTTGTATTAGTACTTCTCAAAAAGACGGAATTGCAGGTCTTGGTTGGTAAGTAGAAGAATTGCGTGTTTGGCGTTTATACAAATTGTGGTTACTAAATGTAGGAAAGTTAATGCTATTGAGGGATAGTTCGTATAATTTTATTTGACCATCTCAATCCAGATGTAAACTATCTATACCTTGTTTTATATACAGATTTATGTCCTTTAAGGTCATAGTGGCCCCAGAATACTTTATGAAAACAAGTATATGACGCTTGCGCATTGTCAGGTTATTTAACGTCATCCCGTTTGATGCATGTTAAGGCAGCTCTGAATCTGTTTATATTGTCTATATTTTACAATCTCGGGAGAGGGCTGTCGATTACTTTCAAGATCAATATAAACCACGGGGAAATGATCAGTGATATCGGGGCAGCAAATATGCATTAGACCTGCTCTGCTTGGTTGATAGGTTTTGGTTCTCCTTTGAAGATGTTAACCACTCATGCGTGTCAAATGGCTTCCATGTTTAGTTTTTCAGACTGCCCAGCTTTTCCATCAAATGTATGTCACGCTCTCGAAGACACAGCAAACAACAAGATACTCACATTATTCAGTTTCCCGTACCTTCCTTAATCAGAGGTGCAGTTTACACATGTAGAGGTAAATTCCTTTTTACTAGAATTTCAAAAACACATAGAGCCCCTCAAAATATTGTTTGTCTTGAATCTGTGTTCTGCATGCACGATATATAAACGAAAACACGGAGCTTATGGCAAGGGGCATATTAAAAAATAAGCAGCTCATTGCGAAATGTGAGTTGGTTACAAACGTTGAGTAGTGGGATGAGTGATGTAATCAAAACATATATTTTGATAGATCAAATACGACTGCGTTACTGTTGTTATTGCAATAGACCGATGGGCTGCATGGGCTCAGTCCGGCGTTGAAATATCGATTAAGTGGGTCTTCATCATATCGTTGGTGATCTAAACAGGAGAGGCAGTACATTAGCGATACTTGGTCGCGGGGATAGGCTTAACTCAAGTGTACCAACTGCAATAACAAGTGTACCAGCTGTAATAACGTATTATACAGTCACAGGATAGATGTTGGTGGATTAAATTGTTTTCATAGGTAGTTTTAGGGTACAAAGATGTGGTGATGATTTACACCACTGTCCATTACAGTAACTTATTGGGGTACCAGCAAGGTCTCAAGCTTGTCTCAAAATAGCATGACACAAAGTTACGCCAAATAAACAGGTTTATTTAATCGCAATCCTCACGCTTGCTAAACCGTTAAACCGATTAGACACCCCTCATCTCCTGTATTGTTTTCTGTCATGCAGTGACGCATGCATTACCGATACTCAAAATATATACGAGTGAGTGCATGTAGTTACAATATATAATAATTAGCCCCTGATCTGAGATAATGGTATTCATTCTGCTCCAAGTACTTTAGAATCATTTTGGGAAATTATGTTAAAAGTAATATGCTTATCACTTTTTCTGAAACCAACAATTATGCATTCCTATTCAGTAAGTGTTTGAATTAAGAGTCTTATCAGCGGTGCAGTACGTTAGTTCATGCAAATGATGTTGCGCACTACAACAGCGTACAAGGGCAAACCACATTGACGTAAGTAAGCATAGAATTTTATACCAGTTGTTTCTTTTACTTTGTTGCAATTACTATGATAACTGGTATCCAAATATATCCACTACATGGTGGACATAAGTAATTCCCATAAATAACAAACAACATTGATGGTTTTGACTTACTCACATCCACTGTTGTTGTCAGGGGAATAAGTATGTATTTATTTGGCGAGCGTCATATCAGTGGTGCCATCCCTCACGCAAAATAGCAGCTGTAGGCAGCTCAATGGTATACTGCTTTTCCAATCAATCAGTTGAAGTACAGATTCCTTTAGCCTCTCGACAATTGCTGTCTTACATGATATGCTCCGCATCTGAAGAGCCTTCCTTGGAGACAGTGTTGCTCACTGAAGCTTTACTCTATGTGTGAATTTATCAAGTTTCTCTGACGCTGGTGACGTGAATCATCTTAATATTACTTGCACCATTTTTAAACACCGCTTTTACTTTCTCTAAACTTTGTTTGCCTTGATTAAGGTTGGTATGCATGTAATACGCTAAATACGATACTTCACAATAAGTTAGAAACTGTGCTTGTCCGACTTCGGTATATTGGACATCTACAATACACGCCTCAACATATTCTCATGTAGCATGAATGAATGTCAACAATACATTAATGCAGATATTCTAAATGGTTTCACCGATTAATTAAAACGACCCTATCGACGAAAACTACCAATACTACATATACGACGTGGAATGAAATTTGCCGAGCTACGCGGTATACATATGTCGCTGGTTAAACAGTTCATGTGTGGATAAATGATCCCAAAATCTTTGCTTTCCCCAAATCGTGAGGTATTGTTGTATTATAGGAAGTATAGTATAGCGATGTCTCATCGGTTGATGAGAAAATACTATACAACGAATGCAATAAGTGAAAGCAGGTGACGTGATTGGCAGCGATTTTCTTCTTTCCGTTTCTGTGAAAGAGGTTTAAAGATTATGTAGTTCATGCATCCAGTGGTGTTAATTGCTCAGAATAAGCCCACTGTAAGTCATTATCTAACAGAAACATACACAACGATGATATGTGATGCCATTGACATACAACGTGAATCGCGAAAGTAATACAGAGTACTGTAAATGATATACATATATGATTTCTCGCATTCATTAATTACTCCAATATCTGAACATGCACAGCGTCAGGCGTATTCTCAGCTAGCCCAAGCCGTTGCATTAGCCTTCCACCGAATTTTAAAATGTGTATTTCCTAACTTTATTTCATAAATAAGCAGCGTTTTATTCATTTCTCACCTCACTGATGCTGGCTGGATTGCCAGACGCGTCGTTAACATAAATATTTCCACCTCACGTATTTGCTCATTAGGGATGACCGATATGTAAAGAAGTTGCGAAGTGTAGGGTTGAGAGCTAGAGCAATATAGCCACACAGTAGAGAAGTATTGGTTAGGGAGACACGGTCAGTAAACGACGACTGAGATATAGTAACATTTGCGAAAAAGTAGATATATTTATAGTACAAAGAGTCTACAGGAATAGAGTAAATAAGCTGATGATTAAATACTTAATTAATGCAGAACTATTACTTGTACTACACGCCACTCATCGTCTTTCTATGTTGCATGTTTTTCATTGTCTTTTAAGCAATCAGCAGGTGTCCCGTCCAGTATAGCCATGTTAATTGAGTAGCTCACACATAATCTCTTGCTTTTCGCCTGTAAATCGGATAAACTTCAATCCTAACACCAATGTAGTCATTTTAAATGTTAAAGATCACAATATGTTAAAAGGCTTCAACATCATTAATGTCCGGTGAGTATAACCTTTTCTTAAGAACAATATTTCCGCTTATTGACTGATTAATAATTGCAATTTATCATCTGCAAATGTTTGAGTTTAAATATCAATTCGTACGGTTAAAACGGTTGATGGCGTAAAATTATCCTGAAGGCAACGTAAATGCCGCTTTGACACTTATAAGGCATTATATATATCAAGTAAGGTTAAATGCCACTTAACACCATCATTTATATCAAACAACGCCCGACAATTGTGTATTTATCAATCATCCTGCTCAAAAGCTTAGAAAGAGATCGACAGCCACTGGTCGACAAGTTGATATCTATATATCAATGTGGACTGATATCATCCTATATATCATGACAGAGCAATAAATTATACCAGCCGTTGTATATACGACCGCTGGTCACAATTTGACAGTTGTGTAAGAATGAATCGATTGCTCTGTGGAATGATTTATGAGCCTTACGCCACAAATGCGTGCTTGTGAGACAGATATACTGCATCATGTCGTTAACGTCACACTCACCAGTCACCGCGAAGATTAATAACCCTAACAAACGGTTTATGCTTAATTAAGTGTCACGGTCATTACCCAAAACGAAATAAGAATCACTTTTCGTATGCAACTTGTACCGGCTAATACATTCGTGTTTTAAGGTCTCTGCATGCCGTAATTTGCCATTATTCTAAACCAGTATTTGTGTTTGTGTAAGTGCATCCACAGAGTAGCAAATCGAAAAGTGTGGCAATGTAGTTTCATAATGCATTAGCGGGTAAACTGTTTACATTCATAAGGACATGGACATGCAGAGGCATATTACTAGATTTGCTCTGCGCTTCGAGCAGCTGCACTGAAAGGGAACACAAATTAAAGAGAGATTAACGGCAAAGTTCAGCTGTTACGCTAAAACATTGGCATATCCGCTGGCATGAGATGTTTGGTATAAACCCTCACCACATAAGTTGCTGGCTATATAGCAATTGCTTTGATTACCTTCATTATGTTGTTTATAGCCTTAGCTGTCTGAGAACCTGAAAATAAACCTGAAAATTATGGCTGATTTTAATGATCACCAAACACTGAGCTGGGTCTTTACATCTGTATTATTGGAGATTATATTTTAAACATATATTTAACTTGACGAATTTATAATATGTTAAATATTACAAGATCGGAAACCCTTCAATGCAATACGCACGTAAAGCGTACTGCCAAAATGTGCGACAAGATAACACATTATATTCAATGGATATTATCTACAATTAATTGAATATTGAATAACTGAGTTGTAGAACGTGGAATTATTTTGATTCGGCACACAAGTAGTAAGGTGAATGCGCGGTTCGTGCCATTGCATATATGATATTCAGCGCAACTCAAATATACCCACCGACACACAATGACAAATGTAGTTATACATCAGAACATGGTTGAATCAGCAACGTCAAAGTTTTTAGCAAAAATAATGACAGAAACGGTTCACATGGCAGCTGCAAACTGCAATGCAGATTGGGAATGAGACGCCTGGGCTTAAATAATTCAGATTGGCTACATCGTGCTGCAAATGCGTATAATAACTCAATACTTGGATAACGTTACACAGCCTTTTATTTTAAAATGGCATAACTTACAGTACAATCACAACCTACTGGATGGCGCATTTATAATAATCGAATGAATGAATAGTGAAAGTAGAGCTTCGCATTTATGGAGAAAGCTCAAAATTTTGCGGATCTCAGCCTAATATAATTTAGCGAACTGAGCAATTTTGTCTTTGTAAGATCAACGAAATTAAACTTCATGGCACTATCCGTTTGACTACAGGTTGTGCAACGAGCTACACTGAATGCCTTACACCTTCTCGCATGATTAATTATTTAACCATCGGCAATCCAAGAACGTACAGCAAGCATATAATAGCCATTGATCTGTCTCTTAAATACCTGTCTACATAGTGGCAATTTCATATGGTACACTTAGACGTTTATGTCACTTTAAGAATCTGTCTTTCGTAAAATATTGTTTAACAGTTGTCTTTGCATTTAATCTGACATTGTATATACCACGCTAGGGTTGAGTCGAACCTGGGTGGTCATAACTTCTCTCAGAGTGAATTTCACGGTTGAGTGAACTGGGCTTTAACAATAACTGTGTGGTCACGGATTATGCTAGTGGCTTTAATAATCCTTCTGTCGCAGGTCTAGGTCAGCTAACGCCTTTAAGTTTTTCCTGGTTGTCACCGTGCTGTGTTTATCAACAACCCAACATGTGCTTTGGCCAAACAAGGAAACTGCTGCTTCGCCACAGGCTGCTTAACATCAAGCTGCCTGCTGATATACTGAGGACTATTAAGAGCCTAGGCATCCATCAGCCGCCACGTGGTTACAGAGGATGGATCAGAAGGCAACACCTTATCACATGCGTACTATAACCGGGTCGGCTGAGCTCGTTACCCCTGGCAGGGGATCGCCTAAAGGAAGGACGCCCTGAAAGAAAACCACCAGCTAACGCAACAAGCTGCGATGGCAGTCCACAGAATGAGGATCCTGGCCAGTTGCTGCACCCGTTTTCTTCTGCTGCATGTTGCAGTCCCTGTACCTGCAGTCAACGATGCACACGAGAGGAGAGAGTGACATCGGGCCTGCAAAACCCCAGTGTCACTATACTACCGTGTAGGTTTCCTTGCTGTGAAGGCAGCAAGGAAGGAGATCCATGGAAACCGACGGCTCACCCCATCATCATCATCATCATCATCATCATCATCATCATCATCATCAGTCGAACATATATTGCACTTGCTATTGATGATACAACCCTGCATCACCGTGCAAATATTCTTATAATTCCATGATTTTGTAACATGGCACATTGCAGGCCGAATTAGAATTGTTGACTTCACGATCGGGGATCCCCCCACCGACACAGCCTGGTTAAGGTGTGAGGCCACCACTCTCTGCCTGTAACAAAACAATGCTAGTCCAAACACCCCAACGCCGCCGACCAACAAAGGACACCCCGTCACAACCCTGTTCAAACTGGGGGCCAGATTTTCAGACTGTAGCTCTCATAGGGCTATTTGATTAGCTTTTCGATCCGCAGCGCCCTTTCCGCCTGCCTTAAACTATTACGCGTCTTTCGTAGGTTTCTCACCCTTCAGCCCTGGTGGGGCAGGTTGAGGTTGAGGTGCAGGCTGATGCCTAGTCACCACCGTTATCTCTTGATTTGCGTTCTCCATGGTACCTACTAATTTTATTCCTCCAATTGACAGCACCCAGAGAGGTCCTCTGCAGGAGGGGTGTCGGACGGCCGGTCCCTCCCGGAAATGGGTGGGAGGGGGTGCTCGCTTCAAATTGGCAGTACTTGGCGGTTGTTAGGGCCGTGGTAAGCGGAGCCAACATCATACCATAGCGATAATAAAGTTCACATGTGACAGTTCTTAGCGCGTGTGCAACAAACTGGTCGGTCTCGAGGTCAGATTTGGCTGATGTTCTTGGGGATTGGCAGAAACATACACGCAACGCCAGAAAACAGTTGGAGAACTGACTGCCCCAGAGTCCGCGTCATGCTAGTGCCCAGTCGAGCCTCATATTTGGCATAGAGCTTTGTAATCTCTTAATCGGACATTGATTTAATCTTTGCAGTCGAGGTGCTGATCGCCGTGATCATACAAAGTTTTAACTTGTTTGAGGAGAATTACGTTTGAAGGACTACCCTGGCTTAAGTATTACACATTCTCGTACTAAAGCCGCGCTTCCACTTCAAACAATACCATGGGGGGGGGGGGGGTGTTGTGGTTGGTCGTGATGGTTTGGGGTTTACTGAGTGGTCCCGAAAAGCGGTGTCACAATAGGAAGCAAAAGCCCTCCAAGGGGTGTGGTGGGGCTGAGTTGGATGGAGTCAGTTCGTCAGCTGGCGGTTTAAAACTATCTCTCTTATCCGGAACTGGAACTGCGTTGAGATCACTATTGCTCCCGATCTTCTGCTTCTCAGTTGCGATGGTGATGAGGTTGTTGTACCCAGCGACTTTCCCAATGGCCAAGCTTTGTCAGATGGGGCCATGTGTAGGCCTGATCCAAAAACACAGCTTTGAAGCCTATGACGAATCCGCCCGATGAGAGCAAGTTCTGGTATCTTCGAATGGATGAAGGGATGTCCACCGGGGAGTTGATGGCGTCCTCAAAGATAACCTTGAATTGTTTTTGAGCGTCGAAGGCCGTACCGGATCCCAGTATAGTGGAGCGGGTCTGTGCCTAGGCACTGAGGATGGCCCAAACGTAGGTGCGAATGCTATAGTTGGGTCGTGTGACACCTGGTATTGTAAAGCCCTCTGACGGTTCCAGGATAAACGTGCTTCAGGCGGTGTTTGATCCTTCATGGTCCTGCGTATAAAGTGTATGTGCATCTTGCCGCCCTCGAAAACAAATCCGCTGGATGATTTCTCAAAGGTTTGTCTGACGGATTCGTAGAGGTTGGTGTTTCCATAGTGGTGGATGACCCGTACCTTGTGGGTGTCGGGGTTAGTGAAATAGATGCGCCCTAGGCCCTGGTTTCCGCCCTTTATTCTCCAATCGCTGTTTTCATCAACCTTGAATTCATGGCAGAGCTGGTGGTAGAATCTCTAGTGAAAGACATTGTTTGAGGGCCGACCATGTGGCGTCGCCCGGCAGTGCTATGCTCATTTCGTCTAAGAGACTCTGGATTGTGTAGTAGACGTTGAACTTGTAGAGGCTGGCTAGGCCTGAGAAGTCAGATTTGAGGTGGTCTAGGGCGGAAACCCCGCAGCCGCCGGCGCGCACCATACAACAAAGTTCAACTACTTCTGCCAGTATTGTATGTGGTTGGTTCTCCAGCTAACCACAAGGTCGTCGTTGCTTTTGTCCGGCACCAAGTATTTATTAACCAGGTTGAAAAACTCTACCCCAAACGCATATGTAATTGTACCTGCCTTAACTTGGTTGAGAAGGTGTGTCAAGTCTTCAGAAGCAATATGGGCTGACCGGCCTAGGTTTGTACGTTTTATTTGTATTGAATGTAAAGGCTTGTTTATAGACAGTGCTATGTATCACACTCTGTCAAATGTTCAAAGCGGCGAGGCTGTGTCCCTGCAAATCCTATTGACAATAGTGCAGGTGATCTACACGTAGGTCTTAGGTCAATCACATATACTGCGAGCTAGTACAATTTCGAAACAAACGAGAACATTGCATGGCGGTCTGAAACTGCTGGGAAAGGAGGAAGAATCCAATTAAAACCCAGCCCATGGAGTTTCAGTCTTCTTCAGCAAATTACATCATTAGGTCTTTGTTTGGAAGTTGAAGCTGTAAATGGGGTTATTTCCCTGGAAATTCTTGATGGGAATGTGAATATATCAGACGGAGTGTTAACTATGTTGGGTCTTGATGACGGTCTCAGAAGGCGGTAGATTTATTCAGGTACATACACTGGTGACCGGACCATCAACTTTAGCATGTTCTGCACAATTTATGTTCACCTCGATCAAGTCAGCACCACACACAACATGATAGATGGTGCGCCCACTACGCTTCTTGAAGTTGTTGGCTTAGAGGGTGGCTCTTTCGGTGATATTATAACCAGTAACATCGCTAATCCTGTATGTAAGCATGTCACTAGCGTAACAGTGCATGAGTTAAAGGTTCAGTTACGTGATAATAAAGGAAGGCCATTGGATAACCACGACTTAGATACGCATTCTAGCGCAGATCAAATTGAATACCATTGCTGACATTGTATCGGCGACGCTTGAAGACGTGTATATCTTAGATGATGAGTTTAATCTCGTTTCGGCCGAGATCACAAAATATAGTCAAATGAAGAGTGACATTAAAGCAAATGTTTTAAAGCGGCAGAATCGCCCCCTAGACCCGCTTAGGTATGACCCCCGACAGTCGATTGAAGGAGTGGGGGTTGCTGGGTATAATGGAGGCGGCGATAAAATCTTTCTGCAATCTTTCTGCAACCATCATACCTGAGTCAAACAAAACACGCACCAGTGGGAGAACACGAGGAAGGTTTGCGTTGGAGGAAGTGACTACTCCGCCATCAGAGGGCAAAACTACTTCAGCAGCTATAGCAAGAAGCTGGCTGGAAAAACTAGCAACGAGGGTGTTAGCTTTAGCGCGCCCTGCCTCTGGGGTACAACTTTTGAGGAGGTTGCAATTGCGGTATTGGAGAAGGTGTACGACACCAGAAGTATAAGAGAGACGGTGGCTTGGGGGTGGGCGTCGATTAAGGGCCTCGAAGACGGCGACTATGGCCCGAAGGGGGGGGGGATTTAATAGTTGCCTGGACGTAGAACAGGAACATCACGGTCATTGGCTGGGAAGACCGAGTAGGAACCCGGATAGGCCGGCGGGGGCATTCTACTGTTGGAAGCTCTTTACGATCAGATTGATAACCGCTCGTCCCGATCCCAACTTTATCGAGAAGAACGACGCTAAGGTTGCCAAGTTTATGCAGGACTTCGACTGCGTGAAAAATGGAACTTATACATGTGATCCCGGCCCCGGATTGTTTACGCTTAAGGACCTCTATGGATAAAGACCCTGGAGGTTGGTAGTATAGGCAATAGCGGTTCCCTCTGCCCCTACCCCTGCGACTCGTGCCCCTCCCCTTCCCCTACCCTGCGACTCGTGGCTCCCTACCCCCCCCCCCCCCCCCCCCCCCCCGCGACTCATGGCCTGCCTAGAGGCTCCCCGTCCTTAGTCCGCCGTCCAGAGACTCCAGTTATTGGCAGCTCTTGCGACCTAAGGACCCGAAAAGAATAGTCGAAGTGAGTAAATGATGCTCTGAAGTGGGGGGATTCCTTATCGTTGGTGGGTGGGTCTCTATTTGCGCGAGTGCGCAGGAACCGCTTATACCTATACTTCTGTTACAGTTTTTTAGTTGCTATAGATAAATGGGTTGCATGGTCTCAGTGCGGCTTTGTTATATTGGTTAAGTCGGTCTTCATCATATTTTTGGTAATCTAAAGAGGCAATGTAGTGCATTAGTGATACTCTATAGGCAGGGTAGGCTTTACTCAGATATGCCTATTGCAATTGTTGATGCCGTTTTTATACAGTTACTGGATATAGGTGGGTTTGTTTAACTACTTATATGATGATGATTTACAGTGTCAATTATAATAACTTATTGGGGTACCGACAAGGTCCCAAAGCCTGTCTCAACACATCATGGCGCAAAACAGGTATTTCAATCAAAATCCCTGCACTTGCTATATCGTTTAAGCCGATTAGACAATTCTTTTTGCCTCTAGTCCTGCAGTGATGTATGCATTGGCGATACTCGCTAACAATATATCTCAGTGCGTACATGTCAATATAATAACAAAATGACCTTTTACGGAAGTATGATAGTTATGTTTCCACAGCAAAGTGATTGTGACCCTTTTTTGGGTAAATACGTAAAAGTTATTTGCTAAATTCTTTTTGAGAAAACAGTAATTATGGCTACCTATGCAGTAAGTTGTTGAACTATAAGCCATATTAGGGCCACAGTGTGTTAGTACATGCAACTTAGATTGCGCTCCAGAACTGTGCAAACCATACTAAAGTAAGTAAGCGTTGAATGTTATACTATTTCTTTTTATTTTACTTTGTGGCAATAATTATGGCATGCTAGTATTAAAATATAACCGCTACATGGCAGACAAAAGTAATCCTTTTAAATAACAAACCACATTTATGGTCCTGAACAACCGAAAAAATCATATATAAAATATTAGTATTTATGAGTTTTGTCAATCGTAATAATGCCATTATTTACGACCATTACTTTTGATCAGATTGCCAGCAAGCTTAGTCTACGGAACATCGATCATGATGTGCAGAGATTTGCAGACTGCTCTCAGTTGTAATGATGAAGAATGAAACAATTATTTTGTTACTTAACTTAATCACCTGAATATTCCATTGACCATTTCTCTCAACGGCTGAGTCAAGCTATCACAATGTTTAAACCATATGCAGCAGCCTTGGTCAGCTGAGGTAGGACATTCATTGCCGCGGGTACTTCTAGGTTCGAGTATTCTTAACTTAATAATTTTATGATCGTCTGCTGGTATTACCCCAAAAAATAGAAGGCCTAGAGGGGCAGGTCATGGTTAGAAGAATAGCCATATTGTTATATCGGTAGTCAACATATGCTTTTATGTTTTAAATAACTCCGTGATATTATCATTTATGAAACACACATACGAAGCAACTTTACTCATGAATATATACGTTTAGGGTTTTGAAAAAAATTAAGATTGTCACATACGTAACTACTTGTTTGGCACAGTGAAAGAAAACATACGTGTTTAAAATAAGAATTTATTGTTCCTAGCAAACTACCGACATTCGATAGTGCTTTCATCACATCCCATTTATAGTCCTAGTTCTTGAATTACAATACATCAGTCAGCGCAAAAGTATGCAACTTTATAACTCCTTGCAATAAATCCATGAAAACATTTGTTGTCAAATTATCATTTCAAACAGTCATGAATCATACAAGAGTATTTTACTTGGACGATCGTCCTTAGCATTTTGAAGGATTACGCACATATTACTGGTCATTAGAATTATAAGAGCGACATCGTTCCTATGCTTTGCGTTCAACACTGTTAAAAATATGGCATCAAGCCTGATCAGAGCAGCAGATCTTATTCAAACTGATACTCTGTTTGGTGTTATAACTACTTTATAAACTACACAGGGATTTAATCCATCTCCTGGTTTTAACCTTACCATATTCAACGCCCTACATTCCAATCATAGGTGGCGTTGTCACTGGACATGTACTGTTTAACACCCTGTACCATGCATCACCGGTGTTCCAAATAGTTTAAACCCTAATCTTTACGCTTTTCAAGCTTAACGGTACTGCTCATGAGGAAAGAAATGTAGATGCAAAAACTGATTGACTCTGATATCAAGTAAAACATTGTGATATTAATTCTGTACGATATAGGATCTGTTCTCTTTTTGGTTCAACGGTTCCAACAATTGATGCAAAGAATACTACAATCCCATTCCATAAAGCAGTGAGCTAAACGCTGTCAAAATACTACACATGAATATACAAACCATATGCACTATAGACTGAAAGAGGGATAACAATATCCTTATAGTATGAGCCTCTTAAAAGTAGTGCAAATCTGGAGCCACAAAAGCCTTTCCTGAACAAATATATTTACAGCCATTCCGATCAATCATTTGAAGTACAGAGCCTAAAACCATCTAGACAGTTATGCCCTTACTTGATGGATTTCGCATCTGCGATGCATTCTCTGGGGACAAACCTATGTGATAATAGTGTAGACAATACCGATAAACTGACTAAACACTTTCGGTCAGGAAAACAGACAAAGAGCTTTAGAATACATAAAGATTTGGAGAGATATGTAAGCCACTCCATACGTTGACACGCTTGTACACCACTGGCTGAACTGCTGTTGGTTCCCAATTGAATTGAATATATATTCATGTCGTGAATTAACGCCATGCCGACAGGATTTTCAGGCGCATCTCTTTCGTCCGAATGCTAATCGCGCTCAATGCAGACCTGGGCTATTGTCACTCCTTCCTTATCAAATGCCGCTGAATGACTAATTCGATTTTTCATTTGTAACTCATTCAGCCAGCTGTTTGCCCTGAAGGATTGTAAAAGAAGGCCAGGACTTTGCTCGATTAAAATCTTCAGTTGCGTAATTCCAATAAGTCACGAAGCAGTTGCAGGCAGTCACAACTCACTTAATCGCCGCTTCCAGTTAGGATATAAGATCTACTAATTGGCTCCCTGTATAAAACGGCTTAGTTGTTAATCGTATGTTCAATCCATAATTTCCGAGGGGCTATCGATTGATCAGGCAGATGCAATACGTACACAGTGGGCATGGTTCTCTTGCTAATTGGACTGGTGCCCCTAAAGTATGGTAGATGCGACGCCTCTCCCCTAGCGAGGCTTTATTTCAGATTGATCGCATTAGCAATGAATTTCACAATCAAGACGGGTATTACAATTTACTCGAAAGGAATCCAATATGTATGTTGCGAGCAACCTATGGCAAAGGTTTATTGTCGTGACTAACGGAGAAACAACCATCCCGAATATACTGTTTGTGGGCTCTAAGTACGGAAAATTTAACCGATAAGGTCAGATCCCCATCGCAGTACACTTTGCGAAATGGTTGAACGAATGCCGACGTACGCGCCCTAGTAGCGGGCTTAGGTAGTTGTCGCCGCTTGTTTCTATGGATATCCTTGTTTAGTTGCAGTGACAGCTGGCCAGGGGGATTTGGTGCGTAATGTGGGATGCATTTGAATGTTACCATTATGCATTGCAAACACAATAAGGAGATCAGCTGCTTCTTACGGGGCGTAGCTGAGAGAGATTGATTGCGTCTTTATATTGAAGGTGAACTGAGCAGTTGATGTCATGTAATCGTCTGCCAGATGACTTAATTGTTTCCGCGCTATCCGCAGTTGCACGTCGAGAGATCTTGGGGATGTTCTGCATGAAATTACATTGCTGTGAATCAATGATGGACAATAAGTCTGTTAATTTCTATGCGGTATGCTCGTCTATGTAGCTGAATCTGAAAGTACGTAGGTAATAGAAGAACTGAACATATCCTCCGTAATGTTTTTTATAAAAGACAAAAAAAACCATTCTGCGATAGCTAAGAAAGGACCCTAGTGGCAGTTATATGTACTTTTTAATCTTTCTATTTACTTATTATGTTTGTCGCCAGAGTGCGCTCATTTCAAGATCAGAATCAAAAGCAGTTGCATTTTAGACGATTGCTGCCAATCCCTGTGTATTGGTTCATGAAAAAATAACGTCAATGAAATAGAGCATTGACGAACGCTTCCCAATGTTTCTGTCTGTATAGTAATTGAATATACATTTCGTTGTGGATGGTCTTTCTGACTTATACACGCATTTCATAAAACAACCATCTGAATTCTGTTTCGACCGATTAGCGATGATATAACAAAACAAAACGGTGACCCCAGCTGTGACTACGGCATTTTGGAAGCTTTGATTTCGTATTTATGACGGGACGAAAATTTTAACCCATATATGGCACACGGTAGACACTACAATACATCCGAATTTGAAAACACGCGGTGTTTGCGCGATTATACAAGAAAATGGTAGAGCTGCGCATGCTTGGTTATCAGTCTAGCTCGCTATTCATTTTAATATTTATATTGACAAAGCTCGGAAGCTTTTTAAAAGCCCCTTTATCGATTAATTCTCGATGGTTTAGTGCTCCGCATAACATGAACCTGATTGTAAACGAGTTATATTAGCAACTACACAAAAAGGGAGCAAAATGAAGATTTCTCAAAATCGCATAAATATTCATCTTTAACATTGGTAGAAAACAATTCATATATATATATATATATATATATATATATATGAAAGCTAGAAAATACCTTTGTCGATTCAGCAACTGCCTGATTGATAGGCTTCTGTCAGCAACTAGATATCAAATGTCGGTACTTGCTTGCTCATCCCTGTTTATGTAAAGAATTATATCGTAGATTTCTACCTCAATAGAGACCTGCACTTAGCCGAGCCACGTTTATTCATCCTATCATTGAATATAATCCACGTTTTAAATTCGCAGAACGGCCTCCGAAAAGTCTCAAAATCTCACCCTCGCTACTAAGTGTCATACAGCTGCTTATTTCGAAAGTGATCACTTTGACAATTGATACATATACAGAATAGGCCATTCAGGGATATATTTCCGTAATCTGGCAAATACAATGACATGATCATGTGTGCGATAGGCACTGTAAGAAGCACATACATGGAATTGCTTGAAGTGTGAGGACTTGACGTAGCACTGAATACGTTTATGTGAGGCCCATCCGACGTGTCTTTTATCTGGCGGCTATCCTCTATTTCACAATACTCCCTCAAAGGCTGATGAATAACTTAATTGCAGTCCGGATTTGTTTGAGCGTAGTCAACATATCTTGAAACAACACAAGTAGTTACGCCATTTTTCACCCTCTCAGGAATATACAACACACAATTATGAGGATTAGGGTACGCCGTATGAACGATATAAGAACGAAATAACTGAGCTTATGGCTAGGGGCATGTAGAAAAAAAGAGCAGCTCATTGCGAAATTTGAGCTGGTGACAGAGTAGTGATATGATTGATAAAATCCAAACACATGTTCCTAGGCATTGACGAAGATGCATGAAGATAAATGCTTTCAATTGGTCTCTAGAAATAGTTCTAATACGATAGTCTATCTATAACATGTCGAGTTGCATGATGCATGTGCTCGACTGCGTTACTATTTTCATTTCAATAGTCAAATGGGTTGCATGGGCTCAGTTCGACTTGATAATCAAGTTTATTGATCAAGTGGGCCTTCACCATATCATTGGTAATCTGAAGGAAAATGTAGTGCATCAGCGATACTTTATCGGGATGGTAGTCTTTACTCATGTGTGCCAATAGCAATTGAGGATGCCGTTTGGTTACAGTCACTGGCTAGAAGTTGGTTGATTTAAATTCATATATGGGTAGTTGTAGGGTACCTGAATATGGTGATGATTTACACCACAATGCCCGTTATAGTAACCTATTAGGGTACCAGTTAAGTCTCAATGCTTGTCTCAAAACAGCATGCACGAACTTACGCCAAATAAACAGGTATTTCAATCACACCCGGCGCTTGCTATATTGTCTTACAGATACGACACCCCTCATCTCCTGTATAGTTTTTATTCCTATAGGGACGCATGCACTACTAATAATCACAAACAATATATAAGAGTGAGTGCATGTTAATACAACATATAATTACCTGCCAATGATGTATGATATTTTAATTCCTACAGCTTCTTGTGTTTTGGAATCCTTTCCGTAAATATGTTTTAAGTTTTGCGCAAAATATTTTCTCTGAAACCAGCAATTATGCCTACCTATGCAGTAAAAGATTAAATTATAAGCATTGTGCTTGTACATGCAACTGATATTGCGTACCAGAAAAGCGTACAAGTTCAACGTAAATAAGTGTAGAATGTTATAATATTGGTTCAGTGTTTACTTTGTAGCAATCATAATCACATTATAATATATCCAGTACATGGTGGGCAAAAGTAATCCCCCTAAATAACAGACAACATTCATGGTTCTGACCTAATCAGATCTACTGACGATGTAAGTGGAATAAGTATGTTCTTACATGGTGGACGTAATATTAGTGGTGTCATCTGTCTTCTGCCAGTCCAAATAGCAGCTGTAGACAACATATTGTTTGACTGCAGATCCAATCAAGTACCAATGTCGCTTGCCTCTTTACTATTGCTATCTTACTTGATATGCCTCATCAGAGGTGCCTTTCTTGAAGACAGTATTGCTCATTAAAGCTTTATTCTATTGCTGAATTGACCTGGTTTCTCTGCCGCTTTTGACATGAACCATCTCAATATTACTTACACCAAACTTAGATACCATTTTGTCTTTTTCTAAAATTTGTTTGCTTTGATGAGCATAGTAATATTAAGCTTATGCACGGAGCGGTGTTAACTGCTCAGAATAAGCCCACTGTTAGTCTTTATCTGACAGAAACGTAATCAATGATGATATGTGATGCCTTTGACATATCATATGAATCGCAAAGTAAAAATGAGTAAAGGATATACAAGTAACGGTTGATGATATCCCGCATTCACTAATCATTCCAATATTTAACCATGCACACCGTCGGGCGTATTCTCTGCCATCGAACCGAATGCTGCATGTGTAATTCATTACTTAAATGGTTTTTACCCTGTAATAAGCAAAGTTTTCTTATTTCTTACGTTTCCGACGCTGGCTGGATCGCCAGACGAGACGTTAACAGATGTGTTTTAACCTTACGTTTTTGCTCATTAGGGATTACCGATATATCAAGGAAATGTGTGATTAAGAGCATACTGTAATATGGCCTCCCAGTAGATAAATGATGGTTAGGGAGACACGGTCAGTAAACGAAGACAGAGATATAATAACATATTTGAAAAAGTAGATTAATTTATAGTGTAAAAGTCTGCAGGAATAGTGACAATACGCTTGTGATTGATTCGACCTGTGTCGAGTATTCATTGCGAATATCATTTACAATTGTAAATGGGTTGGCTGGGTAATAATTCAATTTATGGATTTGTGAGATTCAACAAATGTGCATGTCGACCGGCAAAGAGGTGCATCTTCGCCAGCATGGGTGGCTTGATGTAATGTGGTACCAATTACTTTTCGGGCCGAAAGTGATTTCCGGCAACTGCATTTTATATTGATACATGTCACGCCTTTTTCAACATGCATCTGCTTTAAAATGTACTGTATATTTTATCGAATAACTCGTAAAATGCCTCATAAATGCTGTGCTGCGTCACAGTAGCGGGTAACATGCAAATAGTCTACCAGAACATAAAAAAGTGCAATTAGATGAACTTTAGGTAAGTCAGCGCAAGCAGTAATTACCTTGGGCAATTATTAACAGTCTAGGATTTAACATCATTGTGCAATAGGGTTTATGACAGCTTGCACAATATATGTGATATCAGAATGAATCCAATTAACGGCCGCAATATCACTGCCGTCTATTTGATTGACGAAACATGGCCATGAAATTAAGAACGACTCTACCCATCAATAGTTGTGAACATATATATATATATAAATCAAATATGGGTCCAAAAGGTGCAAGATAAAGTGTAAATGAAATGGATCATGAATCAAAAAAACTTCAAATGTTTCAAACTGAATCCTAGTTGATCATTGGAAGGTGGTTGGTGGTTGTTCTAACACAGCATTGGTAGATAATACTAACAAATCGGAACAGGGGACCTTGAGATAACAACATTGCCAACACAACCAATCATTCAATTTATGACGCTAGGCTGGTCCTTTGCACAACAAACGTAAGAGGTCATGATGCAATTACGAAATTGCGTGAGGTATTCTGTTCAAGTGATGTGTTTGGTAAACCGAAATAGCTGCATAGCAAACAAGCGACGCTATTACAGACTGTATAAACATTTCGCAAGACTATTTAACTATAAAACAATGGTTTGGAAAGGATACAATGTTTAGCCACGAAGTGGTGACGTTAATTCACGATGCAGAATTCATATAGATGGCAAGTGTTACATCAATGATTCATGTGAGGCGGCATACAGGTACGACGCTTTGAATCGACATCATCTGTGAAGTTACCTGCACTAGCAGCATGGCAATGCGTGCAGTTTATGACAGGACAAAGCAGCCACGATATATGGCTACTCAACCAGATACCGTCCAATGCAATGCCGCCCAGCGATAACAAAGAATCAAATTATAATCACAAAGCTGATCTATACTATTTGACATGCAATATATTTGCTCGTTTGGCTTTAAAAGAACGGTACAATATAGGGTCACTGGTAGAGAGCTTTTAACAATGGTTGTCTCGTATTCGCAAGATAGAATTCGTTTGATTGAAGATCCAGTTAATTATGTTATTACCGCAGAAAATTTGCTTAAACTGACCTCGCGTTATTATCTTTTATTGTACTTTCGACCATAATATTGAAGACGCCGGACAGCGTTTTGATCTACCAGGCCCAATATTAATCACTTATGTTGTTTGAATTACAGGGCGCTCATCTTCTTTTTAAGTTGCATGATAATATATCATAGCGTTTTGAATAATCAGAAGGTAATAACTCGAAGCGTATCCGTCGTCCAGTATTGCCATGTTCATCGTGCAGCTTACACATATTCTCTTGCTTTTCGCCTGCAATTCGAACATGCTTCAATACTAACTCCAATGTACTCGTTATAAATCTAAATGATCACATTATACTATAAGAAGCACAGCATCTTATAGGTCCAGTGTGTATAACCTGTTTTTAAGCATAAATATTGCTGCCATTGACCGATTAAAAACTGCAATTTATGATCTGCGAATGTTGAAGGGAAAATATTAATTTGTACGGTTAATACGGATTATTGCGTTAGTTCATTTTGTGTGCCATGTAAATGATGCTTTAAATTTTATCAGGCATTATATATACAAAATAAGGTTATGCTATCTATCAATTTGGACGTATATCATCCTATTTATTATGACAGGGAAATAAATTATGCAGGCTGTTTTACAAGCGACCGCTCTTCACAATCTGACAGTTGTGTGAGAATCGATCGATTGCTCTGTTGAATGATTTATGAGCCTAACGCTACATATGCGTGAGACAGGTTAACTGCATCTGGTCGTTAACGTCACACTCATCAGTCACCAAGAAAATTAATTACCGTTACAAATGACCATCAAAGAATGCTATCGCAAACGGTTTATGTATCGATTGCCATGATTACCTTCATCCCGTTGTTTATGGCCCTAGCTGTCTGAGTATTGAGCCTGCATCACGAGCCTGAACATTTTGGCTGATTTGAATGATCAGCAAACTCTGAGCCGGGTCTTTACATCTTTATAATCGGCGATGGTATTTTAAACGTATATTAATTTGACGAATACATTATATGTTAAATATTACAAACTCGGAAACCCGAGAATAAAATACGCACGTATTAAATTCAATGGTTGTTTTCTCCGTTTAATTGAATATTGAATTACTGAGTTGTAGAACGTGGAATTAATTTGATGAAGTAGCAAGGTGAATGCACGGTTTGTGCCATTGAATATGTGATATTCAGCGCAACTCAAATATACCCAACGAATAAAATGTGGATCCGATACGTAATTGAATTCCTTAGATTTGCCAGAATAATATTCCTACATGTCAAAACGATGTGGCATGCTCTTGATTACACATGGTGAAAGTTTCGTGTTAAACGCCTGAAAATAACGCAATCTGTGAAGCAAATGAATTGGTAAAATCCGTTTAGGTGCTAATATGTGTTGTTATTTGTAAGGAAAAGAAGCGGTATGGCGCTCCAGAGTTGCATAAAAGTTACACAAACCAATGTCTGAAACATGTCTGCATCCTCACATTATTCCTGCTGCTGACTTGCTGACGTGTTCTGCTGTTTAAGGAGAAATAATTTTCAAAGGGTGAAGACCGCAACTGTAAGTACCAAAATGGTGCAGCATCAACACTTCTACGTAATTGTTGTCAAGCGCCTTGTATTGCTCAATTCTTCAGTATTCTAGCTGCATGGACCCAGGTTGTGTCTCCGCATGCATCAGCGGTCGTTTCACTAGTAGTTCCTTATTTAGATTGTTCTTCTATTTAGACAATAATGAAAATATGATTTAAATCTATGCGCCATTATGTCAGTGTAGGTGTGGATGTATGCGTATATTAGGATGTCGATGAGTCTTTGGGTGCTTATTTTCTGTTCACGAATTATTTACTTGTATTTGTTTTTTCGAGTATTGTGCCTATCTGCTAAGGGGGGGGGGGGGGGTCTGCAAACGTCTCACAGCAAAACAAAGTACTGGTACTGCTTTGCAAGTTTACATCTGAATGCTACTGATTAATTATGTTGATGGTTATCCGTCATGCTCAGCGCTTGTCGATAAGAGTACATTTCCAGATTGGAAAAACTTTCCTTGGATTGCCACATATCACGTTAAAGCGATTTAATATTTCACGTTATGCATTTGCGCTAGCTATTGTTTGGACGTACTGAAGAGGTCATTTACAAAAGAGAAACGGATGCATTTTATTGGGCAGAGGTGATTTGTCCGGTTAATAACACTAGGTGCTGGATTGGTATTCGGCACCAAGGTATTCAAGACGACATTGACCTACCATGGCGACTTGGATGATAATCCTGCCAATAATGACCCGATCTCGCCGAGTCACTGGTGGAATCATCTGGTCGGGGTAGCACATCTGGTCGTAACGGAACTTCGGCTAACCATATTCTTTAAAACAGATATCATTTTGGAATCGCCCAAAATTTGATTCGTTTATCAATCTGCCGAAATATTTTGGAAAACACATTTTGGTGATTCTTGAGACCCACAGGTCGGCATGTATTAGTCGAGCAGAAACAATTTCTGAGATTAATCATATCATGAAATCGCGAAGTATGCGATTCTCTATCCTGGATTCACATCAGAGCCAAGACCAAAGTGATACTGGGAGCCTCAAACAACATTGTGGTTATGAATCCGTATATTCCGCGTGACTACCTCAACCGGATTTTCTGAGCTGCATCTGTTACAATTGATGGCACTCCATGAAATGCAGTCGATAGATTATAGAAAAATCCACGCGTAATGTATTTGCTGGTATAGCGTGGAATGTCGACTGAATAAAGGGTCATTCGTCAAAAGCTTCGATTTATCCGGCTTCGGAATCGCTGGATGCAATGACGATTGGGCTCATACAGTTATTTTATGTAATGGATTGATCAAAAATAATTCCCTCTCCCATCTATTGTAAATAAGTTGAATTCGTTTTACATTTTTGATTAACATCAATCAACATCTTATAGTTCATTATACATAACCAATTTGCATGGAGCATTTTTCGTGCGTGTGTAGGAGGCAATGTTACCATGGTTATTTAGTACAATTAATGGTCCCATTCAGTACCATCGTAAGCATTGTTAATCATACCATACGTAGCATAAAAGGCAGGTAGGGCGGTTCCAAAGTAACCCACCTAGGTGTGCTGAAAATTCATAGAATGTATAGATGTAGTATGCTAGAGGCGCACACACACACACACACACACACACACACACACACACACACACACACACACACACACACACACACACACACACACACACACACACACACACACACACACACACGGTACAATTAGAATCGATTGCATTGACCCTCTGAGTGGTTATTCTAAGAAGATATCCGAAGATATGCAGGGCATGCTGGTGCTTGCCTTGTGTGTATTGACGTGACAGAAGATACCCAAGACGGGACCCAAATGATGCTGGTATATGGTCGATTAAATAAAACTTGGGATAAATTGGGAAATGACTGTTTTCATCGTGTCAGTACAAATAAACTGTGTGCTTAGCAGTGGCCAATATATTGCAACACAAATGAAAATACAATGTTATGCATCAGTGTGTACTGCACATCATCTCAGAAACTCTAGGCTCAGACAAAGTGTGTACGCTATAACATTGCGTAACCTCTAAGTATGGGGTTTACATCAAAGATAATCATTTCTGGATACTTGCTTTAACCTCAACTTGCCTAGAAACGTCAGAAATTGACAACCTCAATGCACTAATTTCGTGTGTATATCTTCGTATAAATGCATTACTTTCGACTGTATATCAAAATGGTCAGTTTGCTTATTGGTCAAGCAAAGTCTCTGTATCATAAACAAAGAGTTTTCAGTTAATTTCGCAGCCTGGCTTGTCCTAACATGTGTTGCCAATAGTTACAATAGACGTGATTATTTTTTATCATTGTTAAGCGTTCGCAGCAACCGTTAGCCCTACTTTTGCTCCCTAAGAAACTGATATCACAATTTTGGCGTTCTTACCACGCAATTGCAAATGAATTCAGCTTATAAATAGCCCAATGTTGACCCAAATCAATTGCAAATCTTAAACATTAGTCAGACGTCTGATCAGGGAACCTAACATGTATATATACGGCCTGATGTGTCAGGCAGGTCAATGCATAGTAAATAACCAGATGTTGAAGGAAGATATTTGCCTGATCATTATATATCAATTGGATCTGAAGTCTTTCCAATCTATTTGTGCGTCATTGTTTATGCTTCTTCAACGATCATACGTCATGCACATCTGCTAACCTCTTTACCGATACTATAAGTACAATTTTAATAGCGGTGTTGACAAACAGTATGCATTTACTATATAGGTAGACGCGATGTTACGTGATGGCATTGCCATATTACAACATACTGTTCTATGCTACTTCATGCCGGACCGAAACATTTTTAGATAAATGGTTTCTAAAATACAAAATTAAACACTATCATAAAAAGCGTTAAAAAGGTTTTGAGCCGTGATGTTGTATTCTCACTAGACAATATATTTTATTTTATTTTTTTGCCAGTGTGAACTTTTATATGAAAATTAGAATAGCAATGATGAACATGTATTTCGTAAAAAAATATTTTAATAGAAAGAGACTAGTGTAAAATCGCTTGAGCCGCACTAATGGAATTGGCAGAGCACTAGAAGTGTGTAATAAACTGTAAATTGTTCGTCTGTCAGTGAGGCGGTATGTTCACATTGTGCGTCTCTTCACGAGCTGGAATTTATCATTATTGGCCCATTAAAAAATCGTAAAATTCTGTCGGTCAAAACCCATAATTTTTATATTTGTTTACTCGTTATCACTGGAGTATGCTTAGTGGCTTTGATATATCAATGAAACTGTGATACAAGACATGCTAGATTTATCATATTGTGTTCAAATATTCAGTGCGGCAGCTACAGGCAAAACATGCTGTTGCTGTAGAGCGCACAAAGTGATATTCACATCCTATATGCAAAAGAATGAAATAACTCTTGCCAAGCCGTCATACGCGAATGTTATATAATTACCAAGCCAATAAATATAATGCACATATTACGAAACCATGTGTAAATTTTTATCCCCGGGCTGTGGGAGTGCTACTAGGGTGTAAACTGGACTGGTTCCTCGTAGCTCGGATGATCACATCAAAAGGCAGTCCCATCTCAGAAAGGAGATGCACCACACCCGGTAGCTCAACAGTATCGCACTGTACCTTCGTCCCAACGGCTTTTGTTATGCCGCCCTTTCCGGGCAGGGGGTTTGTGTTAAGTGGGCCTTGGCTTCCCAAGTATCATAATCGCCCCCATCCATCACAAGTGACGTAAAACAAAACTGGTACTATTACCATTATCATTGTGCAATTGGTGCAGCAAAGCATGTCGTCGATGGACGTTTAACTGTCCCGATACGATACATCACCGATGAAGACGACGTGCAAAATGAATATTACTTTCCTTCATACCAACTACCGTCTTGTACATACCGTGCATCGTCTGAACATCATGATTCACGAATGGCCACTGGGAAAGTATTTAACTCGAAAATTATCTCGACCTGGTATAAAATATAAAGTAGATAATGCTGTGTAGCATATAGTTTTTTGGTGTATGAACGGGTCCTTCAAGCATATTTGGCATAAACTGCTGAGTAGACACCCTGTTGCACATAATTGTTAAGATGACTTGACACCAAACATTGTGTAGAGAATGGAGAATGGACCACTTTGATATATAATATCGCTACTCGTTCATTCTTAAATCATCTCGCGAAGATCCGCAACATGCGTCCCTCCATAGAGCACCCAATCGCTGTTACATTCGCAATACACCGCCTTTCTCATTGGTGCAGCTATGCTTTTACGAAATCAACTTTTTGCAGAAAAACCCATACACCCCCTAGCAGTTATTTTATAATCACCTGCGCTCACATACAACCAGACATGTGTCATGAGATATTGCAATCTGTGTATAGAAATTACAGAAAGCCGAACAGAAATTTAGCGGCTTAGAATATAACCTGAGTTTCGTCATGTAATTTAAGACCATACGTGGATTTGCCTTCAGTTGAACGAAATTTCATGGAGACTAGATGCCAGGGCATTGTCTCAAATGCTTGACAGATTCGTCAAGAAATGCTGCACTTGCCTGCTTTTGACTATCTCTAATCAATCTAGCTGAAGCTGTAGTCAAATGTCGTGAGAGGCGTTATCCATTAGTAAGCCTTCCGTGTTGTGGTGTATGTAAACAAAATAATATCTATTCGCTTGAGATGGAATTCCGATATTGCATGTCCGTAGGTATCTTGCAATGGTTTCGAGTATATGCCATGCATCGTCTAAATCCGCACCTAAGTGAAGGCGATATCGACAGCCTTAGTCTCTATTGAACTAAGTATCAGGTACACAACAAGTGTCGCTGGGGAAGGGAAAGCGAAAATGGGATGCCAAAATGACCTTATAACATGCAAATGACTTCACCATGAGAACGAGGATCAAATCTGATTAGTAGGACCAGTACGCAATGAGATTCTTATAACGGTCAACCAAATATATCCAGCGCAATAGATTAGGTTTTTCTTATCACTGTTTAGCGGTTAGTACCATGGTATCCATAACAAGCAAATACCAACTTGCTATTTGTAGTCTGTATTTAATTATCATAATTTCTCATAATAGTTCACAAACTGCTGCAAGCATGCCTTTAATTGCAGGAATGTATCTGTTTGATTTCTTCAAACAATTGTGGCATGCCTTTGGTTACAATTGTCGTCTGTAAGTACCGTCGTCTGTAAGGAGTCATTCACTACATGAAGACAAGCAGATTACCTTCGTGGTGAAGCATTACGTGGCACAGCCCTGGATACACCTGTTCATAAAAGTTTCGATGATACGCTTGTACATAAAGTTACCGGTGATATGATTAGAATCTTCGTGATAGTACCGAGCTCTGAGCCCGTCATGACACCATACTAATGGCCACACTGTTAAAGACTCGAGAAATATGAGGTGATTCTCAATTGTAATGATATCAGCTAGTGGTGTTTTATTCCGTGTTACAAGATTACATATCCAAAAACTATCTGAAGATGTCAACGAGAACACATTTTACTAGCCGTAAGCTGTATTGTGGCAAAATTCTCTGGCAAATCTAAATCGATGCACACAGATTCTATTATGCAATCATATTGATACTTACATGTACGCCTTCTTACCTTGATATGCTATTTTATGCGACACGGTAAAAAGCCGATTTGCTAGTATCGGTTATTCACCACGCACCTCAGGCGTACACATGATGTTTATCGTTGCTGTTACGATGTTGATGCACCCAAAGCATATATTGTATCACGCTACAGCATGCCTACCACATGTGTCCAACTGAAATGTGCTTCGATGTGGGCAATCATGAGTAACAGCTTATCAATGTTTGCATTGAAGCCAGTTTAAATACCGTACGGAACTGCACAAGTAGTGGATCGGTCTGCGAGAGATAACGCACTCTTGACAGATATGCATTCAAATCGACATTTATCATACGTTTTACATTATGTATGTGTTGTGCGTGGTGACGTTACAGAAGCTTGAGTAATGAATATTTTTGGCTTGCAAGGTAATGTTGGAGGACAAGTTACATTTTACTGCCAAAACAACTTGTCTCTCGGACAGGTGATTACATCGGAGACCGCCATTGTCTTTCCAAGCACAACTGCCGTTCATACTAAAACCACTTGTCTCCGTAATACAAGAAATACAAAGGAACAGCTTATTTAGTCTAGCTATGTATCCAAATCACAAGAGATTTGAACCAAAAGATTGAATTATTTTGATTATGTATCAACTAACCTAGCACAACATATTCCAATTACCTCCAATGCTGCGACAAAAAATAATTTAAGCCACGTGACTGCTCCTGAAGTTCGAGCAACAATACTCAAGTAAGTAATTATTTATCGTTTGCATCTCCGGAGCTCATACGACATAGTAAACCCTCTATTTTATGCTAAAACTTTTAGACATCACAGTAGGGGTGACACTTCATTCGTGAGATTGTGCTAGTAAAACCGTTAAAACGACCACATTTGCAAGCCAAATGCTTCCCATAATCGTAACCGGCAACGTAAAGGACTAGGTGCCCTTTAACAAGCTACTTGAAGTAAAACGTGAAGCCATTCATTGAAAACCAATTCCATTCGCTCATAATGGGGTGTTTTTAGTATAAGAGGACGGCATCAAGCATAAGACTATCTAATATTTAAGCAATACTATTCTGAAGTATAAGCTTAAAGTGCCTATCGCACGAAAAATCATGTCATTGTTTTCGCCAGATAACGGAAATATAACCCAGAAGTAACCATTTTGTCTATGTGTCAATTGTCAAAGTACGCGCTTTCTGATCGAAATTCGACTTTAAAGATGAATTCGGCGTATCGAGCCGACAAGCTCATGAATAATTCATCGCCTCCACGTGACGTCAGGTCGGGAATGGTTTTGTTGCGAGGCGCAATCTGCACTACAATTAGCGAGAAATGGCTGCTGGAAATTTCGTTTTTTCATCACTTCAGGAGAGCGACGAAGAGACATGGTATGGCACAGGTCATTCGCAAACTATCGTTGCTTCGGCGGAGCAAGTTTTGCCTTACAGATTCGAACCAGAAATGAGCGAATTCGACGTCTCCGATGAGAGAAAAAAGACACTGGCGATGTCACTGCTACGTCTGTGTCTCACGCGGGTCATCCTGCCCAGGACATAGGGCTGCTACAGAACAATGCTTGGTAAGCTATGTCTGATTCTGCTTGTGCACCAGATGTAACGAAGTTAATCCATAAATTTCACTAACAAAATATATAAGCTCTATTCCTAACAGTAGACTATACAACAGAGCTTTGCAGCAAATAATTCTTCCATATCAGAAAGCAGACATGAGATACCACAAAGTTTTTTCAAATTAAATGGTTGCAAGGGTTCATGTTTACAAATTGTAACATGTAAATGTAAATGCTCCTCCACACGAATTGCAAACAAGCTAATTTCGAACTGCTGTTAATAAATAGAGATCCTCTTTTATTTTATTAGGCCTTATCAAAGGCTGATTACAATATTTTTAAAAGTTGATGTAGATTGATTCTGAGGTAGAATATATATAGGAGAGCAAGTACCACAGCTGTTTTCTCATAGGATTGTCAGTTAGCCCATAAATGAATGTATAACTGGACTTAAGGAGGTGAAGATTATGGTATTATATTATCATCTGGTTAGTGTTACATCAGAGTTTCTATGAACGCAGAGGCTTAAACATATTTGCCATACAATATGTCATCCTTTATTACATACATTCATATTCCCATCATTACATCATGTTACAGGTGATTGTGTGGATACTGTCAACCAATGGCAGAGGTAGAAGAATCTGCGTGCTATGTGGAAATTCCTTGAGTCATGACCTCAATAGAGAACAGCCCCATTCCCATTGGTGGCATAACCCAGCATCCTGGTTTCAGCCAAATCTGTTTGAACCCTTGGGCCTTGCAAGTGGGATATTTCTCCTACAGACAACAGCACGGGCACATGTCAGATAATGATATACAAAGGTGACAATGTTTTCTATTATTTACACATAAATCTGTACGAAGGCTAGCAGTGATTATTTACGATTTAATTATACTTATTGATACTGGTATGACAAAAAATATTTGAGCATGGTTAAATCAACAATGTCACATGGTTATTTTACAGGCGTTACAGGTATACTGCATACAGGCAGTTTGTTGCTGGTGCGGGGACATCTTGGACAAAAGATTAGAGTTCCGTTACCAGCCTACGCTGGTACAACAATACGAGATCACTTCCCAGCACCAGACTATCAAGGATTCCTCTACCCTCCACTCACCTAGGATTTGTCTTAATACATAAAGAACATCAATGGCTTGTCATGGATCTGGTCTCATCGCATATGCACACATTGTAGGTGGTGCTTCTGTCTTGGGCAGGGTTTGCTCATAGCAAACCAGCAAGATCTCAGCCATCAGGCACTTGACATACTTTGAAACATAACAGGAATCAAGTCACAGCTTGCATACCAGACTGTTGCTTATAACCTTATAGTTATACCTCCATGGTAATTGAATTTGTTGTTGTTTACATTTTATATATCAGTAAAAAATATTCACCAAATGTTGCCTTTGTTGCTACTTCAGTGACAACATGCCCCTGCTTAAACTTGGGGTATCTTAGCTTGAAGACTGGATCTCCAGCTTATATTGTCGCCTGTTCTCTGATATCTGTGATACAATGAACCAATTAAATGTGACCTACATATATTTGGCATATCAGCACATGTAAACAAATTTAATGACTCCCAAATTTAAAAACAAACACCACCATGAAGGAGCACTGTAAAAAGCAACATATTATATCATAACAATGATACTTGCCTGGCAACCATATCATCAACTTAACAAGATAATGGACTATTTATTCGATACTAATACAACAAGAAAGTCATCAAATCTCACCCTGTGCTTCTCTATCTTAATGAAGGCAGGTCAGCTTTTCTTGCTCGGGTGGGAGGGGTTCACTTGCCTCGTCATCTTTTCCTGATTGCTTGACAGCAGAGGCCTTCGCAAAAAAAAAATGAAAAGCAAAAAAAAAAGGAAAAGCAGCTTATTTCAAAACCCGCTTACATCGTGGTATCCAACCAAGCTCTTCTCTGAGTTTCGGTGCCTCCTCAAAACATTCCTCGGTGAAATGAACCGAGCACACAAACAAGTACTTGCCCGGGCCCGGCCATTTGTCTCGCGATAGTAGTACCTGGCCAATCCATTGGTTTTTTTTAAATCGATAGGCACTTTAATAACAGTTGATAATGTTGATCTTTTGACGAATGAGCACCCCCCTCCCCCCTTTCACTCCCCCCACCAAAGGAAGTAAAACAATAATTCCACGATTTATGTATAACAGTTGATATCAGATCTAGGTATACCATAAAAGCAATTCGTGAATGGAAAAGCCGCTTGTGCATTACGACTCGCCTACGGAAATGCCTTATTTGCCTCTTCGATATTGACATCTGCAGATCTATCACGACAGGGCAATAAATCATGTTCGTCATTCACCATATGGCGGCTGTTAATAATTTAGAATGCTAGTCTCTTCTGGTGTTTATACAGGCCAGAAACTGATTTAATTGCCACTATTTTAGTCTTCGGTGATGATTTCCCGCCAATGCGACTGGAGGATTAAGAAGCACATGCTTGTAATGGTTGAGAAATGAACGTGACATACGTTTATGTGAGGCACACCCGACGTGTCGTTTATATCTCTCAGAGGCTGGTGAATAACTTCATTGCTTTCGGGATTTGCTGAAGCATAATTCCAAATAAATTGATATACCACAAGTAGTTACGCCATTAATTCACCTGGTTAGGTAGACACGGATTACACTAATATCGGGTGTTGTTAGCATTTACGATGTGACATCTACTTATGTATATATTCTCGTATCATTCACGCATTCAATTGGTGATGCAAGAATAGAAAGGAGCAGTGCATTGTTCATAACTAACAAGAGTTATTGTTTACTAATGGTTACATTTTAATTAAATATAAATGAATTTGTGTGCATGTACAGTCATATACGAATACAGCACGATATAAATGAACAGGATATATACAATGGCATATGTTACTAATTGAGATTTGATAATACCAGAGACTGCAAGTGCCAAGTTATCTGAGTAAACTTTGATCATAAAGATTACAGCACAATATTAATACACTTGTCTTATGCAGAAAATGACGTTATCTTAACAATGTGCTAGATCTAATAATAATTCTGCAACATCGTTTTTGAAGCTCGTTGTTGAATCTGATTTATTTGCTTTATATGAACATGAGGGATAAATAAACGGGGATTACAATGTTAAAAGAGTAACTTTTTTAGTACTTGTTTTGCTTAACATAAGATAAAAATGTTTTTATCTTTATTTTGATAATTTATATATGCTGGCTCAACGACAGCTGCGAGTCTATTTTAATCCCTAAAGAGGTTGTTGACACTTCACGATTTAGTAATTGATAGTTTATATAAGGTCTTGCTTGGGCGGGTGGGGGTTGGGGACAATATTTCAACCAGGTTTGAATATAACATAGCACGTTTTTCTAACATTTAGCGGTAATCTGTTAGTGTTTAACCAATTGCCCAGTTTCTTCAGCTCTAGGTTCATATTATTGTCGGACATAAACATATTGGTATCATCGCAAATAGCTTATGAAGCACATTGTTCGCAATGTCATTTATATAGAGTAGGATAAGAAGAGTCCCAAGAATGGGTTACTGAGACCAACTGCACTTTAATTGATCATATGCAAGATCTGTATATTTACAGGATGTATATTGGTACCTATCACCAAAATAATACTGTATCCACTTAGGGAGCCATGCTTTTTATACCTTACCTATTTAGATTCTGGATTAAAATATCATGATTCACAGTATCAAATGCCTCACTGAGATCAGTTAAAATTCCTATCAGTAAAATACCTTTCTCATGGGCTGTTACAATGTTATCTATGAAGTAGGTTAGTGCTATGTTAGTATTATCCCGAAACCCATACTGATGGTCATACAATATATCAGGTATGGTTACAGAATCAATCAACCTGTTGTACACTAGTCGCTTAATATTTGTGAGATGCATGGGAGAACAGGAACGGATATTGAAATACTAATTATACTTTTTATGCATTTTTATACATTTGAGTAACACACGCAATTTTGACTTCCTTAGGCTCAATGCCTTGCTGGAGGGAAATATTTAGAATATACACCAATGGCTGTAACTGCTGTAGACTGATACGTTTATTACTTTACTTGATAAGTCGTCTCATCCTGCACTTGTATTTCTGAGGCAATTCATTATATGTGCAAACTCATTGGTGTTAGTACTTCTCAAAAAGATAAAATTGAGGTCGTGGTGGGTAAGTATAAGAGTGGCGTTTTTGGTGTTACGAGTATACATTTAGCTAAATTTGGAACACGTTCGAGGAACTACAGGCTTTCTTTTTGTTGATAGCATTCTTTATAAGACCCAATGGTCTTCGCAAGTAATTTCTATTCTGTTAAAATCCATCATCATAATAATCTCTATCTCATTTTTGCACGGGTAATCGTAGCTTTTTGTTTAAATTGTTTATACAAGTTGTGCTTACTAAAAGTAGGATACTTATTGCTATTTAGGTATAGTTCGTTTTTAGTTTTAATTGACCTTCTCATTCCAGCTGTTAACGATCTATGCGTTGTTTGATATACAGATTTATGTCCTGTACGGTCATAGTGGTCCCAGAACACGTTATGATGCTTGGGCATTGTCAGATTGCATAACATCATCCCGGTTGATGCATATTGAGGCTGCTCTGAATCTGTTTATATTTGTCTATATTTGACCATCTCCGGAGAAGGCTGTCGTTTACTTTCAAGATAAATATAAAACACAGCAAAATGATTACTGATATCGGTTCAGAAACCAGCTCTGTTTGGTTCACAGTTACAAAATATGTTAACGATTATCTTTTGGTTCACCTCTGATGATTATCATTTTTGTTCATCCTTTGATGACACGGATGTTAGAAACATTTACTTTGTAATCAATCAAGTGTAGCCCAAAAGTCACCTGATCAACGACATAATCATAACGTAATTATATGACGGATATAACACCACTCACGCGTGACGAATGGCTTCCATTTTTAGTCTTTGAGACTACCCAGCTTTTCCATGAAATGTATGTTACGCTCTCGATGAACAACAACATCCTCATATTTTGTCAGTTTCCCGTACCTTCCTAAACAAGAGGTAGAGTTTATATAGCGAGAGGTTTATCTTTGTTTACTAAAATATCACAAATACGTGGATAACCTATAAATACGGTTTGTCTTGAATCTGTAGTCTTTAAAACATTTGGGTGAGCCCGCATGCACGCCATATGAACGAAAAAAAGGAACTTATTGCGAGGTGCAAATTAAAAAAAGAGCTGCATGATGCATGCGTTCGACTGCGTTACAAGTGATATTGCAGTAGTCAGATGTGCTGCATGTGCTCAGTGCGGCGTTGAAATATTGATTAAGTGGGTCTTCATCGTATCGTTGGTGATCTAAACAGGAAAGTTAGTACATTAGTGAGACTGTTTCGGGAGGATAGGCTTAACTCAAATGTACCAGTTGCAATTAAAAATACAGTTTTTTACAGTCATATGATAAAAGATGGTTGATTTAACTGTAGATTTACGGTACCTAAATATGGTGATGATTTTAACCACAATGATCATCAATGCAACTTATTGGGGTACTAGCAAGGTCTCAAGGCTTGCCTCAAAATAGAATGACACAAAGTTACGCCAAATAAAAAAGCATTTCAATCAAAATCCCTGCGCTTTCTATATCGTTTAACCGATTAGACACCCCTCATATCCTGTGTAGTTTTCAGTCTTGCAGTGGCGTATGTATTACAATACCTGTAGATACAATATATAATTACCTGCCGCTGATGTGCGATAGTTGCGTACTCCTTCTGCTCCAAGTGATTTGAAATCTTTTCGGTCAAACATTTTAAGTAATCCCCATAAATAACAAACAACATTGATAGTTCTGACTTACTCATATCCACTGTTGTTGTCAGGGGATTAAGTATGTGTTTTTATGGCCAGCGTCATATCAGTGGTGCCATCCCTCAGGAAAAAATAGCAGCTGCAGGTAACTCAATGGCTTACTGCTTTTCCAATCAATCAGTTGAGGTACAAATTCCGCTTGCCTCTCGACAATTGCTGCCTTACTTGAGCTTTACTCTATGTTTAAATTGATCTAGTTTCACTGACGCTGGTGACATAAATATTACTTGCACCAGTTGTAAACACCGATTTAACTTACTCTTTACTCTGTTTGCGTTGATAAACATAGTAATATTAAAGTCAATGTGCGTTTTTACGTCCTTATCAGCGTACTGACGCAAAATACGATACTCCAAAATACGTCACTCAATATCAAGATGATATTTTTGATGTATAAGAAAGACTTAATCTGAACGGAGGTGTCTATCAAGCTTAGCATTGGAACATAACAGTATAGTACCATGATAGATTACCATCTGCTTGGATAACCATTTTTCACCATAATCATTCATTCATATTGCGCTATTCATTTGTTTCTGGCGAGGCTCAGGATTAATGAGGAAAACAGGTGAACTCCACAGCTTAAGATATTTGTCTGCCATATAAATGTGGGTGCTGCAGAAATAAGCTATGTTTTTACGGACAATATTATCATCGTGTATCGCCGTGCAAATACCTAGCAATACGATTTTCTGAACAAGAAAATGAGTGTTATAAATGTTATTCATATTTCATGTATGAATAAGTTTATGATCTCAGTCCCTCCTGTAAGATGTAAAAATGTCAGAAATAGGAATCGCCATAAAGAGGGTGCTGAATCCAAAAATGTACCCAATCATCGGAAGGAGCATTAACCGAGACTCTCACACACACACACACACACACACACACACACACACACACACACACACACACACACACACACACACACACACACACACACACACACACACACACACACACACACACACACACACACACACACACACACACACACACACACACACACACACACACACACACACACACACACACACACACACACACACACACACATACACACACACACATACGTGCATATCCTGGTTTGTGAGCCATTGTGTAAAAATACCGGTATACGAGGACACTATTAACCGATTGGGATAGGATGTTAAGCTGTTCTCTGAATATGTGTGGCGCTAAGGAGATAACTGTCGGCCAAGTTGAACTCGGGTAAATTATAAGGGCGCTGACATCTGGTCTTTTGAGTGCTTCTGACTCCACGACTGTTTATGTGGTACTGGTGTAACATTATGAGGTCGTATGTGTGTGTTGTAAAGAAACCGGAGGTTGGGTGTGTTGCTAGGGGGTCGCGTGTGTATGCCGCTAAGAGGTCGCGTGTGTGTGCCGCTGGGAGGTTGCCTGTGTGTGCCGCTAGGAGGTCACGTGTGTTTTGTTAGGAGGTTGCGTGTGTTTTGTAAAGAGGTCGTACGTGAGTGTTGTCAGGAGGTCGCGTGTGTGTTGTCAGGAGGTCGCATGTGTATTATAAGGAGGTCATACGTGAGTGTCGTCAGGAGGTCGCGTGTGTGTTGCAAGGAGGTCATCGTGAGTGTTGTTATGAGGTCGTCGTGTGTGTTGATAGGAGGTCGCGTATGTGTTGATAGGAGGTCGTAGGTGAGGTTTGTTAAAACGGTAGTGTGTGTTGCGAGGAAGTCGTGTCTGTGTGTATCGCCAAGAAGTTGTGTGTGTAATGCTAAGAGGCCCCAAGCGTGTGTTGGTTGCTATGAGGTCCGACGGGTGTGTGTCTCTAGGAGGTCCCACGCGTGTGTGTGTTACTAGGAGGTCCCATGCGTGTGTGTGTTTGCTAAGAGGTCCCACGCGTGTGAGTGTTGCCTAGTACGTCCGATGCGTGTGTGTTGCTATGATGTCGTGAGTGTATTGGTAGGAGGTCGCGCGGATGTTGCTAAGATATCGTGTATTCGTGAAGTGTGTAGTGAAGTGGCACCGCTTCTACAAGGATATTGCCTTATGTCAAAACAAGTATGTTTGGTTATGTTACCAATCTCAGAATGCTTTGGATCAAGCTGGTCTGGTTCTCGAGTTTGGTTTGCATATGCTCGGTCCCGGGTTCCGATTATGATCCAATGTATATAAAAAGTATATCAATTGTACAAGATTGACTGATCCAAACATAGGTATCATGTTCTGTAAGCTATGTATCGCGCAAAGATAATGAAAAGCCGCATCGTCTGCATGAAAGCATCACCCCCATTAAACCACTTATGAGCCTGACTAAAGCGGCATGTTCTCTCCTGCTAAAAGAAGGCTCTAGTCCTCTTCAATGTTTTTTGTATATCTAATCTTGAAATTGAATGTACATGGTGATATATAAAGTAATACATACCCCGCTGTACAATTGCATTGATGCGCAACTTACTCTCCTGCACATGCCCTTGAGTAGAAAAAATCATAACCTCGCTCATTTCCGCTCTTCATAACCGACACAATAAGCGGACCGCTCAAAATAAAGATAAACAATAAACATCTTCAAGATGCTATTGTTTGACCAAGGTCCGGTGAGCGCCGTATGAGGGCTTAGCAAATCCGACAAAGGAGGCGGCAACTTTCGCGAAAAACTGCTTGCAAGCCCATTGTTTTACAAGAGCGTGACAATCAGAAGAAGTCGAGGTGTAGGGGCTCACGGACATGGAGATTAACTGGTTGTCCAATTTGTAACCGCTGAGTTACTCATCTATCCGATTAGATAAACGCTGCACTCCAAGGACAATGTCATATTTCCTAAGCGTGCTGAGAGAGATTGATTGAGTCTTTATATGGAAGATGAGCTTAGCAGACGATGTCATGTAATCGTCTGCCAGACGACTTAATTATTTCCGCGCTATCCTCGGTCTCACGGCGAGAGATCTTGCGGATGATCTGCATGAAATTATATTGCAGTTAATCAATGATGGACAATAAGTCTGTTTATTTCTATGCGGTATGCTTGTCTATGTACCTATATCAGTAAGTACGTGGGTAATAGAAGAACCGATGAACATATCCTCCGCAATGTCTTTATACTTTTTGATATTTCTATTTGCTAATTATTCCTGTAAACAGAGCGCGTGCATTTTAAGATCAGAGTCAAAAGCAGTTGCATTCTAGACGAATGCTGCCGATCAATGTGCATTGGTTCATGAAAAATAAAAACTTCAATGAAATAGAGCATTGACGAATTATGATCAATGTTTCTGTCGGTATTGTAATTGAATATCCATTTCGTTGGGGATGGTCTTTCTTACTTATACTAGCATTTAATAAAACAACCATACTGATTCTTTTTCGACCGATTAGCAATGATATAACAAAACAAAACGATGACACCAGCTGTGTTAATGGCCTTTTGGTAGGTTTGATATCTTGTATTGGACGGTACGTGAATGTAACCGATATATGGCACAGGGTACACACTACAATATATCCGAATCTGAAAACAAGCGCGATAATACAAGAAAATGGTACAGCTGCGCATGCTTAGTCACCCGTCTAGACCACTATTCATTTAAATATAAATGTTGACAATATTTGGAGGCTGCTTCAAAGCGCCTTTATCGATTAATCCTCGATAATTTTATGTTCCGCATGATCGGATTGTAAGTGAGTCATTCTAGCAACTACAGAAAAATGGGAGCAAAATGAACATTTCTCCAAATCGCCAAAATATGCATCTTTAACATTGGTTAAAAACAATTAATTCTTGTTCGCTTTGCCTTGCGATTGCAATGCATCACTAGCTTTTCATGCTTCATTCAATCTTAAGAGATGATGACTCAAAACGACAAGTCTTACATAACTTGTGACTGTAAACATCTCTCCCAGGGACGCGCGGAAGCTTGATGTCGGGAATATGGTGCTTATGGTCTAAACAACGAGAGGCTTGTTGGAAATTTTCTTAAGCAAACAATATATTCAGATAAAACAGATTAATTTCAAATCGGAACTTATTTGCTCAGCTCTGGTTATGTAAAGAAGTATATCGGAAGATACTTTTTAAATTGAGACCTGCACTAAACCTAGCAACGTATATTCATCTCACGATTAGATTTAATTGGCGTTGAAAATTTACAGAACTGCGTCCAAATAGTCTCAAAATCTCTACCTCGTTACTAAGTGTCATACAGCTGCTAGCTTAGGATAGGGCGTGGAATGCTGGTCTCTATTGGTGTTCATAAAGGCCCGCAAGTGAGGTAATTGACATTTTTTCTTGTCTTCGGTAATGTTTCATCGCAAATAAGGCTGGAGAATTAAGAAGCACATACATGGAATGGCTTGAAGTGTAAAAAATGAACGTAGCATTCAATACGTTTATGTGAGGCCAATACAATGTGTCGTCCACCAAGCGGGAACCCGCTCTTTCACAATACTCCCTCAGAGCTGGTGAATAACTTAATCACAGTCCTGATTTGTTGGAGGGTAGTCTTGAAACATCACAAGTAGTAACGCCATTTTTCACCTTGTCATGAATATACAACACACAATTATTAGGATTAGAATAAGCCTGCATGCACGATATATGAACGAAATTACAGAGATTATGGCTAGCGAAACATGAGCTGGTGAGTAGTGGGATGAGTGATGAAATCCAAACAAATATTTCGAGGCATTAACGAAGATGCATGGAGATTTATACTTTCACTTGGTCTCTAGCAATAGTTCGAATACGATAGTGTTTTTTCCAGTATATGTCGAGTTGCATGATGCATGAGCTCGACTGCGCTACTATTTATTATTGCAGTAGTCAATTGGGCTACATGGGCTAAATGCGGCATCGATATATTGATCAAGTGGTATTCATCTTTTCGTTGGTAATCTAAAGAGGAAAGGTAGTGCATAAGTGATACTTGGTCGGAAGGGTAGGCTTTACTCAAGTGTGCCAGGTTGCAATTATATATGCCGTTTTTACAGTCACTGGATAGAAGTAGGTTGATTTAACTACTTATATGGGAAGTTTTAGGGTACCTTAATATGGTAATGATTTACACCACAACGTCCATTATAGAAACTTATCGGTGTACCAGCAAGGTCTAAAGGCTTATCTCAAAACAGCATGTACAAAGTAACGCCAAATAAACAGGTAAATCAAGCACAATCCGGCGCTTGCTATATCGTTTTATCGACTAGACACCCCTTATCCTATGTATAGTATTCAGCCCTGAAGCGACGCATGCACTACCAATAATCACTTACAGTATATACGAGTGAGTGCATGTAAATACAATATATAATTACCTGCAGCTAATGTATGATATTTATATTCCTACAGCTCCAAGTGATTTGGAATTCCTTCGGGTAAATATGTTTTACGCATATATATATATATATATATATATATATATATATATATATATATATATATATATATATATATATATATATATATATATATATATATATATATATATATATATATATATATATATATATATATATATATATATGCATATATATATATAAATGCATATATATATACAACAAAATATATATATATTTATATATATATATTTATATATATATATATATATATGTATATATATGATTATTTATATATTTACATATATATATATGTGTATATATAAGCCTGCATGCACGATATATGAACGAAATTACAGAGATTATGGCTAGCGGCATGTAGAAAAAAAACCAGCTCCTTGCGAAATGTGAGCTGGTGACAGAGTAGTGGGATGAGTGATCCGAAATCCAAAGACATATTTTGAGGCATTGACAATGGTTGTCTAGTATTCGCAGGATAGAATTTGTGTGATTGAAGCTCCAGTTAATTACCTTAATGCCACAGAAAATTCGCTTTAACTGACCTCGCATTATCATCTATTATTGTACTTTCGACTAAAATGTTATAGATGCCGAGCAGCTTTTTGAATTCCCGAGCCCAATATAACTTATTACGTTGTTTGAATTGAACATCACTCATCGTCTTTTGAAGTTGCATGATAATATATCATAGCCATTTTTGAATAATCTATTGCTTTTTGCCTTGCCTGTAAAACCGAATACACTTCAATCCTAACGCTAATGTAGTCATTTTAGATCTTAATGATCACACTGCGCCATAAGAAGCACAACATCATATAGGTCCGGTGTGTATAACCTGCTATTGAACGATTCAAAACTGCAATTTATCATCTGCGAATTTAAAGTGAAATTATTGAATGGTACGGTTAGTACGGATGATTGCGTAAGTCAATCATGTGGGCCACGTAAATGCCGCTTAAAAACTTATCAGGCATTATATATATATATATATATATATATATATATGTGTAATTAGGTAAAGCCTTTATATTCCTTCTTCCCCTTAGGTCAGTATGATTTTAAAGTTGATATCTATATATCAATTTGGACGTATATTAGCCTATTTATTATGACAGGGCAATATATTATACAGGCCGTTTTTCATCCGACCGCACTTCTCAATTTGATGGATGTGTGAGAATCGATCGATTGCTCTGTTGAATGATTTATGAGCCTAACGCTACATATGCGTGAGACAGGTTTCTGCATCTGGTCGTTAACGTCACACTCATCAGTCACCGAGAAGATAAGTTACCGTTACAAATGACCATCAAAGAATGCTTTCGCAAACGGTTTATGTATCCATTGCTTTTATTACCTTCATACCGTTGTTTATGGCCCTAACTGTCATATAATTGAGCCTGCATCACGAGTCTGAACATTTTGGCTGATTTACATGATCAGCGAACTCTGAGCCGGGTCTTTACATCTTTATCATCGTATATGGTTTTCTAAACATATATTTATTTTGACGAATACATTATATGTTAAATATTACCCAAGAATAAAATACGCACGTATTATATTCAATGGAAAAGTTCTCCGTTTAATTGAATATTGAAGTACGGAGTTGTAGTACGTGGAATTAATTTGATTTGGTACACAAGTAGCAAGGTGAATGCACGGTTGTGCCATTGCATATATGATATTCCGCGAAACTAAAATATACCCAACGAAGGAAATGTGGATACGGTATGTTATTGACTGCCTTGGAATGCTTTTGATTACACATGGTAAAAGTTACATGTAAAGCGCCTGAAAATAACGCTATCTGTAAAGTAGATGATTAAGAAGTAATCTGTCTAAGTGCTCATATATGCTGTTATTTGTAAGGAAAAGAAGCGGTATGTCGCTAGAGTGGCGTAAACATTGGACAAACCACTGTCCAAAACATGTCTGCATCCACACAGAGTGTAATTCATCTATCAATCTGCCGAAGAATTGTGGCAAACACTTTGCTTTGTGATTCTTGAGAAACCACCAATCTACATATATTAGTCAAGCATAAACTCAAAGATTAATTAAATCTTGAGATAGCGGCGTCTGCGATTCTCTATCAAGAATTCGCATAAGGGCCATGAACAAAGTAATACTGGAAGCCTCAAACGACATTGTTATATGAATCCGTTGATCCCTCATGGTTACTTAAACCTGATGAACAGTGGTTGCATATTAGGGGAGCAAATCAGTGTTGCTTGAAATGGGATACGAGCCCGATGTTTTGAGCTACAGCTGTTTCAATTGATGGCACACCATGGCACACCATGCAGTGCAGTCCAGCGATTATGGAAAAATCCACGCGTAATGTATTTGCAGGTATGACGTGGAATGTCGACTGAATAAAGGGTCATTCGTCACAGACAGCTTTATGTGTCCGGCTTCAGACTTGCTGAATGGAATTTTCGCAATGACGTATGTGCTCATAGGGTTGTCGTTATGTATTGTTAAACAACATTCACCTCTCCCATCTATTGTAGATAAATTGCATTCATTCTACATTTTTGAATGATATCTATCAATATCTTATCGTTCATATTCATAAGCCACTTTGCATGGAACATTTCGTCCTCGTGCGTAGGAGGCAATGTTACCATGGTTATTTAGCACTATTAATGGTTCCACTCAGTTCCATCGTAAGAATTGGTAATCATACCATAGGTATCATCAGAGGCAGGTAGTGCATGTTAAATGTAACCCACCAAAGCGAGTGTGCTGTAAATTCATAGAAAGTATGTATGTAATATGCGAGAGACGGACACACACACAAGCATTAGCGTCGGTACAATTAGAAACGATTGGCAATGACCCTCTGAGTGGTAATCATACGAAGATATCAGAAGATATGCAGGGCATGATGGTACTTGCATTGTGTGCTTTGACGTAACAGAGGTGACCCTGTAAGAAACCCAAGTGATGCTGGCATATGGTCGATTACATAAGACCTGTGACACATCGGTTACTGACTATTTCTATCCTGTCAGTACAAATATACTATGGGCTTAGCAGCGGCCAATATGTTGCGACACAAGCGATAGTACAATGTTATGCATCAGTGTGTACTGCACATCATCTCAGAAACTCTACGCTCAGACGAAGTGTGTACGCTATACCATGGTTTACATCAAAGCTGCTCATTTCAAGATATTACTCGTACCTAATAATAATAGACGCTCGAAAATGCAATAATCCCTGTTGCTTTGTGCCACTCCATGATTAATTCATCCTTGCAGACTGAGATTATTGCACATGGTTAGTTTTCTACATACGCTTACAATCTTTTTTGCTATCCGTAGTTAAATGAAGGTTTTTTGGAGACTAATACACATGAACTGTTGGATAACGAGGCACAGTTAGTGTCTTAATTATGTTCTCTATAGTTGTTTTTCACCACTTATGATACTTTTTGTATGTGCCAAGCATCTGCATTAAGCAGATCAACATAGCATAAGTCCGCGGGCGATACATGATGAGTCATTCGTGTTTTCTAGGCAAATCTATGCACTTATTTGTTGCACCAAACCTCGCTATGTCTAAAGACGAGATGCTGATGTGATTCGCAGCACTCATTGCTGAAGTCAATCTTTGTATAGACCCCTTGTTTTACGGTTGCACTTAAAAAATGTTTGTTCACTGGACAAAAGCATTCGAATCTGAATAGTTTTGCTTAATGTCACAAGAGTAGCTTTATCATATATGTGCTATGCATATGATTTGGATCAGATCTCATTTAATGAAAATCCGGAAAGATCTTCTGATAAAACTAATGAATCAGCTTGCATAGAAACGCAAGAAATTGTCATCCTTTTTTGTGCACATAGTTGCACGAATGCACTTTGAATATTTATACATTGCTACCCTAATCTTCACATCGTGTGTACATCAAAATGGTCAGTTTGCTTTTTGGTCACGCAAAGTCTCTGTATCATAAACAAAGAGACAGTTCTCAGAAAATGCCACTGCCAGACTTATCCTTGCATATGTTGCCTATAGTTAGAATAGACGTGACCATTTTTTATCATTGGTAAGCGTTCGCAGAAGCCGTGAGCCCTACTTTTCGCTCCCGAGGAAACTGATATCACAATGTTGGCGTTCTTACTACACACAAATTCAGCTTATAAATATCACCAATGTTGACCCAAATCGATTGCGAACCTTAAACATTAGTCAGACATCTCATCCGGGAAATCTGACATATATATCCGGCCTTATGTGCTACCGATTTAGGCAGGTCAATGTATAGTAAATAACTAGATGTTGAAGGAAGACATTGGTCTGATCATTTTATATCAATTGTCTTTCCGATTCATTTGTGAGTCATTGTATATGCTTCTTCAAAGATCATACGTCATAGCGAATCTGCTTACCTTTTTGCCGATACTAACTGGACATTCATAATAGCGATGTTGACAAACAGTATGCATTTAGTATGTAGGCATACGCCAGATTACAACATACAGTTACATGCTTTCTCATTCCGGACGGAAATATAACAAAGAACATTTTTCAATTAATGGTTTCCAAATACACAAGTAAACAGTACTAGACCGTGATGTTGCCGTGATGTTGTGTTCTCACTTGACCATATGCCAGCATATTTTATCATCTTTCCTAGCCATTGTGATATTTTTTTACGAAACTTTTAGCAGCAATGACGTACGGTGCTTCATGTTAACTGCTGAATCTTTGCTCCTAAAAGTTTGGTGCCTTAATAACGACATGAAAGTTGTTGTCATAATTATTTAATATTTACTACAAGGAAGAGAAAATGGCCAATTAAATCATTAAATCATTGGATATTGTTCACAAAAAAAGCTCGTGATAATCTGCTTTCGTATATCGCGAGTCGCCATGTTCTTATGAAGATTTAACATAACAATAAGTTATAATACAACGCATCTTGTCTATTCACTATAAGTGTGATAGAAGATCGTGACAGTGAATCTGACTACTAGGGATCGGACAGGATGTGAAATATTTTTGATTATGCTGACGATCTGTCGGTACGGGTGCACTCAATAATGAGATATTTCGCGATTCAAGTTGCAATGAAACATCTTTATCCGACTAATGTTTTTTTGAATCAGCTGTAGCAATATTGAAATAAAAATGTTTTTTCACAATTCACGCCTTGCAACCGGTTAGCCCCTGTGATTTTGTTATGCACAACTATTAATGTTAGTAAGACATATATATTTGTGGTTGCTAATAGGGGGGGGGGCGTGTGTGTACTTTTATAGGTGTAGCCTAGTCTGCGTCCCAGACTCCAGGGGTTCCGATACGCTTCTCGCCCTAGAGACAATGTCTTAAACTGGCGCGTCCGAATATTCATTAGACACGTTCGTTAATCTTCGTGACCAATGAACGCAAATGTTGTGACCCGGATTGACCTTAATTGCGCGTGTCTGGCTCATGAAACTGGCTTGTGATACACACCCAGTGTTGTTGTGGTCTGCGTCCAATGAGAACACATTGAATGTCTTCTGGAATTATAGGGCGTCCCAAAAGTTCAAATTGGCACCACAACAAGCGCTTTAGTCGCTTAGCTGCACGATAGTATGTTTACGTAATAGTCAGTTAAAAAAACCCAGTTGTGTGTCTGCTTCCCGAGCCGACTGTGGGACTAACGGTGCCACTCAGCGTGAAACAACAAATTGGGGTGTTGTAGAATGTTTGCCCGGCTCATAAAAATCACTCGTCAGGTTGGACAAGTTCTTCGGAAATTGTAGAACTGACCAATGAGATACAACGACTCAAAAGTACCCGAGAGTGACCGAGAGACACGGCTTGTGATTGGAGCATCCCAAATCTCGTCCAGTTCAAGACGCTATCGTCCCCTAGACGTGATGGCGAGACTATTGAATATCAGTAACATGTAAACAGCGCCCGCAACCATCAGGCTAGGGGATTTTGACTAGGAGTAGCCATTGTTTGGCTAGATTTATCTGAGGTAAACTATTATTCCTACATTTCTGCAGACTATACGATGAAAAGAAGCCTATCGTATGCCCGTGAATTGCTTTAGACCGGAATGCTAAGTGAAAGGATCTCAACGTGCAAAATTACTTGGGACTGGTTTGTTGTGCAAAAGATGTGCAGCAACACAGAAAAGGACTGAGTATGCAACGCAGTGGCGCTTTTCGTAACACGAGAGGATCACCTTTAATATAAATGCAACGAACATCAATCAATAACGTAATCAAATGTAAATCGCCAGCATGTAATTCATCATACATTTATGATTGAAATGATGATTGAAAATGCTACATGAATTGATGAGAGAATTTGTGAACAATAAATTATAGTCTTTAACTTGCATTTATGGAATGCCTTCATTGTCGAACAACGTAACGCTGTTGTAACGAATGCAACAAGAATATATCTGGCTAGCTTATTGTAATAGTACATGACGATTAGAATAATGACATGTGATAATATCAAGAACCCATTTCAGGTCGCCTTAATTTCTCGGTGTTGCCGTATAGCCATAAATTTCACACAATATAACAAATACAACAGAAGCAAAATATCCAACTAAAGTTATCTGCAGTAATATTTCTGATTAATGCTTTGACGAAGCGAGCCGCTTACCTATTCATTAGCAGCTGTACAATCATATTGTAATAGATATACCTTAAGCTTTCTAGCTGAATATATCTGGTTCAGCCCAGCTCGTTTGGGCTCGGGTTTCGAATAAGTTCACTGGATAATTCTTAAAGGAACAAAATGCTTATTTTAGGTTGTTACATATTTCGGTGGAATATTAGGTCCTAGTGATTGAGTAGATGGATCCTTTACTATTCCTGCTAGACAGCATTTTGATTCGGATTTCAATTAATCACGAGGTTTGTTCAGCCTTTTTCAATCAATCGGCTGATAAAGGTGGGGTAACGGATGGACTTATTCATTACTTTGAAATGGCCGTGCAAGTAGAATTTAGATGGTACATAGTTGTATTGTTAAAACGAATGTTTGTGGTGTGTATCGAACTTGCAATAGCAGTTCATCGGAATCGAATGAGTTATATATAGAAACTATGTAAATCATTCAAGTCGTAATTGACGACGCTAATAATAATCTGTGCCATAAATGCCGCACTTCGTGATCATAATACTATGTGAAATCGCTTGAGTTGTTCTCATGAAATTGACAGAGCACTCGAAGTGTGTAATTGACTGTGAACCTTTCGTCAATCAGTGAGGAGTTATGTTCACATTGTATCTTCGATATGGAATGATACCTTTGACTTTCACAAAAGCGATAGCTGTGCCAACCAGGAAAAATTCCTCCGCAGACTAATCAATCTCTAAAAGACATCGACCTATTGTTGTTTCTACCAGTTTGTCAAAATTAATCGAAATTTAAGTGCTTGAGGAATGTGGTTGCAGCGCACAGCTTGAATTTGCTTCAGCAGGGGGAACCAATATGGCCATTTCACTATTGCATGATGTCGCTACTTATTCAATCAATGGCTGCACCCCCATCTACGCCTGTTTGTTGGATGCTCAGCCTACATTGGATGCGATTCCATGCTCAATTCTGCTTAGTTGCTATTGGTGTGCTGTCTAATGTTTGTGGGAGAGTGATACGCGTAGCGCACATGAATACCATTGTACATGTTCGATGGAATCGATATTGAGCGAGTCGATACGCGTGATGAGGGGAAGCGACAGTGCGGTAATTTCTCGTCTATATGTTTTATATCGATTACCAATATATGAGCTTTCACATACAGTTCGCGGGATCGTCAGTTGTCACAGTTTGGCGATCAATCCTGACAAATTACCGCTATATTGTAGATGCGCATAGACAATTCGGCCAAGGCTTCTTGACAGGAAAGTGAAAGTGTTTGAATTGGGCGCTAGGTCCTGTAAATGTGCTGTTCTCGACCTGCGGGGAGCAGCGCAACACCTAGAGGTCACATTATCTCCACCCCCCAACCGCCATTGTAAGATTAAGTATTTTTTTTATCAGCCCCATATTATCCTATCTTTTCTTGCCGTTTCCAATGTGTTCCGCGTTCAAATTGCAAATGACAAATTGTTAGATAATACTCAGGCGAAACGCTCAAAGAGCTCCCGACTGAAGGCCCTTCAAGTAAGCGACATCTTCGATCTCTGAAGCATGAACAGCCATGATCTTATGCGGTCGCGTCTCATTAATATCGAAAGGGTATGAGTATCTACTCGTATTTTGTCAAACTGTAGCGAGTGTACGCTTGTCAAGCGTTTTAGTCACATATGCCAGTGTAAGATTAAGTATGTTTTTTATCAATTCATGTTTGATGAAAAATACTGCGGTCTGCGCCAACAATGAAAGCCCTAGTTTCGAATTATAGTCTAGTCAACTCTTTTAAGCACAGTTTTACTTATTTAACAATTGTTAAAAGAATTTTGGATCTTAAATTTCTTTTTCTGTGTGCCATAAAGTATGCATATTCGTATCGTATTGTAGGTCCGTGGATGACGACGTTGTAGAGGGGATGGGGTGTCGGTATATACACATGTATGTGTCTGCTGCTACTTAGCGAGTGTCCCTGTGATAGATGCTCTGAGTTTTTATGTAAAAGTGGAGCTGAACATGTGATATATCGTTCGATAGCTTTGAATGTTTTGGAGGTAACGATGTCAGGAAGGTAGGAAGTAGTGGTATTTCAGATATGACATGTACAGACGGTTGCAAGAAAAGCGTCACATTCCTTTTTGTCAGTAGTGTTCATTAGAGGTATTGCCTTGTAATGAAATCCATAACGAATAAGATGGACTTAAAGCGTAATCCAATATGTAGGTGACTGATAGTACTTGGTGAAGAGAAGGATTGGTGCATATGACCTGCGTGATGCAATGGAAAAAAGTAGATATGAGACAATGAATTAATACTCGTCGTTCTTGACGGCAGTTAAGAGTAAGAGAATGTAGCAATAAGACTTATGTCACGTTGCGTCTAGTGACTGGTTTGTTACTCTATGGCGGTTGTGTATTTCTTTACATCTACCAATAGGAGACATTTGTGATGGATCAATCAAACATGGCATTGAAACATTAAAGTGAGAACTTTTGCAAATGTACTACCATGAAAAGCAGAACGTCCCTTTTTAAAATATAAATACTTTCGTCTTGCTTATATATCCTATTGCGTAAAAAAGAACTTTACCCATATTGGAGGGTGTCATAAACATTGTGTCACCTGGAAGGCAGAAAAGAACAGAGAAGAAGGTGTTGCCCACAACAGTTGGTAATAAAATGGCTTAAACCAAGCGATCTATAATTCTGAGCTCAAATTATCGTGACATTCGTTGCCTTAATGTATAGACTTAGCATCTACAATGCCTTCTATAGAGAGTGTATTGCCCACGCAGGCATATTTCCGCGGCTTGAATGACCTAGCTAGCGCTTTGTACACTATGAACATAACGGCTTGTTTGTTCGTTTAGGGATCTAGCAACTTGATGTGCTTCGTACACATAATTTTTACCTACGCAGACACATAAAGAGCACGACGCACTATTTATGATCATGTAAAAGGTGAAGGGGCGCAGCATCGAATGAAAGTAGATGACGGATCATCTGATAGCAATAGCCGAAAGGAATAACCGCCGCTTTGACATTTCAATGTAGCTCATGTGTCGCGAGGAACAGCCATTGGGTTGTTAATATAAATGTTAGCTGTAGGAGATTTTATGACACATTGAAAATTGAAAAAAAATCAGATTGACAACGAAAGCCATAGATAGGGTTTGATGTCGTGATGTAATATTCAATCAATATACCACACATCTACAAAACCCATTATTGGTGCGGGTGGTTTTTGTATAGTGTTGATTTTTACCTTGAGCATGCGTCACAAAAAGAGCACGTCTTGTTCTATGTTCAACATTATAAGCGCCATTAAGTCTGCACGAAACTTATGTCTATTTGTCATGTACAGTCGTTAACCGTTTCTTTTCCGTACAAAAGCTTATCTCCATCGAACATCGTGCTGAATTCAAATATGGCTGCGGCAAATCACTTGACTGCAATATATCTTCTTAACCTCCTTTCTTTCGAGCTCAGGGCGTCGCTTTAAGATAAGCCGCTCGTAGCGGCACGGCAAATCGTCGATAAGCCTTTGGCACGATATATTCAGTTTAATAAATCAAAGCATATTCAAAGACGATATCACTGCCTGTGATGATTCCTAGATATCTGCGATACGAAGCACCATGCGGTATTATAATACTCATAAATTTTGTAGACAATGTTTTAGTTTGTTTCATAGTATATGTAAACAAGAAACAATCCATACTAGCCCTGGACAATTCGAATGAGCTTTCTGATTCATGCGATGAGAAAGTATGCAGGGACATTCTATCGTGTACGATCTGGCAATTTTGGTCCAGCTATTAGTAACGGTTATCAGTTCTCCACGGTACTTTGGGCAGATGATAAGTATTATGGATAGGCTTGTTGATGTATTAAGCGCCCATTCATTTACCCGATTATTTATTAATGCCTATTCAATGTTATTTTATTAAAGCCGATATTGTATAATCCAGTGTTTGTCAGCCATATACATACTTGCATATGTATAACTCGAAAATTATCTCGACCTGGTATAAAATATATAGTAGATAATGCTGTGTAGCATATAGTTTGTTGGTGTATGAACGGGTCGTTCAAGCATATTTAGCATTAACGGCTGAGCAGACACCCTGTTGCACATAATTGTTTCAATGACATTTAGTTGAGAATAGGAAAACCTATACACCCCACAGCAGTTGTTATATAACCACCTGAGCCGACATACAACCTGACATGTGGCATGAAATGTTGCAATCTGTGGGTGGAAATTACAAAAAGCCGAACCGTAATTTAGCGGCTTAGAATATAACCCGAGATTCGTCATGTAATTTAATACCATACGTTGATTTGCCTTAAGTTGAACGCCATCTCGTGGAGAATAGATGCAAGAACCTTGTCTCAAATGCTGGATAGTTTCGTCGAAAATTGCTGCACTTGCCTGCTCTTGACTATCTTTAATCAATCTAGCTGAAACTGTAGTCAAAAGTCGTGAGAGGTGTTATCCATAAGTAAGCCGTATGAGCTATTCAAATTAACCGGCCTTTCGTGTTTTTTGCATGTAAACAAAATAATTTCTATTCGTGTGAGATGGAATTCAGATATTTTATGTCCGTAGGTATTATACAATGCAGTGCATTGCCGAAACCCGCGCGTCAGTGGATATGATATGGACAGCCTTTGTCAATATTGAACTAAGTATCAGGTCAAGAGTCGCTGGTGAAGGGCAAGCGAAAATGGGATGCCCAAACGACCTAGCTCTATGACAATAACTTCACCATGAAGTCTATGATCAAGTCTCGAATAGTAGGACGAGTACGAAATAAGATTCTAATGGTGGTCAACCAAATATATCCAGCACAGCATTTGTGCTTTTTTATGTCTGTGTAACGGTTAGTAACATATAATCAATACTTGTTATTTGTATTCTGTATTTAATCCTTATAATTTCTCATATAAGTCCACAAACTGCTGCAAGCTTATCTACAATTGCAGGAAGATATCTGTATGATTTCATCAAACAATTTTGGCAAGCATTTGTTCATCATTTATCGCCTGTAAGTAGCGTCGTCTGTAAGGACTCATTCACTATATGAAGACAAATAGATTACGTGCGTGGCGCGGCATTAGATACACTTGTTTATAACAGTATTAGTGATACACTTGTACGTGAAGTAACCGGTGATATGATTACAATCTTTGTGATAGTACCGAGCTCTGAGCTAGTCATGACACCATCTTAATGCTAACACTGTTAAAGGTTTATGGGGTGATTTTCTAATGCAGTGATGTTAACTTACATTACTGTAGTCAGTGGTACTAGATTACATATCTAATAATTATGAACATGTCAAGGTAAAACCATTTCTAACAGCTTTAAGCTGTATGGTGGAAATACCTAACCTGGCAAATCTTAATTGATGCAGACCGATTTTATAATGCAATTATATTGATAATAACATGTTTGCCTTCCTACTTTTATATGCTGTTTTATGCGACACCGTTGAGTCCCTGTCGGTTTTCTTCGAAACTTTCAATGATGTAGGTCCCGCAAGATAAATACACTGTATGCTGCAGCGGGGCCAATTCGATAAGAAGCCGATTTGATAGTTTCGGTTATTCATCACGCGCCTCAGGCGTTCACATGTTGGCATTGAAGACAGTTTCAATACTGTATGGCACTGCACAAGTAGTGGATAGGTCAGCGAGAGATAACGACGTTTTAAACAGATATGCGTTTTGAACTGACATTCATCATATAGCCTGCTAGAGAAATATTGCTTGTGATTGCTTGGGATTATCTTATGTATGTGTTGTGCGTGTTGACGTTACAGAAGCTTGAGTAATGGTTCTTGTTTGCCGGCACGATAATGTTGAAGGACAAGTTACATTTTACTGCCATAAAAACTTGTCTCTCGGACAGGTGGTTTCATCATTGCCTTTCCACAAACTACAAACTCTGAACAACACTCGCTCATAACGGGGTGTTTTTAGAATAAGAGGATGACATGAATCATAAGACCATATACCATTTAAGCAATTCGATTCTAAAGTATAAGCTTACTAACATTGTATGATGTTGTTCTTACTACGTATGAGCAACCCCCTCCCCCTACCCCTCCCCCCCTACCCCTCCCAACCAAAAAAGCAAAACATAAATTCCACGATTTACACAAATCACGTTGATGTAAAATCTAGGCTCACCATAAAAGCAATTCGTGAAGGGAAATGCCACGTGTGCATCATGACTCGCCGTGGGAATGCTTTACTTGCCTCTTCGAAATTGACATCTATAAATCTTGCCGACCTGATACCACTATATCTTGCTTGACAGGGCAATAAATCATGTTCGTCTTCCACCATAGAGCGACTGTTAATAATTTGAAAGACTTTTGGTGAATGATTTTCGACAGGAAATTGATCAAAAGATATCAGATTTGGAATAGAATAATATAAAATAGGAAAACAGAATAGATGAGACTAAACAACTCAGTAGCAGTATTTCCGTAAAATCTAAAAACAAAATAAAAAAATTACCTTTCTAAAAAAGACTGCATGTTAATGTCAATAATGACATTGAGAGCGTCCGCCAGATGTCCTTATTATAAGAACTAGCAAACACTTATCAAGAGAAAAGTTCATGACAAACAGGTCCAAGCTGAAGTGATCTGGAATCTGTAAAAACGACGTCTTGAGAAAAATCAGACAGGAACTCGCCTAGAGTGCCGGCGGTTACAAGAGAGGTTGAGATTGATTGACGCCGAGAGGCTTAGAAATACATAAAACTAAACAAAAATACTATGAAGCAAATAGTGGCAAAAATTAATTGAAACTAAATGCTAGGGGCTAATAACCTTATCATCGACAGCTGTCATCCTCCACCCCACTATACACCCGCGCACTGATTTCGCCCACGAAACAATACATTCGATGTCACACTGTGAATATATATATGAAGAGATTATACAGGAGCGAAAACGTTTGTCTCGTTAACTGCCGATAATACCAGAGATAATCCTTAAAATTGCGGTTATTTTGCTATCCTAGCTCTTGTCGCTTTCCTCCTAAAACTGAAATATCTTTCTAATGGGCTGTAACAATGTTATCTATTAAATAGGTTAGTGCTATGTTAGTACAGGGTTCTCCCGAAACCCATACTGATGGTCATACAATATATCATGTTTGGTTACAAAGTCCACCAACCTGTTTCACATTAGTCGCTCCAATATTTTTGAGATGCATGGGAGAACGGAAACGGGTCTTTAAATAACTAATTATACTTTTGTCGCCACTCTCATATAATAGAGTGACACGCATAATTTTTGTCTTCCGTAGGCACAACGCCTAGTTGGAGTGAAAGGTTTAGAATATGAGGCAATTCATTATGTTTGTTAACTCATTTGTATTAGTACTTCTCAAAATGATGGAATTGCCGATCGTTTAATGTACTACAGGCTTTCTTTTATTGAAAGCATTCTTTATAAGATCCCCTGATAATCGCAAGTTACTTCTATTCCGTTCAAATACATAATCAGGATACTTAATTCTATTTAGGTACAGTTCGTTTTTAATTTTAATTGACCTTCTCAATCAAGCTGTTAACGATCTATGCCTTGTTTTATACAAAGATTTATGACCTTTGCGGTCATAGTGGTCCCAGAATACGCTATGAAAACGAGTATATGATGCGTGCGCATTGTCAGATTGTATAACATCATCCCATTTGATGCATGTTAACGCTGCTTTGAATCTGTTTATATTGTCTATATTTTACCATCCCGGGAGGAGGCTGTCGTTTACCTTCAAGATCCATATAAAACATAGGGAAACGATCACTGATGTCGGTGCAGCAAATACCCATTAGATCTGCTCTGTTTGGTTAATAGTTACCAAATATGTTAACGATTATCTATTGGTTCACCTCTGATGATGTTGACCACTCACACGTGACAAATGGCTCCCATTTGTAGCCTTTCAGACTACTCAGCTTTTCCATAAAATGTATGTCACGCTCTCGATGATGCAGCAAACAACAAGATACTCACATTTTTCAGTTTCCCGTACCTTACTAAACCAGAGGTACAGTTTACATAGCAAGAGGTTAATCCTTGTTTACTCAAATTTCAAAAATACGTGGAGCACCCAAAGAATATGGTTTGTCTTGAATCTGTTGTCTTTAAGACATTTGGGCGGGCCTGCATGCTCGACATATGACAAAAATGCGGAGCTTTTGACGAAAGGGCATATTAAAAAATGAGCAGCTCATGAGAAATGTGAGTTGGTGACAGACGTATAGTAGTGGAATAAGTGATAAAATCAAACATGTGCTTCGATAAATCGAATACGATATTGTTTTATTTAGTACATCGCGTTGCATGATGCATGTGCTCGACTGCTTTACTATTGTTATTGCAATACTGATACTCACAATATATACGCGTGAGTGCATGCAGATACAATATATAATTACCTGCCGTTGATGTGCGATAGTTGCGTTCCTTCTGCACCAAGTGATTTGGAATCCTTTCGGGTGAATATGTTAAAAGTAATATGCTTAATACCTTCCCTGAAACCAACAATTTTGCCAACCTATGCAGAAAGTGTTTGAATTAAAAGCTTTATCAGCTCTATGGTTGAATTGATCTAGTTTCTCTGACGCTGGTGACATGAATCATCTCAATATAACTTGCACCATTTTTTAATACCAATTGTACTTTCTCTAAACTTTGTATACGTTGATTAGTATAGTGATTTTAAGGTCGGTGTGCGTGTATGCGCTTATCAGCATACTAAAGCTATATACGATGCTCCACAATACTTTTCTCATTGTTTGGGGTCGTAAAATGTCAAGATGATATTTTCGATGTATTAGAAAGATTTAATCTAAATGGTAACTGATTGAACAATATTTTGGAGGTGTTTTTTAAGCTCAGCATTGGAACATAATAGCATAGTACCATAATAGAATACCACGGGTTTGAATAACAATTTGTCACCCATCAATCAACTTGCGCTAGTCATTTTCTACTGGTGAGGCTCATGATAAATGGGGAAAACAGGTGAACTTCACACTCTAAGATATTTGTCTGCCATATAAATGCGGGTGCTACAGAAATAAGCTATGTTTATACAGACCATATGATCGTCGTGTAATGCCGTGCAAGTACCTGACAATACGATTATACATAATACCCGAGCTGCCCAAGTATTTTGGCACAATTTAATCTTAATTTATAAAACCAGGAAAGAATATATACAATTATCAATAAATGCTTGATTAGTTGTACATGAACCCGCTACGAATCTCTAAACAACTAGCATTAACCAAGATATTTTATTTAATGACTGTAAGTTATATTCATGGATAAATAAGTCTATTATCTCAGTCCCTCGTGCAAGTTTTAATAATGAAAGAAATAGCAAACGCCAAACAGGTTATTGAACGTACCCACTCTTTGGAAGGAGCATTAACCGAGAATTTTCTTACACACACACACACACACACACACACACACACACACACACACACACACACACACACACACACACACACACACACACACACACACACACACACACACACACACACACACACACACACACACACACACACACACACACACACACACACACACACACACACAACATACAACTTGAATCGGAAAAGTAATATAGAATACAGTAAATGATATACATGTATATACTCTCGCATTCATAAATTATTCCTATATCTGAACATGCCAGACGCGTCGTTAACGCTAATTTTCCACCACACGTATTTGGTAATTAGGGATGACCGACATGTAAAGAAATTGCGAAGTGTATGGTTCAGGGCATAGTGCAATATAGTTCCCAGTAGAGAAGTGTTGGTTAGGGAGCCACGGTCAGTAAACGACGACAGAGATATGATAACATTTGCTAAAAAGTAGATTGATTTCTAGTACAAAGAGTCTGGAGGAATAGTGTAAATAAGCTGATTGTTAAATACCTAATTACCGCGGAACTATTGCCCGATATTTCATTGCTTTTCAAGCAATCACGAGATAGTAACCCGTCCTGTATTGCCATGTACATCGTGCAGCTTACACATTATCTCTTGCGTTTTACCTGTAAATCAAATACACTTCAATCCTAACGCCAATGTAGTCGTTATAAATGTTAAAGATCATAATATGTTGAAAGGGATCAACATCATATAGGTCCGGCGTATATATCCTTTTCTTAAGCATCAATGTTGCTGCTCAATGACTGATTTATAATTGCAATTTATCATCTGCAAATGTTTAAGTGAAAATATTGATTGGTACGGTTAAAACGTGAATGCCGCTTTGAAACTTATCAGGCATTATATACATGAGGTGATGTTAAGTGCCATTTTACACCAATACTTATATCAAACGACGCCCGACAATTGTGTTTTCATCAATCACCCAAGACTGGAATGCTTAGAAAGAGATCGATAGCCACTATTCCACTAGTTGATATCTGTATATCAATCTAGACTGATATCATCCTATATATCATGACAGGGCAATAAATTATACTGGCCGTTGTATGTACGACCACTCCTCACAATTTGACAGTTATGTAGGAATAAATCGATTGATCTGCTGAATGATTTATGAGCCTTATGCTACATATGCGTGATTGTGAGACAGATATAATGCATCATGTCGTTACCGTCACACTCACAAGTCACCGCGAAGATTAATAACCGGAACAAATGCTTAAATTGGTGACACGATCATTACACAAGACGAAATAAGAATCACGTTTGTAATGCAACTTGAGCCGGCTCATTATTTTGTGTTTTAAGGGCTCTGCTTGCCGAAGTATGCTATTATGCTGAAACAGTATTTGTGTTTGTGTAAGTGCATCAACAAAGTAGCAAATCGATTAGTGTGGCAATGTAGTTTCATAATGCATTAGCGGGTCAACATTTATAAGTGCATGGAAATACAGAAGCGTAATACCAGATTCGCTCCGCGTTCAGAGCAGCTGCGCTGAAAGGGAACAAAAATCTAAAAAAAATTAATGACAAAGTTCCGCTGCTTTCGCTAAAACATTGGCATATCTGCTGGCATGAGTTGTTTGGTATAGACCCTCACCACATAAGTTGCCAGCTATGAAGCAATTGCGTTGTGTACCTTCATTCTGTTGTTTATAGCTGTCTAAGAATTGAGCCTGATTCACGAGCTTAAAAATTTTGACTGATTTAATTGATCAGCGAACACACTGAGCCGGGTCTTTACATCTTTATAATCGGAGGTGATATTTCAAACATATATTTATTTTGAAGAATTTATTATATGTTGAATATTACAATATCGGAAACCCTTGAAAGCAACACGGATGAAATTTGATACTATACTTGATTGACTGCCTTGGATGTGCCAGAGTATCATTCTTACATTTAGATATAATGTTGAATGCTTTTGATTACACGTTGTAAAAGTTACAAAGTAAAGGCTAAATAAATAAAGCTATCTATGCATTCAGGAAAAAGTCGTTTAGATGCTTATGTGTGTTAATATGTGTAAGGAGAAGAAGCGGTCTGGCGAGCCAGACTGGCGTAACAGTTAGACAAAACACTGTGCAAAACATATCTGCATCCTCACATTATACATACCTCTGACGTTCTGCTGTTTATGTGAGAAATAATGTTCACAAGATAATGAGCACAGCTGTGAGTACCAAACTGGTGCAGCATCAACACTTCTATGCTATTGTCGTCTGCGACGCCTTGTATTGCTCAGTTCTTCATTATCTAGCTGCGTAGACCCAGGTGTTGTCTCCGCATGCTTCACGGACCGTGTAACTAGTACATTCTTTTTTTTATTGTTCTTCTTCTAAAACTACAATGTAAATATAATCTAAATCTATGCGCAATAATATGAGTTAAGGTGTGTGCGTATACGCTTATTTGTGTGTGGATGAGTTGTTGCGTGTTTATTAGACGCTAGAAAATGCAAAAATTGCGGTTGCTTTGTGCTGCTCCATGATTAAGTCATCCTTTCAGACTGAAGTTTGTGCACATGGTTCATGTTTAACATACGCTTGCAATCTCATTTGCAGATTTTGAATACCCTTACTAGTGGTGCATTTTTAGTGTCGATATTCCATTCTCTCAAGTTGTTCTTCACCATATAATACTTCTGGTATGTCCCGAGCATCAGTATCATGCAAATCAACATAGCGTAAGTCAGCCGTCGATACGTGATGAGTCAATCATGTTTTCGAGGCAAATCTATCTATCGATTTTGTCGAGATGCTGACACGATTCGCAGCACCCATTGCTGAAGTTAAATTTTGCATTGACCGCTTGTCCTACGGTTGCACTTTACACTACTAAATGGATAAAAGCACACGAATCTGAATAGTTTTACTCATTGTCTCAAGAGTAGCTTTATCATTTATGAGATATGCATTTGATTTGGATCCGATATCAGTCTAACAGGTCAATTTAAATAGCAGTGGTGACAAACAGTATGCATTAAGTATACAGACAAACGTGATGTTACGGGATGGCGGAGGCAGATTACAACATACCGTTCTGTTCCGGACGGGAAATATTTTATCTAATGGTCCTTAAATATGAAATCAAGCAATATCATAAAGAGCGTTAAAAAAAGGAACCAGGCTGTGATGTTGTGTTCTCAATAGACATTACATTTTATAATCATTCGTAGCCGATTTGACATTTTGTTTCAATATAACTGCTGAATCTAGAGCCCCTTATATGGTGGCGTCTACAAACGGCGCGGGAGACGTTATCATATTTCAGTATTTATTACAAGGAAGAGCAAATGGCAAATAAAATATTCATAACATCATTGGGTATTGTTAATATACATTGCTCGTGATTATTTGCTATCGTACTCCGCAAGTCGAGCTCTGTTTGAGATTTAACAACAAAACTAAGTTATACAACGCATCGTGTCTTCACACATTATATGTAATCCACTATATTTTAAAAAGTGTGATAGAAGAGTATGGCAGTTAGTTTGTTATGTGCCTGTTAACAACAAGCTGAATTATTGTGACTTATAAGGATCGGACAGGATATGAGCTATTTTGGTTATGTTGACGATTTGTCATATGGGTGTGTTTGTCCTCAAAAATGAGATATTGTATTGTTACGCAAAACTATTTATATAAGTAAGACATGTTGAGTAGTTGTTAGACTGAGGGGCATGGGGGTGTGGTTGGCGCGGGGTAGTCTATTTATTTTTACCCATTGTGTGGCTTGATTTATCGTATGTTTACTATTCATATCTTCATTTACACGGACTACATGGTGAAAACAAACCTATTTTAAGCTCGTGAATTGCTGTAGACGGATATGCATACTGGATGGATCTCAACGTGCAAAATTGTTTTGTTTTTGTTTGTTCAGCATCAGATGTGCAGTAGCAGGACGCTTGCGCCATAATGATTCCGCTAATCACTCTAATGATTCGTACATTAAGAAGAATATTGGGTCTCAAATCCCTGCAAGTGAGAGTAAATTGACACAAAAAGGACTGAGTTTACAAGAAGAAATATCATTCGGAACGCTTTGCTTGTTTTTGGAGCTGATTAACCGAGCCCCGACGCAGTGGCCGCATTTCGTTACACGAGAGGCTCACCTTTAATATTAATGCAACGATCAACAATCGACTAACTTAATCAAAAGTAGATAGACAGCATGTAATTTATCAACTAGTATGTTTTGAATGATAATTGAACATATGATATGAATTGACGTCAGAATTTGGATGTAATAGATTATAGTCTTACAATTTATGGGATGCCGTCATTGACGAACAAATTGTATCGCTGATGTGACGTGAAGAACGCACCAAGCATACATCTGGCCAGCTTATTGCAATGGTACACGACAATTAGAAAACATTCAACCTATATCGAATCCTCATCAGTTCTGTAATGACTTTGAGCAAAAACTATCTGAAATAATGACATGTAAAATTGTCAACAACCCATTTCAGGTCGCCTTAATATCTCGGTGTTTCCGTTTAGCCATATATTACACCCAGTTATACAAATACTATAACAGACATAACAGCAGTAAAATATATACTCTAGTTACCTGCTATAATATTTGTGATTAATGCTTTGGTGAAGGGGGATGCTTACTTATTTGTCATGAGCAGCTGTACAATCGTATTGTAATGGAACTACCTTAAGCTTGATGGCTGAATATATCTAAGCACGTTTGGTTCAGCCCAGCTCGTTTAGTGATCGGGTGTCGAATTTTTTTATCTAGATGGTTCTTAAGGGAAAAAATGTTCCTTTTAGGTTATTACACATTTCGGTGGAATATTAGGTCCTAGTGAATGAATAGATAGATCCTTTACTTTTCCTGCAAGACAGCATTTTGGTTCGGATTTCAATTAATCTGCAGGTTGGTTCAGCACAATCAATCTGCTGACGGTGGCGGGTAGAGGATGGATATATTAATTACTGGCGTTGCTGATATAGTTTAAATTCTTCTATTCATTATAACCTGGAAAGTGGCATTTAGATGATACATAAATGTATTGTTAAAATGAATGTCTGTGCTGTGTATCCTAACTGAAGTTAACGTTTATTGGAACCAAATGAGTTATATATAGAAACTCTGCATGTCATTCAAGCCAAAATGGACGACCATGGAGGGAAATCGCTCATGATAATCGGTGACATAAGCACCACCCTCCGTGATCATAATGCTCTTGTAGATAACTGGTGTCTCGAAAAAAACACTATTCACCCCATGGCCATATACTGATTTTATGCACAGAAAATACTCTTGTGCTGGCGTCTTTGCTCTTGATAAAAGTGTACAGCACATGCATATGAAAGGCGACACGACGTCATACATATACCGTGTGCTGTTCCCAAAACGTACTATTCCATTGCTACCACAATGGTCAGTCTTAGATAACTCTTCATGAAATACCAGTGATCAATATGGAGTGATATCTTTGGCTATCACAAAAGGGATCGCGGTGTCACCCACGACAAATCCCTCCGCAGATTATTCAATCTCTAAAAGCTATCGACCTATTGTTGTGTGTAACGTTTTGTCCAAATTAATCTTTATGTATGTGCTTGAGGAATGTGGTTGCCGTGAATATGACGACGCACACCATGGATTTGATCCAGTGAAGGAAAACGACGTTAGTTATGCCATGGATGTGCTATCTAATGTTTGTGAGAGAGTGATACGCGTAGTCCATGAACACCACTGTAAATGTTCGAAGGAATCGAATATTACACGATTCGATACGCATGATAAGGGGGACGCGACAGTGCCGTAATTCTGCGCCTGAATATGAGTTTTCCCTTACAGTTGGTGGAATCACAATCGTCAGCACTTTCTCGGCCTACTCAATGTGGCTTCACCTCTTCGGGCAACGAGAAAGTGAAGGATCGCGTCAAAGACGTACCTTTCTCCAGTAGGATCAGCGCAACATAGCAGTGAACTCCCGCTTTTCTTTTCGTGCCGTATTCAATGTGCACTGCTTTCAAATAACCTATTACAAATGTTAGATAATACACAACGTTTAATGAATTCCCTTGGTCTTAGTAAATATAAATGGCAAAACACTGTTGCATTAATAACGCCAAAGAAATGAGGCTCTACTCGTGTTTGATTGAACTTTAGTGAGTGTTGCAAACGTTTGAATATATCTTTTTTTTAAACTGAACAGGCGATATATAGTCGGGTCAATATATGGAAAAAAGGGGTCAACCCCCAAAAAATTGCAAGAAAACGGAAAGTGGGTTAATTAGGCAATTGGAGGGTAAATCTTGGTCAATTTCAGGATTTTTACCCCTGTTTGGTATTTGTTTGAAATGGCTCCTTGGTTCATGATTTGTTATTTCTCACACGAAAACGCTGTTGTAAGCATGCTTTTGGAGTTGTTTTTTTTTCATTTCAGCTCAGTGTCATTAAGACAGAGTTCCGATGAAGGTGCCCTGTTCGTTAGGGGAAATCCTAGCTGACCCCCACCGCACCCCGCCAACCTCCAATTAGGCCACTCCCCCTCCATCCCGGCCCATGTTATCTAAAGCAATCACATTTCTAATTGGCATTTGGTTGGTACTACCAGCATAAAAGCCCTTATTATAATGACTAACAAGGATAAGGATACAGGTAAATATTGATTTTTAATGTAATTTTTTACTAATTAGCTCTCCATAATGTGAAGGCAGCAACGACATCTGCAAAAGTTCGAGACACAACTTTGATTGAGGAAGACACGGACCTTCTGATTCTGCTTCTACAATACACTGAGAGGGACAGAAAGAAACTCTACTTTCGTTCGAACAAAAAGAAAGCAAAACATGTATATGATATTGTCCGTCTGAAGAACCTCTTGGGAAATGACATAACTTCACAGCTGCTGTTTGTACATGCTTTTACAGGTTGTGATAGCACTCCCAGGATTTATGGTATTGGCAAGAAATTCCTTTTACAAAAAGTGATGAAAAATGATTCTCAGATAAGAGCTTGTGCAAAGACCTTTACTACAGCTGGTCAGGATGTTGCAACAATAGTTGATGCAGGATGCAAAGTCTTTGTTTCTTTGTTTGGAGGTAAAGCTGGCACATCTCCGGTTACCCTTAGAAAAACATTGCTTGCTAAAGAGGTTTCATCAGCTAAATCATTTGTGAAGCCCGAGAAATTGCCCCCAACGGAATCTGCGGCAAAGTTCCACTCTCAACGTTCAGTTATCAGATCATGGTGTGGATGGGAAAGGATGAAAACATGGACCCAAAGGACTGGGGTTGGAAGTATGAAGACAACATTTTGTCACCTGTTATGACTGACCAGAATGCGGCTCCAGAAAGGCTTCTCAAGGTTATCCATTGTAACTGTACAACAGGTTGTAGAATTACTAGATGTAGTGCAGGAAGTACTTCCACGTACTTCTGCTTGTGGACCCTGCCAAGCTGAGTCATGTTCCAATCCGCATAATAGTGATTCTGCCATAGACTGTTTCGAGGAAGAAGATTGTGATGATAATAACCATGCTGTGTTTTGAACAATTATATTGTGTGAATGACACTTGAACTTGATAAGAAAATTCAGGTGTGTACTATGTAAATTATTTGAGACATTTTGGTAATTTATGATGTGTGACCAGGACGTAGATGGTTCAATAGCCCTTCGAAGTTGTGGTTCCTTGTGTATGTACATCTGATTGATTATCAAGAGTTGAAATGTTGGTTTTCTACCAGTTCTGGCGGTCTTGATCTATTCAGCAACCCACTACGTCATGATGATGCAATACTACGCCATAGGGACATCCAGGTGAATTCATCATGACCTTATTTGAATCTAAGGTATCGCATTTATATATGTTTGTAATACATTTATGGGGTCTAAAACCAACAATTAAAAAGTTTGCTGTACATTCATAATTCAATGGTGGCCATATTGGATATTATGTAATTTCACCACTTTCCGGTGGCTCAAATTTGGCAAACTTTTAGGATGCGCTTAAGTACACCTAATTGAACACAAAAAGACAAAAAAACCTTTTCTTGCAATTTTTTGGGGGCCAAACCTTACTTTGACTCGCCTAATATTGTTTGATAGCTTTGAACGGCCTGGAAGTAACAAGGTCAATTGGTCACTAGTGGTTGTTGTAGGCAATGGTTCTAAGTCACTGCGGTATTAGGTATGGGCGGATTTAAGGACAGGATTTAAGTAAATTCATGTGAAAGGCGGGCTTAGCTTTCCACGCTCCGTCCCTTGGATCTCCACAGAAGAAATCAATCATGCCTTTACACAGATAGTTGTTTGGTTTATAATGTATGTTGACCTGCTTGTAATCAACCCGCTTTTGAAATCCGGCTGTGCAATGCTCTCGGATAATACAGACGATGCAAGCGTCCTTGTTATTTGCTACTGTATGCATTTTGGTTTGGGTTTACTCGCTAACAATATATACGAGTGAGTGCAAGTAAATATAGTATGTAATTACCTGCTGCTGAAGTTTGCGAGTTATATTTCCATTGCAAAGTGATTTGGAATCCTTTTGGTATATATGTTAAACGTTATATGCCAAATGCTTTCTGTGAAAACAGCAATTATGCTTACCTATGCTGTAAGTGGTTGAATATTAAGCCATATTTGTGCTACGGTGGTATTGAAATATATCCGCTACATGGTGGGCAAAAGTAATCCCCCTAAATAACAAACCACGTTCATGGTCCAGAACTACATAAATATATATATATCCAATATAAGTATTTACGAGTTTTGTCAATCGTAATACTGCCATTATTTACGACCATTACTTTTGATCAGATTGCCAGCAAGCTTAGTCTGCGGAACATCGATCAAAATGTGTTGAGATGTGCAAAATTTCCGCTGCTGTAATGATAAAGGACGACACAAGTTTTTTGTAACTACACTTAATCACCTGAATATTCCATTGACCATTTCTCTCAACGGCTCAGGCAAGCTATTCCAATTCTTAAAGGACATGCCGCAGTCTGGTCAGCTTAGGTAGGACATTCATTGCTGCGGGTCATTCGTGGTTCGAGGATTTGAACTTTTTAATTAATATTAGCTGCTGGGATTACTCCATCAAATAGAAGGCTTAGATGGGCAGGTTACATTAATGCAACTAATCCGTGTCTAAATGAAATATACATAATAACTAACTTGTCTCATGAATATATACGTTTAAGAGTTAACTTTTATATTAATGTAAACTTAATGTTTCCCTTACCAAACAAATGGTACAAAATGTTTTGAAATATTTAAGGATTGTCACATGCGTAACTTATTGTTTGTCACATTGAAAGAAAACATGCATGTTTAAAATAACTATATATTGCTCTGAGCAAACTACTAACATTCAATAGCGCTTCCATCACAGCATTCATAGTCCTAGTGCTTAAATAACAATACATCAGTCAGCGTAAAAGTATGCAGCTTTATAACTCTCTGCAATCAATTAATAAAAACATTTGTTGTATGATTTGCATTTAATTCAAACAGTCATAAATTGTACTCTAATAATTATGAAGGATAAGGCACATATCACAGGTCATTAGCATTATATGAGCGACATCATTCCTAGGCTGTGTGTTCAACACTGTTAAAAATATGGCATCGAGCCATATTTAAATCAAACTGATACGCTACTGGTGTTATTCACTACCTCATCAACAACGCAGGTATTAAATCCATCTGGTTTTAATCTTACAATATTCAACGCCATTACAAGTCATAGGTGTCGCTGTCACATGGACATGCTTATCTTAAATATGCTTTAACGCAGCTAAAACTATCACTGCACATATACTGCTGGGCACCCTGTGTCATGTATCACCGGTGTTCAAAATTGTATGAACCCTAATCTATACGCTTTTCAAGCTTAACGGTATTGCTTATGAGGAATGAAATATAGATGCAAAGTCTGATTGCCTCTGATGTCAAGTAAAGAATTTACGAATGTTTGAATGCTGTGGAATGCTCTGTTGTAATGTGTGAAAAGGTAAGTACTAAATGCGATAATTATAAGTGGGAGATGATATCGCAAACAATGTGATGTTAATTCTCGACGATATAAGATATGTTCTCTTTTCGGTTCAACGGCTCCAACAATTGATACAGAGGATATTAAAATCCCATTCCATAAAGCAGTGACCAAAAACACTGTCAAAATACTACCCATGAATACACAAAACACTTGCACTATAGACTGAAAGAGAGATAACAATATCCTTATAGGATGAGCCTCTTATATGTAGTGCAATTATGGAGGAACAATATCCTTGCCTAGACAAATTTACATCCATGCTGATCAATCATTTGAGGTACAGCGCCTAAAACCATCTAGACAGATATGGCCCTACTTGATGGATTTCGCAACTGCGATGCCTTTTCTGGAGACAAACATACGGGGTAATACAGATAAACTGACCCAACACTTTCGGTCAGAAAAACAGACAAAGAGTTTCAGAATACACAAAGATTTCGCGAAAATTGTTAGTCACTCATGCTTATATACCACTGGCTGAACTGCCGTTGGTTCCCAATTGAATTGAATATATATTCAAGTCGTGAATTAACGCCATGCCGATAGGATTTTCAGGCGCATCTCTTTCGTCCGAATGCTAATCGCGCTCAATGCAGACCTGGGCTATTGCCATTCCATACTTATCAAATGCCTCTGAATGATTAATTCTATTTTTCATTTGTAACTCATTCAGCCAGCTGTTGGCCCTGAAGGATTGTAAAAGAAGGCCAGGACTTTGCTCGATTAAATTGTTCAGTTGCGTATTTCCAATAAGTCACGAAGCAGTTGCAGGCAGTCACAACTCACTGAATCGCCGCTTCCAGTTAGGATATAAGATCTACTAATTGGCTCCCTGTATATAACGGCTTAGTTGTTAATCGTATGTTCAATCCATAATTTCCGAGGGGGTATCGATTGATCAGGCAGATGCAATACGTACACAGTGGGCATGGTTCTCTTGCTAATTGGACTGGTGCCCCTAAAGTATGGTAGATGCGACGCCTCTCCCCTAGCGAGGCTTTATTTCAGATTGATCGCATTAGCAATGAAGTTCACAATCAAGACGGTATTACAATTTCCTCGAAAGGAATCCAATATGTATGTTGCGAGCAACCTATGACAAAGGTTTATTGTCGTGACTAACGGAGAAACAACCATCCCGAATATACTGTTTGTGGGCTCTAAGTACGGAAAGTTTAACCGATAAGGTCAGATCCTCATCGCAATACACTTTGCGAAATGGATGAACGAATGCCGACGGCTTAGGTAGTTGTCGCCGCTAGTTTCTATGGGTATCCTTGTTTAGTTGTAGTGACACCTTGCCAGGGGGATTTGGTACGTGATGTGGGATGCATTCGAATGGTACCATTATGCATTGCAAACACAATGGGGACATCAGCCGCTTCTTACTGGGCGTAGCTGAGAGAGATTGATTGAGACTTTATATGGAAGGTCAACTGAGCAGTCGATGTCATGTAATCGTCTGCCAGACGACTGAATTATTTCCGCGCTATCCGCGGTCTCACGGCGAGAGATCCTGCGGATGCTTTGCATGAAATTACATTGCTGTGAATCAATGATGGACAATAAGTCTGTTGATTTCAATGCGGTACGCTTGCCTATGTAGCTGAATCAGTAAGTAAGTGGGTAATAGATGAACTGATGAACATATCCTCCATAATGTCTTTATAAAAGGCAAAAAAATTCTGCGATACCAGAGAATGGACCCTAGTACTTTTTAATCTTTCTATTCACTAATTATGCCTGTCGACAGAGCGTGTGCATTTCAAGACAAGAAGAAAAAGTGGTTGCATTCTACACAATTGCTGCCAATCACTCTGCATTGGTTCAGGAAATATAATAACGTCAATGAAATAGAGCATTGACGAATGCTTCCCAATGTTTCTGACTGTATAATTATTTCCATTTCGTTTTGGATAATTTTTCTAACTTATACGTCCATTTCGTAAGACAACCGTCTAAATTCTGTGTCGACCGATTAGCAATGCAATAACAAAACAAATCGTTGACCCAAGCGGCGTTTATGGGCTTTTGGAAGGTCTGATTTCTTATTTAGAACGGGACGTGAATTTTAGCCCATATATGGCACACTACAATACATCCGAATCTGAAAACAGGCACAGTTTGCGCGATTATATAAAAAATTGGTAGAGCTGTCCATGATATTCATTTAAACATTTGTATCGACAAAATTCGGAGGCTGTTTCACAGCGCCTTTATCGATTAATTTTCGATAGTATGGTGCTCCGCATAACATGAACGAGTTGTATACGAGTCATTTAAGCAACTACCAAAAACTGGGAGCAAAATGAACATTTCTCCAAATCGCCAAAATATGCATCTTTAACATTGGTCGAAAACTATTCATTCTTGGAGGAGAGCGCTTTGCCCTGTGGTTGCAATGCATCACTGCAGCAACAATCTTTCCATTGATTGGCTTGGCATGCTTCATTCAAACTTAAGAGGTGATGTCTCAAAAAGAAAAGTCTTTCATAACTTGTGACTATACACATATTTCTCCCAGTGACGCGCGGAAGCTTGATGTAGGAAACAAGCCACTTATGGTCTAAACAAAGTGTAGCTTCTTGTAAATTTTCTGAAACAAACAAAATGCTCAGATAAAACAGATACTGATGCATTCTGCACAAGCGCTCACATGTGCGCAATGTAACTAAATTTGTTCACGAGATATAATACTTATAATACGTTTATGGGTGGAGAGTCCTGTTTGTGTACGCTAAACTGCGGTTGGATTTATTGATGTTGAGGTCCTGCAAAAGTTCCACTTGTAATCCAGAAGAATGAGTTCCACTTTAATCCAGAAACATCAGCCAAACAAAATATCTCATACATATTACGCATGCCAGATCACCGGGGATGATTCGACAATTGAAATCGATACCTACAGTTAGAGCAGCGATCAATGTGATGCTAAGTGCATCCATGTAAGCTGTGTCTACAGCCACAGACAGTTATTACCTAGTATGGTAACAATTCAGACCGAATTTTGACCAGATTGTTGTCAGTGCATCGGAGAAACTGCTTCTCAATCTGATACAACCCTAAGCAATGCGACCCAGCAATTACAGAAGAATCAGATTTCAATCACAACGATCCACGAATTTGATAGACAATTACTTATATGATGAGAAAAAGGGGGCTATTAGCCGAACGCATTCATAATCAAACGGATTTGGTCCCGTAATCCCTGTAAGTTATCAGGACAGCAAGAAATGCGCCCAAAAAGACGTTGCTTTAACTTTCTCGTGTAATATAAGCTTTTAATCAAACTGACAAGTTTTGACCAATAACACACACACACACACACACACACACACACACACACACACACACACACACACACACACACACACACACACACACACACACACACACACACACACACACACACACACACACACACACACACACACACACACACTACTGCAACATCTAATTTAGACCATAGTCCTCACACGGCTGTAACGGACGTAATTAGCGATATGGTATCCCAATCATAGAAGACGCATATAAATCTTCCCTCTGAGATATTGGTCATTTAAGATAACTACCTTCTTAATTAACATTACAGGAGTATTTTTATTGACAATTGATTGTTTGTGTCTCCTCTTTTTAGGCAGGGATTACTGTATCAATATATAGCATTTAACAAGGGAAGGAAAGAAATGATTGTGAAATTTGGCTTGAATGTATCACGTCCATCATTTGGAGATTCGTGCAAAGCGGGTCAACAACATTCATCATGTAGATTGCTGGCAACATGCAACTTTGGGAATATCACTCTATATTATATACTCTACCATAGCTGTTTGACATTATGTAAGTGTTGTGTGTGTTGACGTAACGGCAGGTTGAGTAATAGATCCTATGCGCAGGAGCGATAATGTTGAAGGGCCGCACAATACTACCGCATGCATTCATTTGCATTCGCACATATACTCGAGTCTTAAACTGGCCTCTTTCTATGGCAGTAAATCTGACGTTGGTGAAGGTGAATGCTACAAAAGAATAGTTTCATTTATTTAGTTAACCAATCTAGACACACAGTGTTATTGATGGGAGTTCTTGCGAACGCTAACTAATATTGTTAAGTCGAGAGGTAATTGAAGTCCAGATTGGTTTGAGCGTAGTCAGCATATCTTGAAGCAACACAAGTAGTTACGCCCTTATTCACCTTGTCAGGAATATACAACACATGCACGATATATGAACGAAATAAGGATTAGGGTAACCTGCATGCGCGATATATGAACGAAATTACAGAGCTTATGGCTAGGGACATTTAGAAAAAGACTCGCTGCGAAATGTGAGCTCGTGTGATCCCGATTATGTGTTGTATATTCCTATATAGGGCGTAACTACTTGTGTTGCTTCAAGATATGATACGCTATATCTGAGATCAATATCGATAACAATATTATATATATATATAGATATATAAATAAATGAAATATATATATATATATACATATATATAGATATATATATATATATATATATATATATAGATATAGATATATATATATATATAGTATATATATATAGATATATATATATATATATATATTTATATATATATATATATATATATATATATATATATATATATATATATATATATATCTATATATATATCTCTATATATATATATATCTATATATATATATATATATATATATATATATATATATATATATATATATATATCCCACCCCACTCTTAGCAAGGTCCAATGTGTTTGATCATCCAGGTTTTGTCAACACATATCTATGAATCACTATGTGTTGACAAAACTTGAATAAACAAATACAGATTGAACGTTCTTAAGTGTTTGTTCGTATAAATATATATATATATATATATATATATATATATATATATATATATATATATATATATATATATATATATATATATATATATATATATATAAATATATTTATATACATGGATTATGAAGCTCATGCATGGATTGGTTTTAATTGCTCAGAATAAGCCCACTGTGAGTCTTTATCTGACAGAAACATAATCGCAGATTATATGTGATGCCTTTGACATGTCATATGAATCGCAAAAGTAATAAGGAGCACTGTAAAGGATATACAAGTAACGTTGATGATATCCCGCATTCACTTATCATTCCAATATCTTAACATGCACAGCGACGGTCGTATTCTATGTATTCGTACCGAATGCTGTATGTGTTATTCATAACTTTAAAGTTTTTCATCCTGTAATAAACAAAATTATGTTCGTCGCTGATGCTGGCTGGATCGCCCGACGCGACGTTAACAGAGTGTTTGAACCTTACGTAAATGCTCATTAGGGATTACCGATATGTTAAAGAAATATATGATTAAGGGCATACTGTAATATGGCAGCCCCTTAGCTAAATGCTGATTAGGGTGACACGGTCAGTAAACAAAGATAGAGATAAAGTTACATTTGCGAAAAAGTTGATTGATTTATAGTATAAAGTCTGCAGGAATAGTGTTAATATGCTGATGGTTGATTCGACGCTTGTTGGGTATTCAACAAATGTGCATGTCGACTGGCAAAGAGGTGCGTCAATTGCACTTTGCAGGTGCATGGACATCGCTCGTATGTGCCAAATGCCAAGACTGATACCGAGTGTTGCGGCCGTCGGTATTTAAGGTTGTGACATTAACTGATAATGTCAGTAATATTAGGGTTCGCATCATTTCTGAATCCTTCTGTTGGCACTTACCAGTTTGCCTCAGCTCAACATTGCAATGCATAGTTTTAGGGAAAAGTTTTAAACATATTTCAATTTGGCATATTGTGTCTGTGTTTTCCGCACCGTATTATACATCGTGATTATCACTCTATCGTAAAATCTATAGAATTAACCATTTTATGCTCGTATTCCGACGTCACTGGCACAAAACCAATCTCCATACCAAATTCGTCATGGTCTCCAGTGAATGGTTCTGATCATGATAATCGCCAGCTTGGATGGCGTGATGTAATGTAGTATTAATTCCTTTTCGGGCCGAAAGTGATTTCCGGTAACTGCATGTTATAATAATACATGTAACGCCTTTTTCAACATGCATCAGCTTTAAAATGTATAGCATATATTGTCGAATGTCTAGTAAAAAGCCTCATTAATGCTGTGGTGCGTCACAGTGACATGTTACATGGTCTACTAGAACATAAAAAAGTGCAGTTAGATGAGATTTAGATAAGTCATCGCAAGAAGTAATTACCTCGGGCAATTCTTCTCAGTCTAGGATTTGACATCATTGTGTAATAGGGTTTATGACAGCTGGCACAAGATATGTGGTATCTGAATGAATCCAATTAACGGCCGAAATATCGCGGCTGTCTATTTGATAGACGAAACTTAACCATGAAATTAAGGACGATTCTACCATTAAATCGTTATGAACAATCCGTTAGTATCGCTGGGTGAAGTGGGTCCGAAAAGTGCAAGATTAAGTGTCAATGAAATGAATCATGAATAAATGCATCAAATGTTTCCGTCATAATCCTAGTTGATTATTGCGCAGTTGTTCTGAGATAACCCCATTACAAACACAATCAACTATTCAAGGTATGGCTGCTTAGCAAACAAACGACGCTATTACATACTGTATAAACATTTTGCATGACTAGTTAACTGTTCCACAATGGTTTGAAAGGAGACAATGCTTAACCATGAAGTGCAGAGTTCATATAGGTGCCAATAGTGACATCAATGATTCATGTGAGGCGCATCCAGGTACGATGTATTTGAATCCTAATCCTCTGTGAAGTTACCTGCACAAGCAGCATGGCAATGCGCGCAGTTTATGACAGGACAAAGCAGCCACGATCTCTGGCTACTCAACCAGATACCGTCCAATCCAATGCAGCCCAGCGATAACAACGAATCAAGTTATAATTACAAAGCAGATCTGTATGATTAGACATGCAATATATTTGCTCGTTTGGCTTTAAAAGGGCAATGCAATATATGTTTATTGGTCAAAAGCGTTTAACAATGGTTGTCTAGTATTGGCAGGAAGAATTTGTTTGATTGAAGCTCCAGTTAATTACCTTAATACCGCAGAAATATTGCTTTAACTGACCTCGCGTTATCATCTATTATTGTACTTTCGACCAAAATATTAAAAATGTCAAACAGCTTTTCGATTTCCCGAGCCCAATATTAATTGCTAATGTTGTTTGAATAACACGTCGCTAATCGTCTTTTTAAGTGGCATGATAATATATCATAGCGTTTCGAATAATCAGAAGGTGATAACTCGAAGCGTACCCGTCGTCTAGTATTGCCATGTTCATCGTGCAGCTAACACATAATCTCTTGCTTTATGCTTGTAAATCGAATATACTTTAATCCTAACGCCAATGTAGTCGTTATAAATCCTAATGATCACACTATGCTATAAGAAGCACAGCATCATATAGGTCCGGTGTGTATTACCTGTTCTTAAGCATCAATATTGCTGATGTTGAGAGATTAAATACTGCTATTATCATCTGCTAATGTTGAAGTGAAAATATTTAATGGTTAGGTTAATACGGAGGATTGTGTAAGTTCATCTTCTGGGCAAAGTAAAGGCCGCATTAAAACCTATCAAGCATTATATATATGAAATAAGCACTTTTCATTTCTTCTTCCCTTTAGGTCTGTATGACTTTGCGGTTGATATTTATACATCAATTTGGACGTTTATCATCCTATATATTGAGACAGGGCAATAAATTATACAGGCCGTTTTACATACGACCGCTCTCCACAATTTGACATTTGTGTGAGGATCGATCGATTTCTCTGTTGAATGCTTTATGAGCCTAACGCCACATATGAGTGAGACAGGGTTGCTGCATCAGGTTGTTAGCGTCACCCTCACCAGTCACCAAGAAAATTAATTACCGCTATTACAAACGGACCGTCAATCAATGCTTTGATTGACTTTATCCCAATGTTTATGGCCCAGCTGTCTGAGCATTGAGCCTGCATCACGAGCCTGAACATTTTGGCTGATTTAAATGATCAACGAACGAATATGGTATTTTAATCATATATTAATTTTGATAAATACATTATATGTAAAATATTACGAAATCGGAAACCCCAGAATGCAATAACGCATTATATTCAATGGATTTTTTCTCTCCGTTTAATTGAATTGAATATTGTAGAACGTGGAAGTAATTCGATTCTGTTCACAAGTAGCAAGGTGAATTCACGGCTTGTACCAATGCATATATGATAGTCAACGCAACTCAAATATACCAAACGAATAAAATGTGGATACGATACGTGAATGACCGCCTTGGATGTGCCAGAGTTATATTTCTACAGGTCAATACGATGTGGAATGCTTTTGATTACACATGGTGAAAGTTACATATCAAGCGCCTGGAAGTAACGAAATCGGGTGAAGCAGATGATTTAGTGAAAATCCGTTTAGGTGCTTATATGTGGTGTTATTTGTAAGGAAAAGAAGCGGTATGGCGCGCCAGAGTGGCGTAAACGATGGACAAACCACTGTCGAAAAAAAGTCTGAATCCACACATTATTCCTGCTGCTGACTTGCTGACGTGTTCTGCTGTTTACGGAAAAATAATGTTCAAAGAGTGATGACTGCAACTGCAAGTACCAAAATGGTGCAGCATCAACACTTCAATGCAATTGTTGTTAAGCGTTACCTGCTTATCGTCTGCAACGCCTAGAATTGCTCAATTCTTCAGTATTCTAGTTGGACCCAGGTTGTGTCTCCGCATGCATCATCGACCGTCTCAGTAGTACATCCTTATTTAGATTGTTCTTCTTCTTGGACAATAATGAAAGCATAATCTCAATCTATGCGCCATAGTGTCAGTGTAAGTTTGGATGTATTCGCATATTTGGGTGTAGATGAGCCTTTGGATGTTTTCTTGCTGTTCATGTTTTATTTACTTGTATTGGTTTTTTCGAGTATTGTGCCTTTCTCCAGAGAGAGGGGGGGGGGGGGGGGGGGGGGGGGGGGGGGTCTGAAAACGTATCATAGCAGAACAAAATAGTGTTACCGATTCTCAAGTTTACATCTGAATGCAATTGATTAATTCTGTTGATGTGTTGTCCATCTTGCTCAGCGCTGGTTGATAAGATCACATTTACAGATTGGAAAACCTTGCCCTGGATTGCCACATATCACGTTAAAACGATTGAATATTTCAAGTTATGCTATTGCGCTAGTCATTGATTGGTTGAACTGAAGAGGTTCTTTACAATAGAGAAACGGATGCATTCCGTTCGGCAGAGGTGATTTGTTAGGTAAATAACACTAAGTGCTGGATAAGTATTCGGCACTAAGGTATTTAAGAAGACATTGACCTACTCATTCACTATTTTGGCGTCTTGGATGATACTCATGCCCATAATGACCATATTTTGCCGAGTCACTTGTGCAAACATCTTTTCGGGGCAATGCATCTGGTCGTCCGGGAATCTCGGCTTTACCGAACAGAGTATGATTTATCTATAAATCTGCCGAAGAATTTTTGGAAACAATTTTTTTGTGATTCTTGAGAAACCACCAATCTGCATATGTTAGTCAAGCAGAAACTATTGCTGAGATTACTTGTATCCTGAGATCGCGGCGTCTGCGATTTACTATCCTGGATACACATAAGAGCCAAGACCAAAGTGATACTGGGTGCCTCAAACGACTTTGTAGTTATGAATCCGTATATTTCGCGTGATTACCTCAACCGGATTTTCTGAGCTGCAGCTGTTACAATTCATGGCACACCATGCAATGCAGTCCATTAATTATGGAAAAATCCACGCATAATGTATCTGCTGGTATTGCGTGGAATGTCGACTGAATAAAGGGCCATTCGTCAAATGCTTCGACAGCTCTACTTATCCGGCTTCGGACTCACTGGATGCAATGTTTGCAATGACGATTTGGCTCATAAAGTTGTCGTTATGTACTGCTAAACAATATTTACCTCTCCCATCTATTGTAGATAAGTTGCATTCGTTTAACATTTTGTATTGGCATCTATCTATATCCTAACGTTCATTATACATAAACCACTTTGCATGGAACATTTCTTCTTTCGTAGGAGGCAATGTTACCATGGTTATTTAGTACAATTAATGGTCCTACTCAGTACCATCGTAAGAAATGTATATCATACCATAGATAGCATAAGAAGCAGGTAGGGCAGTTTTAATGCAACCCACTAAAGCTAGTGTGCTGTAAATTCATAGAAAGTATGAATGTAATATGCTAGTGGCGGACACACACACACAAACATTAGCGTGCGTAAAAAACGATTGGCAATGACCCTCTGAGTGGTTATCATAAGAAGATATCATAAGATATGCATGGAGTGCTGGTGCTTGCCTTGTGTGCTTTGACGTAACTGTAGTGACCCAAGAAGGGACCCAAGTGATGCTGACATATGGTCAATTACATAAGACTTGGGATACATTGGTTAATAACTATCTCTATCGTGTCAGTACAAATAAACTGTGTGCAGCAGCCAATATATTGAACCACAAATGATAGTACACTGCTATGCATTAATGTGTACTTCTCATCATCTCAGAAACTCACATTGCGTAACCTCTAGGTATGGGGTTTACATCAAAGTTGCTCATTTTTGTATATTGACTCGTATCTCATAATAATATACGCTAGAAAATGCAATAATTGTTGCTTTTAGCCACTCCATGATTAATTCATCCTTGCAGACTGAAATTATTGCATATTGTTCGTGTTCTACATACGCTTAAAATCGTAGTTAAACAAAGGTTCTCAGGAGACTAATTAACATGAACTGTTGGCTAATGGTGCATCATTAGTGTCTAAATTCTATTCTCTTAAGTTGTTCTTCATCATATGATACTGTTTGTATGTGCCCAGCATCGGCATCATGTAGATCAACATGACATACGCGATAGTCGATGGTCGATACATGATGAGTCAATCGTGTTTTCTAGGCAAATCTATCAACTTATTTGTTGCGCCAAAACTCGCTTTGTCTAAAGACGTGATGCTGATATGATTCGCAGCACCCATTGCTGAAGTTAATCAGTGGGTAGACCCCTTGTGTTACGGTTGTCTTGATTTACTGGACAAAAGCATCCGAACAGTTTTGTCTCAAGAGTAGCTTTATCATATGTGTGCTATGCAGTTGATTTGGATCAGATCTCATCCGATGAAAATCCGGAAAGATCTTCTGATACAACTAATGAATCAACTTTCCTAGAAACGCAGGAAATGGTCAACCTCTATTTGTGCACATAGTCGCAAAAATGCACTCTGCCTATTTATTCATTGCTACCCTAATCTACACATGACCTAGCCTGCTACTTTCGTATATATATATCAAAATGGCCAGTTTGCTTGTTGATCAAGCAAAGTCTCTGTATCATAGACAAAGAGTTTTCAGAAAATTCCGCGGCCAGACTTATCCTTACATGTGTTGCCTATAGTTGCAATAGACGTAATCATTTTTTATCATTGTTAAGCGTTACCCTCCTTTACGCTCCATAGGAAACTGATATCACAATGTTTGTGTTCTTACCATGCAATTACAAATGAATCCAGCTTATAAATAGCACCAATGTTGACCCAAATCGATTGCAAACCGTAAACATTAGTCAGACGTCTGATCAGGGAAATCTAACATTTATATCAGGCCTGATGTGCCACCGAGTCAGGCAGGTCAATGTATAGTAAATAACCAGATGTTGAAGGAAGTTATTTGTCTGATCAATATATAGCAATTGGAACTTAAGTCTTTCCGATCTATGTGTGCATCATTGTTTATGCTTCTTCAAAGATCATACGTCATGCATATCTGCTAACCTCTTTACATTTATTAATAGGACAAACTTAATAACAGCGTTGACAAACAGTATGCATTTACAATATAAGCAGACGCGATGTTACGTGATGGCGTTGCCAGATTACAACATACTGTTCTATGCTTCCTCATGCCGATCGGGAACATTTTTCGATTAATGGTTTCTAAATACAGAATTAAACAATGTCATAAAAAGCGTTGAAAAGGTGTTAGGCCGTAATGTTGTGTTCTCATTAGACAATTTATTTTATTATTTTGATATTTTTTATGAAAATTTGAATAGCAATGATGAGCATGTATTTCGTGAACTTAAGGGATCGCCAACCATGAAAAATCCCTCCTCAGACCAATCAATCTTTAAAAGCCATCGACCTACTGGTTTGTCTACCGTTTTGTTCAAACTAATCGAAATGTATGTGCTTGAGGAATGTGGTTGCGACGCACAACATGGAATTGTGTAAGCAAGGGGAACTAATATGGCCATTACACTAGTGTATGATGCCGCTGCTTATTCAATCAACAGCGCACCCCCGTCTTCGCCTGTTTCTTGGAAGCTGAGCCCACATTTGATGCGATTCCATGCTCTATTCAGTTAGCAGTTATCTAATGTTTGTTGAAGAGTGATACTCGTGACACATAATTGCCATGGTTCGTGCTCGGTGGAGTTGATACATGTGATGAGGGGGACGCGACAGGACAGTGATTCCACGTTTATATGTTTTTTACATCAATAACCAAGCAGCGCAACATAGCGGTGGACTCGCGCCTCAAACAAGAACCCAGTGTAATCAGTCCGACTCCAGCCTATCTTTTTGTGCCGTATCCAATGCGTACCGCTTTCAAATTACTCATTAAAATTGTAAATGAATACTCAGACGCAACGCTTTAAGAACTCCCTGTGTCTCAGTTAATATTGTAAGTCAAAACTTAAAGTAAGCAACATCTCCGATCTGTGGAGCGTGTACAGCCTTGATCTTAAAGGGTCGCACCTCATTAATAACACCAAGGGGGCCTTGTCAAGCGTTTAAGTCACATATACCAGTGTAAGAATATATCGTTATTTATCAATTCGCGATGAAAGCGCCAGTCTCCAATTATTGTCTAGTCAACTTTCTCGGGCATATTTTCTCTAATTTAACTTATGAGAGGAAAACAATTGCTCATTACCTGTTAAAAGCATTTTGGATCTTTAATTGATTTTTCTGTGTGCCAAGAAGTATGTAAATTCGTAGTCTAGGTCCGTGGATGCCGACATTGTAGAGGGGATGGGGTGTAGGGATGCCACAGTGCTATATACAGATACATTTGTCTGCTGCTACTTAGCGAGTGTCCCCGTGATCGATGTTTTTATATAGACGTGGAGCTGAACAAGCGATACATCGTTTGGTTGCTCTGAACGGTCTGGAGGTAACAAGGTCAATTGGTCACTCGTGACCGTTGTAGACAATGGGTCTAAGTCACTGCGGGAATAGGCATGGGCGTATTAAAGGACAGGACTTAAGTACGTTACATTAATTCAATAGGCGGGCTCAGCTTTCCACGCTCCGTCCCTTGGTTCTCTACAGAAGAGATTAATCATGCCATTATATTGATAGTTGTTAGGATTATATTGTATAATAGCCTGTTTGCGAGCACCTAGCTTTTGAAATCCGGCTGTGTAATGGTCTCGGGTAATGCTGACGATGTAAGCGTCTTTGTTATTTGCTACTGTCAACGTTTGGGTTTGGTTGGTTTTGTTGTATCAGTTGGTATGGTTATCCCTGATCTGTACTAGGGAGGTTTGTCGCGTTTACTAATTGCTATACATTTACAGACACCAGCTGTGACATATTTGTGGTGTCTATATACAGAAGTGGAGCTGAACTGATAAGGTCAGTAAATGGAAATTATCAGTTTTCATTGTGCTTGTTCTCACATCATTAGCGGTACAGAGATCGCCACATTGACGGCCCTCGGGAAACGAAGTCACAGGTCTACAATTGACGACGATCCGAAACCATAACCCTCGATTTTTATCTGTAAACGCATCTCGGCATTACCGATACCACCACACTGGTGACCCAATGTTAACTGCTAGTCGGTTGTGTATAACCCTCTAGTTTCGCTGAATCATTCTGCGACGAAAACGCCGTACTGTCGGTATGCAAGTAGTACATGTGCCTGATAGCATTAGGCTGTACACTTATATATGTCAGTTACTACTAGCGGAGCGTTGATGCACAGTATCATTTCCATCTTTGCATGGAAGTAAATTATTCAAGACTTAGCTGTCTGCTTGTGAATCGTCAGCTAAGGCAATTATCTCCTGGATGTCCGCTGTTGCACAGCGTGTTATCTCATTGTCTAAGCGTCGCGACAATGTGCCATAATGAGGTGATGAGATGCCCAGGTAACTGTTGTGAAAGTCACTGCAGTATAAAGAATAGGAACATTAACTGGGTACAGTAAGGCGGATTATAGGACTGCTATAATACCCTATCCCCATGGATTAGGGTGTAAATTGAACAAACGCTGAGTTAATCCATCTTGTATGTCCCTCGTGTAATTAACACTTGCAATATGTAGCTTTGTTTTTCATCTGATAATTTCATCTGGGTTTGAATAATTGTTTTCGACTTCTACTAGGTTGCATTCCCTTTATTAATTGATTGCACAATATCCTGGAATTCGACCACCGCCAGTCCCAAGGAGACAAAAATGAGAAATGGGAGAGTCGGATTTGATTGTGCCTCGTTATAAAACTAGCACTAGTTTATACATATAGGTATGTGTCATATTCTGGGTATCATACTTACGTTACACAATGAACATAATAGCTTGTTTGTTCATTTAGGAAACTAGCAACTTGATGTGCTCCGTACACATATTCCCTACCTACGCAGACACATAAAGAGCACGACGCACTATTTATGATCATGTGAAGGATAAAGTGACTCAGCATCGAATAAAAGTAGATGATGGATCATCTGATAGCAATAGCAAATATGAATAACCGCCGCTTTGACATATCAATGTAGCTCATGTGTCGCGTGGAACAGCCATTGGTTGGCTAATATAAATGTTAGCTGTATGTTGGTATTTCTTATATTTTATGGCCCAATGAAAAAAGAGAATAAATCAGATTAACATGCAAAGCCATTGGTATGGTTTGCTGGGTTTACTCAACATTCAATTAATACACATCTACAAAACCCATTATTGGTGCGATTGTAGTGGTGATTTTTACCTTGAGCATAAGTTACAAATAGGACACGTCTGGTTCAAGGTTCTAATAACTAAGGTTATTTATTAGGATAAGCGCCATAACATCTGTACGAAACTCATGTCTATTTGTCATGTATAGTCATTAACCGTTTCTTTTCCGTATAAAATTTTTCCCCATCAAACATCGTGCTTAATTCAAATATGGCTAAGACAAAGCATTTGAGTGAAATATATCTATTTTACCTCTCCTACAGTACGAAGCAGTTTACGAGCTCAAGGAGAAATCATTAGCTTTTAGAGCATTTGCCGGTTTTAGCACATTCGATTATTTCAACAGGCAAATCGGCGATATATTCAGATTAGGGAATCAAAAATTATTCAAAGACGATATAACTGCCTGTGATGATTCCCAGATATCTGCGATATGACACACTATGCGGTATCATAATACTTATATATTTATGAGAAAAGTTTGTTTCATAGTTTATGTTCCATGTAAACGAGAAACAATCTACACTAGCCCTGGACAATCCGATGGAGCTTTGCGATTCATGCAATGGGAAAGTATGAATGTACATTCTTTCGTGTACGATCAGGAAATTTTGGTCCAGGTATTAGTAACGGTTAGCAGTTTTCCACGGTACATTGAGGCAGATGAAGAGTGTCATGGTAAGGTTTGTGGATGTAGTAAGCGCCCAATGCATTTACCCGATGATTGATTATTGCCTATTTAATGTTGTTTTATTCGAAGCCGATATTGTATAATCCATTGTTTGTCAGCCATAGACATAATTGCTAATATATTATATGCAGCGTAATGTCGAATGTGTTAATGTATGAATGGCGTAATGAACAAAGCAAACAGCTCATGTAATGATCTGATGAAACCTTGAACTGTTTAACCATTTGAAGGTCTGCAGGTTAAATGTTGTGATGCGTTGCACAAACGACGAATGTAGAGAATATGACCAGCATGTGCAAAGTGAGCATTAAAAAGTCTTAAACATTAAAAATCTAAAATAATGCTGCGCTTTGAAAATTATAAACAGGACATTGGAGCAGTTTTAGTCTAAAGAAACTTTTGCACAGTCCAGGCACGCTTTGTGATGTCATGTCACTATAGATCACAAGTCATGGCATCATTAATCATCTCGCTATTGATTGCTTGCATTATAAACTAGCGTTTAGATGCGCAATTTGTTTTCTGTCTAAGGACAAAAAACATTTAATACTAGCAACAGAATACCTGCATTATTGCTACAGTCACGCATTACCGTTATCAGCTTTTGGCTACAATTATGAATACCCCTCGGCAGTTGCTTTCAAACCACCTGAGTGTACATACGTGCGTCATAATAATTTGTAATCTGCGCTTTGAAAGGGAAATAAACCGAGCCGTACTTTCGCAGCTGATAATGTTATGTAAATCAGGGACCATACATTGACATGTATTTAGCTGAACGGCAGCTCGAGACAAATAGATGCTATGGCCTTGACAGGTGAAATCAATAATTGCTGCACCTCCCTGCTTTCTCCTAAATTGCCGTGGACTTGATTGCGCTGGACTTGGATGACTTGATCACAGAAAGGTGGGATACGTTATCCACTTAAATGCACTTTGAGCAATTCAGTATAAACCGTCCTTCAATTTTAATTGTGCATTTAATAGTAAAGTCTATTAGTTTGAAATAGCATTCCTATATGATATATCCATGGGCATTTGCCATGCACCTACTTAATTCGCACTTCATTGAATAAATTGTTGAAAGCCTTAGTCACCATTGAATTAAGTGTCATGTAACTAGAGACAGGAGAGTCAAAATAATATACCGACATCGGTTAGAGTCGTGGCGTTATGTAATAAAGGCCGATTATTCAGGGGCAGCTACTATTGAAAAGTGAAATCGAATGTTTAAGCGTACAGTGCATGTGAAATAATGACGAATATAATGTCTTAATGCTTACCAAATACAATATACGCTTAAAGGCTTTTCGCCTTCTTATATATAGAATAATCGGTGAAGAATAACATTATGATAGGTGACTTGAAAGTAAGGAATTTGCATACAATGCTCGAATTGGTTGCTGTAGTTGCCTCAATAACAGTTGTATTTGAATTTGTTTGTCGCCTATGAATAACCGTGGTTGAGCTCTCATTACTTAAAATCGCAGGAAAGCAGAGAAAATGATAATTATGGGTCCTGTTTTTATTGTCCTGTCACACATCAGTTTTAATATTTCTTACGAAAGCATAGGAAGATTGTGCGTGATATGAATTCTGACAGAGAGGTAAATGACGATTATTATACGGCGATTGAACACAAAAACAGTCGCTTCCCATCTTAATGTTTGAAACACAGCACTCGTTCTTTGTCCGCACCTCCGCAAATTCCAAAGGCCACTTAATGCTTTTAATAGCACATATATCCACTATCGTTGGTGAGCTACATGCTGCAAATGGTAGTTTTGGGGGAGCCGCCAGCTTATTAACGCTCTATATTATGCATTAATAGTTTTTATGTCATAATATGAAAACGTACAAAATTGAACTCAGCCACATCTCACATTTAGAATAAAAGGCAGTCCCATCTCAGAAAGGAGAGGCACAACATCCAAAAGTATCGCACTGGACCTGCGTCCCAGCAGCGTTTGTGATGCCGCCTGTTCCGGGGCAACAGGTTTGTGCAAAGTGGGCCCTGGCACTTAAGGGATGCTTCCCAAGTATCAAACCATTTCCATCCATCACAAGGGACGTAAAACAAAACTGTTACCATTACCATTATCATTGTGCTATTGGTGCAGCAGGCATGTCGTCGTTGGACGTTTTACTGTCCCGATGCATTGCATCAACGATGAAGACAACGTGCAAAATGAATATTACTTTCCCTCATACCAACTACCGTCTTGTACATACCGTGCATCGTCTGAATATCAGACGACCCGTATGGCCACTGGGAAATATTTAACTCGAAAATTATCTCAACATAGTATATAATATAAAGTAGATAATGCTGTGTAGCATATAGTTTTTTAGTGTATGAAAGGGTCTTTCATGCATATTTAGCATAAACGGTTAAGTCGACACCCTGTTGCACTTAATTGTTTAAATGACTTGACACCGAACATTTTGTAGAGAATAGAGAATGAACCACTATAAGACCCTGTTATATAATATTGCTACTCATTCATTCTTAAATCATCTCGCGACGATACGCAATATGCTTCCCTCTAGAGAGCATCCAATAGCAGTTACATTCGCAATACACCGTCTTCATCATTGGTGCAGCTTTGCTTTAACGAAATCAACTTTTGGTAGGAGTCGCTGGGTAAGGGAAAGCGATAATGGGATGCCAAAACGAAGGAGCTTTATGCAAATGACTTCACCATGAAGTCTATGATCAAATCGGAATATTAGGACGAGTACGCAATGAGATTCTAATGGTGGTCAACCAAATATATCCAGCACAGCATTTGTGCTTTGTTATGTCTTTGTAACGGTTAGTAACACATAATCAATACTTGTTATTTGTATTCTGTAATTAATCCTTATAATTTCTCATATAAGCCCACAAACTGCTGCAAGCTTACCTACAATTGCAGGAAGATATCTGTGTGATTTCAACGAACAATTGTGGCAAGCATTTGTTCATCATTTATCGTCTGTAAGAAGCGTCGTCTGTAAGGACTCATTCACTATATGAAGACAAATAGATTACCCGCGTGGTAAAGAATAACCTGCCGCGGCCTCGGATACACTTGTTCATAAAAGTATTGGTGATACACTTGTTCTTGAAGTTATCGGTGATATGATTACAACCATTGTGGTAGTACCAAGCTCTGAGCTAATCTTGACACCATCCTAATGCTAACACTGTTAAAGATTCAAGATATAAGATATATATTCAAATGCAGTTATGTTTACTTGCAGTACTGTAGTCAGTGGTACAAGATTACATATCTAATAAATATGAACATGTCAACATAAAACCATTTCTACTAGCCTTAAGCTGTATGGTGGAAATACCTTTCTTGGCAAATCTGAATTGATGCCATTTTATGATGCAATCATATTGATACCTATATTTTATATGCTGTTTTATGCGACACCGTCGAGTCGCTGTAATTTTCTTCGTAACTTTCACTGACATAGGTCCCGCAAGACAAATACACGCTATGCTGCAGCGGGGCCAATTCGATAAAAAGCCGATTTGATAGTTTCGGTTATTCATCACGCGCCTCAGGCGTTCACATGATGATTTATCATTGGAAATACAGTTTTGATGTACCTAAAGCATAAATTGTATAACGCAAGGTCATGCCTACCAGGTGTGTCCAACTGACATGTGCTTCAATGTGTGGAATCATGAGTAACACCAATGGAACTGCACTAGTAGTGGATAGGTCAGCGAGAGATTACGACGTTCTATACAGATATGCGTTCGAATCGACATTCATCATATAGCCTGCTAGAAAAATATTTCTTGGGATTATCACTTTATTTTATGCGCCATATCCTAGCTGTTTTACATTATGTATGTGGTTTGCATGTTGACGTTACATAAGCTTGAGTAATGGATCTTGTTTGCTGGCGCGGTAATGTTGAAGGACATGTTACATTTTACGGGCATAAAAACTTGTCTCTCGGACAGATGGTTACATCGGAGACCATCATTGCCTTTCCAAGCACAACTGCCGCTCATACTAAACCAATTTGCTGGTGGTTTTTTCGTAATACGAGGAACACAAATAAACTGCTTATCTAGTCTAGCTATGTATCAAAATCGCAAGAGATTTGAACCAAATGATTGAATTATTTTGATTATATATCAACTAACATGACACATTATATTCAAATTACCTCCACTGTTGCCAAGAGAAAACACTTTAAACCACGTGACTGCTCATGGCGTTCGAGCAACAGTACTGTAAGTAATTATTTATCGTTTGCTTCTCCGGTGCTTATACGACGAAATGTTTAACCCTTCGGCAACGTCAGTTCAGTGTAAGAGCTACAAACTCTGCCATGACGGGATGTTTTTAGGATAAAGGGAATCAATGCCATTTAATCAATTCTATTCTGAAGTATAAACCTACTAACATTTGATAATGGTGTTCCTATCCCCCCCACCCCAACACCAAAAAAGCAAAACAAAAATTCCACTATTTAAGTATAACGGTTGATATGAAATCTAGGCTCACCATAAAAGCAATTCGCGAGGGTAAATGCCAATTGTGCATCATGACTCGCCGTGAGATTGCCTTATTTGCCTCTTCGAAATTGACATCTATAAATCCTGCCGACCTGATATCATCATATCTATCTTGACAGGGTAATAAATCATGTTCGTCTTTCCGCATAGGGTGGCTATTAATAAGAATTTTGATGAATGATGTTTGTCTGCCATGACGAAAACAACAGGATATAGATCAAGAGATAGCAGACTGCATGTTAATGTCAATAATGACATTGAGAGCGTCCGCCAGATGTCCTTATTATAAGCATTAGCAAACACTTATCAAAAGAAAGGTTCATAACAAAACAGGTCCAGCTGAAGGGATCTGGAATCTGTAAAAACGACGGCTTGAGAAAAATCAGGCAGGAATTCGCCTAGAGATGCCGGCCGGTTACAAGAGATAAAGAGTTTGAGATGGATTGACGCCGAGAGGCTTAGATATTCATAAAAATTATTTGAAACAAAATGCTAGGGGCTTATAACCTTATTATCGACAACTTTCATCCTCCAGACGTCTTCAAGGGGATTAATTTATCACTAACGGCACTACACTATACAACGCTCTCTGCATACAAATGATGCCACCCACGAAACAATTCATCTGATATCTCACTGTGAATATATACATAGAGAGTTAGCTGCCGATAACATCAGAGATAATCCTTGAAATTGCGGTTATATTACTATCCTAGTTCCTGGTCGCTTATCTATATTCCGAATGACCATCATCTGAGTGACCCACTCGAAAGCAATTTACACTTCTGCCACTGGAAGAACGTTATGACAATACGGGCTGATATGACCGCAATAATATGCCTCTATCGATTTGTTGACTGCGTAAAGGATAGGCATCTGTAAGCAACTAGAGGTCAAAAGTCCCACTAGGTGCACAGCTTCCGAGAAAATGTTATGAGCCCTACTAAATTAATTTCAAATCGAAATTTGTTTGCTCATGCTGTAAACCATCTATGGCTTGGTTTATATACAGATTGATGTCCTTTACGGTCATAGTGGTCCCAGAATACGTTAGGAAAACAAGTTTATGATACTTGCGCAGTGTCAGATTGTATAACATCATCCTAGTTGATGCCTGTTAAGGCTGCTCTATCTATATTGTATCATCTCGCGAGAGGGCTTTCGATTACTCTCAAGATCATTATAAACCACGGGGAAATGATCGCTGATATCGGTGCAGCAAATACCCACCGAAACTAAATACGAAGCTCCACAATACGTTTCTCATTGTGAGTGGGGTCGTAAAATGTCAAGATGATATTTTCGATGTATTAGAAAGATTCACTCTGATTCATAAAATATTTGGGAGGTGGTTTTTCAAGCTCAGCATTAGGTCATTAGAGTATAGTATCATAATAGATTGCCATGTGTTTGGATAACCATTCTTAATTATAATCATTCATTCATATTGCACTAGTCATTTTTTCTTGCGAGGCTCATGATAAATGAGGAAAAAAGGTGAACTCAACAGCCAAATAAATATGTCTGCCATATAGTGGGTGCTGCATAAATTAGCTATGTTTTTACGGACCATATGATCATCGTGTAACACCGTGCAAGTACCTAACAATAAGATTTTCCATGATATCTCATTTATACGGCTTGTTACCACCAGGAAAAAAAGATATTCAATGGTCAATAAATAAACAATTAGCAAGCCAGGATAATGAATTTAATCAATGTAACTCATGTACAATATGTATTTCATGTATAAATATGTCTATCAAGTCAATCCCTCTTCTAAGTATTACAAATGTTAGAAATAGGAATCGCCAAAGAGGGTACTGAATCCCAAAATGTACCCAATGTGCGGAAGGAGCATTAACCGATACACACACACACACACACACACACACACACACACACACACACACACACACACACACACACACACACACACACACACACACACACACACACACACACACACACACACACACACACACACACACACACACACACACACACACACACACGCAAACACACACAGATACACACACACATGCACACAAACACACACACATATATATATATATATATATATATATATATATATATATATATATATATATATATATATATATATATATATATATATATATATATATATATATATATATATATATATATATATATATATATATAATATATATATATTTATAAATATATTTATATATATAAATATATATTTATATAAATATATCTATATATAGCGTGGATGAATGCCCGCTATAAATTATTGTTGATAATCTAAAGGGTTTCACTTTGACTGATTGAAACGACCCTGTCAACGAAAACTAGCAATACTACAGATACGACGTGGAATGAAATTTGCCGAGCCACGCGCACAGATATGTCGCTAGTCAAACAATTTATTTTGGATACATGATCGCAAAATCCCCAAATCGTGAGGTATTATTGCATTATGGGAAGTATTATATAGCGATGTCTCTCCAGTTGATGAGAAAATGCCATACCATGAATGCAATAAGTGAAAGCAGATGACGTGAATGGCTCTTTCTTACTTGAATCTCTGTGAAAGAGGTTTATAGATTATGAAGCTTATGTACGGAGTGTGGTTAATTGCTCAGAATAAGCCCACTGTAAGTCATTATCTGACAGAAACATAATCAACGATGATATGTCATGCCATTGATATACAACTCGCAAAAGTGTTATGGAGTACTGTCAATGATATACATGCATGATATATCGCATTCATTAATTATTCCAATATTGAACATGTGCAGCGTCAGGCGTATTCTCTGCTAGCCCAAGCTGTTGCATTAGCCTTCCACCGAAATATAACATGCGTATTTCGTAACTTTTGAGTCTTTAATCCAAGTATAAGCAAAGTTTTCTTATTACTCACCTTACTCATGCTGGCTGGATTGCCAGACTCGTCGTAAACACTAATTTTCCACCTCACGTATTTGCTAATGAGATATGACCGATATGCACTGAAATTGCAAAGTGTATGGTTCAGGGCATAGTGCAATAAAGCCACCTAGCAGAAAAATGTTGGTTAGGAGACACGGTCACTAAACGACGACAGATATAAGGTAACATTTGCAAAAAAAGTAGATCGATTTATGGTACAAAGAGTCTGCAGGAAAAGTGTATATAAGTTGATGGTTAAATAGCTAATTACGCAGAACTATTGCTTGTACTATATGCCACTCATCCTGTTTCTAAGTTCCATGTTTTTTCATTGTCTTTCTAGCAATCAGGAGGTGTCCCGTCCAGTATTGCCATTTACAATGTGCACCTCACACATAATCTCTTGCTTTTTACCTGTAAATCGAACATACTTCAATCCTAACGACAATGCATTCGTTATAAAAGTTAAAGATAACAATATGTTAAAAGGGTTCAATGTGATGTAGGTTCGTTGTATATAACCTTTTCTAAAGCATCAATATTGCTGCTTATTGACTGATTAATAATTGCAATTTATTATATGCAAATGTTTAAGTAAAACATTAATTGGTACGGTTAATGCGGTTAATGGCGTACAATTATCAGGCGTTATATATATATGAATTAAATAAGGTTTAGTGCACTTTACACCACCACATATATCAAACGACACCCGACAATTGTGTATTTATCAATCATCCAAGACTGAAATGGTAAGAAAGTGATCGACAGCAATTAGTCCACTAGTTGATATCTATATATTCATTTCGACTGATATCATCCTATATATCTTGACAGTGCAATAAATTACACCGGCCGTTTAATATACGACCGCTCGTCACAATTTGACAGTTGTGCAAGAATAAATCGATTGATCTGTTGAATGATGTATGAGCCTTACGCTACATATGCGTGGTTGTGAGACCGATACACTGCATCATGTCGTTGACGTCACCCTCACCATTCACCGCTGAGATTTAAGCCTGCATCACAAGTCTGAAAAGTTGGGCTGATTTAAATGATCAGCGAACACACATTATATTCAATGGATGTTTTTATTACAATTAGTTGAATATTGAATGAACGAGTTGTAACACGAGGAATTCTACACACAATGAAGAATGTAGGTAGACGTCCGAACGAGGTTGCATCAGCAACGTCAAATTTGTAAGCCAAAATTATAACATAAACGGTTCACATGGCAGCTGCAGACTGCAATGCAGATTAGATGAGAAGCCTGGTCTAAAATAATTCAGATTGGCTACATCGTGTTGCAATTGCGTATAATCACCAAATACGCAACCTTTTAGATTGAATTGGTGTAATCACTACCTACTAGATGGCGCGATGCTAATAATCGAATGAGTGGATAATGAAAGTAGAGCTTTGCGTATAGGGAGCACGCTCAATATTGTGGGAAACAAAGCTTAATCCAAATTGGCTAACTGAGAGATTTTGTCATTGTGACATTGCCCAAAATAAACCTCATGGCTCTATTTTTTTGATTAAAGGTTATGCGACCAGCTACATTGAATGCATTGCGCCTAGCATGATTAGTTATTCAATGAATATGCAATGACAATCGTCATTGTGTACTGGAAAGTTTGTTTTAAAGCTTTATCAACTGAAGCATGTCTACTACATACACAGGACTCGACAGTGTATAAGCGACTCTTTCACTATCCAAGTCATGTAAAATATGGGAAGAGGATTCGCTCTCCTAAACAACATTCCATTGTCCGCACATTCGCAATTGTTGTTATTTAATGAACACCTTTAAAGATGCAATATTAGATGATTTCAAAGCTATTTCACCTTCATCTTCGAGGTATATCTGTCTCCTACCGATGACACCCCTGGCTCTATAACCATCCCCACAGTCATCCATTAATTTTGGATTATCTTGAAAGCGTAACGGCAATGCGAACATTGCAGTAGCTTTTAGTTTGACATAAACTCCTCTACGACCTTCCATTAAAGGTATTGTGTGTTGTTTTATGTCCAGTGTTGATGCACGCATTACCATACGCTGAATGACATTATTAACGAGCAATCAAAACGGATGAAATGTGGATACTATTCGTGATTGACTGCCTTGGATGTACCAGAGTATCATTCTTACATGTTGATGCGATGTGGAATGCCTTTTATTACACATGGTGAAAGTTACATACTAAACGCCAAAATATTTTATAAAATGCCGTTCAGATGCATATGTGTGTTCATATGTGTTAGTAGAAGAAGAAGCGGTCAGGCGAGTCAGATTAGCGTAACAATTTGACAAAACACTGTGCAAAACATATCTGCATCCTCACATTATTCATACTCCTGAGGTTCTGCTGTTTATGTGAGAAATAATGTTCACAATGTGATAAGCTTAGCTGTTAGTACCAAACTGGTGCAGCATCAACACTTCAATGCATTTGTGGTCTGCGTCGCCTTGTATTGCTCAATTCTTCAATATCTAGCCGCGTCTTACTTACCTTTTTCGATTGCTCTTCTTCTAAAACTACAATGTAAATATAATCTAAATATATGCGCAATAATTTGAGTGTAGGCATGCGTGTATACGAAAATTGGTGTGTCGTAAGTTGTTGCGTTTTTATTAGACGCTAGCAAATGCAATAATCGGTGTTGCTTTGTGCCACTCCATGATTAAGTCATCCTTGCAGACTGAATTTTGTGCACATGGTTCGAGTTTAACATACGCTTTCAATCTCATTTGCAGATTTTGAATACCCTTAGTTAAACGAAGGCTCCGAGAAGACTAATTAACATGAACTGTTGGCTAGTGGAGCATTTTTAGTGTCTATATTCCATTCTCTCAAGTTGTTCACCATATAATACTTCTGGTATGTATCGAGCATCTGTATCATGCAGATCAACATGGCATCAGTCAGCTGTCGATACATGATGAGTGAGTCATGTTTTCAAGGCAAATCTATCATCTTATGCGTTGCGCCTAAGCTCTATTTTTGCTTTTGTCAAGATGCTGATATGATTAGCAGCACCTATTGCTGAAGTTAATTTATGTATAGAACCCTTGTCTTACGGTTGCACTTTACATTATGTTTGTTGTCCTGACTAACTGGTTAAAGCATAAGAATCTGAATAGTTTTGCTTCTTGTCTCTAGAGTAGCTTAATCATTTATGTGCTACACACTTGATTTAGATCAGATCTCATTCTAACAGGTCAATCTAAATAGTGGTATGACAAACAGTATGCATTTAGTATACTGACAAACGTGATGTTATGGGATGGTGGTGCCAGATTACTAAATACTGTTCTTTGCTTCCTCGTGTCGGCCGGGAAATACAACAAAGAACATTTTTTCAACTAATGCTGTTTAAATACAAAAGTAAGCATTATCGTAATAAACGTTGCAAAGGTACTAGGCCGTGATGTTGTGTTCTCACTAGACAGTAAATTCCGTATTCTTTCGTAGCCATTTAGATGTTTTGTTTCATGTTGAATGCTGAATCCAAAAAAAGGTGCCGGAGTTGTTGTCATTTTTCAGTATTCAGTACAAGGAAGAGCAAATGACAAATAAAATATTCATAACATCATTGGATATTGTTAACAAAAATTGCTTGTGATTATTTGCTACCGTACTTCACAAGTCGAGCTATGCTCTGTTTGAGATTAAACAAAAGCATTTTGATTATGATGACGATTTGAATTGTTGCGTGTTTGTCCTCAAAAATGAGATATTCTATTGTTATGCATAACTATCTAAGTACGTAAGACACATTTTATCAGTTGTTGGACATCGCGGCGTGGGGTGGGGTGGGGGTGGGGGGCTGTGGTGGGGCGGGTTGATCTGTACAATTGTAGCAATTGCTTGGCTTGATTTATCTGGTGTTTACTATATATTTCTACATTTCCGCAGACTTCATGGACAAAACAAGTGTATTTTAAGCTCGTGAATTGCTTGAGACGGGAATGCTCACTGGATAGAGCTCAACGTGCACAATTGTTTTTTGTTAGTTTGTTTAGCATCAGATGTGCAGTAGCACGATGTTTGCGCCATGATTCTTCCGCTGATCATTCTTATGTTTCGTACAAAACAAGAATATTTGGTTTCTAATCCCTGCGAATGAGCATGCAATTGACAAGAAAAGGACTGAGTTTACAAGAGACATTATCATGCGGAACACTGTGTTTTTGGAGCTGATTAATCGAGCCCCGACGCAGTGGCAGCATTTCGTTACACGCGAGGCTCACCTGTGATATAAATGCAACGACCATTAGTTAACTAACTTAGTGAAAAGTAAATCGACAGCATGTAATTTATCAACTGTTTATGATTTGAATGATAATTGAAAATATGATATGAAATGATGTTAGAATTTGGAAGTAATAGATTATAGTCTTAAAATTTATGGGATGCCGTCACTGTCGAACAATGTATCGTTAATGTGACGAACGCAGCCATAATACATCAGGCTAGCTTATTGCAATGGTACATGACAATTAAAAAAACATTCATCCTATATCGAATCTCATTAGTTCTGTAATGACTTTGAGTAAAAACTATTTAGAATAACGACATGTGATAATGGCAACAACCCATTCCAGGTCTCCCTAATATCTCGGTGTTGCCGTTTAGCCATAAATTACACACAGTAACACAAATACAATAGAAGATACAACAAATCCACACTAGCTCCCTGCCGTAATATTTGTGATTAATGCTTTGATGAAGGGGGCTGCTTACTTATTTCTCATGAACAGCGGTAAAAAAGTAATGTAATGGTAATACCTTAGGCTTGCTGGCTGAATATATCTAAGCACCGTCGACGTTGCTTTCCAGCTCGTTTGGGCTCGGGTGTTGAATTAGTTCACTAGATGATTCTTAAAGTAAAAAATACTTGTTTTAGAATATTAAACATTTCGGTAGAATATAAGGTCCTAGTGATTAAGTAGATCGATACTTTACCATTCCTGCAAGACAGCATTTTGGTTCGGATTTCAATCAATCGCGTGGTTGGTTCAGCCTTACTCAATCAATCGACTGATGGTGGCAGGGTAGAGGATCGATCAATTTATTACTCACGTTGCTGATATAGTTTACATTCTTTTGTTCTTTAAAGCCTTGAAAGTGGCATTCAGATGATATATAGTAGTATTGTTAAAATGAATGTCTGTGGTGTGTATCATAATTGTAATCACCGTTTATCGGAACCAAATGATTTATTTATTTAATTTGACGACAATGGAGGGGATCCGCTCATGATAATCAGTGACATAAGCGCCGCCCTCCATGTTAATAATGCTCTTGATGATAACTGGTCTGTTGAGACAAAAGTATTCACCCCATGGCCGCATATTTATTTCTATGCACAGAAAAGACTCTTGTGTTGGCGTTTTTGCTCTTGCAAAAAGTGTAACAGCACATGCTTATGACAGACGACACGACATCATACATATGTTCAGTCGTAGAAAACTGTTCATGAAATACCAGTGATCAATATGAAGTGATACCTCTGACAAATCTCTCTGCAGACTAATCAATCTCTAAAAGCCATCGAGCTATTGTTGTGTGTAACGTTTCGTCCAAATTCATGCAAATATGTGTGCATGAGAAATGTTGCTGCGTGAATATGACGACGCACAACATGGATTTATTCCAGTGAGGGGAGCCATTGTGGCCATTTCACTAGCGCATAAAGTCCTACTTACACCATCCATAGCGGCATCCCCATATTTCTTCGTTGGAAGCTCAGTCCGCATTTGATGCGATTCCAGGCTCAATTCTGTTTAGTTTTGCCATGGATGTGGTATTTATTGTTTGTTGGAGAATAATACGCGTGGTATATGAATGCCAATGTACATGTTTGAAATAAATCGAATATTGGACGAGTCGATATGCGGGATAAGGGGGACGCGACAGTGCAGTAATTCGTCGCCTGAATATGGATTTTCCCTTACAGTTGGTGGAATCACTATCTTCAGTTGTCCAATTTGGCGTTCAACTGTGACAAATAACTGGTATTTGGTGGATGCAGCTTAACTACTCAACGTGGCTTCACCTCTTCGGGAAATATAAGAGAAAGTGTAGCATCAGGCGTCAGTTTAGACGTGCCTTTCTCGGCTTGCGGAGAGCAGCCCAACGTAACAGTGGACTCGCTACTAAAACAATAGCCCAGCGTAATCATCCCTTCTCACGCTTATGTTTTCGTGTCGTACACCGCTTTCAAATTACCCATTACAAATGTTTTAAGAACTCCCTGTGTCTTAGTTAATATTAAAAGTCGAAACCCCTGCTGCATTAATAACGCCAAAGGTATAAGGCTGTAATCGTATTTGATTTAACTTTATAGCGTGTACCCTTGTCAAGCGTTGTACCCATGTGCAAGCGTTAGTAGTATATTTTATATCAATTGATATTTGATGGCAAATACTATCCTCTGCGCAAGCGCACGATGAAAGCGCCTGTCTCGAATTATAGTTTGGTGAACTCTATTAGGCATAGTTGTACTGATTTAAATTATGAGAGTAAAACCATTGATCAATGCCTGTTAAAAGCTTTTTGAATCTTTTATTGCTTTTTCTGTGTGCCATGAAATCTGAACATTCGTATTCTAGGTTTGTGGATGCCGACGTTGTATTGGGGATATGGTGAGGGGATGCCATAATGCCACATACACATACATGTGTTTGCTGCTACTTAGCGTGTGTCCCGTGATAGATTCTCTGCGTTTTTATATAGACGTGGAGCTTAACAAGCGATATATCGTTCGGTAGCTTTAAACGGCCGGGAAGTAACAAGGTCAAATGGTCAATAGTGACCGGTATAGACAATGGGTATAAGCCACTGCGGGAATAGGCATAGGCGGATTAAAGGACAGCTTTAAGTAAAATTATTTGAATGGCGGGCTCAGCTTTCCACTCTCCGTCCCTTGGATATCTACAGAAGAGATTATAAATGCCTTTATACATATATTTGCTAGGTTTATAAGGTAGGTTAACCTGATTGTGAGCAATTAGCTATTAAAATCCGGCTGTGTAATGGTCTCGGGTAATGCTGACAATGTTTGGGTTTGGTTGGTTTGGTTGTATTAGCTGGTATGGGCATCCCCGATCTGTACACGGCAACGAGACCTTTTGCTAGGACACCCTTTATTTTATTCACAACAAATAATAAAAACAACGCTTGGATAGCAATTCGTATTTCGAATAACTTATCATCATTCAACTTGATGTTGACCTGCTGATAGTACTGTCGATAGAAAGCAATGGTATTTCCGATATGTCAGGTATAGGCGTTTTTCTAAAAACCCATTGCTTTAAATCTTTCTTCAGCAGATACTCTCATGCAAGAGTAGAATTGAAACAAATTACTACAATGTTTCTATGAACTACGAAATTGAAGCGTTTAATGCTTTAAAACCTGTCATAAGTCACGAGTGATAGGTGAAAGGATTATTTATGTTAGCACGCAGCTACTTCAGAACCGTTGTCGTTAGCTCCTCATTTCATTAGTCGTAAGCAGTGTTTATGTGGGATATCGTCTTATCATGAAATCCATAACGGATAAGATGGGCTTAAAGCGACAATGCACCTTAATGACGTTTCGTGAGGCGATGAGATGCCCAAGTAACCCTAATGAAAGTCACTGCAGTGAAAGAACAGGCACATTAACTGGGTGCAGTTGGGCGGATTAAAGGGTTGCTATAATACCCTGTCCCAATGGATTAGGGCTTAAATTTTAAAAAAGCGCTGAATTAATCCCTCTGGTACATCTCTCGTGTAATTAACACTTGCAATGTGTATCTTTGTTTCTAATCTGTTAATTTCACCAGGGTTATGAATAATTGTTTTCGACTACTACTAGGTTGCATTCCCCTGATAATTGACGGCACAACATCACGAAATTGGGGAATACATAATTGATATTAGTGTCATATTCTAGGTATCATACTTACGTTATACCATGAACATAATAGCTCGTAAGTTCATTTATGAAACGTGCAATTTGTTGTGCTCCGTACATATCATCTTTACCTACGCAGACACAAAAAGGGTATGACGCTTTACCTATGATAATATGAAAGTGAAGCCACTTCCAAAATGAGAAATGGAAGAGTCCGATATGATTGTGCCTATATACAAAACTAGCACTAGTTGATACATAACCGGTATAAGTGTCATATTCTAGGTATTAAACTTACGTTATACTATGAACATAACAGCTTGTTGCTTTTGCATAGTCCGTGCACTCTTTGTGATGTCATGTCACTACAGATCACCAGTCATGGCATCATTAATTATCCCGTTACTTATTGCTTGCATAATCAAACAGCGTTCATGTGCACAATATGTTTCTTTCTATATAAACAAAATGCCTTTAATACTAGCAACAAACTGCCTGCATTAGTGTTCCAGCTACGCATTAACGCTTTTTGCGAGAAAACTGAAATACCCCTCGGCAGTTGCTTTCACACCACCTGAGCTTACACAAAGTCAGACGTGCGTCATCATAATTTGCAATCTTCGAGTTAAAATGGAAATAAGCCGAATCGTACTTTTGCAGCAGAAAATATTATTAAGTGGGAGGCCAAAAATTGACATGTACCCAGCTGGACGGCAACTCGAGACAAATAGATGCTAGCTCCTTGACATGTGAAATCAATAATTACTGTACCTGCCTGCTTTCTACTAATTTCTATCTAACCAGATAATGCCGTGGACTGGATTGCGCGGTACTGGGATGACTTGGTCACAGAAAGGTGGGATACGTTATCCACTGGTGTGCCTATTAAGCATTTCAGTATAAACCGTCCTTCAATTTTAATTGTGCCTTTACAATAATGTCTGTTTGAAATGGCATTCATAAATTATGTATCCAAAGGCATTTCATAATGATTGAGAGTTCGTGCCATGCACCAGCTAAATTTGCATTTTAATGAATGCGTCATTGAAAGTCGAATTCTCTATTGAATTAGGTGTCATGTAACTGGAGACAGGAGAGTTGGAATAATATATAGACATCGGTTTGAGTCGTAATAAGGACCGACTATTCAGAGACAGTTACTATTTAAGAGTGAAATTTAATATTGAAGCGTACAGTGCATGTGATATAATTATGAATGGATTGTCTTAATGTTAAGCACAATCAACATATGCTCAGAGGCTCTTCTCCTTATAGAAAGATTTCCTTGTTCGAAAAATCGTTTAAGAATATCACTATAATAGATGACATGACCGTTAGAAATATGCATTCATTGCTCGAAATACTTTCTGTAGTTGCCCTAATAACAGTGGTTTAATTGCTTCTGCTCCGCCATTGTAGCATAGACAAATATCAGGATTTATCATTATCTGGAAATACCACCTCAATACATGCCTCGCATTATAAAAGCACGTTGGCCATTTTGAAACCGGGCCAATCGTTTATACCACAGATTTGAATAACTCAACTATATAGATGACCGATTGGGGATTTATTATTATTGCACAATTGAAAGGTCTTATCTTTGCAACCGTCCATTACCAAATTGAATACGCGTTACTGAGTTGTACGCTTATATATTCATCACGTTATTCTTGGACACCTCATAGCTCTTCGACAGCTAGTGATGGTGATGCAAATTTACATTTATGCGTCTTCACATTTCGTATTCGCGAAGTACATTTGTCTTTGCAAAACGACCATTGCAAAACAAGGCAACTTAAAACACGTAGCGCTTGGTACAGATGATGGAACAAATATAGGTTATCAATTTATATAACGGAATATGAAAGGCTGCTGTGTTGAAAGGAATTGAACTTGTTTCATAGTGGCTATCCTTTGATATATGAGGTTAGGTTGGTCGGTATATAGATCATCGCCTCCGTTATATGCTGATGAATCTATTAACTATCGCTCACAGCAAGTAACCATCTATATACTTTAAAGCCTTTTTTCAACTCCTTATCATTAAAGTATGTTTGGGGGGTTTGATAGATCAATGATGTTGTTAAAATAGGCATGCTGCACAATCGAATATTCAGTATGGCAGATACAGGGAAAACATTCTGTCGATAAAACCCACAGTTTGATAGTTGCTGACTCGTTGTCATTGAAGCATGCTTGGTGGCTTTCCTATATCATTGGTACAATGATACCACACATGAGAGATTTATCATATTGTGTTCCAGGTAATCAAATATTCATTATGACAGCTACAGGCAAAACATGCTGTGGTTGTAAAGCACACAGCATGATGTTTTCCTCCGTTATGCAAGAATATGAAATAACTCTTGCCAGGACGCGATACACTAAGGTAATAATAATTCTATGACAATAAATATAATGCACATATTACGAACCAAAGTATAAGGTTTGTAATGCAATAGAAAATGATGCTATGCGCAGCAACTATATGACAGTCCCATCTTTGAATGGAGATGCACACGATTCGGCAGCTCAATAGTATGGTACTGGACATTCGTCACAGAGGCGCAGGTATGGCAGTTCGTTCCGGAAAAACGGGTTTGGGCAAGTGGGCCTTGGCACTTAAGGGAAGCTTCCGAAGTATATAATCGTCCTCATCAATCACAAGCGACGTAAAACCCAATGTTACCATTACAAACGTCATTGCGCAATTGGTGCAGCAAAGCATGTCGAAGTCGGGCAATTTACTGCTCCATTACGCTACATCATTATGTGATAAGATCGAAAAGGGATGCAGATATGTATGGCCACTGGGAATGTATTTATTCCGATAAATATCTCGACCTTGTATAAAATAGATAGCAAATAATGCTGAGTTGCATGTAGTTCTGTATAAAACGGGTCCTTGAAGCATATTTAGCCTAAAAGGTTGAGTAGACACCCCTTTGCACTTAACTGTTTTAACGACATCACAGCAAACGTAATGAATAGACCAGTTGGAGACCCTGTTATATATTATCGCTTTTCATTCACATCTCGCATAGATAAGCATTATGCTTCCCTCTAGGGAGCACCCAATAGCTATGAGATTCGCCATACACCGCCTTCATCATTGGTGCAACAGCCCTTTGACGCAATCAACTTATAGCATGAAAACTCATACACTTCTCCGCACTTATTTTATAACCGCCTGAGCTCCCTACAACCAGACATGTGTCATGAGATAAAGCAATATGTGTGCTGAAATTCAAGAAATTAAGCGGCTGGGAATATTACCTGAGATTCGTCATGTTATTTAGGCATCCGCTGGTTTGCATTCAGAAGATCGATATCTCGTGGAGAATAGCTGTAAGAGCATTGTCTAGAATGCTTGACAGATTCGTCGAGAATTGCTGCACATGGCTGCTTTTGACGATCTCACATTAAGCACTCTGCGCAAGTTTGATCAGTAGGAAAAGTACGCTATGAAATTCTGTCTGTGTGTAACGGTTAGTACCATATAATCCATAACAAGCTAAAACCAACTTGCTAGTTGCAGTCTGTACCTATTTCTTGTAATTTATCATGATAGTCCACAAACTGCTGCAAGCTTGTCTACAGTTGCAGGAACATGAATTCTTCAAACAATTGTGGAAAGCATTAGTTCAATATTTGTCGTCTCTAAATATCAACACTTACAGCTAAATACATATTCAATAATGACTCATTCACAATATGAATACAAACAGATAGCCTTCATAGTGAAGCATTACGTGGCAGCCTTGGAAACACTTGTACTTGAAGTAATCGGTGATATGTTTGCAATCTTCGTGACAGTACAGAGCCCTGAGCCCGTCATGACACCATTTTAGATCGAACACTGTTATAGATTTGAAATAAATGCGGTAATTTTCAAGTGCAGTGATGTTATCTTGCAGTGTTTGTAGTCAGTGTTACAAGATTACATATCTAGTTATTATGAACATGTCAACGTGAGACCATTTTTTTTACCAGCCTTTAGCTGTATTGTGGCAATATCGTGACTGGCAAATCTGAATCGATGCATACAGATTTTCATTGATACTTTCAGGTTTGCTCTTCTACTTTTATATGCAGTTATATGCGAAATCGTTGAGTCGCTACATAACTTTCACTGACGTAGGATCCTCATGTATGTATAGTTATCAGTTACCCTAGGGCGTATACTTTATGCTGCAGTAGGGCAATTCGATACACAGCTGATTGGATAGTTTCGCTTATTTATCACGCGCCTGAGGCGTTCTTATGATGACTTGCTTATAGAATGTTGATAGTCTACATCCCTCACCTTGGGGGGTTTGCTTCCCTCCACCGCCCCAGAGTCTGTGTGTTGTACATGTGGCCAAGTGCTTCAACCGGAAAAACCCTGTTTCCAAATTAAAGATTGCTCAGTCTACATCCCTCAACTCGGGGGTTTGCTTCTCTCCACCGCTTCACAGTCTCTGTGTTGTAAGTGCTCCAACCAGAAAAACCCTGTTTGCTCATTATATTCCGTGGTTCGATAGCGTTTTCACGGTGATCAGTCTCAAGACCCTTGAGCCAGGGAGAGTTTTGTCAGTCTGGGCCTGGAGGCTAAAGGGAATGGGAACCTAGACAAGAATGTTGATGCACCCAAAGCATATATTGCATCACGCTAAGGCATGCCTACCAGATGTGTGAGGGTGAGTGCAGTACTCCACCAGAAAGAGCTTATCTGATGCAATCATACACAGCAATCACAAAGACGTTCACATTTGTCAAGATGAATGTTTTTGATGTGAGTTCTATTTGTCAGTAGTCCGAAATGAAGAGAGTCGGCTGACCTAATGCAACCACCAGAAACTGGGAGTTATTTATCATGATTACTTATTGGTGCATTATATTTTAAAGCTTCGATGTGACCGGAAGCCATGACACTGTATATTTGTCGTTTAAATTTTAGTCAAAAATTGTCAGTGCAGTTTTCAATTCGAGCAATATATATAATTTATTCGAAAAATATCTTGACGTTTACTTTATTGACAAACAGATGTACAAAATTACAAAATACTTTTTCGTGAAGAAACATTGAAGTTAATGATCTTTGTAGGATGTTCATTCATATGTAGATTGATACATGCCGTTCACAAGTAGCAGTAGTCAATAAGTTAAAAATGTATTTAACTAACATTTGTACGGATAACTAGAAACGCCGTTCATGTTCAAAAACAATTATTGAGTTAATCCTAATAAATTTTATCCTACTCTCCTGATGATATTACCAACATGGTTATCTAAACCTTTCTATAAAAAACCGCCGGCGCAGTGTCCCTTTGTATTGAGACATGTTAACCTCAACAAGGTATGCAAGCCCATATTGTCGCCCGAGGGACAGTGCAATACAGGTGTGAATAAGGCAGCAAACACTAACAGAGAGGGAAATTGGTTTTGCACATTTGCTGGATGTCATTCTGAAATAGAAATAGCGATCGAATTGCCTCCAAACGGAACAAAGTGAAATGCAGAACTAAACACTGCGGAAAGTAATTAAAGGTCGGTTAAACTAAGCACGACAGTTTCTACATAGCTCACGGTAAATTACACAATAGTGTATGTTACGACACATACAATATCCCATCAACAGGCAAATTAAGGAAGTAAAGCAAAAGCTGGAGGTTAATAATCAACGATATTAATGACAAACATCGTCAACCCTGCCGGATTATTACAGCACGCCGTTTGAAATGTTGTCATGTTGGCATAATAGCTATCAAGACTATTTTACCATTACTATTACCTCATATGCGATCATCACGCTAACGAAACCATCGGAAAACGTCGTAATTGAGAGAAAATTAAGTATGTTTAACTCGAAGACAGACACGAGTATAATGCATCACTTAATAGTCGAATATTAAATGAGCCTCCCGCATAAGGTACCAAGTGACAACTGGACCATCTCTCGCATCCTGAAACTCCACAAGACGCGTAATCGCTATCTTGCAGCAAAGCAGTAAGTTTATCAGGTGCAGACGTAAATGATAGACTGTGATATTTGACCTTTCTAATGCAATTTGGTTGACAGGACATGCACTTCTATCCTATATAATTACTTTCTTTGCTGTTCTCGTTTTTGTGGATTTCTCTCATAATTATGCAGGTAAACTATCAGCGGTGCACCCACTTTAAATTAAAAAAATATGTTAAGTCAGATCCGACGCGCTTCAGATGTTGTTAAATATGATGACAAAACATGATTGTTCTACCTATTTCTCGTATTCGATAGCTTAGAGATAAATCACAAAAACGTGGAATATGTGTTACCGACATATCTGAGTTCAAAAAGTTACATATCTCTTCCTGGGAATATTCTCAATCATGATGTATTAAACTGTGCCACGCCTAATTGATATGGCTGAGATGGCTTTTTCAAAATAATTAATAATGTTAACGAAAATACATAATGATAAAAGAATTCGTAACCAAGCAACAATTCAATTTAATCGACATTGTTTTACATATCTTCATCGTGGCAGAGACTTACATAAAACACCTTATATTTTGACCCGAATTACAATGAAATAACTGTAATATCGAACTATGCCTTGACAAAATGACTGTTTAGAACGGGCATGCTTTTTCATTATAAACAATTTTATGGATAACAGTATCAATATATCTGATACTTTACCTGTTCTGATTAGAGACCGGCTTCTTCGTTGGTCATCGAAAAAAGAGTCTCCTAGGATGGATAGACAAATGACCAGAGGAATATGTTGAATGAAAGATTTAGTTTGTGGTCACATTTTGCAATCTCAAGACACGGCATCTCATTTGTGGGGAAGTAAAATCCATAAATCACCAAATAAAATCATCTGCAATATTTAATTAAACCTTTCAGTTCATCAATCGAAGTAAAGTCATTTCAGAACCATGCTATGTAAATTTTTTGTAGAGGCTCGCATAGTTGAAGTATTGTCATTGTTCTTGAGACGCTAAATATATGTTGATGGGACCAGGAAAAATAGTTACACATTGCAACACCCTCTCACTTCAACCTAAATAAGATAGACAGCTACTGGTGCCAACCATAATGATGCAGTTATCATCTCATAAATGACAACACGTGCAGCGATGTGTGAATACACTTTGGGCATTTGCAGCTCAGTTAGGCTCATAAACGGTTTGTAAATATCAAGCACTAGGATTGCATGCTGTTCGTGGTTTCTTAAATCTCCCACAACCGTGGTTGTTCTTTGCAATTCTGTTTATTTTAATGGGATTTTCATCACCAACGCCGTTACACTGAATTAGTCGTCTTATTGTTTCCTCATATTTTCTAATTATAGCGCAACAGTTTCAATTTGGAGAGCCATGATGGCAATAATGACATCAATTGCAAATGTTGGTCCTAAACCATTTTAAATTCATGAGAGGTACAAATGACAACCATTACTTTCAATATGCACTCAAGCACCTATTATGCCGTGAGCGAAGCAAAATATCCATTTAGATGTTTTGCAGACGTATCATAAGTGCACAATCAACGGAACCGAACACGGAGATACGAAATGAATGAAACGGTTCAGAAGTATTTTTCTTCTCATAACTTAGTCTTTGATACTTATACCATCTGATATCATGTAATCCACCTTAGCAACTGTACACGCTCGTTCTGTTGCAAAGTGTTGTAGTCATCTAGTATCGAAGTAGCAACGGTTGTGGAGGGAGAGGTGTGATTATTAATTGTCAATGCAGGACTGTAAATTGCCATCTCTCCCACTCAATACATTGGCTGGATCAACTGTAACGGTGAGCCCGTGGCTAAATATTGCATCGCATTGCCTACCTGTTAGCGGTTACAGTTTCTTTGTAAGTCACTTTTTAATGCATTATGACGAAGTCTTTTTGTCAGTAGAATCATTGTTGTAAGACTTATTCCGTCCTTATATGTTTTTAATTATATGATCTTCGGAAGAATAAGTACTTAATTATCTGATTATGTGTGTGGTAGTCATGGGGTGTGACGTAGGTATTTTGCCCTTTTTATATGGACGATGCCATACTGATAGAGCCCATCAATTGTTTACGGTGGACGGAATTACGGTATCCCCTAACTAATGATAAATTGTATCACTTGAAATATCGGATATATTACCAGGACAATTTAAAAAATGACATCACTCTTTGTTTGATGTGTGCAAGCACAACTCGCATATATAAAGGAGCACTCGAACTCGGAGCAAGACAGGGTTAGGACTCTTCCTTGGATGGACATTACTGATTCCTTTTCACCTTCGAATAAACTAAGTTCAACATTTACATTGCATTTGGCATGGGCATCTTTACTAATGCCAACTCTCTCATTGACCCTGACGGCTGTTGCTTCTCATAACCATCTAACTGATAGCAATACTATCCATACTATGCTCGATTTTGCAAACGGCGCCAAATACTTTGACTTTAGTGAAATAAGTTGATTCCGACCAATAAGCTGGAATGGCTTTGCTATTGTTAAAATTGCTCTCATTCCCGTCTTGCCATATCTACAATAGCCAGTTTCTGTAGCATAGTGGTTAGCTTGTTGTCTTACCTCTTAAAATGTGAAATCCTGAATGTTCCCAATATCAATTTAAAGTATCTCTGTTGATAATTTCTCCGCATATAGAAATAAAATTCAGCGAGTTGGCCTAATATCAATGCCATTTAGCTACCCGTTCAGCGAGCGTAGGCCTATCAATGTTTAAAATAATTGGGAAGTTGTCACTTCCACATTGGTCCCGACCAACTTCCCCATCACATTCCATCGAAAGGGATAGAAAGCAGATGCTAAGGTCTATAGCAACGAAAGATCCCGTTTCGGGATGGAGGTATGCATTTAGTTTACATTTTAATATGCCCTAACCATTTTATATAATGAAATCTTCTATCCGATGACCACTGCAGTTGGTGTCCTCATATCCCGACAAATCACTGTGGGCATTGGAAGTTGACTTATCAAATGATCTATCACTCTCTGTAAAATCTTGTAGCTTAGTGGTAGGTACAGATAGCACAAAGTGATGGTTTTGTGGAGGGTAATACTAATGAAAATAGATTGCAGAGGCGTGTCCGAAGGTATTGGTTCATGAGAGACACCGTGGTTAACAAGAACAGAAGCTTATCTTTACCAATGGCAAAGGGACTTAAATATGTCAAAGGTCTTTCCGGACCAAAAGAAATAACAACCACAAATCTTAGCCGTGAGGAATATGTGTCCGAGTCCGTGTCCGAGCCATTGGAGCGATTGCGTTTAAAAGAAAATCTTTCCTGTGTTTGTTTTTGCCAAAATATGATTTTCTTTACTGGTGCTCCCGACTCCCATGGGCCCAGCTGGGGGAAGTCAGCGGTGCGCGGCTTAACCAACACACAGGACGCCAGAGATAGCGAGCGAAATACTCAAATTAACAGCAATTAGCTCAATGTGCTGCTCATCGATTAAGTCGACTAACCTATTAAGCAGCCGCCAAGGATAAATGAATAAAAGAAGAGGATCACTATGCGAATGAACCAGCAAGACACGAAGAAAATGGACAGTGCAAATAAATATGAAAACAATTATGCTATTACATGTCAGCCGATTGATTGGGCCAGGCCATCCCAGCCTCTCGTCTCGTGAATCTCTTTGGCAAGCATCCATCACATACAAGAGGATCAAAGCGGAATCTGCTTGCTGTAATTGCTTTAGTCGCATAAAAGGAAACTCAGGTATTTGTCCCAACGAAGCTAATTTATGAAATATAATTGTTTATCAACAAATCCCGCGCCCCACAATTACACCACATGTGAGCGAAATTATCTTTCACATGTACCCCTAAGGAATCACTCAATTCTGAGAGAAATGCCTCTGTCAGTCTCCCATTCTCGTTAGAAGAGAAGCATTACCAAGACCGAGATTACATCAGCAGCCAGCCGGCATTAACAGCATGCTAATTACAGCCAACTGGGTAATTGTACAGTTATTACCACATAATGTGGCTAGCATTAAGCACTCTCCATTATGGACATTACATGGGCCCTATCTTGCTGAAAGAATGTGCCTAGGAACATTCCTTAACGTTTTTGTACAAACATTGCTGAGTGGAAAATGTCCCCCAAGCATTGTTAGTTATTAATTGCTCGTGAACGCATAGTTTTTCACATCCAATGAGGCAATATAGCAACTGTTTATAGTCTTAGTGTTTGTCAGGGGATCGCCGATTAAACAATTGCATTGTCCATAAAAGATGTTATCGTGGAAAAATAATTCACTCACCGCACGGTATTGGTGCTATATAACCCACCATTTAGTTTGCCGAGGCGAGGAAGCGGTTTTTGATTGGGCGGGGATGCTAATGCCGTTAAGGGAGGAGGAGGAGGTACAGAGGGTCGCGGCGAAAAGTTGAGAAATGACGATAGTTTCCGTCTATTGGCTTACGGTCATTATACCCCTAATTCGTCACAGCCACAAGGGAATGGTTCTCTGATGCGTTCAAATCAGCCAGGATGACATCCTCGATATTCCAAGCACACACTTTGGTGAGTTCCGTACTTCTATATTGAAGGCATGATCGCTAAGAATCCCGGGGGTCTACATCCTATAACTATAGATTTATCCACCACCACAATGGAATAATGTTAATTGTTCAAACAAACTTCATCCGTAATGGCAAAGCTGTCGCAGTAGGCTATAGTTTGCTATTCATTTAAGGCAGTGAAATCCTAGTTTCACGGCACTTCATGGCACTTTTAATACAAACACACTTACAAAAAGACACACAGACACGCGGACACAAACACAAACATATACATGCATGTATATATATATATATATGTATATATATATATATATATATATATATATATATATAAATATATATATATATATATACATTTATATACATATATACATATATACATATATATATATATATATATATATGTGTTTATATATATATATATATATATATATATATATATATATATATATATATATATATGTGTGTGTGTGTGTGTGTCTGTGCTTATGCGCATCTATATATATTTTATGTATATATGTATGTATATTTACATATATAACTGTGTATATATGTAAATATATATTTATATGTAAATATAAATTATGTCCATATATATATATATATATTTTGTACATGCACATATGTACATATATGTACATATATATTTATTTGATATGTTTATGCATATATATTTACAAATATAAATGTCTATATATTTTATATATATATATATATATATATATATATATATATATATATATATATATATATTATGCGTGTGTATGTGTGTGTTTATAAAATATTTTTTAAATACATATTATATAGCAAATAGAACATCATCACCCAGAGTGGGTTACATTACGCAGCAATATTTTTAATCACTATTCTTAAGACATTGTTAATGGTTGCTATATAATCTTCCTGAATCACCTATATTGGAATACAAAGATGATTTTATATGGGGAAATTTATACGCAATATAGGAGATTTCCTGTAGATTTATGAGCGCAGGAGCTAAAAGGTAAATCTAAGGTCTTCTAAAGATCGTGATGCGATAAAAACATGGAAAAATATAAGAAAAGCTGTGGCGGTTAATAAATTGTTTTATTACAAGCTTAACAACAGTATTAATCTGCTGAAATGGTCGATGAGATTTAGCTTACCCGGAAATAATCGGAAAGTTTGAACGTTACATTGCTTAAATCTAGATTTGGTTTCCGAATGCTTTAATAATACAAATAACGGATGCTATCAAATCGGCTTGTAGTAAATTCTGCCCTGCAGGGACATTTCGCGTATTCAAGTCCGGCGTAACTTATAAGAGCAGCTATGCAACGGACCTACATCAATGACAGATATATATAGATATATATATATATATATATATATATATATATATAGATATATATAGAGATATATATATATATAGGAGAGATATATATATATATATATATCTAGATATATATATATATATATATATATATATATATAGATATATATATATATATATATATATATATATATATATGTAAATATATATATATATCTTAGATATATATATATATATAAATTCCCTATGTATATATATATATATATATATATATATATATATATATATATATATACATGAAATATATATAAGATATATATATATAATCGATGATATGTTTATATATATAGATAAACATATATATATATATGTAGTTATATCTATATATAAATATATATAAATATATAAATGAGTGTATGTATATATAAATAAATATATGTATATATATTTATATATATGTATATATATAAATGTATATATATATATATATTTATATATATATATATATATATATATATATGTGTGTGTGTGTGTGTGTGTGTGTGTGTGTGTGTGTGTGTTTCTGTGTGTGTGTGTGTGTGTCTGTGATGAGAGGCATCAAATAAAATAAAGATATGATCCCATTTATAATGCATATCCCTACTTATTTATATAGTTCGCAAGAAAACTCAGTCCAAGCCCCGAGCTAGTATGTATGAATGAGCTAATTGCACCACTGGGTTACATTGTCGAAGCACCTAGTCGCACTTTAAATCGTAGAAATCTAAAACGCTTTTTATCTACTTGAAAGAAATGGCAATTATCAGCCCCACCCGCACAGCAGCGCCTGATGTGCATTCAATTTGCTTGCAATAGTGCGGCCACATTTGGACTGAATCAACAAGATACGGGGGACTGTTTTCGAACGGCATAAACAACAGTCAAAGGGACATATGTACGCTGTGTTGTAGTTGATGCTTTGAATCTAAATTCATTCTAAGACTGCATGGTTTACGATGCATTACTGTTCGGGGCGAAGTCGTCGAGAGGTCGGCTCAGGGTTAAATAGTCAAATAACCTGGGCATATTTCGCTCTTTTGAGCGTATGCTGTATGGGTTGTTTGCTCCAAGGCAAACCCGCCATACCCCTAACGATCATATCGGAAGTCATATGTCGATATTAGAAACGATGTGAAGAGACAGCTCCTTACGTTGAGAACGTTAATATCATCAAGATCCGAAAATCACCGACACATATCTAATGACTCGTCAAGCACATACTGCGAGGATGGATATTCCATTGCGTATACAGACGTATCTGGTTTAATCAGGTACCGTTAAACGTTATATAGGCTTTATGTGATTTTGATCTCCCATAGGGACCCGTATGCATGCATCCGTATGAATGCTTCTACAAAACAAGAACTTTGAAAAATAATTACCGCAATAATGGTTTTTATGTCATAAACGATTTCCTCAATGAATATTGCGAATTTTATGATTTGAACACTGACGAAGTCGGTGACATTGATAACGCGCATTGCTGTATGTGAACAACAGTAGACGAGTTCACGTTTACATGTGTATAATGAGTGATCATGCAATAGGCAATAACGGAGAAAGGGCGTGTAACTCGTGAATAGTATGGCAATGGTAGCAGACAAACGATACAAGGGATTATAAGTTATATATCTCTGCTGGCGTGGAATCATTATAAATATTCGAGACATTACCTGGTTATTTCTCAGAAGGCCGATTGACAGAACCAGGTCATTCCAGCCTTTCTTCTTAGTCAAATCGACTAACACTAGACGCAACTTGCAAGACGGAGGGCGGTGAGCCTATTGTGCTCCCGGAAAAGCAAGAGATCCAAAACATATGCCCTAGTTTATTGCTGGCTGATAACTGCAAATGTGGAGATATTCAAACACAATAATTGACGTAATATCTGGTTTTTCCGGTTGAAAAAAATTCGCCCTATGATTGTCATTTCCACTGATTGAAGCCAGGTGCTCTGTCACAGACACAATATTCAAATTTTGGGCTTTTACCCTCCTTCTCTCTATCGGAGTTATTGCGTCCTCTTAGAAGTAACTCTGTGCTTCTATATGCAACATAACTGTATCTCCCATTTTTAGTCGCAATCGCGCCATTTATTCATAAGGGTAGAACTGAATAAATGATTTATTTCGCAAAATCAGGTGTCACACTAGTTGGTTGGCAAAGCATTATTTATATTGTACCAAAACCTTTTCCTTGTCATCACCCCAGCGGACTTTTGAAATCCGGTTTCATCTTAATCTGTCCCTTTTCAACATCGCACTCGCAAACATAAAGACTTTTACAACCCACAATAAATTTGAGGACGAGCTCATTGGCTTTCAGTCCTCAACCTGTCAGACATCTGATGAACAACATGCATTCTGGTCATCACATCCCTGTTAGGGACGTAATACGATATGTTTTAAGTCGCATACCAATACGCAAACATTTGTTCCAAACTAATGTGAGCAGTATTATCTTATAACGCCTGCATATTATAATCGCAAACCGTATTTCCATTATCTACATCAAGGATTTCGTTCCTTGAATTGTGGGTATGGGAATGGCCGCATTGTTCTCAAATATGGCCTTGAGTAATGCGAAATAATGAATGCAAGACTGTACATTTGTATCCATATCACTAGCTGTCCAATATATATATGACGCGTAAGTTTATATTTTAAATGTATGACAGGGTCCCCTAAATAGGGGGTAGTATCACAATGACATGATTCCAAAGGCGTACTGTTGTTGAAAGTATTCCGGGCATTCTAGGAACTTCTGTTCGTTTTATTAATGTTTATTGTTGACTAATGGCTGGTAACGATTAATCCCGTTCATTGCTTTCTCGGCATTGTCTGAAACGAATGGCAAGTTACCTAATAGTAATTATGGGCTGATTCTGAATATAAACAGCCTGCTTAAGAGAGTGTGCTAGAGCAGGTGATCGTAAAAATGAACAGCTAGCCTTGATACAAAATTCAATAACGCCTGTCCGGTCACAACAGCAAAACTTTGCTAGGTGAAATCTTAATAACAAAAACAAACAGCTACTACGCTACAAATGAAGGCGAATTCATAGCAAGTAATAAAACCCTATATGACAGACATAGCATACGCAGATTTTTGTATGGTGTTACCTCATAGCAAGAAGGCACAAGATACACGGTTGACTCTTGAATTTTAAAAACGTGTGGCCAATGTAATGCTTTATTACAAAGATACTAGATGTGTCATCGTTTAACACCAACAGCACCATTGAACACACAATAGATTTGAAAAAATTGTGTCATGTGTCCTTATACACATTAAATTAATTATCAGGGGCGTAGCCAGCGATACGCACTTACGCACGTGCGTAAGATCAATTGGAAAAGTGAAAATATAAATATGGCCAAAAATGGTATCAAAGTCAAAAGATAAGGGGGGTGAGACTTTACTGTCTGGAACTGTAGATATCTCCCCCGTCTGTGCGTTACATTCCTTCCAGCCTGGCTACGCCCCTGATTATCCTGTGTGTATAATGGATTATCAGCAAGTAGAGCGTGAATGCAAGCAGTAATGCGGATTATAATGCGGATTATGTGACGTACACGTGGGTCATATTCAGCCAATCTATTAGAATCTAGTGCTTGAAACGTCAGTATGTACCTTTGAATTAATGAATGCCGTGATTGTCTTCATGTGGCATAGTTTTTCGAACCCGGAGAGAAATTTTAATGCAGCTAATGCAATGCAACGGAAGCATCCATTGCAGTCTCGTTGATGAGGAAAAAGTCGAAACATATTTACCTACCACGATGTCTGTCAGCATGTTAATTCTGCCTCTGCACTTCAGGTGATGTAAGAGCGAGTTGCTTGTACAAAAAACCCCAAGGATTGTCTCATATTTTCTTATAGCAAATCTAAGCGTACGCACCTCGCTTTTCCACTTATGTGACTCCCACAAAGAACGTATATCTTTACCCAGTTGATGATGCATTCGTTTCCGGAACGTGAAAGTATAATAACCAAAGCATGACGTATCGGTAATCTTGGTAAGTAAATTACATTACTAGCATAATTAAACTTATGTCTCGAACTGGCAGTGTTTTGTTAGTTGTACTCAATGCTTGTCAGTAATGTGTATTTCTGCCCACGGCATTCAATTGCCCCGCTCGCTACATTTTACAATTTAACCTACATCCTTTGCTATCCATTACATGAATGATTAAAGCAATCTTCTTGTATTTGTTATAACACTCTCTCATGCCCAGTGATATTTCGGGTAATGATGCGTTCCGTATCCTTTCATTTAACGTGTGTTTATATGTACCTCATCATTTAAGCATGCTACATGACCAATTGATGGATTATGCCTATGCTATCCCTGGTGAACTCATTCAAGAGTTAACATAAACATGAAGCTGGTTTTCGCCTTGCATTTGGAATAACAGACACAGTTAAGGAAAGTCAGATCAAGGTATTTGTGAATGATACCTTTCAGGTGCTTATTCGACGAGAGACCGTTGCAAGATACCTGTTGCTTTCTGTGTATATAGTGTCAATGAGTTAGTGTCTCTTAATGCCTTATAAACAAAATGTGTTGAATGTATTTACATCACTTCAGTCGTAAATAACGCCAACCACGTTCACAGACAGAAACAGGAGGCACATTACGCATAGTCTTAATTATCTCTGGGGTTAGACCCTGTACATAATAACATGTACAATTACGCTATGTCACCCTTTAGAGCTCTGGCGGTATACTTAGTTTGGACGTACACAGATCGAGAGCGATTTTGCCATCACTTAATGTATCACACCACAGTAGGCACTGCATCCATTGCATCGGTAGATAAATTATATGGAATACTAAAACCACTACAGACGATAGGTCGCTGGCTGCTAAACCATAACGATATCCCGTTTTCAAGGACACATAAAGCGGCCTTACATTGGTAGTACAATAACATTTAAATGCAGACGTAGTTGACTTACTAAGGAGATATATTTCAATATAGATAAAAGGATATAATATTTATTAAAGCTTTCATATACGTGAATCTCGTATTGGTATGTTGTGCGGTTTTTATTAACGAATGCTTATAAGATGCGATGTAATCGCTCGCCCGTCGGACGGCCTCGGTTTTATCAAGTAGCCATGCATTTACATAAAAAACCTCATGGTCCGTCTGATCCTCCCTTGAGCAACAGAGTATTAAAATCATACATGGTAACCAAAGACAAACCCAAAGTGGTCTATGCATTGCAGACTAAATTACATTTCTGTTTCGCAAAATATCGTCCTGAAAAGCGTACAAAACAGAGGAAAAAGGCAGCCATCACTCGGAAGGCTGAGCACTACCAGAATAAGTAGTATGTGTGTGTAAAAGCATTAACCAATTACATTGCTTAATTCCCCCCCCCACCAAAAAAAGTGTTACATTTTGAAGACAATGGATGCAAATGACACAAACGGTTTTATAAGTGAATTCGCAATTTACCTTTAATATTGTCACTTGCTCTCATTAATACCAACATTAAATCCATATTGAGATTAAAAATATACCATATTGTTAGTGGTTATGAATTGCGACTTCTCTGTGGTTGTGTTTATTTAAGGCAGCTATTGCTAATATGATAGTTGGTCAAATAACCAAGGTATCGTTACCAAATTGTTTTGATTAATGAAACCAAGGTGTTAGTCAATAATATGTATGTTATGAATAAAAAAAATCGTTTAATTGCCATGCTTATTGATGTCCATTAAACCATTATTAATAGACGTGGGAGTATTTGTATTAATAATAAGGAAAATAATTTATAAATAATTTATTGTATTAGTTATATCGTAAAAAGCATTGTTTGGGCCAATTCGTGTGCCCTCAGTGGCTACAACCGATTTGTCATATTGATATTATCACATGTCACAGCTGTTTATTAAACCACAACCACTCATTCTGAGGCTGTTTAAAAAACATTTTATATTGGCTGAGTATATCCCATGCTATGGCAAAGCAAGAAGAAAGTTGTGATAAGTTGAGAGCTAAACACTTAGACCCTCTGTTTTACTTCATCATCATTGCTCATAATTGGAACCAAGCTTCCCGCCACGTTGGTATCTCTTTAGTTTTGATGGAATTCATTTTAGTCATCTGTTACGCTATCGATTTGTTAATCCCACACATAATACTTGTGTGTTCTCAAGGGGATAAATTTGATACAATTCCATAACAATGCAACATAGAAGCAGTCTTATATACACGGCGCTGTATGAAGACATATAGATAGGCGTTTCTCTCATTGGTTACAGCAGATAATGTCACTCTATTGAGATATTTCAGTCCAACATGGTAGGTTTTCGGACATCGTGTTGTAATTTTAAAAGCGGAACTCAATGTGAATCTCGTTGGATGCGAGAGTACCTCGTTTCCTTCAAAAATATTATGTGCAGTAAGAAATCATTTTATCACCATTCCGCTCATTGAATGTGCGGATCGTTGCATCTTTGGTCAAACACGGTACTGTATGTCGTTCGTTGTTTGCGCCATGATTGGAGTACTTTTGACTGATGCCAGACCCTGATATGATAATCTGATAAAATGACTTAAATGTTTAATACCGATTATCGCCCACATGGCAGCAATATTACAAAATACTATAACAAAGACTAAGAATCAAATCGGACGACATTATATACACCAGCCATGCGATAGACTAGATAATGCTTTCTGTAATCTATATATTGTGGCATATTGCATATTGCACCCGAAGGTGACGAATGGTTATAACTTTGCCGTACATTCCACTTAGCCTGCTCCAAAAGCACAGCTGTAAAAAGCTAGAAAATTATAGCATATATAATCAACCACTGCATGTGGAGCTCAGCCATGTTGCCCTCGGATATTAATGAAGCTTTATTAACTTTTTTATACAGACATGATTTGGTGTGTAGGACAGTATGAGCATGCCAGTATTACTTCAGCATAACAAATGTAACCTATGCCACATTTTGATTAATAGCTGACTTCAAAATTTGTTAGCAAATCAAGATGACTCCGAGTAAATATCAGTGCAATATTATTTGCTATTTCAAATACAAGAGGACCAAGGCGCAATCTGCTTGCTGTAATTTGCTTCAACTGCATTAAACGGAGGCTTATGTAAGATTTTGTTTTGCTAGCAAATCGCGCGTATCACCAGTAAACTACTTGTGAGACAATTGACCTTTTCAAATCTACCACTTAAGAATCACTCAATTCTGAGAGAATTGCACCTGTTGGTCTCCCATTCCCGTTAGAAAAGAAGCATTTCCACTGCAGAGAATACATCACCAATCATCCGGCATTATCGGCAGGGTGGTCACGGCTAACTGGTGGATATCGCTGTAATGACCACTTGATAACAAATCTACTAGAGCACACCTCCTTATGGACATTACATGGGACATGTCTTGATGAAAATATTTGCCAGGTCCAATACTTCCCAGGCAACGCTTTCGTACTAACATTGCTGAGTGCTACACGTCCAACAAACATTGACTGTTATCAATTGGCAGTTGGTGAATGTATAGTTTTTTACATTCGCTAGGGAAATTATAACCACTTTTTCTTGGCTTGGTGTGTGTCAAGGGATCGTCGATTAAACAGTCGCATTGTCATTGAAAGAAATCCCTGTGGTAATTAAATTAAAATTTTCCGAAAACTCAATGCGCGGTATTGATGCAATATAATTCACACTTTTATTTGCTTAGGAGAAGAAGTGACTTTTAAATGGGCAGGGATGTTCTCAACTGATAATGCCGATAATGGAGGGAGAGGTACTGAGAGTGGCGGGGAAAAGATAAGAAGTGATGAGTTTTTTTTATGCGCTTCAATCAACCAAAGTGACATGCTAGACATTCACAGTATGCACACTGGTGGGTTCCTTGCAGCAATGGTGGCAGCATAGTCGCCAAGTACCTCAGGGGTCTACATCTTATAAATATAGAGTTTCACACCACCACAAGGCATTATGGAATTTATCCTAGCAATCTTCAAATAGAAAAAACAAAGCAACCTAAGAAGGATAAACTTCGTTATTCCCTCAAGGAGGCAAAAGCAAAGTTCAAGATAAAGCGCACGCGGACCAGATAGATCGTTTTATATATCATATATAAATAATTTAACTCACGCAAACATATAAATAATCAACACCATATACACACACGCATGTATATATATATATATATATATATATATATATATATATATATATATATATATATATATATATCTATATATATATATATATATATATATATATATAATATATATATATATATATATATATATATATATATCTATATATATATATATATATATATATATATATATATATATATATATATATATATATATATATATCACACATCATGACACACTGCGGGTTTCATTACAAAAACAATATATTGAACCAATGTCAACTAATACTGCAACATCTAGTAAATTTTATGTATATACAACGATATTTGTTATGCTTATTCGCCATTTCAAGAACACGTTGAATGTTTGAACAATCACGGACCAATGTGCTTCTGACTCTCGGTACATTCACGGAGGTAAAATAAAACATTATTTTCCATTGATGTATGTGCGCAGGAGCTTAAAATTAAATCTAGGACTAAAGAGCGTGATACGATTACGATAATTTTGCATGCAAAGCATGGGTTAATATAGGAAGAGATGTTGCAGTTCAACTATTATTTGGCAACAAGCTGAACAAAAGAACGAAAATGTACGTCTCTCCAATCTCACAATAATCGTAAGAATATAATAATTGGTGCAGTCTATCGACCACCGAACACTTCAATCAGTGACTTCATAGATTATGTATCTGATATAATGTCTACTATAAAGGTTGAAAACAAAATCTGATATTTAATAGGCGACGTAAACATTAACTTGTTAAATGTAGATAGCCATGTCGCTACAGCAGAATTCCTTGAAATGATGTATTCTTTCGCTTTTACCCCACTCATTACCAAACCCACGAGAGTAACAAATCGTTCCGCCACACTTATAGACAATATTCTTACCAATTTTCAACCACAGCACAATTATATATCCGGTATTTTGTGTACAGATGTAAGTGACCATTTTCCAGTGTTCTGTATCGACCACGGCATTAAAACTAATACTGAATGTGACCAATTTTACTACAGACAAATCTCGGCCCGAAAAGTAGATAAATTCTCTGCGAAACTTGGAGAAATTGAATGGAGGGATGTTTGAGACACCAATGACGCACAGGAGTCATACACAAGGTTCTATTGTACTCTTAAAGATCCATACAATGCATGCTTCCCAATTCAACTATCAAAATCGAAATATAAACATCGATATAAATGGCTAACATCGGGACTTAAACAATCTATCAAAGTAAAAAATAAATTGTATATAAAAGCATCAAATACCCCACGCTGACCAACCAAACACAATACAAACGCTACAAATGTAAATTGCGTTCACTGATGAAGACCTGTGAACAAAACTACCATGAAAATGCCTTTTCTAAAAACAAAAGTAATATGAGGAAGTCGTGGGAGTTGATTAAAAATGTTCTAAATAAGAAAAAGCAGACCAAACTATCAGAAGAATTCAACATTGATGGTAAAACTACCACTGATAAAAAAGTAATTGCTAACAAGTTCAACCAATTCTATCTAAATATAGGACCTACGCTTGAAAAACAGATCCCTGCTTGCAATGCAGATGTTCTTAAATATTTAAAGTATACGAATGCTGACTCTATATTTATTAGAAACACAGATGAAATAGAGGCAACTAATATAGTAAAATCCCTGAAACACTCAAGTCCAGTTTGGGATGACATATCTCCAACCATAATAAAAAGCACTTTAACACACATTATAAAACCCTTAGTTCACACGCTAAACATGTCACTTGTAAGTGGAATTATTCCAAAAGAACTAAAAATCGCTCGAGTTATACCAATATTTAAAAATGGCGACTCCTCTCAGATTAGAAATTATAGACCAATATCAGTTCTTCCGTGTATTTCTAAAATACTAGAACGACTCATGCATACACGACTTACTGAATTTAAGTAAGCATGATATATTAAATAACTATCAATTTGGTTTTCGTAAAAATCACAGTACCACTCAAGCTATAAGCTACTTGGTTGATAAAATTATTAATGCTCACGAAGAACACAAAAATGTTTTAGGGATTTTCATTGATCTAAGTAAAGCGTTCGACACCATCAATCACCGTATTCTTATAAGAAAATTGGAACACTGCGGCATTAGAGGCATCGCATTAGAGTGGATAAAAAATTAATTGCTCGAAAGATACCAATATGTTACTTACAACGGTGTCCACTCTGAACGAGGGCGTATTACTTGTGGCGTTCCGCAAGGCTCAATCTTGGGGCCACTCTTGTTTTTAATCTGTGTCAACGACATTGTTAATGTTTCGAAATGTATGCATCCTATACTGTATGCAGATGACACTAATATGTTTGTAACTGGTATTAACATTGATGATATGATAAACTGTGCAAATGTGGAGCTTAAAAATTTAGTACTATGGCTGAATGCCAATAAGCTTTCGTTGAATGTCAACAAAACACAATACCTGATATTCGCACCCGGGCGCTATAGACCAACACCAACTCAACCACTTTATATCAATAATCAGGTTATAAGGAAAGAGAACTCGACAACCTTTTTGGGAGTCAAGTTAGATAGCAAATTGACATGGCAGTCTCACATTCAACATATAAAATTGAAAATTGCTAAAAATATCGGCTTACTTTGTAAGGCGAAAAATATTTTTAGAACAAGTACCTTAAATACTTTATAATTCGTTTATATACCCATACATAATATATAGTCTCGAAGTTTGGGGTACAGCTGCAAAGAAATATACAAACTCTATTGTCAAATTACAGAAACTATGCTGTAGAGTAATTACCGGTTTGCCAAAGCGCACATGTTCATTGACATTATTTAAATCCCTAAATATGTTACCTTTTACTGAGTTGTATGAATATTGTATCATGTTGTTTATGTTTAAGTTATATAGAGGTGATTTGCCCAATGTTTTTAAATTAATGTTTCGACGAAAATCCTCTAATCAAACAATTACTACAAGACAATCTAGAAATTTTATTGTACCGTTATTTAAATCGAAGGTTGCCTATAATAGCGTGCGCTCGAAAGGCGAAAATATCGGGAACGCAAATTGCACTAAGTTTAATGTATATTGCTCATTGCATTCTTTTAAAATAGCTCTTCGAATTCATTTTCTTGCTAAATACGTTGTATGAAGTATGCTCTCCTGGCACATGGTTTTGTTTATTTTTATAGTACTATACTCATAAGTGTATGATAAATTATTTTTTATTCTGTTGAATGTCCTTCACTTAAAAGCAATTTATTCTGTTGAATGTCCTTCTCTTAAAAGCAATTTAATTTTTTGAACATGTTACGAGGACATATACATCTAATGATGTCTCGTCCTCATTGTCACAACAAACTTTGTATATCTTACTCGAATTATTATTTATAATGTATGATTTGTTGTTGTTGACAAATAAATCAAATCAAATCAAATCAAATCAAAAACACTAAGCTTAACCTTAAATAATAGGACGCTCCAAACGTAAACTTGCTTAAAGTTATGATTGGTTCCCGCAAGCTTTAATAATGCGAAGCAATACTCATTACAAAGACCCAACCAGCTGAAATCCACTAGGTCGATGGCAACGTGCCTGGGGATGTAGCAAGATTGGATAGGTAACGTAATATCATCGGGTGAGTACCTAGGGCCCACAATACATAACGAATGCTATCAATCCGGCTTCTAATAAAATCTCCCCTACTGCGGCATTTGACTTATTCAAGCCCGGGGTAACTGATAAGTGCGGCTAAACCTTGGGCCTACATCGATGACATATATATGTGATGAGAAGCATTTGATAAAATATCGACATGATCCTAACATATAATGTATATACCTAATTTATCCTATTTGCATGAGAATTCATCCCTAAGCCAGATCTAATTGTTGTTTTGCACCAATGCAAACCCACCATACGCCTAACGACCACACCAGAAGTCATATGTTGATATTGAAATGATATCATGAAGAAACAGCTCCTTACGTTGAGAACGACAAGAGTATTCACATCATTATTATCAAGACTCGACATCGACCGAATGAATGTGGATATCACATTGCGTTAACAGACGTATGGGATTATATGAGGCATCGTTAAATTTTATACCGGCTTGATATGCTTTTGATCTTCAATAGGTAGCCGAAAACATTCATCTGCCTGAATGCTTTCGCCAGACAATGACTTTGACTGATAACTACCATAATAGAAGTTTAAATTGCAGTATGTGAACAACTATAGACAAGACAGTGATCATGCTGCAACCCAAAAACTGACAGTTCGCGACCGAAGATAGAGGTCATGCTGACACAAACGGAGAGAAGAGGACATACTACCTGTGAATGAGGATAGAGGTAATGGTGACACACAAACGATGGAAGAGGGCTACTCGTGAATGATGATTGAGGTCATGGTAACACACAAATGATGGAAGACGGCATGTTACTCGTAAAAGATGCTAAAAGTTATAGTAAAATGCAAAAGATGGTATACTAGTCGTGAATGATCATACGGGTCATGGTAACACACAAATGATTGAAGAGTGCACGCAACTCGTGAAAGATGATTGATGTCATTGTAACAAACAAATGGTGGAAGATGGTATGCTACTCGTTAATGATGATAGAGGTCATTGTAACATACAAACGATGGAAGAGGGTATGCTGCTCGTCAATGATGATAGAGGTCATTGTAACATAATACGATGGAAGAGATTATGTCAATCATCAAATGTTGGAATAAATTATGTATGCGCACAAATGGAAGTAAAATATATGGTAGCACGAAGATAGTCGACGGAATAATGCGCAGAATGAATATAACAGTGTGTATAAACTACTACTATGGTTTATAATACAAAGCGCCAAATGTTGCAGATATTCTAGAACCCGATACTGCCTTGGCCTTCGGATACAGTTAATTCAAGAATCAAAGCTAATTCATCGGGTGGACGCCTCAGGCGCATGATACATAACTCTGTCTATCTGTTCAGCCGATGGTGAAATATAATCAGTCCCACCGCGGCATAAAACCTACTCCACCCTGCGGTAACTGATGTCCAAAGCTCAATGAAGGACCAACAAAACGACAGATCTTACGAAACCGAAAATGACACCTCTACATCGCGTAAACGAGCGCTCTGAAGTTGGACGGTGAAAACATAAGTATAAATATGATAACCACGTTCGTACAAATATAAGCCCAACGCAATACTCATAGCCTCGAACTAGTCGAGATAACTTTTCGCTTCTATAAGGTCCATACATAAGGTAAATTATCAAGCACAATTATTACTGTCGAGTGCGTATCAAATTATGTTATGAATCTTAGTATGCAAAGAATAGTCGTTAATATTAGGTACATTTCCATATTATTTCCAAGAAAACCGATTGACCGGTCTAGGTCATTGCAGCCTCTCTTCTTCGCCAAATCGAATGACGCTGGTCGCCTCTTGAAAGCAGGAGGGAAGTGGGCCCATTGTGCTTCGGGCCAGACAGGTATTTAAAGAAACCAAGCCGCGTTCATCACTGGCTGATAACTTCAATTGTTGAGGTACACAAATGCAACAAATGAATCGCCCCCACTGATTGGCGCCAGACTTAATATGTATTCTTGATGGGTTATGGTCCATTACAATAACCTGCTAGAGTGGGGTTTTAGCCCATCTTACCACTTTGTATTGAAAGGATATAACTCATTTCATCGCCCTATCAATGTAGGGTAATAGAGTATCTCATCTTCTTATTGATGTAGGGCTATGGCTCATCTCATCACACTCTTCTCTATTGTGGATTTATGTCTCATTAGAAGTAACTTTCTCCTCGCATATGCATCATAAACTGCGTTTCGACATTGTGTTCGCGGTATCGCCGTTCCTAACCTTATATTCATATACATGTACATATATATATGTGTGCATACATATAGATATATATATATATATATATATATATATAGATATATATATATATATATATATATACATATATATATATATATGTATATATATATATATATAGAGAGTATATATATATATCTATATATATATTTAGATATATATATATATATATATATATAGATATATATATATAAAGATATATAAAGATATATATATATATATCTATCTGTATCTATATATACTATATCTAGATATATCTCTCTCTCTATCTCTCCTCTAGATATCTCTATCTCTATATATACATATATATATATATATCTATATATCTATATATCTCTATAGATATATATATATATATATCTATATATATATATATATCTATATATATATGCCTCTCTCTCTCTTTCTCTATATATATATCTATAGATATCTATATATCTATCTCTCTCTATATCTATATCTCTATATATATATATATCTCTCTATATATATATATATATATATATATATATTTATTCTATATATATATATATATTTAAGGCATCCATAACCCTTTTCAGTTGCGGTGGAATAATAGTTGATTGACATTTCTGCTATGAAACATTCAATTCATTACCGATCAGAAATTGTGCTTGTCCGACCTCGGTATATTGAACATCTACAATACATGCCGCAACATATTCTCATGTAGCGTGGATGAATGCCCACAATACATTAATGCAGATATTCTAAATGTTTTCACTTTGACCGATTAATTAAAACGACCCTATCAACGAATACTACCAATACTACATATACGACGTGGAATGAAATTTACCGAGCCAAGCGGTATCATATGTCGCTGGTCAAACACATGTGTGGATAAATGATCCCAAAATCTTTTTTTCCCCAAATCGTGAGGTAGTTGTTGCATTATAGGAAGTATACTATAGCGATATTTCATCGGTTGATGAGAAAATGCTATACAACGAATGCCAAAAGTGAAAGCAGATGACGTGATTGGCAGCGATTTTCTTCTTTCCTTTTCTGTGAAAGAGGTTTAAAGAATATAAAGCTCGTGCATCGAGTGGTGTTAATTGCTCAGAATAAGCCCAATGTAAGTCATTATCTAACAGAAACATCAACAACGATGATATTTGATGCCATTGACATACAACTTGAATCGCAAAAGTAATATAGAGTACTGTAAATGATATACATGTATGATTTCTCGCATTCATTAATTACTCAAATATCTGAAAATGCACAGCGTCAGGCGTATGTTCTGCTAGCCCAAGCCGTTGCATTAGCCTGCCACCGAATATAAAATGTGTATTTCATAACTTTTAAGTCTTTAATTCATAAATAAGCCGCGTTTTATTCATTAATAACCTTACAGGTGCTGGCTGGATTGTCAGACGCGTCGTTAACATATATATTTCCACCTCACGTATTTGCTCATCAGGGATGACCGATATGTAAAGAAGTTGCGAAGTGTAGGGTTCAGAGCATAGAGCAATATAGCCATCCAGTAGAGAAGTATTGGTTAGGGAGACACGGTCAGTAAACGACGACTGAGATATAGTAACATTTGCGAAAAAGTAGATATATTTATAGTACAAAGAGTCTACAGGAATAGAGTAAATAAGCTGATGGTTAAATACGTAATTAATGCAGAACTATTACTTCTTCTACACGCCACTCATCGTCTTTCTAGGTTGCATGTTTTTCATTGTCTTTTAAGCAATCAGCAGGTGTCCCGTCCAGTATTGTCATATTCATTGTGTAGCTCATGCATAATCTCTTGCTTTTCGCCTGTAAATCGGATAAACTTCAATCCTAACCCCAATGTGGTTATTATAAATGTTAAAGATAACAATATGTTAAAAGGCTTCAACATCATAAATGCCCGTGAGTATAACATTTTCTTAAGCATCAATATTTCCGCTTATTGACTGATTAATAATTGCAATTTATCATCTGCAAATGTTTAAGTGTAAATATCAATTCGTACGGTTAAAACGGTTGTGGGCGTAAAATTATCCTGAAGGCAACGTAAATGCCGCTTTGACACTCATAAGGCATTATATATATCAAGTAAGGTTAAGTGCCACTTTACACCACCATTTATATCAAACAACGCCCGACAAATGTGTATTTATCAATCATGCTGCTGAAATGCTTAGAAAGAGATCGACAGCCACTAGTCCACAAGTTGATATATATATATATATATATATATATATATATATATATATATATATATATATATATATATATATATCCATGTGGACTGATATCATCCTATATATCATGACAGGATAATAAATTATACCAGCCGTTGTATATACGACCGCTGGTCACAATTTGACAGTTGTGTAAGAATGAGTTGATTGCTCTGTTGAATGATTTATGAGCCTAACGCCACATATGCGTGCTTGTGAGACAGATATACTGCATCATGTCGTTAACGTCACACTCACCAGTCACCGCGAAGATTAATAACCCTAACAAACGGTTTATGCTTAATTCAGTGACACGGTCATTACCCAAAACGAAATAAGAATAACTTTTCTAATGGAATTTCCACCGGCTAATACATTCGTGTTTTAAGGTCTCTGTATGCCGTAATTTGCCATTATCCTAAACCAGTATTTGTGTTTGTGTAAGTGCATCTATAAAGTAGCAAATCAAAAATTGTGGCAATGTAGCTTCAGTTCTGTAATGACTTTGAGTAAAAACTATTTAGAATAACGACATGTGATAATGTCAACAACCCATTTCAGGTCTGGCCATAAATTAAACACAGTAACACAACTACAATAACAGATACAACAGATCCACACTAGCTCCCTGTCGAAATATTTGTGATTAATGCTTTGGTGAAAGGGGCTGCTTACTTATTTCTCCTGAGCAACTGTACAATCGTAATATATTGGTAATACCTTAAGCTTGCTGGCTGAATATATCTACGCAGTGTCGACGATGCTTTCCAGCGCGTTTGGTTCAGCCCAGCTTGTTTGGGCTCGGGTGTTGAATTAGTTCACTAGATGATTGATTCTTAAAGGACAAAGTACAGCATGTAACTTATCAACTGTTTATGATTTGAATGATAATTGAAAATATGACATGAACTGATGTGAGAATTTGGATGCAATAGATTATAGTCTTAATATTTATGCGATGCTGTCATTGTCAAACAATGTATCATTGATGTGACGAACTCAGCCATAATACATCAGGCTAGCTTATTGCAATGGTACATGACAATTAGAAAACTTTCACCTAATATTGAATCTCATCAGTTCTGTAATGACTTTGAGTAAAAACTATTTAGAATAACGACATGTGATAATGTCAACAACCCATTTCAGGTCTGGCCATAAATTACACAGAGTAACACAACTACAATAACAGATACAACAGATCCACACTAGCTCCCTGCCGTAATATTTGCGATTAATGCTTTGGTGAAGGGGGCTGCTTACTTATTTCTCCTGAGCAACTGTACAATCGTAATATATTGGTAATAACTTAAGCTTGCTGGCTGAATATATCTACGCAGTGTCGACGATGCTTTCCAGCGCGTTTGGTTCAGCCCAGCTTGTTTGGGCTCGGGTGTTGAATTAGTTCACTAGATGATTGATTCTTAAAGGACAAAGTACTCGTTTTAGGTTATTACACATGTCGGTGGAATATAAGGTCCTAGTGATGGAGTACATCGATCCTTCACTATTCCTGCAAGACAACATGTTGGATCGGATTTCAATCAATCGCGAGGTTGGTTCAGCCTTTCACAATCAATCGAATGATGGTGGCGGGGTAGAGGATGGATGGATATATTCATTTGTTGCGTTGCTGATATAGTTTACATTCTACTATTCTTTAAAGCCTTGCAAGTGTAATTCATATGATATAAAGTAGTATTGTTAAAATGAATGTCTGTGGTGTGTGTCATAATAGTAATTACCGTTTATCGGAACCAAATGGTTATGTATAGAAACTATGCATATCATTCAAGTCACAATAGACGATCATGGAGGAGAACCGCTTATGAGAATCAGTGGTAAAGCTCAGCCCTCCATGAACATAATGCTCTTGTTGATAACTGGTCTGCTGAAAAAAAACCGTATTCACCACGTGGCCGATTTTATGCACAGAAAAGACTCCTGTGTTGGTGTTTGTGCTCTTGAATAAAGTTTACAGCACACGTATATAATATGCGACACGGCATCATACATATGTTCAGTCTTAGAAAACTGTTCGTGAAATACCAGTGATCAATATGACTTTCACAAAAAAAATCGCTGTGTCATCCAAAACAAATCTCTCCACAGACTAATCAATCTCTAAAAGCCATCGACCTATTGTTGTGTGTAACGCTTTGTTCAAATTCATCCAAATATGTGTGCTTTAAAAATGTTGCTGCCGTGAATATAACGACACACAACATGGATTTGTTTCAGTGAGGGGAGCCAGTGTTACCATTTCGCTAGCGCATAAAGATCTACTTACATCATACATAGCGGCACCCCAAGCATTGCCTGTTCGATGGAAGCTCAGTCCGCATTTGATGCGATTCCAGGCTCAATTCTGTGTAGTTATGCCATGGATGTGCTATTTATAGTTTGTTGGAGAATGATACGCTTGGTATATGAATGCCACTGTACATGTTCGAAAGAATCGAATATTGAACGAGTCGATATGCCTGATAAGGGGGACGCAACAGTGCCGTAATTCCTCGGCTGGATATGAGCTTTCCCTTACAGTTGGTAGAATCACAATCGTCAGTTGTCACAGTTGTCACGGTTTGGCGATGCAGCTTGATTACTTAACGTGGCTTCACCTCTTCGGGAAATACACGAGAAAGTGTACCATCGGGCGTCAGATTAGAGCCTTTCTCGGCCCGCGGAGAGCAACCCAACGTAATAATGAACTCGCTACTTAAACAATAGCCCAGCGTAATCAGCCCCACTCCCGCTTATCTTTTCGTGCCATATTCAATGTGAACCTCTCTCAATTTACCCATAACAAATGTTTTATGAACTACCTGTCTCTTAGCTAACATTAAAAGTCGAAACCCCTGCTGCATTAATAACGCCAAAGGTATAAGGCTGTAATCGTATTTGATTAAACTTTGGGGCGTGTACCCTTGTCAAACGTTGTAGTCACATATGCAAACTTAAGAATATATATTTTTTATCAATTAATATTTGATGACAAATACTATCCTCTGCGCAAGCGCACGATGAAAGCGCCTGTCTCGAATTATAGTTTGGTAAACTCTATTAGGCATAGTTGTACTGATTTAAGTTATGAGAGGAAAACCATTGATCAATGCCTGCTAAAAGCATTTTGAATCTTTTATTGCTTTTCTGTGTGCCGACGTTGTATTGGGGATATAGTGAGGGGATGCCATAATGCTACATACACATACATGTGTCTGCTGCTACTTACCGAGTGTCCCCGTGATAGATTCTCTGAGTTTTTATATAGACGTGGAGCTTAACATGCGATCTATCGTTTGATAACATTGAACAGCCGGGATGTAACAGGATCAATTGGTTACTAGTGACCGTTGTAGACTATGGGTCTTAGTAACTGCGGGAATAGGCATAAGCGGATTAAAAGATAGTATATAAGTAAAATTATTTGAATGGCGGGCTCAGCTTACCACGCTCCGTTCTTTGGATATCTACAGAAGAGATTAATAATGCCTTTATACATATAGTTGTTAGGTTTATGTCTCGGGTAATGCTGACGGTGTAAGCGTCTTGGTTATTTGCTACTGTCAACGTTTGGGTTTGGTTTGTTTTGTTGTATTAGCTGGTATGGGCATCCCCGAACTGTACTCGGGAAGATCGTCAACAAGCTGGGATGTCGCGTTAACTATTAACATTATGCTATACATTTACAGATACAAGCTGTGACATATTCTTGGCGTCTATATACAAGAGTTGGAGCTGAACTGATGAGGCAAGTAAATGGGAATTGTCTGCGTATTTTTGTCAATTTCATGATGCGTGTTCACACCTCTTTAGCGCACAGCAAGTCGCCGCCATGACGGAGTCAGAAGGCTACGATTGACGGCGATTATAAAACAACACCCTAGACAGAGGTTATAGGCCCCAATGGGGATTGATCTCGGCCGAAAAGACGGCTGAACCAGAAAGACACATCTTTGTCGTTAACTCTGCTTCCCCACACCTGCTTCAGTTACCTTTCGGGGTTTCTCTGTGGAAATACACTGACAGGAGTATAATCTCAAGGGCGCATTTAAGAAATGACTGATTCGAGGTCTCTATACATAATCGACTTAACTGTACGAATATTCGAAACTGGCAAGCCTAGCAATGAGACCTTTACTAGGACACAAATTATAAAATCAATGCTTTGATAGGAATTCTTATTTCATATAACTTATCATCATACAACATGATGTTGACCTGCTGTTAGTACTGTCGATAGGAAGTAGTGGTATTTCCGATATGTCAGGTATAGGCGGTTTCTAAAACGCATTGCATTTTTTTGTTCCCAGCAGATACTCTCATGCATGAGTAGAATTGAAACAAATGACTACAATGTTTCCATGAACCACGAAATTGAAGCGTTTAATGCTTTAAAATAAGACACATGTGATAGGTGAGAGGATTATTTATGTTAGCACGCAGCTACTTCAGAACCGTTATCGTTAGCTTCTCATTTCATTAGTCGTAAACAGTGTTTATGTGGGATATCGTCTTGTCGTGAAGCACATAACGGATAAGATGGGCTGTAAGCGCGATCCAATATGTTTCAGCGTCGCGACAATGCACCTTTATGACGATTCGTGAGGCGATGAGATGCCCAAGTAACTGTTGTGAAAGTCACTGCAGTGAAAGAACAGGCACATTAACTGGGTGCAGTTTGGCGGATTAAAGGGTTGCTCTAATACCCTGTCCCAATGGATTAGGGCGAAAATTAAAGAAGCACTGAATTAATCCCTCTGGTACATCCCTCGTGTAATTAACACTTGCAATGTGTATCTTTGTTTCTAATCTGCTGATTTCATCAGAGTTATGAATAATTGTTTTCGACTACTACTAGGTTGCATTCCCCTGATAATTAACAGCACAACATCACGAAATTGTTCTCTAGCTACTCCCCAGGAGACCAAAATGAGGAATACATAACTGATATTAGTGTCATATTCTAGGTATTATACTTACGTAATACCATGAACATAATAGTTCGTTAGTTCATTTATGAAACGTGCAATTTGTTGTGCCCCGTACATATCATCTTTACCTTCGCAGACACAAAAAAGGTATGAGGCTGTACTTATGATCATATGAAAGTGAAGCCACTCCCAAAATGAGAAATGGAAGTGGCCGATTTGATTGTGCCTTTATACAAAACTAGCACTAGTTGATACATAAGAGGTATAAGTGTCATATCCTAGGTATAATACATACGTTTTACTATGAACATAACTGCTTGTTGCTTTTGCACAGTCCGTGCACTCTTTTTGATGTCATGTCACTACAGATCACCAGTCATGGCATCATTAATTATCCCGTTACTGATTGCTTGCATAATCAAACAGCATTCATGTGCACAATATGTTTCTTTCGCTACACAAAATGCCTTTAGTATTAACAATAAACTGCCCGCATTAGTGCTCCAGCTACGCATTAACGCTTTTTGCGAGAAAATTGAAATACCCCTCGGCAGTTGCCTTCACACCACCTGAGCTTACACGAAGTCAGACGTGCGTCATGATAATTTACAATCTGCGAGTTAAAACGGTAATAAGCCGAATCGTACTTTTGCAGCAGAAAATATTATGTAAGCGGGAGACCCAAAATTGGCATGTACTCAGCTGGACGGCAGCTCGAGACAAAAAGATGATAGATCCTTGACAGGTGAAATCAATAATTAATGTACCTGCCTGCTTTCTACTAAATTCCATGTAACCAGATAATGCCGTGGACTGGATTATGCTGAACTTGGATGACTTGGTCACAGAAAGGTGGGATACGTTATCCACTGGTGTGCCTATTAAGCATTTCAGTATAAACAATCCTTCAATTTTAATTGTGCCTTTACAGTAATGTCTATCTGTAGATATGACATTCATAAATTATATATCCACAGGAATTTCATAATGATTGAGAGTTTGTGCCATGCACCTGCTAAATTTGCAACTTAATGAATGCGTCATTGAAAGTCGAATTCTCTATTGAATGAGGTGTCATTTAACTGGAGACAGGAGAGTCGGAATAATATATCGACATCGGTTTGAGTCGTAATAAGGACCGACTATTTAGAGGCAGTTACTAAGAGTGAAATTGAATATTTAAGTGTACAGTGAATCTGATGTAATTATGAACAGATTGTCTTAATGTTAAGCACATTCAATATATACTCAGAGGCTCTTCTCATTCTTATAGAAAGATTTCCTCGTTCGAAAAATCGGTTAAGAATATCGCTTACCCCAATGAAAAGCAGAGAAACGGAAAGTGATGGGTCCTGTGTTGCCAATTTTACGAACACTACTTTGCGGAAACGACTACCTATTGGCGCTCTACATCATGCAATAATTGTTTTTGTATAATGATTATAGTTGCTGGGTGGACAGCAAGAGCAAGTTCTTTTATGATGATTATAGTTGTTGGGTTGACAGCAAAAGCAACTTAGAGCCATGTTTTACATGCTAGGTCTGAAGGTAACAGGTAAAGAAACATCGATAACATGTCATGCATATTGTTCTTTGAGACTAATTGCTTCTACTCATTATCTGGAAATACCACCTCAATGCATGCTTCGCATTATAAAAGCACGTTGGCCATTTTGAAACCGGGCTAATGGTTTTTACCATAGATTTGAATAACTCATCTATATAGATGACAGATTGGGGATTTATTATTATTGCACAACTGAAAGGTCTTATCTTTGCAACCTTCCATTAGCAAATCGAATACGCGTTACTCAGTTGTACGCTTATATATTCATCACGTTATTCTTGGACGCCTCATAGCTCTTCGACAGCTAGTGATGATGATGCAAATTTACATTTATGCGTCTTCACATTTCGTATTCGCGAAGTACATTTGTCTTTGCTAAGAGACCATTCCAAAACAAGGTAACTTAAAACACGTAGCGCTTGGTACAGATGATAGAACAAATATATGTTATCAATTTATATCACGGAATATGAAATGCTGCTGTGTTGAAAGAAATTGAACTTATCGGTTGTGTTTCATAGTGGCTATCTTTTGATACATGAGGTTAGGTTGGTCGGTATATAGATAATCTTCTCCGTTAATTGCTGATGAATCTATTAACTATCGCTCACAGCAAGTAACCATCTTATATACTTTAAAGCCTTTTCAACTCGTTATCATTAAAATATGTTTGGGTGTTTGATAGATCAATGATGTAGTAAAAATAGGCATGCTGCACAATCGAATATTCAGTATGGCAGATACAGGGAAAACATTCTGTCGATAAAAACCCACAGTTTGATAGTTGCTGACTCGTTGTCATTGAAGCATGCTTGGTGGCTTTCCTATATCATTGATGCCGTGATACCAGACATGCTGGAGTCATCATATTGAGTTCCAGGTAATCACATATTCATTATGACAGCTAGAGGCAAAACATGCTGTGGTTGTAAAGCACACAGCATGATGTTTTCCTCCGTTATGCAAGAATATGAAATAACTCTTGCCAAGCCGAGATACACTCATGTAATAATAATTCTATGACAATAAATATAATGCACATATTATGAACCAAAGTATAAGGTTTGTAATGCAATGGAAAAAGATGCTATGCGCAGCAACTATATGACAGTCCCATGTTTGAAGGGAGATGCACGTGATTTGACAGCTCCATAGTATTGTACTGGACCTTCGTCCCAGAGGCGCAGGTATGGCAGTTCGTTCCGGAAAAACGGGTTTGTGGCAAGTGGGCCTTGGTACTTAAGGGAAGCTTCCCAAGTATCATAATCGTCCTCATCCATCACACATGACGTAAAACTCCAATGTTACCATTACAAACGTCATTGTGCAATTGGTGCAGCATAGCATGTCGAGGTCGGACAATTTACCGTTCCAATACACTACATCACCAATGAAGACTACGTTGCAAACAAGTGTTAAATGCCTTCACTCCATCTGCTGTCTTGTACGTGCCGAGCACCGTCTGAACATTATGTGATAAGATTGAAAAGGGATGCAGATATGTATGGCCACTGGGAATGTATTTAACTAAATCTCGACCTAGTATAAAATACATAGCAAATAATGCTGAGTTGCATGTAGTTGTGTATAAACGGGTCCTTGAAGCACATTTAGCATAAAAGGTTGAGTAGACACACCTTTGCACTTAACTGTTTAAACAACATGACAGCCAACGTAATGAATGGACCAGTTGGAGACCCTGTTATATGTTGTCGCTATTCATCTCGCGAAGATAAGCATTATGCTTCCCTCTAGGGAGCACCCAATAGCTATGAGATTCGCCATACACCGCCTTCATCATTACGCAATCAACTTATGGCATGAAAACTCATACACTTCTCCGCACTTATTTTATAACCACCTGAGCTCACCTACAACCAGACATGTGTCATGAGATAATGCAATATGTGTGCTGAAATTCAAGAAATTAAGCGGCTGGGAATATTACCTGAGATTCGTCATGTTATTTAGGCATCCGCTGGTTTGCACTCAGAAGATCAATATCTCGTGGAGAATAGCTGTCAGAGCCTTGTCTAGAATGCTTGACAGATTCGTCGAGAATTGCTGCACTTGCCTGCATTTGACTATCTTTAATTGATCTAACCGGAGCTGTTGTCAAAAGCTGTCAGATGCGTTTCCATCAGTAAATCTTTGCAGCTATTCAGCTGAACCGGTCTTCCGTGTTTTTGTATATATACACAAAATAATATCTATTCGTTAGAGATGGAATGCAGATATTTTATGGCCGTAGGTATGTTATAATGATTATATGATTCAATGCCATGCATCGTCCAAATCCGCACCAAAGTGAATGCGATTTTGTCAGTCTTAGTCAATATTGAATTAAGTGTCAGGTAAACAAGGTGAGTCAGTGGGGTAGAGAAAGCATAAACTGGGATGCCTAAACGACCTAGCTCCACGCAAATGATCTCACATCAAGCACTCTGCTCAAGTTTGATCAGTAGGTAAAGTACGCAATGAAATTCCGTAACATATAATCAATAAAAAGCTAAAACCAACTTACTAGTTGCAGTCTGTACCTATTTCTTGTATTTTATCATGATAGTCCACAAACTGCTGCAAGCTTGTCTACAATTGCAGGGACATATTCGAATGAATTCTTCAAACAATTGTGAAAAGCATTTGTTCAACATTTGTTGTCTTTAAATATCAACACCCACAGCTGAATACATATTCAATAATGACTCATTCACAATATGAAGACAAATAGATAGCCTTCACAGTGAAGCATTACGTGGCGGCCTTGGAAACACTTATACTTGAAGTTATCGGTGATATGTTTACAATCTTCGTGACAGTACCGAGCCCTGAGCCTGTCATGACACCATTTTAGAGCAAACACTGTTATAGATTTGAAATAAATGCGTAATTTTCAAGGGATGTTATCTTGTAGTGTTTTAGTCAGTGTTACAAGATTATATATCTAGTTATTATGAACATGTCAACGTGAGACCATATTTACCAACCTTAACATGTATTTTGTCAATATCGTGACTTGCAAATCTGAATCGATGCATACAGATTCTCATTGATACTTTCAGGTTTGCTCTTCTACCTTTATATGCAGTTATATGCGAAATCGTTGAGTCGCTATACACTTTATGCTGCAGCAGGGGCAATTCGATAAAAAGCTGATTTGATAGTTTCGCTTATTTATCACGCGCCTGAGGCGTTCTAATGATGACTTGCTTATAGAATGTTGATAGTCTATATCCCTCAACTCGGGGGGTTCGCTTCTCTCCACCGCCTCAGAGTCTTTGTGTTGTACATGTGGCCAAGTGCTCCAACCGGAAAAACCCTGTTTCCAAATAAAAGATTGCTCAGTCTACATCCCTCTACTCGAGGGGTTTGCTTCTCTCCACCGCTTCTGTGTGTATAATATGAGTATTACCTTTTTCATGTTGGCACTGAAGCCTTTTTTAAATACTGTGCAGATTTACACCGATAGAGCTAGAGATAACACATAATTATATATTTTATATGCGTTCGAATCAGCTTCCATTTGTCAGGAAACATCAAAGTCGTTATGCAACTTATGTTATGTCAATATACCTGCATTTTGAAAATAATCAAACGGTTAGAGTACTTCTCACTTTTCGGACTTCTTAAGGATGGTTATATAATACATAAGTTTCAAACATTTAAATAACAATTTTATGCAATTTGAATGTGATTTAAACATTTACATTTTTGTCAAATTAAGAAAGATATGATTAATTATTAACTAACTCACTATTACTGACACTATGAAGCTCAAACATCTTAATGATGCATAGTTGATGGTTACAAAAGAAGTTAAAGCACACGAATTGATTGGCTGGACAATGCAATCAAATGCCTAAATTGGGTAGAACAAATCGAATGTGAGATATGATTTCTGACAACAAAAACTGTGTCCTATGGGGCACTTTTGACGTCGCGATAGGATTGAAGGGCTGTTTATTGTTAATGCTGTTTTCCTGAAGTTTCAACAGTAAACTACGCGACACATTGCTGCTTGTCTAGCCTAAAGTTAGCCAATTGCTGCTCGTCTAGCTTAAAGTTAGCCAATTGCCATTGCCTGGGGACGCAACTAGTATGGGATTAAATATTTCAGTCTACTTATCGGACCTCCGGGCAATCACATGGGGTAATGTACAAAGCTGTTTATTTTCTTTCGTTTGCAACAGGGTAGGGTTATTGAACATGCATAGGTTCCTGACCATTTTAAGGACCGGGAGAGCTAATGGAGCAGCTATTTGGCAGTACTTGACTACCGTGTCCTTAAATCTAAAGTTTGTTCTATCCCTCATTTGCATTAAAACATGGGGAAATGATTTGACAAAAGTCGCCATCACGGCCATACCTCCCTGGTTATACCACATGTTTGTTATGTCCACCACGGTCTACTAAGATTGATGGACATTCATTGGATGTGGTTGAATTCGAATCTGAGCACATTCAATGAAACAATGCAATCAATTTCCCTGATCTTGCATTAATTGATCGCAGCTTCCTGCGAAGCATTTAATAGTAGTGAAGTAATACAATTTTGTCAGAGTACTCTGGGATGATATCAGCCCACTGCTTTACTTATGTTTTGGTTGCGGTGGTTAAGGAGGCTATATTGGTATCTATGGCCGATTCTTACTACTGAGAAAAAGAGTGAGTGCAGTACTCCGCCACCAGAAAGAGCTTATCTGATGCAATCATACACAGCAATCACAAAGACGTTCACATTCGTCAAGATGAATGTTTTTGATGTGAGTTCTATTTGTCAGTAGTCCGAAACGAAGAGTCGACCGACCTAATGCAACCACCGGAAACTGGGAGTTTTTTATCATGATTATTATTGGTACATTATGTTTTAAAGCTTCGATGTGACTGGAAGCCATGACACTGTATATTTGTCGTTTTAAATTTGAGTCAAAAATTTTCAGTGCAGTTTACAATTCGCGCAATATATATAATTAATTTAGAAAATGTCTTGACGTTTTACCTTATTGACAAAACAGATGTACACAATTACAAAATAGTTTTTCGTGAAGAAACATTGAAGTTAATGATCTGTCTAGGATGTTCATTTATATGTAGATTGATATATGCCGTTCACAAGTAACAGCAGTCAATAAGTTAAAAATATAACATTTGTACGGATAACTAGAAACGGCGTTCAAGTTAAAAAGCAAGTATTGAGTTAATCATTATAAATTCTATCCTACTCTCTTGATGATATTACCAACATGGTTATCTAAACCTTTCTATAAAAAAGCCACCGGCGCAGTGTCCTTTGTATGGAAACATGTTAACCACCAGCAAGGTATACAACCCCATATTGTCGCCCGAGGGACAGTGCAATACAGGTGTGAATAAAGGCAAACAAAACACAAAAGAAAGGGATATAGGTTTTGCTTCATTTGCTGGATGTCATTCTGAAATAGAAATATCGATCTAATTGGCTTCCAAACGGAACACAGTGAAGTACAGAGTAGTACAGAACTAAACACTTGAGTGGGAAAAGTAAGATTACATTCCAGTTTAAACTAAAGCACTACAGTTTTATTCTACATAGCTCACGGTAAATT
>CM067354.1:60384737-60418037 GCA_034190875.2 Urechis unicinctus
TCGCCGAAAGACGATTGGCTTCTGTGATAGTCAAGGTCTTCCACCCGAGATCAGTAACTACCCAACATTGGCTGAATAAAACTTAAATGCGTTTTGGTGCTCATATATGCGAATCCACGACTAGGATGTACGTCTACGATCATGCATCGCTTAACTTGTTGCGTTGTTTAATGATATAAATCCATCAAAGCCTTTTCATACAGATGATATGAAGCAAGGTACGAATACTGAGCTAAATGGCTTTCGTTAAGAGCTCATGTGATAGCCTACATATTTTGGCACATACATCGACCAGATCATTGGCTTATACATCGACCATTACTTTGTCTTCCTGATCGTGAAGGAGAAATTGACAAATAGGCAAATAAGATTTGCGCTCTGCTCCTGCAAATCTATGATTTAGTCGAATGGCGTTGTCTCGATGCTCCAATGAAGACAGAGAACTGAATTCCCAATATCTGACGATGTTATAGCTCATGAAATCATAATCAAATGCAGTTCCCTCCAGCCTACTTCGTAGCTGAAGCTCTTAAGCTAGAACAAAACACAATCATAGCCAAGGTCAGACGATAAGTTGTTGTGATGTTGCCCCACATGCGCAGTTCCATAGCATTGAACAGCGTATATTGATCACCACCTCACTTAACTTAAATTCAACCTATCATGCGGCCTCATCAAAAGCGCGTAATCGTTTAGAAAATTGAAAATATAATGGCTAGGCATAAAACTAGGCTGGCCATGTTACTGAGGTGTAAATAACTTATGTCATCGACGAAGATTAAGTTGCATATAACCAACTTTATATACTGTTAATCAGAATAGATATATACGTACTTCGTGCATTCATGTGCTCAAACGAGAAGGTCACCATGGTTAGGTGTTCATCATTCAGGCGTAGAGCCGTGCTTGTTGAAAAGCTGTAATCATCCTATTTAGCAGGTCATATTGTATTGCTTTATATTATACATTGTAGACTGCCAGCATAGCTGTGCGGGTTTTTTCTTGTTCATTCATCATTACTTCGAGAGAGTAGCAAATCAAATTCACAGCATCTAGAGGATACGTAAATTGGTCATTATATTACTGCCGATAGTAAAGTTGCGTGCTTAAGTATAATTCTGCTAGATATACCATGTCCAGCATAGGATATTTTGCATTAAACAATTTCCAATAGACCGCATATTAGTAAGAGCCATAAAAAGATACTAGAAATACTCATAGAGACCAGGTCTGACCACACAAGGTCAGATTGACGTGAAGTAAGACAGAGGGCGGTGTTAAACGTGTGAAATGTTAGCCGGTCAACCAAGGGCAGCTCCTGCGTAGACATTCAAATATTACTTAATTCTATTTATGAATTCACATCCACGTCGCCGGTTTTATGCGCACAACCCGTGGAATGTGTCGCTCGTCGCATCGTAGTACTGCGAAAATTCATCAATGGAAAGTACGAATGACTGGCACTCGGGAAAAGACTTCAAACACCTTAAAGAAAATCATAAATTGTCTGTTCGAATGATTTGGAATGGTCAAATATACATTATTATTATATATATATGATGGTTAACGAAATAAACTTAAATTTTATGTCCTGAGGCAATGAGGCTCATAATCCATACGAGCTAACTCTTAGCATGGGGAGTTGTTAAACTGCAAGTGTACATTATCGATATGTATATACATATATATATATATATATATATATATATATATATATATATATTATATATATATATATATATAATATATATATAGATATATATAAGATATATATATATATATATATATATCTATCTATATATATATCTATATCTCTATCCTATATCTAAATATAAAAAATATATTTCCATATATATATGTGTATAGATAAGCTTATAAATATATGTAAATATGTAAATATATTTATTTGTATTTATGTATATATCGATAGTGTATTGAAAAATATACACATATGTATATATGAATATGTGTATATATGTCTATATTTATATATATACAAGTAAAAATATTATTTGCACATATATATTTATATATAATTACATATATATATACATCGACTCATATATAGTATATATCAGCATATATATATTTGTATAAATATAAATACATATATACATATATATATATATATATATATATATATATATATATATATATATATATGTATACATATATATATACATATGCATATTTACATATATAAAACATAAATATATATCTTTTATATATATATATATATATAAATATAAATGTCTATATATATACATGTATATATATGTGTGTTTATATCTATATCTATTTTATACATCTAATATCTATCTATATTGTATCTCTATATATATATATATATATATATATATATATATATGTATCCATATACATATATTCTATATATTTGTATATAAAATATTATAAATGCATATCTATATATGTTATATATAAACATATATATATATATATATATGTAAATATATATATATATATATTTAAATAAACATGTATTTATATCTATTAAATGTATGTATATAGATATATACATATATACACATATATATATATATTCATTTATAAATATATATATGTATATATATATAAAAATATGTACGCATATTTAATGTGATATAAATGCTATTCTATATACATAATTACATAGATGGCAAAATATGATATACGCGATCATATACATATACATATTTACAAATATAAACATAAATATATATATGTATACATATATATATATATAAGTATAAATGTATATATATACATGTATATATATGTGTGTTTTATATATTTATACATATATATACATAGATATATATAGATTTATATATATATATATATATATATATATATAATATATATATCTTTATATATATATATATATATATATATACATATATATATATCAATATACATATATTTCTATATCTTTGTATATAAATATATAAATGCATAATATATACATGTAAAAATATTTTGTAAATTTATATTTATATATAATTACATATATATATACATCGCTCATATATATGTATATATCAGCATATATAGATTGGTTATCCACTATAAATATTAATACCCTGTATTATATATATAGATTTCTATATTATAGAGAGATGAGGAGATATATATCCCTCTCCCTCCTTTCCCTCTCTCCCCCTCCACATCTCTCACAGAGGGACATAAATATATAGCAGATAGAGATATATCTATATATAAGTATAAAGGAATATATACATATAATACATATATACAGCAGATATACAGATTATATATCTATCGATATATATATATAATATATATATATATATAGTATATCGGAAATTATATATATAATTTATATAATATATATATGTATAATATTATATATATCCATACACATATATTTCTATATATATTGCATATAAATATATAAATGCATATATATATATATCTATATATAAATATATACATTTTATATATATGTAAATATATATATATATATTTAAATATATGTATTTATATACATATATGTATAAATGTATGTATATAGATATATACATATATATACATATACATATATTCATTTATTAATATATATATATGTATATATATATAAATATGTACGCATATTTAATGTGATATAAATGCTATTCTATATACATAATTACATAGATGGCAAAATATGATATGCTCGATCATAACGTATATATATTTACAAAATCATAGATATATATTACAATATTATACATATATATATCAGTGTATAATGTATAGATATACGTTTAATATATATAGTGTTGCCTATATATATGTATGTATACACACACATATATATATATATATAGAGGATATAATATATATATATATATATATATATATATATATATATATTATATATATATATATATATACAATTATATAGATATATATAATATATATATATATATATATATATATATATATATATATGATATATATATATAAATGCATATATAATATGTACATTATATATATATATATATTACATATATATATTATATATATATATGTATTATATAATATATATATGTATATATATAAATCATATATTTATAGATATAATAAATATATATATATATAGTTATATATATAGAGGATATACATGTATTATATATACTAAATATATAAATATATATATGCTATATAGTATATATATATATATATATGTATACATGTATATATATATATATATATATATATTTATATGTATATGTATATATATATATATATAAGTATAATGAATATATATATTATATATATATATAATTTGTTGTACATATATATATATATGATATATCATATTATATATATATTATATAAATATACACATATATAATATATATATATAAATATATATATATGTATAATTATAGATATATATATACGCATATTTAATGTAATTAATTTATATTATTATATACATAATTACATAGATGGCAAAATATATGAGATTAATGATATATATATATAAATTTATAATATACATATATATATATGTAATAATATAATATATTTAGATATATGTAGATGTATATACATATATATATATGTATGTTTATATATATATATAAATATATATATATATATTCATTATTACATAGATATGTATATATATATAAATATATGGCTGTATAAAGTATATATATATATAGATTACATATTACATATATACTAATGATTGATATATCGATTAAATATATATATTTATGTCATAGATATACGTTAATTAGAATCAGATATATTGATGCTCTATATGTATAGCTATCGTATATAAAATATCTCAGCCTATATATATGTATGTATACATATATATATAGATATATCATATATTACGCATATTTATAGGGATATATGTATGGATTTATCTATACATGATTACATAAATGGCATATATATCGACATGCTCCCATAAAATATATAAATATTTATAATATATCTATATCTATATATTTAGAATATATAATATATCTGTACGCATATTTAAATGGATTATAAATGCTTTTCTATATACTATATGGCATAATATGACATGCTCCCATAAATGTATATAATATAATTTATATAACTAAATATTATATACCATCTACGGATCTATAATATATCTATTTAAAATAATGTATATATATGTACATAATATATATTTTTATATATGTATATAGTACATTCACATATATATGTGTACATTTACTATATAATATATCTATATCAATGTACGTATATATAAGAATATATATATGTTTATATATATGCTTCGATAAAGATTTATTGTTTTTTATGAACAGGGTATAATTATCTATATATATGTATATATATATAAATATAAATATATATATATCTCTTTATCTTAAATTTATATATATTACGTATACTATCTGTCTAGCTCCCCTATCATATATATAAATATCTCTCTCCCTCTTTCTATCTGTCTTTCCTCTCTATCTATATATATCTCTATAGATCTATATAATAGTGTGTGTAAACTTGTCCAATACAGCCTGTCATCAAGTGCAAATGATTGAATGGCATGTGGCTCTCGAGGAGTTCAAGTGGAACGTAGAACCTGTTTTCATAGGCATCGGCAATTGCCTTGTTCTCTATATAAATCTCATCGTTGTTTCCTGCACCTACTCATATATTAGTTTCATTTTCGTTATCTGATGTGTCAATATCCTGATACGGAAGGCCCTGTCTCTCCTATGCAGTATCGACAAGTCGAGGTCCACATCGCTGTCATCGATGGACATGACCTCATTGCCAGAAATCGTGATTGTTATTTTCTTAACAGCGGTGCGACCAAGGTTTTGCACAATGCTGCCATAAGCGTTGAACGAGATTAGTGTGATTGTAAAGGCTAGCCATCTGTCCCTGAGACAACGACGTCGTCTGTCTTTAACCCCTAGGGAATTGCGTATTCGGCAGTATGAATTTAATTTGAGTCCGTAAGTATTCGTCATATAAAGAGTGAAATTATAGCAAATATATCTTTAATACAGTAACATGGATTTTTTTTACCCATCATTTGAAGATGACGCCGCAGTGGAAAGGGCTAAAGAGTGGGACACTGGAAGGGCGGACATGCAGGAGACTAACTTCATAGACGAAATTTTAGACACATCGAGTACGACTAGTCTACCATGGGTCATTACTTAAATGCCTGCTGGGTTAACAGAAGATCAGGTAGGATCCCAAAAAGAAACAAAGATCTTAGTTACAAGGTGGGGAGCGGCAGTGTCTAAGCATGTGCTGCAGGCCTCTCCGGAGTTGAGATCGTCTAAAGAAAGTAAACTTGGGGCAAGTTGGGCCGAGAGTGGAATCTTCTGATATGGAAGACCAATTCCATCGAATTTATTTTGCCGAGTAATATAAATAAATAAGGTGGTATACAGCTTGCTCGTGCTCTTGGAGTGTCCTCTTAACTAGCCAAGAAGGCAACGAAAGCCCTACAAGACATTGACTAAGCTGCTGCAAAGGCGGAAGCTGCACTTCTCGAGCAGTTACAAATGAGCTGCCACGAAGCCATAGCAGAGCAAGGTGGTGAAGATGTAACAAGCTTCATTGAGGGCGTTCATAGCGCCATAAAAGACCTAGGTACTCAAACAGATGGCAAACTACCTCTTTTATAGGGCTTGACAACCTAGCGTGGCAAGGCAAAACAGACAAACATATAACAAGTCGGGAGCGTAAGCTGGAGGAACTTCCAGGCGAGGCTGAACACGCGAGGAAAATTCAAGAGCGTGAGTTTGCAGAGCGCTATATACTATGATAAATATATATATAGATATATATATATATATATATATATATATATATATATATATATATATATATATATATATATATATATATATATATATATATATATACAATATAGACAAAAACCGACCATTTTGGGTCATCTGCTTAAATGCATTTGCGGGCTCAAATTATGTGATATCGCGGATGCCAAATTTTATACATCTGCCTTGTATTTGGCTTTGACCATTTTGGGTCATATGCTTATTTTATTCAAAACTTATTGATATCGCGGATGCCAAATTTTAACGATTTGTATGGCTTTATTTTTTGTTCCAAAATGGTTGTACCAAAAAGGTCATGACGGTTTTGTCATGCAAAAAAACCAACCATTTTGGCCTTTTATATAATCGACCATTTTGGCCATATTATAAAACCAACCATTTTGGCCTTTTTTTATATAATCGACCATTTTGATCATATTATAAAACCAACCATTTTGGCCATTTTATATAATCAACCATTTTGACCATATTGTAAAACCAACACATACCCCGTCGTACAAGGTATTATGCGAATGTATAACCCGTCGTACAGATTGAAGCTGAAAAACATACCCCGTCGTACAAGTATAAGGCCCAAAAACCCGTCGTAAAAGTCGAGAAGCCGAAAAAGCATACCCCGTCGCGCGGCACATATATACTACCTCTATACACTTAGGTGCCCCCCCCCCCCCCCCGGGGATTAAGTATGCAACGAGTTAGATACAATTTGCATCATCCTTATTGAAAAGAACCCAAAAGAGAAGTCCAATTGATTGAGTAAAGCAGTGACTGTCATAACGCATGCAGATTGCTGGGCACACTGCTCATTAGGCAAAGGAACTTCGCCTCCCATGGTGGTTTTTTATAACATAAGCATACCAATATTGATGGTATTATCATAAGACCAGATTGGTTGGAAATACAAATTATATAACAGATCATTTTGGTGTGCCTATTAGAAAATTGTGATATATTTACATAAAAATACCCTTTTAATGAGAAAATTCTGCCGGTTCTCAACCAATCACGACCATGTTTAACATGATTACCGTTGCGATTTATATTGAGCTGTAATTATTTCTCACTTTTGCACCTAATGGTTGTTTATAAAACCCACCTGATTAAATCGTTTTGTGTTAACAAAGATTACGTAATCGATAGGTTATCAAGCAAAGTAACTTCAATTAAAACAAAGAATGAATATGAGAAGAAAAACATGCTTTAATCAACAACCATTTCATGCTTGATAATCATTTAAAGTTAACATTTCATGCTTGATAATCATTTAAAGTTAACATTTCATGCTTGATAATCATTCAAAGTTAAGGGATTTCCTTGTCATTGACTGGGCTTTCCGCTGCTCGTTCATTATTTTGGTACGAACTTTGTTGTACGGATAGGTTATGCCGTTCTCTTGGATGATGCGCATAATCTCTTGTTTTCCTGGGGGACAGAGTTTAAAAACACCCGACATTAATCAACATGTCCGCTTGATAATACAGTTAACATTAAACCAAAAATTCACGCATTAACAGCTTTCAGTCATATAACTGTTACCAAGCAGTTTGCGTTTGGGACTTGGAAGCTTGATATACTGTCCAAAAGCCTTGTGGATGATGCTTGTTTGGGCAGAATCCCATTTGCAGCGCTTTTCCATTGGGCCCTCATCACAACTGTTATCTTCATCAGGTGCAACTAGAGCTGATTCTGCAAAAACATTTCCTACCAATTACTTAAATATATTCTAAACCCAAACTTGAAACACCAATCAATAGCTCACATATATGATAGCATAAAAAAAATTGTCACTGACCATTCAATTGGAAATTGGCAGGATCATAAACTTCAAGTGAATCTGGGCATACCACATAAAGGAAACACATATATATAATTTATCCTGCCGCCCGACACTTGAATTATGCATTGGCATCCATACAACGCCATATATTCAAGTATTATTTTTTCTAGTTCTACCACCAGTCACAACAAAGCATTATCTATATAAACAGAGCACAGAAAGACTAATTGCACTCTGAGAAGTGCCATTCATCGTCTCAATCAAGACAGAATATTCACCAGTTTTACCGACCATTTGTGCCGTCGTGTCCAAGTTGTTGAGGAACGCACCAACTCGAGACACAGCAAGAGCGGGCAGCGGCCTCTGGTAGGTACCGCGGTTGACCTCGGACGAATGCCCCATGTGTTTGTAAAACAACTCGCGATCTTGTTGGGAGACATCCTGTTGAGCGTATAATGTAGAGATGCGAGCTCTTTGGTTGGTAGCATTTACCAGACTGCAGTCAATGCCTGCTTTTTTCATCACTGCTTCCGTGGCGCTCCATCCAGCCACATGCCGTGAGAATCCAATATTGGGGAAAATGAATGTGTTTTCCTCCAATATATTTGCGCCACTTCTCCTTTCATTGTCGGCAAGTAAATCCATTGCATTGAAGCAATCTTTTGGGATGATGATGCTTACCAAGTGATTACCCTTACCCGTACAGTAGGTTACGTCCATTTCAGAGGAATGGTAATCGTCATCGGTTTGCCATTTTCTTCGTTCAGTCCATTGTTTGATGGTCATTCTACAAGGCTCCCCACCTCGCCTTGCATTGAAAAGTGTGAGCCTACTACAAGTCAGATTCCTTAGCTCAACAAATTCGGAAGTGGCAAATTCATCGATTGTGATTCCTGAAAGGTATGTGATGCGATCCACTGTGTGGTTTCTGAGTTTCACCATAACTTCTTCCGGGGGAGTCCTCTCGGGCAGCCTTAAGCGTTCTTGTCTTGATTTGTTAATCAGATATTTACAATCACTGAACATCAGGTTCTGGTGGTGCTTGAGCAGGCTTTTAAAATGCCCAAGCTCCTCTACCTGTTCCTTTCCCTGTTCCCCAGAAAGCATAAGGGCCTCTCCCTGTATTATTTCAGCTGATCGCATCAGTAGATAATATAATGAATTCTTCAATCCATATTTGAGTGTTTTGTCATCTGATGTGAGGCTAGTGATTGCTTCTCTAAGCGTTGTCCAGTTGCCGCGGTGGAACATGTCTCCAGCATCCTTCATTTCAGAGTCATCTTGCTTTTGAACTTCTAAGTACAGACTTGCAAGCATGCGCATATCAGCCATAACTGATTTGCGTACTTCTTCTTTGCCCAAAGATGCTTGCCTATCATTTTTATTGTGCTGTCTGTTCTGCAACAGTCTCCAACGGCATTGCTGTGGAAGTTACTTAAAATCTCTTTAAAGTCATTGCCTTCCTCTGAGTTGATGACCATTGCCGAAATTGGTTTTGGCCTCATCTCCTCCTTGCATTGGCGCCTGTGCCGATAGAAGTATAGCTTGCTGTACGCCCCTTTGCACGATGAGCAATGGACAGTTTCGGCCTTAGTGGAACTCCGTTTGATGCGTTCAAAACAAGTCGGTGTCTTTGTCTTGTTTTGTTCAACAATTCCAGCATTGCGCAATTTTGCGAATGCCCTCCGTTCATATATTTTGGATAACTCAGCCCCTCAGATTTTAATGTGTAATTATGTCCACATTTAACTATAACATGCAAATGTAAAGCTTTAACTTGGTTATTTGTGGCCTCCTTGTAGAAATTGTATGCTAAGAAATCCTCATTTAAAGTAAGTATCTGTGATACAGATGGTCAAAATGTTGACTTTGTGCTCTGGACTTTTTCATAACCCCTCTAAATGCTTCTATTGGGAAATTGCCACTCACTAATAGCCATTGATATCACAAAACCACCAGCAGTGTTATTTTGCTATTCCCCACTCATAGCCGCTCTCGCGCTCTGAGTGTCACGAGCGCGTATGCGCCCATCGAGTCCGTTAAGACCTCCAAACTATTCAGATACCCCGTGACCCAGTTAACTGTAGCGCCTTAAGTTCCCAAACCTCTTCCGCATCCTACTCCAACGCAAGAATGCTCTTCTGTCTTTACCCACCAGGCGACCATCATCCTGCACGGTGGTAACTGTCCCGAGAAATCTTTATTGCATTCTTTTCCCTTAAAAGGTTTTAATTGTCAGTTTCTTGTCCGGTAGTGACAAAACCAACTGTCATGGAAAAGTCTGACAAAACTTTCATGGTTAGAAAACCCCAACAGGATATGCATTATGTCATGTTGCGGTTTGTCAGGTTGGAAGTAGCATAATTTAGTGGAGGATCGTTTTGAACTGGTTGTGTCATGTGGAAAGATAAATGTTCTTTTCCCCAGATAGATTCCTATCGTTTACGTAGTACGAATATCTCCTCGAATAACACCCGTTTTGTCGCATTCTGAGTATCATAACAGAGTTCTACCGCATTTGTTAAAAGATACGGGATGGAGAGAAGAGATGAGTTTCCCAACCTATGCAGGTCAAATAGTTTATTGGGATGTTCCAATAAGCAGGGTTGATAGATTCAACGGTATGACATAAATTATTTAAAAAGTAATTTAAGCATGCCAACAGTTTCACTCACACACGCCAAATGGCTGTGAATCGTACAAGTGACTGAAACAGTCCAACTGATTTTGTAAATCAGATAAATTCCATATCGACGAACTTACAATACGTGACTTGCCAACCTTTGACAAAGTCGCAATATGAAATCTCCCAAGGACGCGGACCGTTGCCATGGCGCCGAAGCTATATGGCGTTGGGAGATTTCTCAATGAAAATAAGCAGAATACATGGTGTCTTTAAATTGACCGTACCGCTTTATTCTTGGTTCTACAGAAGAGATAATCATACGGATGTGCTGAGGAGAGTCTACTTTGTGTGGATCCGAGTGATAATCGTAAAGTTATTTGAGTTTCGGTGAATTATCCGGTTTTGAAGCGGCAAAATCGCGATTTAAAACATTTAACTCGAAAATCTGATCGATTATCACTCGGATCGACATATCACTTTCATTCTTCTACATTTTGGTATAATTTATATAGCAATCGTATGGAGAATATATAGGTACGGCCCTTTTTCCTTAGGTACATAAATCACGACACAACTTTTATGGCCCCGTCATTTTCGTCGGCGATTAGCATCACATTAAATACCAGCAAGAAAAACGAAAATTGTACCAAATGTAAAGCTATTCTTCATTAATAATATATTAAAAGAACAAAATGTATCATTGCGTCATTAGTTGTCAATGGTCATTTACATGAGACTACCAAACGGCCTAAAAACGGCCTTGTCCAAACGAGATCGGCGCCGCGTTGTCCGCCCTACTAATGTTGCAGCACGGACGATTCCATGTCAAAAATACTTGTAGGGCACGTATTTATTCTCTGATTCGTGGATTATCAAATTACCATCATTTATGTTATTGCTGTAACTATTATACATATCGATTGCCTTGGGCAGCTTCATGTTATTTAACCACTCTGGACACTGTAATCTGTCTGTCAACGATGTTGGACAACAATCCTCGTCCCTTGAATCGGGAGAGTCCAAACAGCTGTCATTAGTAATCGCCGTGTGACACAGCGACAATCTTGCGGCCCTGTCGGGTTGACAGGCTTCTGTGAAGTTCTGAGCGGCTATATTTACGCAGCATGAACCTGTAGAGGTGGAGGCAGCATCACGGAGCGTTAAGAATCCAGTCTTCGCTCTTATATTATACGTTTTAATGATTTATTTTCGTATGGTTAAATATTAACGGGAATCATGCAAACCAGCCGTATAGTTTCCGGTCGAACGGTAATGTCTTGTAGGGCAGTAGGGCTAGGCAACAGGGCACTTATCAAAGTATGTTCCTGTCATATTATGTCGTGTCCAAATGCATATATTCCTGCATATATTCACAATATGCTTCATCCAGCGTCACACTGACCTCCAACTGATTCATTTTATATTCTTTATTACATGTTTTATACCTTTATTGGACATTGAATTAACTTTGTGAATTTCCCTGAATCTCATTTCTCTATGTGAATGATATAAATCCCCTCAGGACACTTTGAATAAAACAATCTTTAAGTTTTAAATATATTGCCTTTATTCAGTTAGCTACATAATAACAAGTAGTTATAAAATAAAATAAATACATCTGCATCTGCAGGCAATGTGCTGAAGGATCTGTCAAGGTCAGGAATAGGTAGACAATGAATTTGTTTTGCTGATGATTAAACTTTGATTGTAGTTCATTTGCTTATCTAGGGTCACCTAAACTCTACCAGACATGTATCCACAATATAAGCATTCAGAGATGATTTGGCAAAAGAAATGGACCTCAATTGACTGAATGTATTGACCTCATAAGGATCAGTGATCAGGAAATCAAGCAAATAATTGAGGGCATTAGAACAGATAAATTTGAAAATGATCAGCAAGAAATACCACATCAGCATCTTATGTTGCACTAGCAGTAATATACTTTTAAGAGTCTTGGAGGGTTTCCATCTGGACACAATTAGTGAGTCCACAACAGCTTGCCTGTACGATACAGCAAAAGATGATTCTCCTGCTGTGCACCAGCTATAGTTGCACATTCTGTTACACACATAAAATTAACTTGTCAAACTGTCTATCAGTCTTATATCATAAGAAATAAAGGAAGTCTATGTAATACATTACACAACACTAATTCTTGTCAACCTGATAAGGTTGATCATCAGTACACATGTCACATGGATCAATCTCTTGTTATTAAGTAAAGGAAGTAAAAACTAATACTCTCTCATGTTGATTCTGTGACAAAACATTCACCAGATGTTCAGATTAAGTCTACAGTTCAGTCTTCAGCAACAGGGCTGGAAATTAACTAAAATGGCCACCCGTCCTGACCTGTCCCGATGACGGGTGGCCATTTTAGATGTTAACCGGCCTCAAGAAATTTTACCCCTTCAAACAAAAAAGATGCCATGTTAGGCGAACCCTAGTTTGGTTACATACTTGGATGGTGATAAGAACCCCAAGTCAGTGTCACGATTAGTTGTTGATAAGAACCCTAGGTCAGTGACATACTGGGATGGTGATAAGAACCCCAGGTCAGTGTCACGAGGAGTTGGTGATAAGTACCCCAGGTCAGTGACATACTGGGCTGGTGATAAGAACCCCAGGTCAGTGTCACGATGGACTGGTAATAAAGAGAATCCCAGGTCTGTGTCATGCTGGGCTGGTGATGAAGAGTTGATATGAATTGCAGATAAATACAGAGCAGATTAAGTGTACATCAATTTGACACTGTACACAGGTGCATACATCATAACTGCAGGACCATCAATTAGGACCAGGTGGAGCTTAACAGTCTTCCTGGGTAAACAGAACCTCTGATAAAAATCTTCTACTTAAACCGACTGATGACCCAAACTCACACACAACCAATACAGATAATACTCATTGTTTCGGTCATTTTTGTCATTCTAATGGTTTTATGACAATTAGACATAACATGTCTTTTTAAGCCCCAGTGATTGATATATCTCAACAGGATATAATAAAAAGAGAAGCCAAAACATTTGTAAACAGTAGTGAAACCCAAACATTAATGAAGCCACAACATTGACGAAGCCACAGCATTGACGAAGCCACAACACTGGTGAAGCCACAAAATTGGTGAAGTCACAATATTAGTGAAGTCACAACACTGTTGCAGCCACAACATTGGTAAAGCCATAATATTGATTAAGCCACAACAGTGGTGAAGCCACAATATTGGTGAAGCCACAACATTGGTGAAGCCACAGTTTTGATGAAGCCACAGTATTGGTGAAGCCACAATAATGGTGAAGCCACAACACTTGTGAAGCCACAACATTGGTGATGCCACAGTGTTTGTGAAGCCACAATATTGGTGAAGTCACAATATTGATGAAGCCACAATATCACTGAATCCACAACACTGGTGAAGCTGCAACGTTGGTGAAGCAACAACAATGTGGAAGCCATTACACTGATGAAGCCACAACACAGGTGAAGCCACAACATTGGTGAAGCAACAGTATTGGTGAAGCCACAATATTGATGAAGCCACAATATTGGTGAAGCCACAGTATTGGTGAAGCCACAACATTGGCAAAGCCACAGTATTGGTGAAGCCGGAATATTGGTGAAGTCATAATATTGATAAAGCCACAATATAATTCAATCCACAACTTTGGTGAAGCGGCAACAATGTTGAAGCCACAACACTAGTGAAGCCACAACATTGGTGAAGCCAAATTATTGCTGAAACCATAACACTGATGAAGCCACAACACTGGTGAAGCCACAATATTGGTGAAGCCACAGTATTGGAGAAGCCACAGTATTGGTGAAGTCATAATATTGATAAAGCCACAATATAATTCAATCCACAACTTTGGTGAAGCGGCAACAATGTTGAAGCCACAACACTGGTGAAGCCACAACATTGGTGAAGCCACAGTATTGGAGAAGCCACAGTATTGGTGAAACCACAACATTGGTGAAGCCACAGTATTGGTGAAGCCGCAATATTGGTGAAGTCATAATATTGATAAAGCCACAATATAATTCAATCCACAATTTTGGTGAAGCGGCAACAATGTTGAAGCCACAACATTGGTGAAGCCAAATTATTGCTGAAGCCATTACACTGATGAAGCCACAACATTGGTGAAGCCACAGTATTGATGAAGCCACAATATTGATGAAGCCGCAATATTGGTGAAGCCACAGTATTGGTGAAGCCACAAAATTGGTGAAGCTACAGTATTGGTGAAGCCAGAATATTGGTGAAGTCATAATATTGATGAAGCCACAATATCATTGAATCTACAACACTGGAGAAGCCGCAACAATGTTGAAGGCACAACACTGGTGAAGCCACAGCAATGTTGAAGCCAAAATATTGATGAAGCCACAGTATTGGTGAAGCTACAACATAGGTGAAAACACAACACTGGTGAAGCCACTTCATCGTTGATACCACAGTATTGGTAAAGCCTAAAAATTGGTAAAGCCAAAATATTGATGAAGCCACAACATTGGTGTAGCCACAGTATTGGTGAAGCTACAGTATTGGTGAAACCGCAACATTGGTGAAGCCACAGTATTGGTGAAGCCACAGTATTGGTGAAGCCACAAAATTGGAGAAGCTACAGTATTGGTGAAGCCAGAATATTGGTGAAGTCATAATATTGATGAAGCCACAATATCATTGAATCCACAACACTGGTGAAGCCGCAACAATGTTGAAGGCACAACACTGGTGAAGCCACAGCAATATTGAAGCCAAAATATTGATGAAGCCACAGTATTGGTGAAGCTACGACATAGGTGAAAACACCACACCGGTGAAGCCACTTCATTGTTGATACCACAGTATTGGCGAAGCCAAAAAAATGGTAAAGCCACAACACTGTTGAAGCCGCAACATTGGTGAAGCCAAAATATTGATGAAGCCACAACACTGGGGAAGTCACAACATTTGGTGAAGCCAAAATATTGGTGTAGCCACAGCATTGGTGAAGCCACAGCATTGGTGAAGCCACAGTATTGGTGAAACCACAACACTGGTGAAGCCACAGTATTGGTGAAACCACAACATTGGTGAAGCCACAGTATTGGTGAAGCCACAATATTGATGAAGCCACAATATTATTGAAGCCACAGTATTGGTGAAGCCACAATATGGTGGAGCCACAAAACTGGTGAAGCCACAATATTGATGAAGTTGTGAATTTACTATTAACATGCATGCAGAAGAATTATTATGGTGGTTTAGCACATGGACCTTAATGTTGCAAATGTAACTCATCATGTAGAATAGTGAGGAGGTGATGTTGCTTCATCTACATTGCTGTCAGTAATGTAGATGAAGCCACATGACCTCATCACTATTCTTATGTTAAACTATACATTTATCTTAAATCACCAAATGTCTTTTCACTAAGTAAGAGCCTAGTGGTCCTAAAGCAAAACACTGCTCCCTTTGATATGAGGAGGTATCATGCAGAGATAGATGAGCATAATTGTGATGTTTGGACAGCTGATACTGTTGCCCATCTTGAACAGATAAATTTCCTAAATAGGGCAGATTAACCAACACAGAGGATATGTATCTCCAATATGATTAAATTGAGATACTGGGTCCATAATATTAAACCCAGAACAGGAGGTAAAGCAGTTAATCACTACCAGATCGCGAATGCTGCTGAGCAAAATGTCATCACAAGCACCTAGAGGTAAAGCAGTTAATCACTACCAGATCGCGAATGCTGCTGAGCAAAATGTCATCACAAGCACCTAGACAATCTCACAGCCTAACAATAACTACAGAATGCCGATGGCTAGTAAACTCTGCTGCTTTTGACACTTACAAGTTATGACAGCATTTAATCATAGCGTTTATAGTATAACATTGTATTCAATGACACACCAGGGCTGAACAATATCCCCCAAACCCAAGCAACAGCAGTCCATCGCCAAAGTAGTTATGCAAAAAGTTTAAGCATTTGAGCCTAATAATTTAAATTTTTAAGAAATGATTCACCCAAACAACCATAAGCTAATAATAACTTAGCTACATTTTTCCTTGAACAAGCAAATTTAATTTGCTTTTATCTAGCAAGTCAGGGATCAAAAGCCATAAAGCTATGAGTTAAAGTTTGCAAGATTTGGTCAATGTAAAGTTTCTAGCTTGCATTATAAGAAAAGTGCCATCAAGAATTATTCCCCATTGAGATAATTACTCAGGAACAAAAGGTATTGCAGTGCTGATATTTACTTTGTAAGTGATCATCAATATAAGAGTGATTCATGTTTAATTTGAAACAGGTATTCCCTATTTGGTTAACATAGCTAATGAAATTATTTTACAATAATAAGGTCACAAAGGGCTGATAGTTTGTTTGTAAGTGACAATCAATATAAGAGTGCCTTGCATTATCAAAAAAATGTTACACCAAAAGTTTACAAGCAGACAGATGGACAGGGCAAAACTGTGCTGAGGAGCATAACTATTAATGTTTACTGCCTAATGGTCCCATAAATTATACCTTATAAGTGGCAAGCAACAGGTCCAGGATGGGCAACAAAAAAAGTGACCTCCCAAGCCATGCCTAACCAGGCAGTTTGTTACATCTTGGGAACTGCACTGTTCTAAAAAGGCCTCATGTGTGATTTGGGGCTTCAGATATGCTTAATAACACTTTAACACTAGACCAGATGCACAGTGCTCAAGACTAACTGACAGATGACCATGTCATTTATAGCTTATACATGATATATTCAAATGATGTGATTGTACTATTGAACAATTGTTTAGATTACACACATTGAACATTTGACAACAATTTTATTACCAATAGTGATGTAGCAGATACCCAGACAAAAGAGGCTCTTGACTTCAATAACCTACTTAGGGTCTGATTATTTCCCTAGCCGCTAATGAAATTTGGCTGTAAACTCAAACCAGCACAGTTGTTTTGGATAGCTATTTCTGAGATCTAAAGGATCACTCTGCTGACTAATTGATAACAAAAGTGTGACTGAACTATCATATAACACATAATCAAACTTATAGGAATGTAATAAAGAACTCATGTTTTAGTGTATTACAATGATACATCATATTAACAGATCATTCTATTTCCATGTTAATGGTAACATTACTGATGCAAGTAAATAATTCAAGGATGTGGAAAGCAAAATATCAATCTTCAACCTTTGAAAAATAAATCACATTTGAAAGAGTAACCCCACGATCAGACGATGTTTACATCTGACAGATGGGGCAAAATCCGTTCGCTAAAATGGCCAATAGTCAATACGGTTAAATGAACGTTAGGAAATACATTTAAAAACAAATCAATGGTAATCGGTAGATCTGTCCAACCAAGCTGCAGGCATCTAGTCCTATTAACGTGGTATCTGGGTATTATTTGCCGTTGGAAAAGTGTAAGTGATCGGTAAGAGTGATTCTGAACGGTAGACCGTAGAGGCTAGAGCCCACGTGCGGAACAGCCCGGTGAAACTCGCTAACCACTGTAAACTACGGGTATTTCATAATTTGTCGTACATGAAATTTCTTTCCGCAGCAATAACGTTCATTGTCACATTAATGATATTCAATATTTAAACGTTGGAATCATACTGACCAGATTAGAATCAAATGTAAAGAGAGCGTGTAAAATGGTCATGGCTGACCTATAAACTTTGTTTATACTCGCTCCTGTACCGGAAATTCCATGCGGTATGGAAAGCTTGAATTGTTACAATCCCAAAATATACCTTCAGCTTGAGCCCGCGGATGCGTTCGTGGGGACAATTTGATTTTAAGACATGAGCAAACTGATAACATATAACGATCTGGCTAATCATTCCTTTGTTAAAAACAGTCCGTTGATACGATATTATTTCATTTATTACTTGAAACATTGCACATCATAGATCGAGAACACCAGTGAGATTCAGCGAGATTCTCCAAACGTTTTGAATGCTGATCTGCGTCTCGAGTTCCAAGCTTAAGTGCTTCATTTGTTCTTATTTATCTAAATAAAACACTATCAAACTGCTATATATTGAGAACAAAACACCATAAATCAGTTGACAAAGACTTACAACCCCGGATTTCCCAGTAAAATCGCCATTTTTTTTATATCCGCCCGTAAAGATATTTAAGCGTGTGCCGCCAGTTTTTCGTTAAACTGCTGATTTATATATTCATTCAAAATTTGTATGTTCTTCATTTCAAGAGATAATTTGAAACAAAGAATTGTTCATTGAAGTTAAAAGTCGCACAAATCATGAATCTAAGTTTGAAGCAAATATACATCGAACAAAGCCAAATAATGACCCATTATTCAACATGGCCAAAATGGTCGTTAAGGCCAAAATGTAAATTCAGGGAAAGACAGTTAAAGCCAAAAAAAAAGTGATAGTTACACCGAATAATAAGTTTCCAACTTTAGGCGGAGTAGTAGCAAACAAAGTTACAATTTGGTGGGGAAGCGCAGTTGTGTAAGCCTATGAGATGACGCTGACTATTTTGGCCCCATGATCATCGTCCAAAATGTAAGTATGGGCCAAGATGGTTGGTGATTTGTACCAAAATGGTCGGACTTGTATAAATATATATATATATATATATATATATATATATATATATATATATATATATATATATATATATATATATATATATAAATATATATATATATATGTGTGTGTGTGTGTGTGTGTGTATACATCGATATACATACCTAACCATCGTGCACTGCGAAAACAATAACGGCGCTTTTGAATGTTTTTGCTTCCATTTTAAGTCAAGGGAGATTAATGACTTAACACTTTGAAATAGATATATATGACACCTCAATAAATGGCTTGCATCACATCAAATCGTCATCATATTCAAGCCATGCGATTAAAATCGAGTGGAATGGCAATTCGGCTTGGTTTTAACTCAAAATATGACTCTCAGCAGCACATCTATTCTAATACGATCCTGGTTTGTGCCAAATCTGGATCAACAATGCTGCTTCGTCATACATGCTTATTTTTTGGCCAAGTAATTGAATCAATTGAAGCCTAGCATTATATAGGGACTAAGGTTATTGCATATCTAAGCAATGTTTTATAAAAACTGTAGTGTGTTGAAGACCCCTAGTGGTTCACCACTACAATGACACTAATGGGGTATCATACATACAAAAGAGATACATGGGTAAGATATTGCAAGCCAAAACAAATTGTGACACTCTCAAACATGCTTCAATGCCATCAATACCCCTTCTTAGCTAATCAGGAATTGTATTGCAATTTTACCAAAGCGACTGATTCGATTGAAATGCAGATCTTGGCCAAAACCTATTATGTAAGACCCGCCCTATTTCATATTATACAGACCCGTTCCACTACGGTGTGACGCATGCATCTTACAAACCACCAAAATAATGCAAGACGTACTAAACACGTTATCATTATCCTATCATCAACTGTGAGTGTTAACTTCATCCCATTATCCTATGGCACAATTGGCAGCGTTTGGGTGTAGCGCAGAGCATTTCTTATACTGAGCCATGCTAGTTATGTCATTGAAATATTCAGATATGTTTCTAACAAGCGTCATAAAACATATAAACTAGCAGCCAACGTATGGCTCTACCATGCTGTGATTAAAATGGCTCTATAATTAGGTGATTGGGCTCCAAAGTTGGTAACATAAAATGTTACGTGCCATTTATTTGTGCAGCGGAGCTATGTTGTCACCTGAGCAACGTCTAATGACCAAATATATAGCATTAGTCTGCACTATTCAATCTCCTTTGTCCCTTCCGCATCATTCAATGCAGTTCATTACAGTTGGTTGCAAAAGTGGCATTTAAACGAATATATGACATATGTGTAGTGCCTGGTTACTCATCAGCTACAAAACAACGTAGCCAAATTATCATCGTCAAACACAAACATATAGCCTAGCTTGTTCAATTGTAATCACTGAACTTGAGTAACCTATTCCGTTTAGGCTAATGTCGATTTTATCACATGTATATGTATGATATTCCTCATTTTGAGTACAGGCTCCTTCGTGAACATATGCATATGTCTTATTTGAACGGTTTTAATGCTTGCCATTTCTTGTTTGAGTCTGGCATCGAATAACTCAAATCCTAGCAGGTGTAGTCAATATCCGTTGCTCTTCATTGACCTACAGCAGTATTCATAATCCAAGCCATATGCACGTGTTCACATAAACCATTTGCTGCGCACCTAAAATGGAGAGTAAATATTACTATTATGTAGTTCTACGGCTAAAAAAATATTTAACTTGCCATTACTGCAACTCGGCAGAATAGGTTTTATCATGAAACAGTCCATTGCCAGTCACTCAAGTTAAAAAATCAATATCAAAATCAAAGCACAACGGTGGATATTAAACATATGCCTATTTCACGAATCGACGGTGATTGTAACATATCTTCTAGTTATGTTACCTCATTGACTGTTTAAACGCTGCTGCAACAAGACATTGGCCTGCTCTTACTTATCTATGACTATGACATAAGCTGTAGGAATGTTGCATTTAATAAAAAAAGAACGCAGTAATGTTGAGCCATTTGATATTGTAACACAGGCTATTTTAAGGCGATCAAGCACCCAAAACACGTCGAGATTTGCTAGGACGTGGCAAGCCTGTTTATGTTTTTGTTCCCGGGTAGTGAAATAAACGGCAGTTATGGCGTAACTGAACTTCAAGTGTATTGTTGGTGGGATTTTGGGAAACTGGCAAGTTTTTGTGCTGTTTGTAGGGAGGTATTTGCTCTCTTTGTGAAAAACCCCGGGATAATATATCATGTTCTAACGTCCGTATCGTGCGCAACACTTGGGTTTACAGCGGTTTATTATTCCCCGCAATTATCGGAGCATACCAGGAATTGCTACAGCCTAGGTGTAGTTTCTGGGGATATAGCACAACACACGGAAGAGCTCGAGGAATTTGAGGTACGCATTATATGGTTATGAATAGTCTCGCGGCACGATTCGACGGAATCGAACATAAAAGTCACAACAAATTACGTTACATCCAACCTGTATCAATGCATTTCTTAGCGGTTTCTGGCAACCGACCTGGATTTGCTACAGTGCTTTTTGTAATGGGCTATGAAGCAATGATTGTAGTAAGAGAACGATATTGGCTTCTCTCAAAGCATCGAAGGGTATATTAAAAAAGGGGTAATCTTCCAATTTACATTGACAACCTTTAAAACGGGCAACATGTAACATGGCTGTTTTCGTTTTAATACGACTAGATTACTTTTTAATTCATTGGCGATATAATGTCAAAAGATATTTCGAAACATTCTCTTTCTTCCTTTGAGATTGGAGATAAGCTTGCCCTATCCAAAGAAATTGTCTGTCAGCTGATTCTTGCCCTCAAAATATTGCAATAGGATATTCGTTTGAGAAGGAAGAGCATTTACTCACTCAGCACAGCGAACCATAGTATCCAAGGCTGTAGACCATTCCATAATACGGCGAGCGAACGAAGCCGTACACTTGCACTACCAACTGTCACTTAGTGTTAGTTGCCTGATGCAGTGCTCTTGAGTGCATGCACACAGACTCTCTTGCACTGATCGTTCCATGCTGTTATTTATCTCGTTTTGATAGGGCCACCAGTCAACGCAGGCTAAACGTGATTCTAGTTTGTTCCCATTGTATATGATGCATACATAAAACCAATCGACTGGAATAAATGAAGAAATATTTTATGCGATTGCCATGAAGCACATTCATTCAACATCGCAAGGTGTTGCATACGCTTACGAAAATGTTATTATAAATTTAATCATTTAAACTTGAATCACCTCAATAATACGCACATAGTGTTGTAGTTGCATAGAGCTGATATTCTGTTCTTTAATTGCCAAAATAACCTCCCTAATCGGGTTTACGTCTAGTGATATGTCTAACCGTGTAAGCGTTCCCATTTGCGTCGAAATCACCCGGATGGTTGTTTTATGCAGCAGAAGGGAATGCGATATGATTTATTGTAAAAAACGTTGTTCCAAAACGATGCCGAAATATGATGCAGCATGTCTACGCAAATTCCGTATCAATTTTTCTATGCAATTAGTGTTTATGTCCAGTTGATTCCTGTTATACATTGAGCCGGGATATATATATATACCTATACATATATGTTTATATATACAAACGTTTATATATATATATATATATATATATATATATATATATATATATATATATATATATATATATATATATATATATATATATATATATATATATTTATATATATTCAGTTATGTACGCTTTAATATATATATATACACACAGATATATTTACATATGTACACTTGTTTATTTATATATATACTTGTATATATTGGCATATAAAGATGTGAATTAATTATTTACAAATAAATAGATATACATATATGTATATAAATGTATATTTACAAATATTTATTTATATATATATATATATATATATATATATATATATATATATATATATATATATATATACATACATTTGTATGTTTATATCCATGTCTGTATGTATATATGCACATTATAAAATGCACATAATTATGTATATACATTTATGTATATATACATATCTACATAATTTCACATTTATATGTATGCATATATATATGCATACACTTCGATATATATACATATATATATAGATACATGCATATATATATATATAAGTGTCAATCAATTGTTTTATATATCTCTGTAACTATAAATAATGTACATATCTATGCATGTTAATAGATATAAATAAATTACATGTATGATTACATTTTAAACAAGCATACGTATTCCTATATAATTACATTCTCATTCATGATAACGTCTTCTGCCAAGCCAATCGTTAGAATTTATTCACATTATTCAGCTGTATTTTGCCTCTTTTATTTCTGGAGCAATTGATTCTGGTGTTAATGCTCTCTAGATTTCTCAACTTATAAGCTATTCGAACATGTAATTTAAACGTCAACAGATTAAGACATGCGCTGCATGATTTGTCCGATAATATATCTGCAGAGTTAAGTATTTATGCTATTACAGCTGCTAAACTCCTTCCCTGCTGTATGCTGTTTTCTAGTCAGCTGCGGCTTAGCGTTATTGCTTTTCACGCCGGAACAAGAGCAATTTGGATTTGAAATGAATCGGTGCATACGGCCCTCCAGGGATTAAAAGAAGATGCAGCGAAATCACAAAATAATTCCAGACATTTAGGAGTAACATTTTGTTCTTTGCTTCTCGTGTTTAATGCTATAATGCTGCACGTGTTACATTGCCGACAGAAATAAGCATAGGGAAGTATGGTGGCTATGTCAAATAGTTTATCATTAAACTCTTGGGGCACAGTAAACGCAATTTGTGGGACGTACAATAAGACAGGGTCATATATTGTTTGTGTATCAGTACGCCCGTTTTCGGCAACGGATTGTCATAATATGGTCTGTCCTTTTTATTGCAGCGGCAAGTTTTCGATTGTATAAGAAACTTTTATGCAGTCATGTTATGGTTAAATATCGCTACACCGACGATGGCATACTCATTAACAGGCGCTACTAAATTACCTTAATGAATTAACTGTCTCGGTAGAACCATCCTAAACGCTGCACAGCTGCAATTATATGCTTCAGACTATTCAGGTCGAGTTCAATTATGCCAACTGTGAAGGCTGCATTGTTTTAACACACGGGCGCTTCCTCAAAGTACAGCGGCATGAAGCTAGGCAAACAAAGTTGTAATGCACATATTGATTGTCATTGGCGTACCGCTCCGAGCACAATAGGTATTTAAAATCAATGATTGGATCCCAAGGTTATATTTCCTCTTTTTCGGAGAGGAAGTCAACATCTGAATAATTGATATCTACCAGCAAGTAACTGCGATTCTTGAGTAATCAAACATGTTAACTGATTCTGCGATGTAATTACGTGGATGATCGCACGCACGGAAGCATGCTTATTGTATTCATTGAAGGACATGATTAAATTATGTTCTGCGGGACACTCACGATGACACTTAAATGTAGAACCCATGTCTTGTGGATGCCTTTACAAGGTAGGAGATGCGTGTCTTATTTTGTATCCGCATTCCGGAATTTTAATCCTTTTTGCGCACTGGGAATACAATATGTGAATTATTTACGAATAGAGGGTGCTTGTTTTCAATGCTATGGAAATAAGTAGTGGCTAGGTCGATCACAGCACCTATAACGTAATGTGTTTGTTGTGTAATAACCAATGCAAATAAGCTAGCACTATTGTAACTGAATGTCTGTCAGCCGATCCTTGACCTCATATTACTGCTTAACTTTATCTGTTTAAGTGTTGAGAAGCGTTTCCATAGATCAGTACAGGGATCAATTATATCAAATACTTTTGATGTTTCTATGATTAGTTGCCTGGATAAACGAACCGATCACTTGCCATACCAACTTTCCTTTATTCTCATTTGCTTTATAACTGGCTCTTGGGTGCTCCCTCGCATTGCATGTTCGCATTTACGGCCACTGTACTTTCATGACACGGCCACCAGTTTCACAATCAACCTTATCACAACAAGAATCAACAGAATAATACACAAATTCAGCCGTTATTGCAATGAATGTGGTCATCTCACATACTTGGTTACCACAGGCTGCACAATAACAACATAACGTATCAATCATTACACGAGTATGCGAAAATCTATCGAATCCATATTTGACCCTCAGAAACTTATCAACGATTAATGCGTTAGCAGCAATATACAGATACCGTAGTAAGGGGAGTGGCGATTCGGGCGCAACGCTCATCATCTGCACCATGCTACCTGCTCGCATATGTTGTTTTTTAGTCTGAGTTCAGTAAGGTCAATTTGTCTACGCCGTTCGGGGCTATCAACCGCTGTGAGTCAAACGGGAAGAGGGACACATTGTTGACGTGTAATATCTGGAACCAGAATTTCACAAGCTCGTCTGCATCTCATACTTGCTGAAAAGCTCATCTAGGCGTTCCACTCGCTCCATATGGCCATCCTTCTTCCCCTCAAGATCTCTCACAATCTCCTTCAGTTTCACAAGGTCATCGTTCGTAGTCTCAAAATTACGGACATCTCTCAGCCCTTTATCCAAGTCTTGTTTCTTTTCTCTCATATGATCTACATATACCTTCAACTGATTTGCACAGCCTTCGGCAATACGCTCTTCGGTGTTCTATTCTTTACCTAACACCCTCTGTTATTCTTCAGGCCTGTATAATGCAATTAATAAAAGTCTGCGCAATGGAATCACTTTGTGTATTGAGGTGTGTCGATATCGCTCATATTATCGCTGGTGTAGAAGCAGGAACATCAAATTTGTTTTAACGCATTCTAATGCTTCGTTGTTGCCACGTTAGATCAGCGACTTTTTGCAATTGATTGAAAGAGTCTGGAAATATTTTACAGATCTAGACTTAATTTCCCTCATCATTTGGATATATTTTGTGACCTCACCTAGGACAAGATTAAACGGGGGCAGTTTTAGGGTTAGCCATTGTAGCCATTACACCTATGCCACCTGCGCCTATAGAAATACCAACAGTAACTAAAGCAGTGTCTACTGCATTCTCATATTTAACTGCACGCCTATGTTTCTAGCACATAGCCCCCTATTTTTCAATCCCTTTCTCGAGGTATTGCTTCTTGATCTCATACAACCGATAGGAGTGTCCCGGATTCTATCGGTGGGGGGCAGCTCAAGATGATCCGATTGTTTCATGAGTTTATAAGTCTGAATGTCAAAATCAATAAGGAGTGTTAATACAAAACAAGCCACCGTTCTGTTTTAAGAGGCTGTATAAAGGTTTATAATGTTGCCTTGTTCCATCTGTGAAGGTTGGTCTGAATATATTGCAACAGCCCACTAGTTAGCAGGCTAACCCTACTCAACTGCTTGGTTTGTTTCTTTTATAGTAGGGACAACTGATATAGTATCATTACCAGCGCCCACTCCCAATATGAATAATCTTACCACTTTAGAACATGGTTTATCCAGAGCTTGAGTTTCTTGACGTTGGACACTTGGCCCAATCATCTAGCGACCAATTATACCCTTTTTGAAGGGGGGCTACTTTCTGTTGCTCAACTGAAAGTTCAACACAGGAATGTTATAAATCAAGTTAAATCAGAATGGTAAAACACCATATATGGTATTTGCACATGAAGGTCGTGAATGTCCAAAAGACGTCTCTCGTTCTCTTTAACGTAACCTGAATTGATGTTTGTGGTTATCATATCACCGAAAGAGTTGTCGTCTAAGCCCTAAACTTCAAGAAGCTTAGTTGGGCGTACCATCCCACATTAAATGGGTTTTACTGACATGATCCAGGTGAGCCTAAAGTGTTTTTAAGATGATTACAATGATGAAACGGTCATCTGTGTAAGTACTTGAAGGAAATAATCTCCAACCCTTAAAACCAACAAGACCTTTTTTTACACGCTGTTCGAAATTCCAGAGACTAGATTTTGACTTGACAGACCCTCTATCTTATAAAGTGTTTATCTGCCATTGAATGGTCTCGTTATATTCAAGGTTGTGCCAACCCACAGTATACGTGATTGACATTAAGCCAACACATGCAGTATTGTGAAAAGGGTTGTGCAAGGACATTTGTCATAGTTTGTTACACAGAGGTTAATGAAATGAATACACAAACTTCTATATACAGTAGAAATGGTACATACAAACCGGCCCCACAGTATCCGTCCCATATAGCAGCTGAGCAGCTGACATATCCCCTCGTCTAGGTGCAAACGTTTGTGAGTGGCGGACAGTACAGGGGCGTTTAAGATAAATTTCAGCTATCTGTTTGAACACTTCGTGGTGCTAAAAATAAGCGCGATTAACTTGTAATTGGCTCGAGAACCAACCACATGCAATACGGGCAGAATCAGAAAACAAAATTGGTATGGTGCGCAACCTCTGGCTGTGGTGTTTCCGCGATGGACCACTTTAACTATGGAGTCTCATGGGCATGTGATCCATATAGGTTTAAAGTGTACTACACTCGGAGACTTCTGAACCAAATGATGGTGGACTTTGACCAGCGAAATTACCAAACACTCTGCCATGAGTTATGTGTTGCCATAGATACAGAATTAAAGGTGGTAACCAAGGTCTCAGACAAATACAGTTCACTGACTGTGAAACAGATGAAGAACTGCCAATCAGTCATTACAGGATGCCCAACAAGTACGAAGCAGGAAGACACGTGTTAACCAAACCAATAAACGGGTTCGTTTTTCGTGGTGGCTCGCTACATGCTGATTACATAAAGCAAGATACTGTGGGTGCACGTACTGCCTGAAGTACTTACAAACTCGCATAATCTAAGCGGTTCACAGCTCTAGGCAGCTGACGGATTAACAGCAGTATTCGAACCTATGTCTGGGCTATTCTATGCCGCAGACCGGCTCAATGATACCGTGAACAGTCACATCCTTTGACGTCCTAATGCAGTTTGCACCGACAGCCCACCCACACTAAATGAAAGGATGACAACACTTGGATGGAATTGCGATGGGCTTAGTCGTGCTTTGGTCTGTTACGTAGCAGGTTAGGCAGCAAGAGAAGGATCGCTCCCCCCTGCGCATATTTCCAGCTGACTTGAGCAGCCATCATACGATGGAGCTAATGACCCCTGAAAGTGCAGGTGCTGCCGCACCGGCTAGGCCCCTCAGAGCGTTTGCAAAGGAGCTCAGCTCTCTTTATCCATTCTTTCACACCGGGCTTGTCAGCTGGTGTTAATGCTCGGGTGCCACTAGTGCCCCCTTCACCTGTCAAAGCCAGTACCAGGGTTGAGATTACCATCCCAATCGTAGTTAAGACGTAGGCTATCGTAGGCTGCTCCCGGAACATGGTGTGGATACGCTCCACTAGCGTCGTGTCCTGGTTAAGAAGTCTGTTGATATTTCCCTGATGCATTTGATTTGGGTCCGCAAACGTTTCCGGTTTACATAGGCTTCTAATCTTGGTTGTCTGTCTTCCCACAGCTGTACAAGCTCATGCTCTTGGAGTTTCCTCTCGTCCTCGGCCTCGTCTGGTAGCTCCTCCAGCTTTCGCTCGCGACTGGCAATATTTTTGTCTATTTTGCTAAGCCGCACTAAGATGTCGACCAGCTCACCTCTCTGGTTTTGCATTGCAACCCAATGCTACCAGCAACCAAGATTCCTCTCGACTCCCATGCAGCTATCGGCCAAATAAGTTGAGGCCTTTCCATGTTCCTGAGGCTTTTCTACCACAGTGCTTTTCTCATCTCTTGCTAATGTTAGCATTACCCCATTCTCACCGGGAACACTATTTAATACATTTTAACAAACGTTGCTCCCTAACAATGCCGAAATAAGATGCTCACCATGCATATTTCCTGTAACGTTTACTCTGTAATCCGTTATTAACCTGAGATGTTCATGTCGCTCTGATGGTAATCACTACTCTATTATAAAATACAGCATTTTATCTAGTTGGTGATCTCAATCTCGATTGTTCCAACTGTAGAGCTGATAGTTACTAAGAATTAGATAGCTAATGCAAATGAGTTTGGCCTTACAAACTACAAAAAACGTACAAACTCGTACTACACAAAATACCAGTTTGCTCCATGATTATAACTCATTAAGAGTTTTAGATTACAATATATCTCAGCACGGGCCTGTTTTCCAAGAAAACAAAGCGCATATGAACAGATAAGATGAAGAACGGAGTGGTCTTATCCAAATTACTACAGATAATAATTCATTAGAACATTAGTTGACTTAGACTTAACAATGTTCCCTCGATGTAATGTCCGAACCGAAGTTTGGGATGGGATCTGTCATTGAGGAAGTAGCAGGAGATTAAGCAGAGACCGAAGAATATGTCTAGGTGAAGAATTGAAAGGTGGATCCACATGGTTCTTGATGGCTGTAATGCCCGTCCAATATCCCTTGAGGCTGTAGTATATCATCGGGCAATCCATTGTTATGAATTCCAGCAGTAGCATTCAATTGACCTGCAAAATATCCGCGATTAAAACTCACAACTCACTACAATGCAGACCAAAACGCTGTCCTGAGACACGACCGACACGCCGTCTTTTCCTGGTGAGTCTGTAGACGACCCGGCCAGTCGCAGCCATCTCGCGTCACTTTTGGTAATTTTAAGGCACATATGAGGCCAAAATTTGGGCTCAGACGCCAGTTGGTGGCATATTTGTTTGGCGCGTCATGTTAGAGTGCGCTTCATGTAAGCACCCAGCCGCGCTTAGTAATGAACATAGAGAATTATGATCTCTTCGTAAGTCATTGAATCAACCTGGTCAACTATCAGGTATTGCCCACCCAGGTACTTTCGGGCGTGACTATCGACTATGACCCCAGGCTTAGTGTGGGAATTGTCAAACAACGACATTGCGGTTAGTCGTTCAATCTTCGGCATCTGTTTTTTGCGTGTTTGGTCTCAGCAAATAGGTGGCGTATAGTTGCACTTTTTTCTGTTTGTGTCAGCTTAGCTTGGTCGCAGCCGTGCCAGTCAACCCTCACCCATGCCGTAACTCCTCTCTTATCCCCGCAAACACCTCACATTGATCCCCACTCACCAATGAGTCCCTCGATGCGACCTAATCGAAATCCCGGCCTAGCTAACCCACTCTTAACTATGCTATCTCTCCACCTTAAAATTTGCCGTGGTCCAAACCTAATTCCCATCCCCTAACTCCTGTAATACTATCGTAATGCGCGACATGCCAAGCCACTTTTATCCCCGCCGCTATGGCATCTTTCCACGCCATGTCTACACTCGGATCTTCACGTTGCCAACAACCCAAACCCTCACCATCCCCTCAATGCTATGACAGTTTTTTTCCATGATATAACTATAGGACCGTGCACGTTACGATTGTAGTAAAGTGCATAACAGACTAAGAACGCATGCTTGAACTGTTCTACGAAATCAAGGTCTCATTCGGGTTAAACCAAATTCATAGTACATTACGTTGTTATGAGATTGAGTACATTACATTTGGACATTTGATGATGCAAGTGGCATCAGTTTCAGTAATTTCGATGCACACATAACATCCTGATAGAATTGACAGTTTGTCATCCAACAGCAGCACTCGGCATTTTATAGAAGCTCATGTTATTGCTTGCGCTCAATTCTATAGGATTAGGTTGAATGCGCTGTAGGGAAAAAGGGCTACAAGTCAACGGTCGATTTTAAAATGAATAATTGATTCACCACAGCAGCTTCTTGCTTTATTGCCTAATGCTTTTTTGCTAAAGATTGTCAAAGACTGACCTTCTTATTGGTCTCAACACAACTAATTTCACTACATCACATCATAATAGATATTTGAAAATATACGTCGTCATTTTGCGCTTGCTTGTCAAAGCACGAATGAGCAGTGAGTTGTTAGTCATATAGGATAATGCTTTAAATTCGCGAAAGCCGCATGGCAAGACAATGCTGCAATAGTATATATGCAATTCAAACTGGAGGTCTTCTAGCTTCACAACCAATGTGTTAGTCAATGATATTAACCATCAAGCGAAGTAGAATTATTCAATAAATAGTTAAACCTCGGGCATTATAAAATGAACGCGCAATTCAGGATCCACTTCGCAGACCAAATATCGTTAACACGTGATTTGACAAACCTAAATATAAACACAAAAGGTACAACATCATTCATTTTAGCCAAGTAAACATGCTGCTATATCAGTTTGTTACACTTAACTACTGAATCAGGTCACCTTGAACAGGGGTGGGAATGATCATATTTGCATGTTGTTTGTCACAGTCGTCTTCGAGTTTTACGCTCAAAATTGATAATTAAAGCTATAGAAAAGGTATAATTATCTAGGACAGCAATGGCGAAGATGATCGACATAAACAAATAATGTTCAAATAATGCAAACATACAATGTCTAAAATCGAATAATAAGTTAGAGGGTTACATTGTGGAGCATGTATTGAACCAAGCTTTATTGATGTGTCTAAGCCCTCAATGGCTTTAGCTACAACCCGAACGCATATTGTTTAACGTAACACACACACACACATATATATATATATATATATATATATATATAGAGATATATATATATATATATATATATATATATATATATATAGATATATATATAATATATATATATATATATATATATATATATATATATATATATATATATATATATATATATATATATATATATATATATATATATATATATATATATATACATATATAGTGACAATTACAACCATTCGCAGACTCCAACCATTCGTGGACAAATCTTTATAGTACATTTTTGCTATCATTAATTATCAATTATTTATTCTGCATATTTTTAATGTATACAAATGAAGAGTTTCATGAGAACAAAAGTCTTTTTGTCATATTTTATTTCTCTAGTATATACCTTTAGTCCTCAAAAGGTCGTCCACGAAAGGTCAAGACACTAATTTATACGTATAAATCCAACCTTTCGTGCCCGTAATATATTTTCGAATATATGCGTAATACCGAAATATTCAATCATTTTCAATCATAATGGATTAGAAATTAGGGTACGGTTTCATGTTGCGGCAGTACACCTGTGCAAGGGAAAATCAAGAAGTTGACTCGAACGTTAAATTTATTACGTTGTGAGTACGCTCTCGTTTATTCTACTCCTGACTGAAGTAGCCAATGGTTTGTGATAAGAGGTCACTCTGCGTTGCTTGTGCAACAAGAACACGCCTGTTAAACAAAGAATGGTGTGCCAAAATGTACATATGGGGTACATCAGTATCCGTTATATAAAATAAAAATTCATTAAAATCATTTTCTTTTTTCAATTAAAAATGTTCTTTTGACGTTAGATGCGCCCTTTCGTAATTGGAGGTCATCCCTTGCGGCAGCTCTCACAATAAATTATCACTTCTCAGTCTAATTCGCCATATCATCAAATAGAAACGCCAACAGCACGTCCATATTCCTATCTGCGGAGACGTGTATGATAATGCATCGACTCAGCACTTCGTATAACCAAAGCTTTCAGCT
>CM067354.1:60418137-60448741 GCA_034190875.2 Urechis unicinctus
TAATCACTCGTGGATTGGCAATATCGACCCTTGTAGCGCTTTGACGGGCGGAGGGAGCAATAGTCCAACCCGGCACCAACGCTGACACCAGCTTGATAAGCTGGTTAAAGGAAGGGATAAAAAACAAAAACTGAACTCCTTGGCAAACGTCCTGAAGGGCCTAGCCGGTAAGCAGCAGCTGCCCTTCCAGGAATCATTGGCTCCATCGTATCATGGCTGCTTACGTCAGCTGCAAAGGTAGGCTGGTGGGATGCCAGAACATGTATGGGCCGCAGTTGTGGCGATCGGTGGGAGGAGTTATCCTCCTGATACTCCGGGACTTACTACGTAGCAAACCAAAGCACAGATAAGCCTATAGCGATTCCGCCTATAAGAAGAGGCGGTTTTCTCATCCTCGTGCGCCCCACGAGACCGGTCTCGGCCATAGGGGCGGGCCATGGAGAGGAGAGTTCCATATCTGTAGTACGTATCTGGCGGAGGGTCAAAGCTTCCTCTATCTGGCAACCACCGGAACCGAGTTTGACATCAGCATTGCTGCCGATTGCTGCTCCTCAGTTGCAATGGATAATCAGATTGTTGTACCCAGCAAGTTCTCCAATGGGCGATGCTCATATCAGACGGAGCCATGTACAGGCCGCGTTCCAAACAACATAATCAACCTTTGAAGAGCATTCTGGAGGACGTTCTGATACCGTTGGATAGATGACGGATCGCTACTGTGGAGTTGTATGGCATTCTCAACGTTGGCCTGAAATTGCTTTTGAGCATCAAAGGACGTTCCAGCACCTAGTATCTCTGAGCGGGTCTGACCAGCTGAGCCATCAGATGGCCCAGACAATAGGTTCCTGATGCTGTGTTCATGTCGCTCAACGTCCGGTTTGTTAAACCCTCAACGTGTGCAGTATGAAGGGTACTCCAGGCCTCGTCTGCTTTCAGGTCCCTGTTGCTAGATGTAAGACAAGCATCCAATTCTCTCCTGAACTGGAATTGTATGTTTTTCGCGTGAGGAAACCTGGCTGTGTATCCTTTTCCTCCTCAAATGCCATCCGTGTAGGGTCATAACACTTTTTGAACTGTTTTTTTTCGAGCCATCAACCTTGAACGACACTCCCGTAAACCATACGCATCATCGTGCATATAAGATACCAAGGCCACACTATTAGCTACGGTTGCCTTCTGGCGCCAGTCTGTGTTGGTTGAACACCAAAGTTAGTGCAGAGTCTCTCATATGCCCTCTTGTCATATGTATTGTTATAGGGGTCAAGGCATGATCCTGCGGTAGAGGCGCTTGCAGTTTCTGCCAATAGGCGACGCACTGTGTAATAAAGAAGTGAAAGGTGTAAGAGAGCTTTCACGAGTGGAATCCCAGCTCGCGGTGGTCCTGGGAATGACCCAAAACAAAAAAAAACCCCACAGCCGGATGTTGCACACCACCTGCAAATTTTACCTGGTTCGCCAAAACTGCATTGATTTTGGTCAACCAAGTCTTTTACTACTTTGTCAGCTGTTACCGGTGGCACCTTATATTTAATGAATAGATCGGAAACTTTGCTGTGAATGTACCCACCATTGTTGAACAACTTTGAATTGTTTGTCGGGTTAGTTTTATCTCCCACCACAATTGAGGCTGGATACACTCCGCCCGACTTTATATGTAGCTTTTCTATTGAAACTAAAGGCTTGTTTATTCTAGTGCTTTTTATCCACACTCTGTCAAATTTTCAAAGCGGCCGACGCGGTGTCCCTCCAAAATCCTATTGAAACCACTGCGGGTGATCTATGTGTTGGCCTAACGTCAATCACGTATATGTGGGCTGGTACATCTCGAAAACAAACGAGACCATTTCAATGGCTGTCAAGGACTCAGGAGAGAGAGGAAAAAGGTCTCATAAACGGGCCCTCTGGAGTTTCAGCCCCCCTGTTCGGAATAGAGTACACATTAGGTATAATTTTTGATTTGTAAAGGGTTTATTACCCTACAGTTCCAAACAACCGGACTGTGAATATATCAGCACGGAGTGTTCAAAAGTTGGGTTTGAGAGGCTCGGGTTGATACATTCAGCCCACACTTTAGCATGTTTACACATTATATATGCACCTCGATCAAGTCAGCACCCACACACAAACATGACTAGATCGATGCACCCACAAGCTTCTTGAAGTGTGACTCAGAGGGTGTCTTCGGGTATTTATAATCACGAACTCACTTAATCCAGATGGACACATGTGGAAGGGGATCTAGGCAGAGTTAAGGTCAGTTACATGATCATAAAGGGAGGCTATTGGATAACCACGACGACCGGTAGCCTGTCCATCCTCTTACAGGATTGTCAATAAAAAACGAGTTCATGGACCGGAGCAAACACACGATAGATCTGGTAACTACGCCGACCTTCGGCCAATGATACAAAGACCTATGATCTATTAACAGACTGATGATAAGTGGATAACAGTGGCGGTACTATGAATGGAACAGTGAAATGGGAGATAATACAATCGTTCTGTTGGGAGACCCATATCGCCTAAAGATGCTGCTACTAAGGAAAGTATGTTTGATGCACAGACACATACAGCGAAACATCTCATTACTATTGGGCAAGAAGCAAGTGGCCCCCTTCGCAGAGGATATGAGTGGTCGTTTGGCATGGGGCTAGGGGACTCCAGACTCAAGCTGTGGATATACCATGACATGTGGTGGTAAGATCATTCGTATGGGGTTGTGTTTTGGTGTTGGTGCTGATACTGACATGCTGCTAACAGTCGTTCCTGTTATTAATGCGAACGAATCAAGCGGTAGGAATATAAGTAAGCCTGCTGACCAACGGGCTGTTGTAGTATATTTAGAACCGCCTTTACAGCTGGAAGAAGGCAACGTTATTAAACTTTATACAACCGCACAAAACAGAGGGTCGACTTGGTCTGTAGCTTCATTCCTAATTGAACTTGATATATAGACTTATGTATACAAAGACAGTATGAAACAAAAACCAACGACTGCACCGTTTAAATCCGGAGCCTCCTCCATGTGATCTGGGGCACTCCTATCGGCTGAATGATATCAGTCTTAAGAAGCAATACTTGAGAAAGAAATTGAAAAATATGGTGCTATGTACAAAAATATAGGTGTGCAGTAAACTCAGTGGACGCTGTAGACACTGCTTTAGTTGCTGGTGGGTATGTGTCTTGGCGCAAGTGGTGTAGGTGTAATGTCTACAATAGTTGCCATTCCTATGCCACAGTGTTGGGTGCTACTGGAGCCGCTTTGGGGCTACTTGTAATTGCTGGAAAATTCATCAGTAGGCGGCTGACCATTAAGTTAAAAAAGCATGACAAGATCCGCATTCTCGCTCAGAGCAAATTGAATACCATTGCTGACATTGTATCGGCGGCGCTTGAAGATGGGTATATCTCAGATGATGAGTTTAAGCTCGTTTCGGTCGAGATCATGAAATATAGTCAAATGAAAAGTGACATTAAAGCAAAATGTTTGAAAGCGGCAGAATCGCCCCCTAGACCTGCTAAGGTATGACCCGGACAGTCCATTTGAAGTGTGGGGGTTGCTAGATATAATGGAGGCGGCGATAAAATCTTTCTGCAACGATCATACTGGAGTCAAACAAAATACGGACCAGTGGGAGACCATGAGGAAGGGGGCGCGTTGGAGGAAGTGACTACTCCTCTATCATAGGGCAAAACTACTTCAGCAGCTATAGCAAGAAGCTGACAGAAAAAACTAGCAACGAGGGTGTTCGCTTTAGCGCACCCTGCCTCTGGGGTACGACTTTTGAGGAGGTTGCAATTGCGGTATTGGAGAAGGTGTACGACACCAAGGTCTACGGAAATAATATCTATATTGATGGCGGCGCGACGGCCTACTCTCCGGATGGCTTTTGTGTGCTCCCAATCCGGCAGGCTGGAGTGGATGCTGTCTGTCTGGGGCATCCTGAGGAGGTTGTGCTGCTCGAGATAAAGTGCCCCTACACTCGGAGTCCTGGGAGGGTGATTCCGAATATGTATATAAGCCTCAGGTTCTGTTGGGGTTGCACCACAGTCGGTGGCGACCATCGGGGTGTTTGTCGACTGCGTTTTCAGGTTGTGCTCCTTTGAGGACCTGGGAGGGCTGAGACGTATAACAGGGTGTATCACAAGGATCAGAAGAAGTATAAGGAGACGGTGGCTTGGGGGGTGGGCGGGGGTGGAGGGGCTTGAAGACGGCGACTATAGTGCGAACGGGAGGTTTAATAGTTGCCTGGGCTTGGAACAGGAGCATCACGGTCCTTGGTTGGGAAGACCGAGTGGACCACAGAGAGGCGACGGGGGCTTTCTACTGTTGGAAGCTCTTTACGATGAGAGATGATAACCGCTCGTCCCGATCCGACTTTATCGAGAAGAACGACGCTAAGTTTGCCCAGTTTATACAGGACCTCAAACCGCGTGAAAAATGGAAAACTTACAGCGACGGTTCGCAGATATTTATCACTCAATGACCTCTATGGTGACTAACTACTGGTGTGGGCCTATACCATAGGGGCTGGAAGGGCTGCCTGTGGTGGGGGGGTAGCATATGGGGGGGGGAGGTGCGAGCGGTTTCGCTGGCTCCCCATGTGAGTCACCCAGTATATGTGTGTTTTCTGGGTTGGACCATATGAGATAGGTGTGTCATAATATATGAGACTGGTTCGCCAGACCACCGCTACCTCTATACTACTCCGTTAGTATAAGTATGATCCTTACGTTGGTAGAAATATTATCCCAACGAAATATAAACAATCCTCATAGCCTCGAGACTAGTCGGGATAACTTATGCTTATATTTAGATACACAAGATAAGATAATAACCAAGCAAAAACAATCACTGACGAGAGCGCCAAAAAATAAGTTATGTAATCTCTTCTAGCATGGGAATCATTATAAATATCGGGACAGTTCATGATTATTTCTCAGTAAGCCAAATTGACCGGGCTAGGTCATTCCAGCCTTTCTTCTGCTGTAAACATCGGCTAACACTAGTCGCATCTTGCAAGAAGGAAGGCGGTGAGCCCATTGTGCTTCCGGACAGACAAGAGATCTAAAAAAAATAGGGCCTCGTCTATCGCTAGTCTGAAAATCGCATTGTGAGATATTCAAACACAATAATTGAAGGGATATCTGGTTTTCCCGGTTGAGAAAAATTTGCTTTATGATTGTCGTTTCCACTGATTAAGGCCAGGTGCTCTGCCATTAGACCAAATATACAAATTGCGGACAATTACATCCCTTTCTCTAGCGGAGTTATTGTGTCTGCCTTAGAAAGTCCTACCTCTATGCTCGCATATGCAACATAACTGTATTCCCACTTTTTGGAAGGGACATTGTGTTTTCCCGCTGCTCAAATACGCGATTCGCTTCTCGGAACGCCACGTGCTTGGCTGGTCCTGTTTCCAGTGTCTTTTGCACTCTCGACCTTGGAAAAACTACCTCAACGCCATCAACGACCAGCCGTCTTCTGACCACCACATCAATATGTAAGTGAGTTGCCGATCATGTGACGACCGTGTGCAAATAAAGCATATGCTGTCCTACACCAAGAAGGAACTGCCTCGATATCTGCGGGTCACTGCTTCTTCATCACAGCACCCGTCTTCCAGCGCCATCTGGAATTTTCCTGCCAAAACACGGGCCTAGCAGGGGTGGGACACGAGGAGAATGACAGAGAGACACGAGTCAATTGTAGACTGTAAAGCAAATTCCCGAATAGGGCTAATAAATTTATCTTATTTTATCTGTCCCTTAACAACATTGCACTCTCAAACATAAAGGGTTTTTACAACCCACAATAAATTTGGAGGACCGGGCTTATTGATTTTCAATTCTCATCCTGTCCGAAATCTGAAGAACAACATGCAGTTCTGGACATCACATCCCTGGTAGGGACGTTATACAATAGTTTTAAGCCGGCATACCAACACGCAAACATTTGTAGTGATATAACGTACCCAACAACCCCTACCACGGCCCCTTTTGACATCGAACACTGGACGACGTGGATTGCGCAATATATTTTTCGCTGACGATCGCATGCGGATTCGGTGCGGTATTTTGATGACCTAATTCTATTTTTGGAAAGTGATTCACCATCTGTTCCGTTATTTTCCGCCCTTGAAATCTTTGCGACCTTGGTGACCTCATGGGAGGGGCGCTATTTGGATGAGGTCATTTTTGGGAGTTTTATTGAGAAGGAGTTTGTAAATGGGTATTAAAAGTCAATTAGTCGGTAATGGTGTTGAAAGAGAAGTGAAGGATAGTGTTAATGTTAGTGGAGTATTCACCATCTGTTCAGATATGAAGACGGTTGTTTACGAGGTGATTTGTTTGCTATTAACTTCCTTTATCCCATGACATGTGGTGATATATTGAATTGGTGACCTTAGCAGGCTAACGCGATGTACGGTATTCGAGTGAGTTCATTTGGGGCTATGTCCTTAGGAAGGTTGTTGACTTTCGACCTGATGTGATGAATGGGCGGTATTTGGGTGAGGTCATTTTCGATAGTTTTATTGAGGAGATTGTAAATGGCTATTAAAAGTCAATTTTCGTTAGATATGTTGGTCGATTGAAGTTTCACGTGAATGAATCTTACTAGCATATGAGTCTTACATAGGAGGGAAAAAATGACAGATGTCTTTAAGTGTGTTGTAACTCTCATTGAGAATATAACGACAGATGGATTAAAAGTTGACCATTGGATATTTCTCAAAATGGGGTGGAGTTATGGGTTACAAATAGCGGATGGTAACTTTGCTTCCAAATAGTTTTCATCTGAAATATTTCCAATAGCAACAATGGAGCACATTTACGCCAATCATTATTAACATCGGACCCGACAAAGTCAAGATTTTTACGAATCCAGCTATTCTGGTTTAGTGAACGAAACAGTGGAAAATCCAGATAGAGGAACATTTTGGGATACATAAAACAGTTCATTATGAGCGATTCGAATATGTAGTTGGCGTTACAGGATCATAGGTAGAAGCTTTCAATGATGTGAAACAAACGCCGTAGACAGATGAGTGATGCGGACTTGTTAAAAGCCGTGGAACAAATCGAGATGGAAAGCAGTAAGTATTATTTTATTTTCTATATCTGAATTATAGAATTACCAGGTATACGTCATTTATTTTATTTATTTATTTTTGTACGCGTGTGAGTTTTAGTGTTGACGGGAGACGAAGATATTTTACATACAGCCATGGACGCGTATGAAATCGAACATGCCAATTGAGAATTGAGGAATGACGGAAATCTTTATATTGACAGATTATCGATGATTATGTCGACAGAAGCTGTCTGCCTGCTATACGGACTCATACGCGACTTGAAGTTACTGCAATTTGACAGCCTGCAAATGGGGATGTTTACAATTATAGTTTATCTGAAGATGATTCAGCCCAACCTCAACAGTAATATTTAGAGGAATGCGATTCAGCCTTTAAAATCAAACGGGAGTTATGGATTCTTATCTACGTCACAAAGAAAACAGACGAATTCCGCTATTTTCACTCGTCACCTCTACAGAATAACGACGATGTTGACACAGGGCTATGCGGTGAAATAAACCGACAAACAGACTTGATCTACGCCCCAGAAGAACAACGACCTGACTCGAGTGTGGAGGACAGCCCCAGTAACAAATTTTTGACCGTCTTTGTGAACCCAAGCGAAGATCGCGTGATCGGTCCCTACTACCACCACCTGATAACAACCCAACCGGATCACCGTGAAAAACAAACAGAGCAGACATCAACTTGTTAGACCAAAAGAAAAGTAAGCGGCTATTAACTTAGAACGGAAGGCCGGGTTGCATACACACGCCTTTACACAACGGCCTAAATGAAGTCAAGGTTTCAGAGAGTGACTACGTGGCGCGTATAAACGACCATGGAAGTCGTAAACCCTGGGGGAGTTAAGCTGAGACAGGAAAAGTATGCGTGAGGAATGCGAACGGAGAGAGCGCCAGAGGGGGGTTAAACACCAGAGAGGAAGAGGCTAATTACTTGCTATTAAGTCGACTAAATAGGACGATAATGAGTGTTCATATATATCTCACCGGATGAATCTGTGGTATAATTACACAGTTGAGTGATGTGATTTACTGATCGTCAAATTTCACGACGCGCTTCTATGATCATTAGGTAACGGTTTGTGTCAAACGATTTTGAGTCATTGTGTGAGTTGCGGCCCCCATAGCGATAAAGACTAGTGTATATCATGTCAACCCTGGGTGTCGGTCGAGCGTGACCCTCAGTTATCGAACAATCTCTGGGGGTGTTTTTTTCATTTGACATTGGGGTACATGAAGGTACTGACATACTCATATTATAACTGTAACAGCTGTACCGCGGATCCAGCTGGTTACATATTATGGTACACATCAATATTAACGAAAGCGATTATCGGAAGGAAACACGCAAACATCAGGAGATATATGTGTTCTTCATCAAACTCTTACGTGATTTCAACTTGGAGTGGCGGAGAGTCACTCTCCTATGGAGCAGAGATATGATATTCTACTTACACCTGACCAACCCACCCACACACATTGCCTTCACTCCTCGCAATATACAGACACACGTGCATTTTCCCCCCAGTTTTTTAAACTATTACGCCAATAAGCTGATATATAAATAACTTTGAAATATCGACGATTGAAATAATTATTCACGTAGCATTTTCTTTTGCAATTATTTTTTGTCGTAACTTACGATATGTGTTTTAAGTCATTTTTATTATACCTGCCTGTCATAATATAATTTTATATCTCATATCCAGTACTAATTACCTCCACTTTGTATTCTTCTGCGTATTGAACATTGAATAATAGTTAATCACATGTCTCATCAGTTGTCATTAGTAATCACATATTATAACCTTTTATCAATACCATATATTCTTAAACTTTTTTGTTCTTTATACTTACCTCCTCATGTTTCCATGTAAGTTGTACTTGACAATGACATTGTTAGTATTATACCATCCCATATCAACTTGTATGTTAAGAAAACTATCTTATTAGATTTATACCCTATGACTTGATTCTTGACTCCTTCACAAAAACTACATATTTTTCCAGTTTGTACATATTTACTCCATTAAAATGATAAAAAAAAACAAATTCTTATTTGACTTTAGTTTGCACGTGAATGAAAATTAATACCATGGCGGTATTCAGTTACTGATGAATGAAAATTACAGGAGACTTGTCATAATATACTGAATAAATTTTAATTCGAAGGAAGAGTTTTGTAACTCTCATTTGGAATTTAGCTTGCTGGTGAATGTAATTGTCAGAGTTTAGGGTGGAGTTATGGGTTACAAATAGCGGTTGGTGGGTTTATTTGAAAATAGTTTTCATCTGAAATTATTTGTCAGAACAATAATTATGGTACACATATATAGACACCATGTTGTTTCCACTGATCCCAAAACATCGAAATTTTGTACATGGAAGTATCCAGATCCGGTGACAAAAACTATTTCCAACCTGAATAGGGAAGAACAATGGGTATAACAAATATTTAATACAAACAGTTTGAGAGTGTAGTAGATGCCACTGGCGAATGGCCAGGATTCATCTCGACCCCTACCAACCGGATCAAGGTGATTTTGAAGGAGTATTCGTTTTAAACAGGATACATCGTGGTATAGATTCGTTGACTTTGTATATGTTGTAAGTATATATTTCTTGGTTCTTTGTATGCAGACAACCCATTAAACCACACCTGACCTAGCGTGAGTGCAAGAAAGCTTAAGATTCTCTTGAACAGGTTTCTCTCTTTCTTATTCTTAGAGATTAAAACAAAAAGATAATAATTTGTTTTGTTTGTAGGAAGAAGATGAAGACTCGTTAATAAGTTAGAAATAGATATAAACAAATGTTATACCGGTGTTTGTGTTATTAATCGGACTTGACAAATCTGTGGTATAATTACACAAGTTGGTAATGTTGATTTACTTATTGTCGAATTCACGACGCGCTTCACAATCGTAATTAGATAACGTCTCGTGTCAAACGATTTGATAAATTAATCCTTGTGAGCTGCGGGGTGAAAGTGCTTAAGATTACTCAAGCGTATATCATTGACAATACGCTTGAGTAATCTTAAGCACTTTCACCTCGCAGCTCACAAGAATTAATTTATCAAATCGTTTGACACGAGACGTTATCTAATTACGATAGAAGCGCGTCGTGAATTCGACAATAAGTAAATAACATTACCAACTTGTTGTAATTATACCACAGATTCGTAGTCCGATTAATAACACAAACAACAGTATAACATTTATTGACATATATTTCTAATTAATTAACGAGACTTCCATCCTCTTCGTACAAACAAAAAAGTTAGTATCTTTTTGTTTTAATCTCTAAGATTTACGCTTGAGTAATCTTCATCGCTAAGGGACGCAACTCACAATGACTAATTTATCAAATCGTTTGACACGAAACGTGTTATCTAATTACGATAGAAGCGCTTCGTGAATTCGACAATAAGTAAATCACATTACCAACTTGTGTAATTATACCAGAGATTCGTCAAGTCCGATTAATAACACAAACAACAGCATAACATTTATTGACATATATTTCTAACTAATTAACGAGACTTCCATCCTCTTCGTACAAACAAAACAAATTATAATCTTTTTGTTTTAATCTCTAAGAGTAAGAAAAAAACCAAAACAAAAACAAAAAAAACCCTGTTCACCATCTCGTGTTTATATCTACAACACCCCTAAAATGTTAACCGGTCGTTGACATGAGGTATTACTTAACTATTAAGTCATTGACAGAAGAAGAAAGTCAATGAGTAAAAGGGTTCTTTTGTCGCGTTTTTCGCGCAAAGTTCAGCAAAATGATCGTGTAATTTCTGAGGAGATTGGGAAATCGACCGACAATGATATACGCTTGAGTAATCTTAAGCAAGCTTTCACCCCGCAGCTCTTAAGGATTAATTTATCAAATCGTTTGACACGAGACGTTATCTAATTACGATTGAAGCGCGTCGTGAATTCGACAATAAAGTAAATCACATTACCAACTTTGTGTAATTATACCACAGATTTGTCAAGTCCGATTAATAACACAAACACCGGTATAAACATTTATTTATATCTATTTCTAACTTAATAACGAGTCTTCATCTTCTTCCTACAAACAAAACAAATTATTATCTTTTTGTTTTAATCTCTAAGAATAAGAAAGAGAGAAACCTGTTCAAGAGAATCTTAAGCTTTCTTGCACTCACGCTAGGTCAGGTGTGGTTTAATGGGTTGTCTGCATACAAAGAAATATATACTTACAACATATACAAAAGTCAACGAATCTATACCACGATGTATCCTGTTTAAAACGAATACTCCTTCAAAATCACCTTGATCCGGTTGGTAGGGGTCGAGGTGCATCCTGGCCATTCGCCAGTGGCATCTACTACACTCTCAAACTGTTTGTATTAAATATTTGTTATACCCATTGTTCTTCCCTATTCAGGTTGGAAATAGTTTTTGTCACCGGATCTGGATACTTCCATGTACAAAATTTCGATGTTTTTGGGATCAGTGGAAACAACATGGTGTCTATATATGTGTACCATAATTATTGTTCTGACAAATAATTTCAGATGAATACTATTTTCAAATAAACCCACCAACTGCTATTTGTAACCCATAACTCCACCCTAAACTCTGAAAATTACATTCACCAGCAAGCTAAATTCCAAATGAGAGTTACAAAACTCTTCCTTCGAATTAAAAATTTATTCAGTATATTATGACAAGTCTCCTGTAATTTTCATTAATCAGTAACTGAATACCGCCATGGTATTAATTTTCATTCACGTGCAAACTAAAGTCAAAATAAGAATTTGTTACCAGTTTGCTTCAAACTGTTAAATACTATTTCACTGACAGAGGCCGTATGCCAAACAAATGAATAGAAATTTCTCAACATCTTTAAACCCATTAAAGATCGAGTTATTAATCTCTTCAACAAAGTTTCAATAAAATCAGGTGAAAACTCACGTCGTCAAGTCTCGCTATCCAGTACTTAGTTATAGTAATGTTGAGGGTCATAATATCTTAATAAAAAAAAATGGCTGTCTGAAAAATAGTGAATAAACAAAGACTATTATATTCACATATAATATTTGTTGGGTTAGTTACATTTCCTTTTTCTTGTGGAACATGTTTAATTAGGGTGGCCTTACAGAAACCGTATCTCCAATTACAGAAAAATTAAATGACCATTAGATTATGACAATTAGATAAAACAACAACATCAGGGACAGACAAATCCAATCGTCGCCATTCAAAAGTTATGTATTTATCATTTTAATGGAGTAAATATGTACTAATTGGAAAAATATGTAATTTTGTGAAGGAGTCAAGAATCAAGTCAAAGGGTATAAAACTAATAACTTAACATACAAGTTGATATTGGATGGTATAATACTAACAATGTCATTTTCAAGTACAACTTACATGGAAACATGAGGAGGTAAGTATAAAGAACAAAAAGTTTAAGAATATATGGTATTGATAAAAGGTTATAATATGTGATTACTAATGACATTGATGAGACATGTGATTAACTGTTATGCAGTGTTCAATACGCAGAAGAATACAAAGTGGAGGTAATTAGTACTGGATATGAGATATAAAATTATACTATGACAGGCAGGTATAATAGAAAATATGATTATGACTAAGTGTGCTAAGAAAGAATATGCAGGAGTAAATCATGACTTAAACACATATCGTAAGTTACGACAAAATAATTGCAAAAGAAAATGCTACGTGAATAATTATTTCAATCGTCGCCTTTCGAAAGTTATGTTTTTATCATTTTAATGGAGTAAATATGTACAAACTGGAAAAATATGTAGTTTTTGTGAAGGAGTCAAGAATCAAGTCATAGGGTATAAAACTAACAAGATAGTTTCTTAACATACAAGTTGATATGGGATGGTATAATACTAACAATGTCATTGTCAAGTACAACTTACATGGAAACATGAGGAGGTAAGTATAAAGAACAAAAAGTTTAAGAATATATGGTATTGATAAAAGGTTATAATATGTGATTACTAATGACACTGATGAGACATGTGATTAACTATTATTCAATGTTCAATACGCAGAAGAATACAAAGTGGAGGTAATTAGTACTGGATATGAGATATAAAATTATATTATGACAGGCAGGTATAATAAAAAATATGATAATGACTAAGTGTGCTAAGAAAGAATATGCAGGAGTAAATCATGACTTAAACACATATCGTAAGTTACGACAAAATAATTGCAAAAGAAAATGCTACGTGAATAATTATTTCAATCGTCGATATTTCAAAGTTATTTATATATCAGCTTATTGGCGTAATAGTTTAAAAACTGGGGAAAAATGCACGCGTGTCTGTATATTGCGAGGAGTGAAGGCAATGTGTGTGGGTTGGTCAGGTGTAAGTAGAATATCATATCTCTGCTCCATAGGAGAGTGACTCCGCCACTCCAAGTTGAAATCACGTAAGAGTTTGATGAAGAACACATATATCTCCTGATGTTTGCGTGTTTCCTTCCGATAATCGCTTTCGTTAATATTGATGTGTACCATAATATGTAACCAGCTAGATCCGCGGTACAGCTGTTACAGTTATAATATGAGTATGTCAGTACCTTCATGTACCAATGTCAAATGAAAAAAAACACCCCCAGAGATTGTTCGATAACTGAGGGTCACGCTCGACCGACACCCAGGGTTGACAATGATATACACTAGTCTTTATCGCTATGGGGCCGCAACTCACAATGACTCAAATCGTTTGACACAAACCGTTACCTAATGATCATAGAAGCGCGTCGTGAATTTGACGATCAGTAAATCACATCACTCAACTGTGTAATTATACCACAGATTCATCAGGTGAGATATATAACACCTCATTAGCGTCCTATTTAGTCTTTAATAGCAAGTAATTAGCCTCTTCCTCTCTGGTGTTTAACCCCCCACTGGCGCTCTCTCCGTTCGCATTCCTCTCGCATACTTTTCCTGTCTCAGCTTAACTCCCCCAGGGTTTACGACTTCCATGGTCGTTTATACGCGCATGTAGTCACTCTCTGAACCTTGACTTCATTTAGCCCAATAAAGCGTGTGTATGCACCGGCCTTCCGGTAAGTTAATAGCCACTTACTTTTCTTTTGGTCTAACAAGTTGATGGCTCTGTTTGTTTTCAGGTGATCCGGTATATCAGGTGGTGGGTAGCCGATCACGCGATCTTCGATTGGGTTCACAAAGACGGTCAAATTTGTTACTGCCTCCACACTCGAGTCAGGTCGTTGATTCTGGGCGTAGATCAAGTCTGTTTGTGTTATTTCACGCATAGCCCTGTCAAAATCGTCGTTATTCTGTAGAGGTGACGAGTGAAAATAGCGGAATTCGTCTGTTTCTTTGTGACGTAATAAGAATCCATAACTCCCGTTGATTTTAAAGGCTGAATCGCATTCCTCTAATATATACTGGTTGAGGTTGGGCACATCTTCAGATAAACTATAATTGTAAACAGTTTGCAGGCTTCCAAATCGCGTATGAGTCCGTATAGCAGGCAAGACAGCTTCTGTCGACATAATCATCGATAATCTGTCAATATAAAGATTTCCGTCATTCCTCAATTCTCAATTGGCATGTTCGATTTCATACGCGTCCATGGCTGTATGTAAAATATCTTCGTCTCCCGTCAACACTAAAACTCACACGCGTAACAAAAATAAATAAATAAATAAATGACGTATACCTGGTAATTCTATAATTCAGATATAGAAAATAAAATAATACTTACTGCTTTCCATCTCGATTTGTTCCACGGCTTTTAACAAGTCCGCATCACTCATCTGTCTACTGCGTTTGTTCACATCATTGAAAGCTTCTACCTATGATCCTGTAACGCCAACTACATATTCGAATCGCTCATAATGAACTGTTTTATGTATCCCAAAATGTTCCTCTATATCTGGATTTTCCACTGTTTCGTTCACTAAACCAGAATAGCTGGATTCGTAAAATCTTGACTTTGTCGGGTCCGATGTTAAATAATGATTGGCGTAAATGTGCTCCATTGTTGCTATTTGGAAATATTTCAGATGAAAACTATTTGGAAGCAAAGTTACCATCCGCTATTTGTAACCCATAACTCCACCCTTATTTTTGAGAAATATCCAATGGTCAACTTTTAATCCATCTGTCGTTATATTCTCAATGAGAGTTACAACACACTTAAAGACATCTGTCATTTTTTCCCTCCTATGTAAGACTCATATGCTAGTAAGATTCAGTCACGTGAAAACTTCAATCGACCAACATATCTAACGAAAATTGACCTTTAATAGCCATTTACAATCTCCTCAATAAAACTATCGAAAATCACCCAAATACCGCCCATTCATCACATCAGGTCGAAAGTCAACAACCTTCCTAAGGACATAGCCCCAAATGAACTCACTCGAATACCGTACATCGCGTTAGCCTGCTAAGGTCACCAATTCAATATATCACCACATGTCATGGGATAAAGGAAGTTAATAGCAACAAATCACCTCGTAAACACCGTCTTCATATCTGAACAGATGGTGAATACTCCACTAACATTAACACTATCCTTCACTTCTCTTTCAACACCATTACCGCTAATTCACTTTTAATACCCATTTACAAACTCCTTCTCAATAAAACTCCCAAAAATGACCTCATCCAAAATAGCGCACCTCCATGAGGTCACCAAGGTCGCAAAGATTTCTAGGGCGGAAAATAACGAACAGATGGTGAAATCACTTTCCAAAAATAGAATTAGGTCATCAAAATACCGCACCGAATCCGCATGCGATCGTCAGCGAAAAATATATAGCGCAATCCACGTCGTCCAGTGTTCGATGTCAAAAACGTGGTAGTTAGGGGTACGTATATCACTACTACGATCGATCCCGCTCATTGCTTTCTCGGCAATGTCTGAAACAAATGGCAAGTCACCTAATAGCAATCATGGCCTGATTCTGAAAAAAATAGTCTGCCTAAGAGAGTGTGCTGTAGCAGGTGATCGTAAAAATAAACTGCTAGTCTTGTTGCAAAATTAAATAACGCCTGTCCGGTCACAACAGCAAAACGTTGTCATGTGAAATCTTGAAAACAAAAAAAACAGCTACTACGCTACAAATGAAGGCGAATTTATAGCATGTAATAAAACCATATATGACAGACATAGCATACGCAGACTTTTGTATGCTGTAACCTCCTTACAAGAAGGCACAAGATACAAGGTTGACTCTTGAATTTTAAAAACATGTGGCCAATGTAATGCTTTATTACAGAGATACTAGATGTGTTATCGTTTAACACCAACAGCACCATTGCACACACAATAGATTTGACAAAATTGAGTCATGTGTCCTTATACACAGTAAGTTAATTAACCTGTATGTATAATGGATTATCAGCAAGTGGACCGTGAATGCGAGCAATAATGTAGATTATAATGCGAATTATGTGACGTACACGTGGGTCATATTCAGCCAATCTATTTGAATCTAGTGCTTGAAACGTCAGTATTTACCTTTGAATTAATGAATGCCGTGGTTTTCTTCATGTGGTATAGTCTTTCGAGCCCGGAGAGAAATTTCAAGGCAGCTAATTCAATGCAACGTAAGCATCCATTGCAGTCTCGTTGATGAGAAAAGGTCGAAACATATTTATCTACCACGATATCGTTCAGCATGTAAATTCTGCCTCTGCACGTCAGGTGATGTAAGAGCGAGTTGCTTGTACAAAAACCCCCAGGAGTGTCTCATATTTTCTTACAGCAGATCTAAGCGTACGCACCTCTCTTTCCTACTAATGTGACTCCCACAAGAAACGTATATCTTAACCAGCTGATGATGCATTCGTTTCCGGAACTTGAACGTATAATAGCCGTAAAAGTGCGCATACTGTGATAATTCACGTTGCCAAACATGTCTGCAAAAGAAATCTACGGAACTACGATGATATCTTAAGAATATGCAACTAGATAATGATAGCAAACCAAAGCATGGCCATTCGGTAATCTTGGTAAGTAAATTACATTACTAGCATAATTAAAATTATGTCTCGAACTGGCAGTGTTTTGTTATTTGTACTCAATGCTTGTCAGTAATGTGTATATCTGCCCGCGGCAAACAATCGCCGCTCGCTATATTTTACAATTTAACCTACATCATTTGCTATCCATTATATAAATGATCAAAGCAATCTTCTTTTATTTGTTACAACACTCACTCATGCCCAGAGGTATTACGGGTAATGATGCGTTCCCTAGCCTTTCATTTAACGTGTGTCTATATGTACCTCATCATTTAAGCATGCTACAGGACCATTTGGTGGAATATGCCTCTGCTATCCCTTGTGAACTCATTGAAGAGTTAACTTTAACATGAAGTTGGTTTTCGCCTTGCATTAGGAATAACAGACAAAGTTAACGAACGTCAGATTAAGGTATTTGTGAATGATACCTTTCGGGTGCTTATTCGACGAGAGTCAATTGCAAAATACCTGTTGCTTTCTGTCTATATAATGTCATCGAGTTAGTGTCTCTTAATGCCTAACAAACAAAATGTGTTGAATGTATTTACATCACTTGAGTCGTACATAACGCCAACCACGTTCACAGAGAGAAACAGGAGGCACATTACGCATATTCTGAATTATCTCTGGTGTTAGAGCCAGTAGACAATAACATGTACAATTACGCTATGTCACCCTTTAGACGATATACTTAGTTTAGACGTACACAGGTCGAGAGCGATTTTGCCATCACTTAATGTATCACACCACAGTAGGCACTGCATCCATTGCATCGGTAGATAAATCATATGGAATACTAAAACCACTATAGACGATAGGTCGCTGGCAGGCTAAACAATAACTATAGCCCGTTTCCAAGGACACATAAAGCGGCATTACAGGGTAGTACAATAACAACTAAATGCAGACGTAGGTGCCTTACTAAGGAGATATGATTTAATATTGATAAAAGGATGCAATATTTGTTAAAGCTTTCACATACGTGCATCTCGTATCAGTATGCTGTGCGGTTTTAATTAAGCAAATGCCTAAAGGATTGGATGTAATCGCTCGTCCTTCGGACGACCTCGGTTTCATCAAGTAAGCATGCATTTACATAAAAAACCTCGTGGTTCGTCCGATCCTCCATTGAGCAACATAGTATTAAAATCAAAGAAGGTAACCGATGACAAAATCAAAGTGGTCTATACATTGCAGGCTAAATTACATTTCTGTTTGGCAAAATATCGTTCTGAAAAGCGTAAAGAACAGAGAAAAAAGGCAAACATCACTCGGAAGGCTGAGCACTACCAGAATAAGTAGTGTTCATGTACAAAAGCATTAACCAATTAAATTTCTTTATTCCACAAGTAGAAGAAGTGGTACATTTTGAAGACAATGGATGCAAATGACACAAACGGTTTTATAAGGGAATTTGCAATTTACCTTTAATATAGCCACTGGCTTTCATTAATACCAACGTTTAATCCATATTGAGATTAAAAATGTACCATTTTATTAGAAGTTATGAATTGCGACCTCTCTGCGGTTGTGTTGATTTAAGGCAGCTATTGCTAATATGGTAGTTGGTCACATAAAAGGTCTCGTTACCAAATTGTTTTGATTAATGAGACTAATGATTTAGTCAATAATATGTATGTTATGAATAAAAAAAAACGTTTAGTGTCCATGCTTATTGTTGTCCATTCAGCCATTTCTGATGAACGTGGCAGTTTTCGTATCAATAATGATGAAAATAATTTTAAAAACAAACTATTAGATACATTATTATATATATATGTAAAAAGCATTGGTTGGGACATTTCGTGTGCCCTCAGTGGCTACAACCGATTTGTTCAAGTCGTGACTTGAAGTGGCCGTCCATAGGGACCCGTCGACCGTTACCGACATAGACCCTTTGTACATTCTACATTCTGCTTTGACATACCTCGCATTCATAAAACGTTGATTCTGTTATGCCGACGGCTTGGATGAGTAGAGCTGTAGTATATGTGGCACAATGTTATATCATGCCTTAATAACACCCCCTTAAACCGCAAATCTAGAATATCCAGACAATTATACTCAGTTCGGTCGGCCATAATTGACGCCTGCAATTTGCCTTGCTAACATGCGCTATTTTGCAGCACATTTTGCGTAGAAGAAATGGAACGGTTTGTTGTGTTTTTTTTCGTAGTTGAGCATGCATTAAGTATGTTGAAGAAAGATGCAGCGCTATGTCTTATCAAGCCATTACCTTATAACATCTTTATCTTTCTTTCAGTGAAAGGAAGGGGGAAAATGCAATGGCTTTATTTTAAGCAACAGTCAGTGATCTTCAAGATATGACCAATATTTACATTCAAATTTATAAAATAAACAATGAAATGAGGTTCGTCACTATCAATCACCACAAAGATGTATAGGTAATTTGAGTGACTGCAAATATATACAGGGCGTAGGACGTCGACCAGTGCATATCCATGAAGCTGTCACATGCTGGGTTACTGCTCGAGCTTGATATTATACGTGCCATAGATATCCCCCGCCCCTAATGTCCAGTTTATGTCCTTGGCAGAGTACATTTATCCTAAAGAGTAGTTCGGGGAACACACCCATACAGAAATGCATTATATCAAAGAGTTTATAGCTACGCTAAGAGAGCTCTTTTCGAATGGCTCGAGTGGGTCAGTGCAATCGTAAGGTGGCGCTACCGTGACACAAACAAAAGCACATGGGAATACCGGGCTGACGTCACTGCGATTGATGAGAGTGAGGAAAATGTTGTTTTGCAGAGCCTTGCCGCCGCCAAAGCACCTCGCACAATAGGCTTATGAATTGCGAAAATAGCGAGTACACTATTTAATAAATGACACTATTTGATAAATTACCCTATCTGGGATACATCTATCGACAACAGTTCGCCTCTGACAGCGTCCGCTCAGTTTACGACACTCAATCTTTCATGTCCGCACTGTGGATGGTTGTTGGAGATTGTCAATAACTGTCCGAAGCAAGGGAACTGGTCTGGGGTCGACATTAACATATTTTGTCATGTCAGGGGGATGTGAAAGTCTCAAGCGAGGAGTTTGTAGCTACGGTACGCTGCGTGACGATTATGAAATTAAACGATATACACCCCTGACATCAGGCGACAATACCATGAAATCAATAATTGCACTTGAAACTGCTTATCCAACGTCTCGGGGCTCGGCGGTTTTAAAGCTCTGATTGGTTGAGGCGACTACAGCTCCAAATTAAACAGAGAATTGCACGTCGTTTTAAGAGACGCTATGACAAGACTATGACAATAACGCTTCGTCTAACAGGGGGCGTCTTCACATAAATAACTCGGTCGGAAGCCTCGAGTGAGTTCTCTTAACGAAGCTATAAACTCTTTGATCATATTACCTAAGCAGGATGTTATATTGACTTCGAAGCCCCTCGTTGCGGCTGAGTCTATTTATCTCATATAAAAGTTGCATATCTGTGGTCCCTCAATTTTTTTTTGCTTTTCATGCTCTGTTTGAACCTACCTACTGCGTATCATGACTGCATGCTCTGCTTCAGCTGAGAGGAACAGATTACACTCATTGCTCATCACTTCACCTTAATCACAAGCGATGGCTAGATTTTACATACATGACAGTTACTGATGCTTCATATAAAATTATGCTTTGGGGAAAACGAAGGGCCAGCTATTGCTACAGAATTGTTTAGACATACAACGACATTTGGCCATAGGCTATAATTAATGTAAATATCCCTTTGCTGCTAAGGTTGCATTCGCCGTTGCATTACAACGCATTTAGGAAACCCCTCGAATTCACAATTTTTAAAAATTCTCTTAAATAGAACCAGCTAAACCTCCAGGGTGGCAATGGAGTGGAATGAAATCCTCGGTAAAAACATTGGCTGGTACAATTACTAAACGTATTGTCGGACTATTGCCGTTACAATTCTGTTTCATGTTCAACTGACCGCAGACCCTATGTAACAATGAAGCCTAGCTGATTTTTCCTCGCCAGTTTTAATACGGTCAATTCCCCGTAAGAATCAGTAGCAAACCAGACAGGCCAATCGTTAGCTGATAGTGGATCATATATATGGTGAATTATCATTAAATTAATCAATGACAATGCTAGACACATACCTTGACGCAACATTATGTCCAGTAAATTGCCTCATTGTAATATCCATAACAAAATGCACTAAATTCAGTGATGTTCTCAAATAGTAGAAACAATATGCGATATGTATGAAATTCTTGAAGCATACCCCTGGAATCAAAGATAATGTCGCTGTATCTCATATGTGATGCCTTGAGGCCTTATGCTAAGATTGATAGAATGTTGTTGATTCCCCTCTCTCTCTCTCTCTCTCTCTCTCTCTCTCTCTCTCTCTCTCTCTCTCTCTCTCTCTCTCTCTCTCTCTCTCTCTCTTCTCTTCTCTCTCTCTCTCTCTCTCTCTCTCTCTCTCTCTCTCTATCTCTCTCTCTCTCTCTCTCTCTCTCTCTCTCTCTCTCTCTCTCTCTCTCTCTCTCTCTCTCTCTCTCTCTCTCGCGATAGCGGAAGTGACCTGGCTGTAAAACAATCGATGGGTAGCGCTGACGCGGTAAAGATGGAAAAGGCATTAGGTTTACCAAAATGATAGAACAGATATAGCTAACCCGTATATAACGGAACAGCCCATCCGTATACTTCCGTACCAATGCACATACACCGACCTATCTAGCTACAAATTACCTTGGGATATAGCAACGTGAAATCATAGGCTGAGTGCCGCGGGTGTATGGTCATAACATATGTTATCGAATCGACTTGTCATAAGGCCTACCCTACTGGGGGATTTTCTTAATTCAACCACGGGGTAAATGATGACTGCCGCTTGGCAAAGGGCCTACATCAAAGATATATATATGGAAAACCGGTATAACTCCGCTACATTGTGCATTTCGACGAGAGGCATACAATCAAATACATATGGTCCCCCCCAACAATGCTAATGCCTACTTTCCAGTTTATTTCCCTGGATGATTCAGCCCAAGTCCCGAATTAGCATAGGTGAGTCTTTTTCGAGGTGATTAATGGGCTGTTAGTTTGAAAAAAAAAAGTGTAAGTGAGGTTTTACGTCTCCATATGCGTTCAAATAGCCGTAGTCTGAACCAATTTTGGCAACAAGTTATCGGCTATAAATGAAATCGTTCTGCAATTCGCTATACCACAACGTTTTAACGCAGATTGACAATTAAATAGCGCATACACTGAGAAGGACTTGGAGTCCAGCATATACTTCCGTTCTAGTGAAACGTGCGCCAAAACGAAAACCAAAATGACGACAAACCGTCTCGAAATGTGACTTTGGCTATTTAGAGACGACGACTGATAGCTCCCTAAGAAACACGGAGCCTGATTGGGGCCTCCCCATTCGTGGATGCAGCAACAGTTCAAAATAATTACACATTTGTTCTACGCTGGCCTGTAGCTTTTTTATTTAGAATTTAATCTAATTAACGTAGTATGTTGATTATTAGAATCCCATTTATCTATCAAAAACACCAAAATAACGCTGGTACTTAAGTGTCAGTAGAATAAAAGTGCCACATGTGACATTTACAATCAATCATTGTTGCATACCAATACGACTAAATGTCGTCACCTATTGGCTTGTAAGATTAAACCCTCGCTTTAACCGTTAATTCAAATTCTTCACAACGTCTTCACATTTTAATCGCAGCCAATATTTTGCACCATGTACACTACCAACAGTGTGCTTGCGTCTCTAGGAATCGCCGTACAACATTCAAACATTGCTTTTGTTGAAGCGAAATTTAAAGGTGCAAATATGTATATTTGTATCATAATCACTGGGTGTCCAACAGCCATAAATGACTTGTTAGGTCAATGCACTACGCGATGAATATGCATATGTGTAGGGTTTGACATGTATGTGCTCATACTATTGCAGGAGTCAAATCCCGGATTTATCATTTTAATGCGAAAATGTGTTTTCATAATTTGGGGTCATCATCCTAATGAAATAATTCTGCAAAGGTCTGCTTTACTATAATATCTCAGGCTTTCCTTAGGCTGGGGTTCGTTCATTCATGGTTGTGGATTTGTAACGGCTGGTAATGAGTTGTCCCGCTCTTAATTACTTTGAAAATAACTATATATGGTAAGAAAGAACAGATAGATCTTTTGCCGATAAGTAATATGTTCGAGACAATGTTCCATTGCTTTTTTTCAAACGAGCTTGTCACAAAAGCTCTATGCTCAACATGGTAAAACATTCTGCAGTCAAAATGTAACCAAAATGTTTCTAAATGTTTGAATGTCTAATCGTTAAAGTATAAATTTTGTAAATAATTTTTTTGGGAAAAACGAGCCTTGTTGGGTTGTTCTACATATACACATGTTAAGTTGCATAATAATCCATATCATGAAATAATTGTTAGATGCAGTAACAATTTGGATTCTGTTGAACACCAAACCAGCGAAGCGGTCGAGTATATGAGAATAAGCCGAGTCATGTTTACCTACAACGCTGTCCTGCATCATCCTCATGTCCACACATGGTTGTCCATTATCTCGTCATTATATTTCACAGTGCGTATATAGAATCATCACATTTAAAGTTAATTATTATGAATATTTCCTTCTAATAATTACCAATCATGCAGTAGGTCAAAAACTTGAAACAAGCAAATAAGACGGTATAAAATCAAATGTATAAGCATCTTTTTCCCGCACTGTGGCTCAAACATGGTGTTATGTCGTGCATTTTCCCATACACTTAAAAAGTACTTTTGCCATTCAAAGTTTAGATGGTAGTATTTGTGGACGACGAGGTCATTTTCTCTTTTAACAATTGTGTACTATGACAAAAAGATATTGGTTCACTTTACCGTCGTCTTGAATTGTCGCCTCATATGAAATATAACGTCTCTCACTGGTTGTTTGATTAAATAATGTAATTATATAGCAACACTGTATTTTTGGCGCAAATATGACCCGACTTTAGTGAATCGGCCTACCGATGGTTGTTGAATTTACTGTACATTGAACAGCATCTGAAATTTGCATTGATAGTACCCATTTTGTAGAAGAGGCGTTGATAGCAAGAAAGCCAAAGTTATTGTTCCGGGTCTTGAATCGGCACTTTGGCCTGATCAATAATGGCTCATGTTACGTGATATACTTTAACAATCACACTTTACTATGTCAAGTATCGATATTATTATGCAACTTTTGTGGTCATTGTTCCAATTATCCTCTTCCAGGGATTAGTTACATTTTAGTCTGAGGTGGGTTAATATGTAATTCGATAGTTGTCATCATCTGATTGTTACCTGACATTTTTAAGAACCACGCAGAATAATTGCTTGTACCGATGTTTTCATATTATGTTCTTATTTCATCCCCTATTATAGCTTATTTGCTCCCATGTGTGTCCTGTGCCAAAATAACCTTTAAATGATGTCCCATAATGTTTTACAATGGATCTGATTCGATTAATCTTACCCAAATCAAATTAAACCTTTCTAACTTTATCATACTGCCCTTTACGTTTGTTTTATGACGAATTATGGCAGGCAGAATAACAGATAAGAAAAGTGATTGATCACTCTGTTGAACTGTAAATTTTCGCCCCTGCAAATAAGTTCCGATTTTTTTTTGCTTTTTCTTTTGTCTTTCGCAATAATCATACGTCATACCAATCCACGAATCACATAAATCAATCATTGCACTGTGAACAGGTTCATACCCTCCGGTTTTAAACTCCGTCTGCCCTCTTTTTCATTTGTTATATGACACTTCGAACGTTTTATTTGGCTTAATACTGGATCCTACGGAGCGTATGTAAGATCCATAATTTGTCCAGTATCAAAATATTTCTACATGAGCATACACGACCCCCGAATTAGTAGTAACCCAGTAGTGTACAAATGTCATTCAAAACACGGTTGCGTCCGGACCTTTTATGCCCTGTGTTCTATGGTTATAGTTACCACGGCTGTCTTATTTTATTTTATCTTATCTGTCCCTTAACAACATTGCACTCTCAAACATAAAGGTTTTTACAACCCACAATAAATTTGGAGGACCGGCTTATTGATTTTCAATTCTCATCCTGTCAGAAATCTCAAGAACAACATGCGTTCTGGACATCACATCCGTGGTAGGGACGTTATACAATATGTTTTAAGCCGCATACCAACACGCAAACATTTGTTTCATACTAATGTGAGCAGTATTATCTTATAACGCCTGCATATTATAATCCCGAACAGTATTTCCATTATTTACATCAAGGATTTGGTTCTTTGAATTGTGGGTATGTGAATGGCCGCATAGTTCTAAAATATGGCCTTGTGTAATGCGAAGTTATGAATGCAAGACTGTAGAATTTTATCAATATCACTAGCTGTCCAATATATATATATAAGTGACGTGTAAGTTTATATTTTAAATGTATGAAAGGGTCCTCTAAATAGGGGTTAGCATCCCAATGGCATGACTCCAAAGGCGTACGGTTGTTGAAAGCATCTCGGGCATTCTAGAAATTTCTGTTTGTTTTATTAATGTTTATTGGTGCGTAAAGGCTGGTAACCATCGATCCCGCTCATTGCTTTCTCGGCAATGTCTGAAACAAATGGCAAGTCACCTAATAGCAATCATGGCCTGATTCTGAAAAAAAGAGTCGGCCTAAGAGAGTGTGCTGTAGCAGGTGATCGTAAAAATAAACTGATAGTCTTATTGCAAAATTAAATAACGCCTGTCCGGTCACAACAGCAAAACTTTGTCATGTGAAATCTTGAAAACAAAAAAACAGCTACTACGCCACAAATGAAGGCAAATTTATAGCATGTAATAAAACCATATATGAAAGACATAGCACACGCAGACGTTTGTATGCTGTAACCTTTTTACAAGAAGGCACAAGATACAAGGTTGACTCTTGAATTTTAAAAACATGTAGCCAATGTAATGCTTTATTACAGAGATACTATATGTGTCATCGTTTAACACCAACAGCACCATTGCAAGCACAATAGATTTGACAAAATGATTCATGTGTCCTTATACACAGTAAGCTAATTAACCTGTGTGTATAATGGATTATCAGCAAGTGGACCGTGAATGCGAGCAGTAATGCGGATTATAATGCGGATTATGTCACGCACACGTGGGTAATATTCAGCCAATCTATTTAAATCTAGTGCTTTAAACGTCAGTATTTACCTATGAATTAATGAATGCCGTGCTTTTCGTCATGTGGTATAGTCTTTCGAGCCCGGAGAGAAATTTCAAGGCAGCTAATTCAATGCAACGTAAGCATCCATTGCAGTCTCGTTGATGCGAAAAGGTCGAAACATATTTATCTACCACGATATCTTTCAGCATGTAAATTCTGCCTCTGCACGTCAGGTGATGTAAGAGCGAGTTGCTTGTACAAAAACCCCCAGGAGTGTCTCATATTTTTTTACAGCAGATCTAAGCGCACGCACCTCTCTTTCCTACTAATGTGACTCCCACAAGAAACGTATATCTTAACCAGCTGATGATGCATTCGTTGCCGGAACTTGAACGTATAATAGCAGTAAAAGTGCGCATACTGTGATAATTTACGTTGCCAAACATGTCTGCAAAAGCAATCTACGGAACTACGATGATATCTTAAGAATACGCAACTAAATAATGATAGCAAACCAAAGCATGGCCATTCGGTAATCTTGGTAAGTAAATTACATTACTAGCATAATCAAAATTATGTCTCGAACTGGCAGTGTTTTGTTATTTGTACTCAATGCTTGTCAGTAATGTGTATATCTGCCCGCGGCAAACAATCGCCGCTCGCTATATTTTACAATTTAACCTACATCATTTGCTATCCATTATATAAATGATCAAAGCAATCTTCTTTTATTTGTTACAACACTCACTCATGCCCAGAGGTATTACGGGTAATTATGCGTTCCCTAGCCTTTCATTTAACGTATGTCTATATGTACCTCATCATTTAGGCATGCTACAGGACCAATTGTTGGAATATGCCTGTGCTATCCCTGGTGAACTCATTCAAGAGTTAACTTTAACATGAAGTTGGTTTTAACAGACAAAGTTAACGAACGTCAGATTAAGGTATTTGTGAATGATACCTTTCGGGTGCTTATTCGACGACAGACCTTGGTACAGATACCTGTTGTTTTCTGTCTATATAGTGTCAATGAGTTAGTGTCTCTTAATGCCTAACAAACAAAATGTGTTGAATGTATTTACATCACTTGAGTCGTACATAACGCCAACCACGTTCACAGACAGAAACAGGAGGCACATTACGCATATTCTGAATTATCTCTGGGGTTAGACCCAGTAGACAATAACATGTACAATTACGCTATGTCACCCTTTAGAGCTGTAGCGGTATACTTAGTTTAGACGTACACAGATCGAGAGCGATTTTGCAATCACTTAATGTATCGCACCACAGTAGGCACTGCATCCATTGCATCGGTAGATAAATCATATGGAATACTAAAACCACTATAGACGATAGGTCGCTGGCTGCTAAACAATAAGGATAGCCCGTTTCCAAGGACACATAAAGCGGCCTTACAGGGTAGTACAATAACACCTAAATGTAGACGTAGGTGCCTTACTAAAGAGATATGATTTAATATTGATAAAAGGATGCAATATTTGATAAAGCTTTCACATACGTGCATCTCGTATCAGTATGCTGTGCGGTTTTAATTAAGCGAATGACTAAAGGATTGGATGTAATCGCTCGTCCTTCGGACGACCTCGGTTTCATCAAGTAAGCATGCATTTACATAAAAAACCTCGTGGTTCGTCCGATCCTCCATTGAGCAACATAGTATTAAAATCAAACAAGGTAACCGATGACAAAATCAAAGTGGTCTATACATTGCAGGCTAAATTACCTTTCTGTTTGGCAAAATATCGTTCTGAAAAGCGTATAGAACAGAGAAAAAAGGCAAACATCACTCGCAATGCTGAGCACTACCAGAATAAGTAGTGTTCGTGTACAAAAGCATTAACCAACTACATTTCTTTATTCCACAAATAGAAGAAGTGGTACATTTTGAAGACAATGGATGCAAATGACACGAACGGTTTTATAAGTGAATTAGCAATTTACCTTTAATATTGCCACTGGCTTTCATCAATACCAACGTTTAATCCATATTGAGATTAAAAATGTACCATATTATTAGAAGTTATGAATTGCGACCTCTCTGCGGTTGTGTTTATTTAAGGCAGCTAGTGCTGATATGGTAGTTGGTCACATAAAAGAGGTCTCGTTACCAAATTGTTTTGATTAATGAGTCTAATGAGTTAGTCAATAATATGTATGTTATGAATAAAAAAAACCATGCTTATTGCTGTCCATTAAGCCATTTCTGATGAACGTGGGAGTTTTCGTATTAATAATGATGAAAATAATTTTAAAAACAAACTATTAGATACGTTATATATGTAAAAAGCATTGGTTGGGACAATTCGTGTGCCCTCAGTGGCTACAACCGATTTGTTCAAGTCGTGACTTGAAGTGGCCGTCCATAGGAACCCGTCGACCGTTACCATCATAGACCCTTTGTACATTCTGCATTCTGCTTCGATGACATACCTCGCATTCATAAAACGTTATTTCTGTTATGCCGATGGCTTGGATGAGTATAGCTGTAGTATATGTGGCACAATGTTATATCATGCCTTAATAACACCTCCTTGAACCGCAAATCTAGAATATCCAGACAATTATACTCAGTTCGGTCGGCCATAATTGACGCCTGCAATTTGCCTTGTTAACATGCGCTAATTTGCAGCACATTTTGCGTAAAAGAAATGGAATGGTTTGTTGTGTTTTTTTCGTAGTTGAGCATGCATTAAGTATGTTGAAAAAAGATGCAGCGCTGTCTTATTAAGCCATTACCTTGTAACATCTTCATCTTTCTTTCAGTGAAAGGAAGGGGAAAAATGCAATGGCTTTATTTTAAGCAACAGTCAGTGATCTTCAAGATATGACCAATATTTACATTCAAATTTATAAAATAAACAATGAAATGAGGTTCGTCACTATCAATCACCACAAAGATGCATAGGTAATTTGAGTGACTGCAAATATATACAGGGCGTTGGACGTCGACCAGTGCATATCCATGAAGCTGTCACATGCTGGGTTACTGCTCGAGCTTGATATTATATGTGCTATAGATATCCCCCACCCCTAATGTCCAGTTTATGTCCTTGGCAGAGTACATTTATCCTAAAGAGTAGTTCGGGGAACACACCCATACAGAAATGCATTATATCAAAGAGTTTATAGCTACGCTAAGAGAGCTCTTTTCGAATGGCTCAGCGGGTCATTGCAATCGTATGGTGGCGCTACCGTGACACAAACAAAAGCACATGGGAATACCGGGCTGACGTCACTGCAATTGATGAGAGTGAGGAAAATGTTGTTTTGCAGAGCCTTGCCGCCGCCAAAGCACCTCGCACAATAGGCTTATGAATTGCGAAAATAGCGAGTACACTATTTAATACATGATACTATTTGATAAATTACCCTATCTGGGATACATCTATCGACAACAGTTCGCCTCTGACAGCGTCCGCTCAGTTTACGACCCTCAATCTTTCACGTCCGCACTGTGGATGGTTGTTGGAGATTGTCAATAACTGTCCGAAGCGAGGGAACTGGTCTGGGGTCGACATTAACATATTTTGGCATGTCAGGGGGATGTTAAAGTCTCAAGCGAGGAGTTTGTAGCTACGGTACGCTGCGTGACGATTATGAAATTAAACGATATACACCCCTGACATCAGGCGACAATACCATGAAATCAACAATTGCACTTGAAACTGCTTATCCAACGTCTCGGGGCTCGGCGGTTTTAAAGATATGGAGTCATCTGATTGGTCGAGGCGACTACAGCTCCAAAGTAAACAGAGAATTGCACGTCGTTTTAAGAGACGCTATGACAAGACTCTATGTCAATAACGCTTCGTCTAACAGGGGGCGTCTTCACATAAATAACTCGGTCGGAAGCCTCGAGTGAGTTCTCTTAACGAAGCTATAAACTCTTTGATCATATTACCTAAGCAGGATGTTATATTGACTTCGAAGCCCCTCGTTGCGGCTGAGTCTATTTATCTCATATAAAAGTTGCATATCTGTGGTCCCTCAATGACAATTTTTTTGCTTTTCATGCTCTGTTTGAACCTACCTACTGCGTATCATGACTGCATGCTCTGCTTTAGCTGAGAGGAACAGATTACACTCATTGCTCATCACTTCACTTTAATCACAAGCGATGGCTAGATTCTACATACATGACAGTTACTGATGCTTCATATAAAATTATGCTTTGGGGAAAACGAAGGGCCAGCTATTGCTACAGCATTGTTTAGACATACAACGACATTTGGCCATAGGCTATAAATAATGTAAATATCC
>CM067354.1:60448841-60566341 GCA_034190875.2 Urechis unicinctus
TGCTTCCTCATGACGGACGGGAAATGCAAACAAAGAACATTTTTCAACTAATGGTCCTCAATTAAAAAATCAAGCAATGTCATAAAAAGCGTTGAAAAGATACTACACAATAAATTGTTTAATCTTTCATAGCCATTTTGACATTTTTTGTTTCGAAAATTGGAATAGCAATGACATGAGGTATTTCAGGTTAACTGCTTAATTTGCGCTCCTAAAAGTTTGATGTCTAAATAACGGTGCGCAAGGAAGAGCAAATATGAAAAAAAATTTTCATAGCATCATTGAATATTGTTCACAAAAATTGCTCGTGATTTTATTTAATCCACTATAGTTTGAAAATTGTGATATAGAATATGGCAGTTAGTTTGTTACGTGCCTGTTTTCACCACGCTGAGTGATAATGATTACCATGAATTGGACAGGATGTGAGCTATTCTTGATTTTGTTGACGATTTTTCCTATAGGTGTGTTTGTCCTCAAAAATGAGATATTTTATTGTTATGCATACTTATTTATGTAAGTAAGACATATTTAGTAGTTGTGGGACTGTGGGGCATGAGGGGAGGGGCTGCGTTGGGATGGGGTAGTGTGCATATGTGTAGCCATTGTGTGCCTTGATTAATCGGGTGTTTTTTTTGGTTCAGCATCAGATGTGCAGTAGCACGATGTTTGCGCCGTGATGCTTCCGCTGATCACTCTTATGATTCGTCCATTAAGGAGAATATTTTGTTTCAAATCCCTGTGAGTAAGCATACAATTGACAAGAAATGGACGTAGATTACAAGAGACATTATCATTTGAAACACTGTGTTTGTTTTTTGGAGCTGATTAACGAGCGCCGACACAGAAAAATCGACAGAATGTAATCTATCAACTGTTTATGATTTGAATGATAATTGAAAATATGACATGAACTGATGTGAGAATTTGGATGGAATAGATTATAGTCTTAATATTTATGCGATGCTGTCATTGTCAAACAATGTATCATTGATGTGACGAACGCAGCCATAATACATTAGGCTAGCTTATTGCAATGGTACATGACAATTAGAAAACTTTCACCTAATATTGAATCTCATCAGTTCTGTAATGACTTTGAGTAAAAACTATTTAGAATAACGACATGTGATAATGTCAACAACCCATTTCAGGTCTGGCCATAAATTAAACACAGTAACACAACTACAATAACAGATACAACAGATCCACACTAGCTCCCTGCCGTAATATTTGCGATTAATGCTTTGGTGAAGGGGGCTGCTTACTTATTTCTCCTGAGCAACTGTACAATCGTAATATATTGGTAATACCTTAAGCTTGCTGGCTGAATATATCTACGCAGTGTCGACGATGCTTTCCAGCGCGTTTGGTTCAGCCCAGCTTGTTTGGGCTCGGGTGTTGAATTAGTTCACTAGATGATTGATTCTTAAAGGACAAAGTACTCGTTTTAGGTTATTACACATGTCGGTGGAATATAAGGTCCTAGTGATGGAGTACATCGATCCTTCACTATTCCTGCAAGACAACATGTTGGATCGGATTTCAATCAATCGCGAGGTTGGTTCAGCCTTTCACAATCAATCGAATGATGGTGGCGGGGTAGAGGATGGATATATTCATTTGTTGCGTTGCTGATATAGTTTACATTCTACTATTCTTTAAAGCCTTGCAAGTGTAATTCATATGATATAAAGTAGTATTGTTAAAATGAATGTCTGTGGTGTGTGTCATAATAGTAATTACCGTTTATCGGAACCAAATGGTTTATGTATAGAAACTATGCATATCATTCAAGTCACAATAGATGATCATGGAGGAGAACCGCTTATGAGAATCAGTGGTAAAGCTCAGCCCTCCATGAACATAATGCTCTTGTTGATAACTGGTCTGCTGAAAAAAAACGTATTCACCACGTGGCCGATTTTATGCACAGAAAAGACTCCTGTGTTGGTGTTTGTGCTCTTGAATAAAGTTTACAGCACACGTATATAATATGCGACACGGCATCATACATATGTTCAGTCTTAGAAAACTGTTCGTGAAATACCAGTGATCAATATGACTTTCACAAAAAGGATCGCTGTGTCATCCAAAACAAATCTCTCCACAGACTAATTAATCTCTAAAAGCCATCGACCTACTGTTGTGTGTAACGCTTTGTTCAAATTCATCCAAATATGTGTGCTTTAAAAATGTTGCTGCCGTGAATATAACGACACACAACATGGATTTGTTTCAGTGAGGGGAGCCAGTGTTACCATTTCGCTAGCGCATAAAGATCTACTTACATCATACATAGCGGCACCCCAAGCATTGCCTGTTCGATGGAAGCTCAGTCCGCATTTGATGCGATTCCAGGCTCAATTCTGTGTAGTTATGCCATGGATGTGCTATTTATAGTTTGTTGGAGAATGATACGCTTGGTATATGAATGCCACTGTACATGTTCGAAAGAATCGAATATTGAACGAGTCGATATGCCTGATAAGGGGGACGCAACAGTGCCGTAATTCCTCGGCTGGATATGAGCTTTCCCTTACAGTTGGTAGAATCACAATCGTCAGTTGTCACAGTTGTCACGGTTTGGCGATGCAGCTTGATTACTTAACGTGGCTTCACCTCTTCGGGAAATACACGAGAAAGTGTACCATCGGGCGTCAGATTAGAGCCTTTCTCGGCCCGCGGAGAGCAACCCAACGTAATAATGAACTCGCTACTTAAACAATAGCCCAGCGTAATCAGCCCCACTCCCGCTTATCTTTTCGTGCCATATTCAATGTGAACCTCTCTCAATTTACCCATAACAAATGTTTTATGAACTACCTGTCTCTTAGCTAACATTAAAAGTCGAAACCCCTGCTGCATTAATAACGCCAAAGGTATAAGGCTGTAATCGTATTTGATTAAACTTTGGGGCGTGTACCCTTGTCAAACGTTGGAGTCACATATGCAAACTTAAGAATATATATTTTTTATCAATTAATATTTGATGACAAATACTATCCTCTGCGCAAGCGCACGATGAAAGCGCCTGTCTCGAATTATAGTTTGGTAAACTCTATTAGGCATAGTTGTACTGATTTAAGTTATGAGAGGAAAACCATTGATCAATGCCTGCTAAAAGCATTTTGAATCTTTTATTGCTTTTCTGTGTGCCGACGTTGTATTGGGGATATAGTGAGGGGATGCCATAATGCTACATACACATACATGTGTCTGCTGCTACTTAGCGAGTGTCCCCGTGATAGATTCTCTGAGTTTTTATATAGACGTGGAGCTTAACATGCGATCTATCGTTTGATAACATTGAACAGCCGGGATGTAACAGGATCAATTGGTTACTAGTGACCGTTGTAGACAATGGGTCTTAGTAACTGCGGGAATAGGCATAAGCGGATTAAAAGATAGTATATAAGTAAAATTATTTGAATGGCGGGCTCAGCTTTCCACGCTCCGTTCTTTGGATATCTACAGAAGAGATTAATAATGCCTTTATACATATAGTTGTTAGGTTTATGTCTCGGGTAATGCTGACGGTGTAAGCGTCTTGGTTATTTGCTACTGTCAACGTTTGGGTTTGGTTGGTTTTGTTGTATTAGCTGGTATGGGCATCCCCGAACCGTACTCGGGAAGATTGTCAACAAGCTGGGATGTCGCGTTAACTATTAACATTATGCTATACATTTACAGATACAAGCTGTGACATATTCTTGGCGTCTATATACAGAGTTGGAGCTGAACTGATGAGGCAAATAAATAGGAATTGTCTGCGTATTTTTGTCAATTTCATGATGCGTGTTTACACCTCTTTAGCGCACAGCAAGTCGCCGCCTTGACGAAGTCAGAAGGCTACGATTGACGGCGATTATAAAACAACACCCTAGACAGAGGTTGTAGGCCCTAATGGGGATTGATCTCGGCCGAAAAGACGGCTAAACCAGAAAGACACATCTTTGTCGTATCCGTTAACTCTGCTTCCCCACACCTGCTTCAGTTACCTTTTGGGGTTTCTCTGTGGAAATACACTGACAGGTGTATAATCTCACGGGCGCATTTAAGAAATGACTGATTCGAGGTTTCTATACATAATCGACTTAACTGTACGAATATGCGAAACTGGCAAGCCTAGCAATGAGACCTTTACTAGGACACAAATTATAAAATCAACGCTTTGATAGGAATTCTTATTTCATATAACTTATCATCATACAACTTGATGTTGACCTGCTGTTAGTACTGTCGATAGGAAGTAGTGGTATTTCCGATATGTCAGGTATAGGCGGTTTCTAAAACCCATTGCATTCAATTTTTTTCCCAGCAGATACTCTCATGCATGAGTAGAATTAAAACAAATGACTACAATGTTTCCATGAACTACGAAATTGAACCGTTTACTGCTTTAAAACCTGTCATAAGACACGAATGATAGGTGAGAGGATTATTTATGTTAGCACGCAGCTACTTCAGAACTGTTGTCGTTAGCTTCTCATTTCATTAGTCGTAAAACAATGTTTATGTGGGATATCGTCTTGTCATGAAACACATAACGGATAAGATGGGCTTTAAGCGCGATCCAATATGTTTCAGCGTCGCGACAATGCACCTTAATGACGATTCGTGAGGCGATGAGATCCCCAAGTAACTGTAGTGAAAGTCAATGCAGTGAAAGAATAGGCACATTAACTGGGTGCAGTTGGGCGGATTTAAGGGTTGCTACAATACCCTGTCCCAATGGATTAGGGTGTAAATTTTAAAAAGCGCTGAATTAATCCCTCTGGTACGTCCCCCGTGTAATTAACACTTGCAATGTGTATCTTTGTTTCTAATCTGCTGATTTCATCAGGATTATGACTAATTGTTTTCGACTACTACTAGGTTGCATTCCCCTGATAATTAACAGCGCAACATCACGAAATTGTACTCTAGCTACTTCCCAGGAGACCAAAATGAGGAATACATAACTGATATTAGTGTCATATTCTAGGTATCATACTTACGTTATACCATGAACATAATAGCTCGTTAGTTCATTTATGAAACGTGCAATTTGTTGTGCTCCGTAGATATCATCGTCACCTACGCAAACACAAAAAGGATATGACGCTTTACCTATGATCATATGATAGTGAAGCCACTCCCAAAATGAGAAATGGAAGAGGCCGATTTGATTGTGCCTTTATACAAAACCAGCACTAGTTGATACATAACTGGTATAAGTGTCATATTCTAGGTATAATACTTACGTTATAACTATGAACATAACTGTTTGTGCTTTTGCACTAACCGTGCACTCTTTGTGATGTCATGTCACTACAGATCACCAGTCATGGCATCATTAATTATCCCGTTTCTGATTGCTTGCATAATCAAATAGCATTCATGTGCACAATTAGTGCTCCAGCTACACATTAACGCTTTTTTGCGAGAAAACTGAAATACCCCTCGGCAGTTGCTTTCACACCACCTGAGCTTACACGAAGCCAGACGTGCGTCATGATAATTTGCAATCTACGAGTTGAAATGGAAATAAGCCGAATCGTACTTTTGCAGCAGAAATTATTAAGTGGGAGACCCAAAATTGACATATACTCAGCTGGACGGCAGCTCGAGACAAAAGATGTTAGTTCCTTGACAGGTGAAATCAATAATTACTGTACCTGCCTGCTTTCTACTAAATTCCATCTAACCAGATAATGCCGTGGACTGGATTATGCTGGACCTGGATGACTTGGTCGCAGAAAGGTGGAATACGTTATCCACTGGTGTGCCTATTAAGCATTTCAGTATAAACCGTCCTTAAATCTTAATTGTGCCTTTACATTTATGTCCATCTATTTGAATTGGCATTCATAAATTATATATCCAGAGGCATTTCATAATGATTGAGAGTTTGTACCATGCACCTGCTATATTTGCACCTTAATGAATGCGTCATTGAAAGTCGAATTCTCTATTGAATTAGGTGTCATTTAACTGGAGACAGGAGAGTCGGAATAATATATCGACATCGGTTTGAGTCGTAATAAGGACCGACTATTCAGAGGCAGTTACTAAGAGTGAAATTGAATATTTAAGTGTACAGTGCATGTGATGTAATTATGAACATATTGTCTTAATAATAAGCACATTCAATATATACTCAGAGGCTCCACTCCTTCTTAAAGAAAGATTTCCTTGTTCGAAAAATCGTTTAAGAATATCACTATAATAGATGACATGAAAGTTAGAAATATGCATTCAATGCTCGAAATGTTTTCGGTAGTTGCCTTAATAACAGTGGCATTTGAATTTGTTTGTCGCCTATGAACTACAGTGGTTGTCTTCTCGCTTTCCCCAATGGAAAGCAGAGAAACGGAAAATGATGGGTCCTATGTTGCCAATTTTACGGACACTACTTTGCGGAAACGCCTACCTATTGACGCTCTACATCATGCGATAAATGTTTTTTTATAATGATTATAGTTGTTGGGTTGACAGCCGGAGCAAGTTCTTTTATGATGATTATAGTTGTTGGGTTGACAGCAAAAGCAACTTAGAGCAATGTTTTACATGCCAGGTCTGGAGGTATCCGGTAACGAAACATCGATAAGATGTCATGCATATTGTTCTTTGAGACTAATTGCTTCTACACCGCCATTGTAGCGTAGACAAATATCAGGATTTATCATTATCTGGAAATACCACCTCAATACATGCCTCGTAATATATAAGCACGTTGGCCATTTTGAAACCGGGCCAATCGCTTTCCAGCACGTTTGGTTCAGCCCAGCTTGTTTGGGCTCGGGTGTTGAATTATTTCACTAGATGATTGATTCTTAAAGGACAAAGTACTCGTTTTAGGTTATTACACATTTCGGTGGAATATAAGGTCCTAGTGATGGAGTACATCGATCCTTCACTATTCCTGCAAGACAGCATTATGGATCGGATTTCAATCAATCGCGAGGTTGGTTCAGCCTTTCACAATCAATCGAATGATGGTGGTGGGGGAGAGGATGGATATATTCATTGGTTGCGTTGCTGATATAGTTTACATTCTACTATTCTTTAAAGCCTTGCAAGTGTAATTCATATGATATATAGTAGTATTGTTAAAATGAATGTCTGTGGTGTGTGTCATAATAGTAATTACCGTTTATCGGAACCAAATGGTTTATGTATAGAAACTATGCATATCATTCAAGTCACAATAGACGATCATGGAGGAGAACCGCTTATGAGAATCAGTGGTAAAGCTCCGCCCTCTATGAACATAATGCTGTTGTTGATAACTGGTCTGCTGAAAAAAACCGTATTCACCACGTGGCCGATTTTATGCACAGAAAAGACTCCTGTGTTGGCGTTTGTGCTCTTGAATAAAGTTTACAGCACACGTATATAATATGCGACACGGCATCATACATATGTTCAGTCTTAGAAAACTGTTCGTGAAATACCAGTGATCAATATGACTTTCACAAAAAGGATCGCTGTGTGTCATCCAAAACAAATCTCTCCACAGACTAATCAATCTCTAAAAGCCATCGACCTATTGTTGTGTGTAACGCTTTGTTCAAATTCATCCAAATATGTGTGCTTTAAAAATGTTGCTGCCGTGAATATAACGACACACAACATGGATTTGTTTCAGTGAGGGGAGCCAGTGTTGCCATTTCGCTAGCGCATAAAGATCTACTTACATCATACATAGCGGCACCCCAAGCATTGCCTGTTCGATGGAAGCTCAGTCCGCATTCGATGCGATTCCAGGCTCAATTCTGTGTAGTTATGCCATGGATGTGCTATTTATGGTTTGTTGGAGAATGATATGCTTGGTATATGAATGCCACTGTACATGTTCGAAATAATCGAATATTGAACGAGTCGATATGCCTGATAAGGGGGACGCAACAGTGCCGTAATTCCTCGGCTGGATATGAGCTTTCCCTTACAGTTGGTGGAATCACAATCGTCAGTTGTCACAGTTGTCACGGTTTGGCGATGCAGCTTGATTACTCAACGAGGCTTCACCTCTTCGGGAAATACACGAGAAAGTGTACCATCGGGCGTCAGATTAGAGCCTTTCTCGGACCGCGGAGTGCAACCCAACGTAACAATGAACTCGCTACTTAAACAATAGCCCAGCGTAATCAGCCCCACTCCCGCTTATCTTTTCGTGCCATATTCAATGTGAACCTCTCTCAAATTACCCATAACAAATGTTTTATGAACTACCTGTCTCTTAGCTAACATTAAAAGTCGAAACCCCTGCTGCATTAATAATGCCAAAGGTATAAGGCTGTAATCGTTCTTGATTTAACTTTGGGGCGTGTACCCTTGTCAAGCGTTGTAGTCACATATGCAAACTTAAAAATATATATTTTTTATCAATTAATATTTGATGACAAATACTATCCTCTGCGCAAGCGCACGATGAAAGCGCCTGTCTCGAATTATAGTTTGGTAAACTCTATTAGGCATAGTTGTACAGATTAAGTTATGAGAGGAAAACCATTGATCAATGCCTGTTTAAAGCATTTTTAATCTTTTATTGCTTTTTCTGTGTGCCATGAAATCTGAACATTCGCATTCTAGGTTAGTGGATGCCGACGTTGTATTGGGGATATAGTGAGGGGATGCCATAATGCTACATACACATACATGTGTCTGCTGCTACTTAGCGAGTGTCCCCGTGATAGATTCTCTGAGTTTTTATATAGACGTGGAGCTTAACATGCGATCTATCGTTTGATAACATTGAACAGCCGGGATGTAACAGGATCAATTGGTCACTAGTGACCGTTGTAGACAATGGGTCTTAGTAACTGCGGGAATAGGCATAAGCGGATTAAAAGATAGTATATAAGTAAAATTATTTGAATGGCGGGCTCAGCTTTCCACGCTCCGTTCTTTGGATATCTACAGAAGAGATTAATAATGCCTTTATACATATAGTTGTTAGGTTTATGTCTCGGGTAATGCTGACGGTGTAAGCATCTTGGTTATTTGCTACTGTCAACGTTTGGGTTTGGTTGGTTTTGTTGTATTAGCTGGTATGGGCATCCCCGAACCGTACTCGGGAAGATTGTCAACAAGCTGGGATGTCGCGTTAACTATTAACATTATGCTATACATTTACAGATACAAGCTGTGACATATTCTTGGCGTCTATATACAGAGTTGGAGCTGAACTGATGAGGCAAATAAATAGGAATTGTCTGCGTATTTTTGTCAATTTCATGATGCGTGTTTACACCTCTTTAGCGCACAGCAAGTCGCCGCCTTGACGAAGTCAGAAGGCTACGATTGACGGCGATTATAAAACAACACCCTAGACAGAGGTTGTAGGCCCTAATGGGGATTGATCTCGGCCGAAAAAAGACGGCTAAACCAGAAAGACACATCTTTGTCGTATCCGTTAACTCTGCTTCCCCACACCTGCTTCAGTTACCTTTTGGGGTTTCTCTGTGGAAATACACTGACAGGTGTATAATCTCACGGGCGCATTTAAGAAATGACTGATTCGAGGTTTCTATACATAATCGACTTAACTGTACGAATATGCGAAACTGGCAAGCCTAGCAATGAGACCTTTACTAGGACACAAATTATAAAATCAACGCTTTGATAGGAATTCTTATTTCATATAACTTATCATCATACAACTTGATGTTGACCTGCTGTTAGTACTGTCGATAGGAAGTAGTGGTATTTCCGATATGTCAGGTATAGGCGGTTTCTAAAACCCATTGCATTCAATTTTTTCCCAGCAGATACTCTCATGCATGAGTAGAATTAAAACAAATGACTACAATGTTTCCATGAACTACGAAATTGAACCGTTTACTGCTTTAAAACCTGTCATAAGACACGAATGATAGGTGAGAGGATTATTTATGTTAGCACGCAGCTACTTCAGAACTGTTGTCGTTAGCTTCTCATTTCATTAGTCGTAAACAATGTTTATGTGGGATATCGTCTTGTCATGAAACACATAACGGATAAGATGGGCTTTAAGCGCGATCCAATATGTTTCAGCGTCGCGACAATGCACCTTAATGACGATTCGTGAGGCGATGAGATCCCCAAGTAACTGTAGTGAAAGTCAATGCAGTGAAAGAATAGGCACATTAACTGGGTGCAGTTGGGCGGATTTAAGGGTTGCTACAATACCCTGTCCCAATGGATTAGGGTGTAAATTTTAAAAAGCGCTGAATTAATCCCTCTGGTACGTCCCCCGTGTAATTAACACTTGCAATGTGTATCTTTGTTTCTAATCTGCTGATTTCATCAGGATTATGACTAATTGTTTTCGACTACTACTAGGTTGCATTCCCCTGATAATTAACAGCGCAACATCACGAAATTGTACTCTAGCTACTTCCCAGGAGACCAAAATGAGGAATACATAACTGATATTAGTGTCATATTCTAGGTATCATACTTACGTTATACCATGAACATAATAGCTCGTTAGTTCATTTATGAAACGTGCAATTTGTTGTGCTCCGTAGATATCATCGTCACCTACGCAAACACAAAAAGGATATGACGCTTTACCTATGATCATATGATAGTGAAGCCACTCCCAAATGAGAAATGGAAGAGGCCGATTTGATTGTGCCTTTATACAAAACCAGCACTAGTTGATACATAACTGGTATAAGTGTCATATTCTAGGTATAATACTTACGTTATAACTATGAACATAACTGTTTGTGCTTTTGCACTATCCGTGCACTCTTTGTGATGTCATGTCACTACAGATCACCAGTCATGGCATCATTAATTATCCCGTTTCTGATTGCTTGCATAATCAAATAGCATTCATGTGCACAATTAGTGCTCCAGCTACACATTAACGCTTTTTGCGAGAAAACTGAAATACCCCTCGGCAGTTGCTTTCACACCACCTGAGCTTACACGAAGCCAGACGTGCGTCATGATAATTTGCAATCTACGAGTTGAAATGGAAATAAGCCGAATCGTACTTTTGCAGCAGAAATTATTAAGTGGGAGACCCAAAATTGACATATACTCAGCTGGACGGCAGCTCGAGACAAAAGATGTTAGTTCCTTGACAGGTGAAATCAATAATTACTGTACCTGCCTGCTTTCTACTAAATTCCATCTAACCAGATAATGCCGTGGACTGGATTATGCTGGACCTGGATGACTTGGTCGCAGAAAGGTGGAATACGTTATCCACTGGTGTGCCTATTAAGCATTTCAGTATAAACCGTCCTTAAATCTTAATTGTGCCTTTACATTTATGTCCATCTATTTGAATTGGCATTCATAAATTATATATCCAGAGGCATTTCATAATGATTGAGAGTTTGTACCATGCACCTGCTATATTTGCACCTTAATGAATGCGTCATTGAAAGTCGAATTCTCTATTGAATTAGGTGTCATTTAACTGGAGACAGGAGAGTCGGAATAATATATCGACATCGGTTTGAGTCGTAATAAGGACCGACTATTCAGAGGCAGTTACTAAGAGTGAAATTGAATATTTAAGTGTACAGTGCATGTGATGTAATTATGAACATATTGTCTTAATAATAAGCACATTCAATATATACTCAGAGGCTCCACTCCTTCTTAAAGAAAGATTTCCTTGTTCGAAAAATCGTTTAAGAATATCACTATAATAGATGACATGAAAGTTAGAAATATGCATTCAATGCTCGAAATGTTTTCGGTAGTTGCCTTAATAACAGTGGCATTTGAATTTGTTTGTCGCCTATGAACTACAGTGGTTGTCTTCTCGCTTTCCCCAATGGAAAGCAGAGAAACGGAAAATGATGGGTCCTATGTTGCCAATTTTACGGACACTACTTTGCGGAAACGCCTACCTATTGACGCTCTACTACATCATGCGATAAATGTTTTTTTATAATGATTATAGTTGTTGGGTTGACAGCCGGAGCAAGTTCTTTTATGATGATTATAGTTGTTGGGTTGACAGCAAAAGCAACTTAGAGCAATGTTTTACATGCCAGGTCTGGAGGTATCCGGTAACGAAACATCGATAAGATGTCATGCATATTGTTCTTTGAGACTAATTGCTTCTACACCGCCATTGTAGCGTAGACAAATATCAGGATTTATCATTATCTGGAAATACCACCTCAATACATGCCTCGTAATATATAAGCACGTTGGCCATTTTGAAACCGGGCCAATCGCTTTCCAGCACGTTTGGTTCAGCCCAGCTTGTTTGGGCTCGGGTGTTGAATTATTTCACTAGATGATTGATTCTTAAAGGACAAAGTACTCGTTTTAGGTTATTACACATTTCGGTGGAATATAAGGTCCTAGTGATAGAGTACATCGATCCTTCACTATTCCTGCAAGACAGCATTATGGATCGGATTTCAATCAATCGCGAGGTTGGTTCAGCCTTTCACAATCAATCGAATGATGGTGGTGGGGGAGAGGATGGATATATTCATTGGTTGCGTTGCTGATATAGTTTACATTCTACTATTCTTTAAAGCCTTGCAAGTGTAATTCATATGATATATAGTAGTATTGTTAAAATGAATGTCTGTGGTGTGTGTCATAATAGTAATTACCGTTTATCGGAACCAAATGGTTTATGTATAGAAACTATGCATATCATTCAAGTCACAATAGACGATCATGGAGGAGAACCGCTTATGAGAATCAGTGGTAAAGCTCCGCCCTCTATGAACATAATGCTGTTGTTGATAACTGGTCTGCTGAAAAAAACCGTATTCACCACGTGGCCGATTTTATGCACAGAAAAGACTCCTGTGTTGGCGTTTGTGCTCTTGAATAAAGTTTACAGCACACGTATATAATATGCGACACGGCATCATACATATATGTTCAGTCTTAGAAAACTGTTCGTGAAATACCAGTGATCAATATGACTTTCACAAAAAGGATCGCTGTGTCATCCAAAACAAATCTCTCCACAGACTAATCAATCTCTAAAAAGCCATCGACCTATTGTTGTGTGTAACGCTTTGTTCAAATTCATCCAAATATGTGTGCTTTAAAAATGTTGCTGCCGTGAATATAACGACACACAACATGGATTTGTTTCAGTGAGGGGAGCCAGTGTTGCCATTTCGCTAGCGCATAAAGATCTACTTACATCATACATAGCGGCACCCCAAGCATTGCCTGTTCGATGGAAGCTCAGTCCGCATTCGATGCGATTCCAGGCTCAATTCTGTGTAGTTATGCCATGGATGTGCTATTTATGGTTTGTTGGAGAATGATATGCTTGGTATATGAATGCCACTGTACATGTTCGAAATAATCGAATATTGAACGAGTCGATATGCCTGATAAGGGGGACGCAACAGTGCCGTAATTCCTCGGCTGGATATGAGCTTTCCCTTACAGTTGGTGGAATCACAATCGTCAGTTGTCACAGTTGTCACGGTTTGGCGATGCAGCTTGATTACTCAACGAGGCTTCACCTCTTCGGGAAATACACGAGAAAGTGTACCATCGGGCGTCAGATTAGAGCCTTTCTCGGACCGCGGAGTGCAACCCAACGTAACAATGAACTCGCTACTTAAACAATAGCCCAGCGTAATCAGCCCCACTCCCGCTTATCTTTTCGTGCCATATTCAATGTGAACCTCTCTCAAATTACCCATAACAAATGTTTTATGAACTACCTGTCTCTTAGCTAACATTAAAAGTCGAAACCCCTGCTGCATTAATAATGCCAAAGGTATAAGGCTGTAATCGTTCTTGATTTAACTTTGGGGCGTGTACCCTTGTCAAGCGTTGTAGTCACATATGCAAACTTAAAAATATATATTTTTTATCAATTAATATTTGATGACAAATACTATCCTCTGCGCAAGCGCACGATGAAAGCGCCTGTCTCGAATTATAGTTTGGTAAACTCTATTAGGCATAGTTGTACAGATTTAAGTTATGAGAGGAAAACCATTGATCAATGCCTGTTTAAAGCATTTTTAATCTTTTATTGCTTTTTCTGTGTGCCATGAAATCTGAACATTCGCATTCTAGGTTAGTGGATGCCGACGTTGTATTGGGGATATAGTGAGGGGATGCCATAATGCTACATACACATACATGTGTCTGCTGCTACTTAGCGAGTGTCCCCGTGATAGATTCTCTGAGTTTTTATATAGACGTGGAGCTTAACATGCGATCTATCGTTTGATAACATTGAACAGCCGGGATGTAACAGGATCAATTGGTCACTAGTGACCGTTGTAGACAATGGGTCTTAGTAACTGCGGGAATAGGCATAAGCGGATTAAAAGATAGTATATAAGTAAAATTATTTGAATGGCGGGCTCAGCTTTCCACGCTCCGTTCTTTGGATATCTACAGAAGAGATTAATAATGCCTTTATACATATAGTTGTTAGGTTTATGTCTCGGGTAATGCTGACGGTGTAAGCATCTTGGTTATTTGCTACTGTCAACGTTTGGGTTTGGTTGGTTTTGTTGTATTAGCTGGTATGGGCATCCCCGAACCGTACTCGGGAAGATTGTCAACAAGCTGGGATGTCGCGTTAACTATTAACATTATGCTATACATTTACAGATACAAGCTGTGACATATTCTTGGCGTCTATATACAGAGTTGGAGCTGAACTGATGAGGCAAATAAATAGGAATTGTCTGCGTATTTTTGTCAATTTCATGATGCGTGTTTACACCTCTTTAGCGCACAGCAAGTCGCCGCCTTGACGAAGTCAGAAGGCTACGATTGACGGCGATTATAAAACAACACCCTAGACAGAGGTTGTAGGCCCTAATGGGGATTGATCTCGGCCGAAAAGACGGCTAAACCAGAAAGACACATCTTTGTCGTATCCGTTAACTCTGCTTCCCCACACCTGCTTCAGTTACCTTTTGGGGTTTCTCTGTGGAAATACACTGACAGGTGTATAATCTCACGGGCGCATTTAAGAAATGACTGATTCGAGGTTTCTATACATAATCGACTTAACTGTACGAATATGCGAAACTGGCAAGCCTAGCAATGAGACCTTTACTAGGACACAAATTATAAAATCAACGCTTTGATAGGAATTCTTATTTCATATAACTTATCATCATACAACTTGATGTTGACCTGCTGTTAGTACTGTCGATAGGAAGTAGTGGTATTTCCGATATGTCAGGTATAGGCGGTTTCTAAAACCCATTGCATTCAATTTTTTCCCAGCAGATACTCTCATGCATGAGTAGAATTAAAACAAATGACTACAATGTTTCCATGAACTACGAAATTGAACCGTTTACTGCTTTAAAACCTGTCATAAGACACGAATGATAGGTGAGAGGATTATTTATGTTAGCACGCAGCTACTTCAGAACTGTTGTCGTTAGCTTCTCATTTCATTAGTCGTAAACAATGTTTATGTGGGATATCGTCTTGTCATGAAACACATAACGGATAAGATGGGCTTTAAGCGCGATCCAATATGTTTCAGCGTCGCGACAATGCACCTTAATGACGATTCGTGAGGCGATGAGATCCCCAAGTAACTGTAGTGAAAGTCAATGCAGTGAAAGAATAGGCACATTAACTGGGTGCAGTTGGGCGGATTTATGGGTTGCTACAATACCCTGTCCCAATGGATTAGGGGGTGTAAATTTTAAAAAGCGCTGAATTAATCCCTCTGGTACGTCCCCCGTGTAATTAACACTTGCAATGTGTATCTTTGTTTCTAATCTGCTGATTTCATCAGGATTATGACTAATTGTTTTCGACTACTACTAGGTTGCATTCCCCTGATAATTAACAGCGCAACATCACGAAATTGTACTCTAGCTACTTCCCAGGAGACCAAAATGAGGAATACATAACTGATATTAGTGTCATATTCTAGGTATCATACTTACGTTATACCATGAACATAATAGCTCGTTAGTTCATTTATGAAACGTGCAATTTGTTGTGCTCCGTAGATATCATCGTCACCTACGCAAACACAAAAAGGATATGACGCTTTACCTATGATCATATGATAGTGAAGCCACTCCCAAAATGAGAAATGGAAGAGGCCGATTTGATTGTGCCTTTATACAAAACCAGCACTAGTTGATACATAACTGGTATAAGTGTCATATTCTAGGTATAATACTTACGTTATAACTATGAACATAACTGTTTGTGCTTTTGCACTATCCGTGCACTCTTTGTGATGTCATGTCACTACAGATCACCAGTCATGGCATCATTAATTATCCCGTTTCTGATTGCTTGCATAATCAAATAGCATTCATGTGCACAATTAGTGCTCCAGCTACACATTAACGCTTTTTGCGAGAAAACTGAAATACCCCTCGGCAGTTGCTTTCACACCACCTGAGCTTACACGAAGCCAGACGTGCGTCATGATAATTTGCAATCTACGAGTTGAAATGGAAATAAGCCGAATCGTACTTTTGCAGCAGAAATTATTAAGTGGGAGACCCAAAATTGACATATACTCAGCTGGACGGCAGCTCGAGACAAAAGATGTTAGTTCCTTGACAGGTGAAATCAATAATTACTGTACCTGCCTGCTTTCTACTAAATTCCATCTAACCAGATAATGCCGTGGACTGGATTATGCTGGACCTGGATGACTTGGTCGCAGAAAGGTGGAATACGTTATCCACTGGTGTGCCTATTAAGCATTTCAGTATAAACCGTCCTTAAATCTTAATTGTGCCTTTACATTTATGTCCATCTATTTGAATTGGCATTCATAAATTATATATCCAGAGGCATTTCATAATGATTGAGAGTTTGTACCATGCACCTGCTATATTTGCACCTTAATGAATGCGTCATTGAAAGTCGAATTCTCTATTGAATTAGGTGTCATTTAACTGGAGACAGGAGAGTCGGAATAATATATCGACATCGGTTTGAGTCGTAATAAGGACCGACTATTCAGAGGCAGTTACTAAGAGTGAAATTGAATATTTAAGTGTACAGTGCATGTGATGTAATTATGAACATATTGTCTTAATAATAAGCACATTCAATATATACTCAGAGGCTCCACTCCTTCTTAAAGAAAGATTTCCTTGTTCGAAAAATCGTTTAAGAATATCACTATAATAGATGACATGAAAGTTAGAAATATGCATTCAATGCTCGAAATGTTTTCGGTAGTTGCCTTAATAACAGTGGCATTTGAATTTGTTTGTCGCCTATGAACTACAGTGGTTGTCTTCTCGCTTTCCCCAATGGAAAGCAGAGAAACGGAAAATGATGGGTCCTATGTTGCCAATTTTACGGACACTACTTTGCGGAAACGCCTACCTATTGACGCTCTACATCATGCGATAAATGTTTTTTTATAATGATTATAGTTGTTGGGTTGACAGCCGGAGCAAGTTCTTTTATGATGATTATAGTTGTTGGGTTGACAGCAAAAGCAACTTAGAGCAATGTTTTACATGCCAGGTCTGGAGGTATCCGGTAACGAAACATCGATAAGATGTCATGCATATTGTTCTTTGAGACTAATTGCTTCTACACCGCCATTGTAGCGTAGACAAATATCAGGATTTATCATTATCTGGAAATACCACCTCAATACATGCCTCGTAATATATAAGCACGTTGGCCATTTTGAAACCGGGCCAATCGCTTTCCAGCACGTTTGGTTCAGCCCAGCTTGTTTGGGCTCGGGTGTTGAATTATTTCACTAGATGATTGATTCTTAAAGGACAAAGTACTCGTTTTAGGTTATTACACATTTCGGTGGAATATAAGGTCCTAGTGATGGAGTACATCGATCCTTCACTATTCCTGCAAGACAGCATTATGGATCGGATTTCAATCAATCGCGAGGTTGGTTCAGCCTTTCACAATCAATCGAATGATGGTGGTGGGGGAGAGGATGGATATATTCATTGGTTGCGTTGCTGATATAGTTTACATTCTACTATTCTTTAAAGCCTTGCAAGTGTAATTCATATGATATATAGTAGTATTGTTAAAATGAATGTCTGTGGTGTGTGTCATAATAGTAATTACCGTTTATCGGAACCAAATGGTTTATGTATAGAAACTATGCATATCATTCAAGTCACAATAGACGATCATGGAGGAGAACCGCTTATGAGAATCAGTGGTAAAGCTCCGCCCTCTATGAACATAATGCTGTTGTTGATAACTGGTCTGCTGAAAAAAACCGTATTCACCACGTGGCCGATTTTATGCACAGAAAAGACTCCTGTGTTGGCGTTTGTGCTCTTGAATAAAGTTTACAGCACACGTATATAATATGCGACACGGCATCATACATATGTTCAGTCTTAGAAAACTGTTCGTGAAATACCAGTGATCAATATGACTTTCACAAAAAGGATCGCTGTGTCATCCAAAACAAATCTCTCCACAGACTAATCAATCTCTAAAAGCCATCGACCTATTGTTGTGTGTAACGCTTTGTTCAAATTCATCCAAATATGTGTGCTTTAAAAATGTTGCTGCCGTGAATATAACGACACACAACATGGATTTGTTTCAGTGAGGGGAGCCAGTGTTGCCATTTCGCTAGCGCATAAAGATCTACTTACATCATACATAGCGGCACCCCAAGCATTGCCTGTTCGATGGAAGCTCAGTCCGCATTCGATGCGATTCCAGGCTCAATTCTGTGTAGTTATGCCATGGATGTGCTATTTATGGTTTGTTGGAGAATGATATGCTTGGTATATGAATGCCACTGTACATGTTCGAAATAATCGAATATTGAACGAGTCGATATGCCTGATAAGGGGGACGCAACAGTGCCGTAATTCCTCGGCTGGATATGAGCTTTCCCTTACAGTTGGTGGAATCACAATCGTCAGTTGTCACAGTTGTCACGGTTTGGCGATGCAGCTTGATTACTCAACGAGGCTTCACCTCTTCGGGAAATACACGAGAAAGTGTACCATCGGGCGTCAGATTAGAGCCTTTCTCGGACCGCGGAGTGCAACCCAACGTAACAATGAACTCGCTACTTAAACAATAGCCCAGCGTAATCAGCCCCACTCCCGCTTATCTTTTCGTGCCATATTCAATGTGAACCTCTCTCAAATTACCCATAACAAATGTTTTATGAACTACCTGTCTCTTAGCTAACATTAAAAGTCGAAACCCCTGCTGCATTAATAATGCCAAAGGTATAAGGCTGTAATCGTTCTTGATTTAACTTTGGGGCGTGTACCCTTGTCAAGCGTTGTAGTCACATATGCAAACTTAAAAAAATATATATTTTTTATCAATTAATATTTGATGACAAATACTATCCTCTGCGCAAGCGCACGATGAAAGCGCCTGTCTCGAATTATAGTTTGGTAAACTCTATTAGGCATAGTTGTACAGATTTAAGTTATGAGAGGAAAACCATTGATCAATGCCTGTTTAAAGCATTTTAATAATCTTTAATTGCTTTTTCTGTGTGCCATGAAATCTGAACATTCGCATTCTAGGTTAGTGGATGCCGACGTTGTATTGGGGATATAGTGAGGGGATGCCATAATGCTACATACACATACATGTGTCTGCTGCTACTTAGCGAGTGTCCCCGTGATAGATTCTCTGAGTTTTTATATAGACGTGGAGCTTAACATGCGATCTATCGTTTGATAACATTGAACAGCCGGGATGTAACAGGATCAATTGGTCACTAGTGACCGTTGTAGACAATGGGTCTTAGTAACTGCGGGAATAGGCATAAGCGGATTAAAAGATAGTATATAAGTAAAATTATTTGAATGGCGGGCTCAGCTTTCCACGCTCCGTTCTTTGGATATCTACAGTAGAGATTAATAATGCCTTTATACATATAGTTGTTAGGTTTATGTCTCGGGTAATGCTGACGGTGTAAGCGTCTTGGTTATTTGCTACTGTCAACGTTTGGGTTTGGTTGGTTTTGTTGTATTAGCTGGTATGGGCATCCCCGAACCGTACTCGGGAAGATTGTCAACAAGCTGGGATGTCGCGTTAACTATTAACATTATGCTATACATTTACAGATACAAGCTGTGACATATTCTTGGCGTCTATATACAGAGTTGGAGCTGAACTGATGAGGCAAGTAAATGGGAATTGTCTGCGTATATTTGTCAATTTCATGATGCGTGTTCACACCACTTTAGCGCACAGCAAGTCGCCGCCATGACGGAGTCAGAAGGCTACGATTGACGGCGATTATAAAACAACACCCTAGACAGAGGTTGTAGGCCCTAATGGGGATTGATCTCGGCCGAAAAGACGGCTGAACCAGAAAGACACATCTTTGTCGTATCCGTTAACTCTGCTTCCCCACACCTGCTTCAGCTACCTTTCGGGGTTTCTCTGTGGAAATACACTGACAGGTGTATAATCTCACGGGCGCATTTAAGAATTGACTGATTCGAGGTCTCTATACATAATCGACTTAACTGTACGAATATGCGAATCTGGCAAGCCTAGCAATGAGACCTTTACTAGGACACAAATTATAAAATCAACGCTTTGATAGGAATTCTTATTTCATATAACTTATCATCATACAACTTGATGTTGACCTGCTGTTAGTACTGTCGATAGGAAGTAGTGGTATTTCCGATAGGTCAGGTATAGGCGGTTTCTGAAAACCCATTGCATTCAATTTGTTTTCTAGCAAGTACTCTCATGCAAGAGTAGAATTGAAACAAATGACTACAATGTTTCCATGAACCACGAAATTGAACCGTTTACTGCTTTAAAATAAGAAACATGTGATAGGTGAGAGGATTATTTATGTTAGCACGCAGCTACTTCAGAACCGTTGTCGTTAGCTTCTCATTTCATTAGTCGTAAACAATGTTTATGTGGGATATCGTCTTGTCATGAAACACATAACGGATAAGATGGCCTTAACGCGCGATCCAATATGTTTCAGCGTCGCGACAATGCACCTTAATGACGATTCGTGAGGCGATGAGATGCCCAAGTAACTGTAGTGAAAACAATGCAGTGAAAGAATAGGCACATTAACTGGGTGCAGTTGGGCGGATTTAGGGGTTGCTATAATACCCTGTCCCAATGGATTAGGGTGTAAATTAAAAAAAGCGCTGAATTAATCCCTCTGGTACGTCCCCCGTGTAATTAACATTTGCAATGTGTATCTTTGTTTCTAATCTGTTGATTTCATCACAGTTATGAATAATTGTTTTCGACTACTACTAAGTTGCATTCCCCAGATAATTAAAAGCACAACATCACGAAGTTGTACTCTAGCTACTCCCCATGAGACCAAAATGAGGAATACAAAACTGATATTAGTGTCATATTCTAGGTATCATACTTACGTTATACCATGAACATAAAAACTCGTTAGTTCATTCATGAAACGTGCAATTTGTTGTGCCCCGTACATATCATCGTTACCTACGCAGACACAAAAAGGGTATGACGCTTTACCTATGATCATATGAAAGTGAAGCCACTCCCAAAATGAGAAATGGAAGAGGCCGATTTGATTGTGCCTTTATACAAAACTAGCACTAGTTGATACATAACCGGTATAAGTGTCATATTCTAGGTATAATACATACGTTATAACTATGAACATTACTGCTAGTTGCTTTTGCACAGTCCATGCACTCTTTGTGATGTCATGTCACTACAGATCACCAGTCATGGCATCATTAATTATCCCGTTACTGATTGCTTGCATAATCAAATAGCGTTCATGTGCACAATATGTTTCTTTCTATATACAAAATGCCGGCAGCTCTAGACAAAAATATGCTAGTTCCTTTACAGGTGAAATCAATAATTACTGTACCTGCCTGATTTCTACTAATTTCTGTCTAACCAGATAATGCCGTGGACTGGATTATGCTTGACTTGGATGACTTGGTCACAGAAAGGTGGGATACGTTATCCACTGGTGTGCCTATTAAGCATTTCAGTATAAACCGTCCTTCAATTTTAATTGTGCCTTTACAGTTATGTCTGTCTGTTTGAAATGACATTCATAAATTATATATCCATAGGCATTTCATAATGATTGAGAGTTTGTGCCATGCACCTGCTAAATTTACACCTTAATGAATGCGTCATTGAAAGTCAAATTCTCTATTGAATTAGGTGTCATTTAACTGGAGACAGGAGAGTCGGAATAATATATCGACATCGGTTTGAGTCGTAACAAGGACCGACTATTCAGAGGCAGTTAGAGTGAAATTGAATATTTAAGTGTACAGTGCATGTGATGTAATTATGAACAGATTGTCTTAATGTTAAGCACATTCAACATATGCTCAGAGGATCTTCTCCTTCTTAAAGAAAGATTTCCTTGTTCGAAAAATCGGTTAAGAATATCGCTTACCCCAATAAAAAGAGAGAAACGGAAAGTGATGGGTCCTGTGTTGCCAATTTTACGAACACTACATTGCGGAAACGCCTACCTATTGACGCTCTGCATCATGCAATAATTGTTTTTGTATAATGATTATAGTTGTTGGATTGACAGCAAAAGCAACTTAGAGCAATGTTTTACATGCCAGGTCTGAAGGTATCAGGTAAAGAAACATCGATAAGATGTCATGCATATTGTTCTTTGAGACTAATTGCTTCTACTCCGCCATTGTAGCGTAGACAAATAACAGATTTTATCATAATCTGGAAATACCACCTCAATGCATGCTTCGCATTATAAAAGCACGTCGGCCATTTTGAAACCGGGCTAATCGTTTTTACCATAGATTTGAATAACTCAACTATATAGATGACCGATTGGGGATTTATTATTATTGCACCATTGAAAGGTCTTAACTTTTCAACCTTCCATTACCAAATTGAATACGCGTTACTGAGTTGTACGCTTATATATTCATCACTTTATTGTTGGACGCCTCTTAGCTTTTCGACAGCTAGTGATGGTGATGCAAATTTACATTTATGCGTCTTCACATTTTGTATTCGCGAAGTACATTTGTCTTTGCTAAGAGACCATTCCAAAACAATTTATAAAACGGAATATGAAATGCTGCTGTGTTGAAAGGAATTGAACTTACCGGTTGTGTTTCATAGTGGCTATCCCTTGATATATGAGGTTAGGTTGGTCGGTATATAGATCATCGCCTCCGTTATATGCTGATGAATCTATTAACTATCGCTCACAGCAAGTAACCATCTAATATACTTTAAAGCCTTTTCAACTCGTTATCATTAAAGTATCTTTGGGGGTTTTATAGATCAATGATGTTGTAAAAATAGGCATGCTGCAGAATTGAATATGTCGATAAAAACCCAGAGTTTGATAGTTGCTGACTCGTTGTCATCGAAGTATGCTTGGTGTCTTTCCTATATCATAGATGCCGTTATACCAGACATGCTGGATTCTTCATATTGAGTTCCAGGTAATCACATATTCATTATGACAGCTACAGGCAAAACATGCTGTGGTTGTAAAGCACACAGCATGATGTTTTCCTCCGTTATGAAAGAATATGAAATAACTCTTGCCAAGCCGAGATACACTAAGGTAATAATAATTATATGACAATAAATATAATGCACATATTATGAACCAAAGTATAAGGTTTGTAATGCAATGGAAAATGATGCTATGCGCAGCAACTATATTACAGTCCCATGTTTGAAGGGAGATGCACGCGATTTGGCAGCTCAATACTATTGTACTGGACCTTCGTCACAGAGGCGCAGGTATGGCAGTTCGTTCCGGAAAAACGGGTTTGTGGCAAGTGGGCCTTGGTACTTAAGGGAAGCTTCTCAAGTATCATAATCGTCCTCATCCATCACACATGACGCAAAACTCCAATGTTACCATTACAAACGTAATTGTGCAATTGGTGCAGCATAGCATGTCGAGGTCTGACAATTTACTGTTCCAATACACTACATCACCAATGAAGACTAGTGTTAAATGCCTTCACTCCATCTGCTGTCTTGTACGTGCCGAGCACCTTCTGAACATTATGTGATAAGATCGAAAAGGGATGCAGATATGTGTGGCCACTGGGAATGTATTTAACCCGATAAATATCTCGACCTTGTTTAAATACAAAGCAAAAATAATGCTGAGTTGCATATAGTTGTGTATAAACGGGTCCTTGAAGCATATTTAGCCTAAAAGGTTGAGTAGACACCTCTTTGCACTTAACTGTTTAAACGACATGACAGCAAACGTAATGAATGGACCAATTTGAGACCCTTTTATATATTATCGCTATTCATTCACATCTCGCGAGGATAAGCATTATGCTTCCCTCTAGGGAGCACCCAATAGCTATGAGATTCGCCATACACCGCCTTCATCATTGGTGCAACTGCCCTTTTACGCAATCAACTTATAGCATGAAAACTCATACACCTTTCCGCTATTATTTTATAACCACCTGAGATTCGTCATGTTATTTAGACATCCGCTGGTTTGCACTCTGAAGATCAATGTCTCGTGGACAATAGCTCTCATAGCCTTGTCTAGAATGCTTGACAGATTCATCAAGAATTACTGCATTTGCCTGCTTTTGACTATCTTTAATTAATCTAACCGGAGCTGTTGTCAAAAGCTGTCAGATGCGTTTCAATCAGTAAATCTTTTCAGCTTTTCAGCTGAAGCGGTCTTCCGTGTTTTTGTGTATATACACAAAATAATATCTATTCGTTAGAGATGGAATGCAGATTTTGTATGGCCGTAGGTATATTATAACGGTCATATGACGTTATGCCATGCATCGTCCATATCCACACCAAAGTGAATGCGATTTTCGCACTCTTAGTCAATATTAAACTAAGTGTCAGGTAAACAAGGAGAGTCAGTGGGGTAGGGAAAGCATAAACTGGGATGCCAAAACGACCTAGCTCCGTGCAAATGATTTCACATAAAACACTGCTCAAGTTTGATCAGTAGGAAAAGTACGCAATGAAATTCCGTCTGTGTGTAACGGTTTGTACCATATAATCCATAACAAGCCAAAACCAACTTAATAGTTGCAGTCTGTACCTATTTCTTGTATTTTATCATGATATTCCACGAACTGCTGCAAGCTTATCTACAATTGCAGGAACATGTTCGAATGAATTCTTCAAAAAATTGTGAAAAGCATTTGTTCAACATTTGTTGACTTTAAATATCAACACCCAGAGCTGAATACATATTCAATAATGACATATTCACAATATGAAGACAAATAGATAGCCTTCATAGTGAAGCATTGTGTGGCGGCCTTGGAAACACTTGTACTTGAAGTTATCGGTGATATGTTTACAATCTTCGTGACAGTACAGAGCCCTGAGCCCGTCATGACACCATTTTAGAGCGAACACTGATATAGATTTGAAATAAATGTGGTAATTTTCAAGTGATGTTATCTTGTAGTGTTTTGTCAGTGTGACAAGATTATATATCTAGTTATTATGAACATGATACCATATTTACCAGCCTTAACATGTATTGTGTGAATATAGTGACTTGCAAATCTGAATCGATGCATCAGATTCTCATTGATAATTTCAGGTTTGCTCTTCTACTTTTATATGCAGTTATATGCGAAATCGTTGAGTCGCTACATAACTTTCACTGACGTAGGATCCTCATGTATGTATAGTTATCAGTTACCCTAGGGCGTATACACTTTATGCTGCAGCAGGGGCAATTCGATAAAAAGCGGATGTGATAGTTTCGCTTATTTATCACGCGCCTGAGGCGTTCTAATGATGACTTGCTTATAGAATGTTGATAGTCTACATCCCTCAACTCGGGGGGTTCGCTGCTCCCCACCGCCTCAGAGTCTGTGTGTTATACATGTGGCCAAGTGCTCCAACCGGAAAAACCCTGTTTCCAAATAAAAGATTGCTCGGTCTACATCCCTCTACTCGAGGGGTTTGCTTCTCTCCACCGCTTCTGTGTGTATAATATGAGTATTACCTTTTCCATGTTGGCACTGAAGCCTTTTTAAATACTGTGCAGATTTACACCGATAGTGCGAGAGATAACACATAATCATATAATTATATGCGTTCGCATCAGCTTCCCTTTGTCAGGAAACATCAAAGTCGTTATGCAATTTATGTTATGTCAACCTTTAAATACCTACATGTTGAAAATAATCAAACGGTTGGAGTTCTTCTCATGTTTCGGACTTCTTAAGGATGGTTATATAACACATAAGTTTCAAACATTTAAATAACAAGTAAAACGTTTTATGCAATTTCAATGTGATTTAAACATTTACATTTTTGTCAAAATAAGAAAGATATGATTGAATACTTAACTAACTCACTATTACTGACACTATGAAGTTCAAACATCTTAATGGTGCATAGTTGATGGTTACAAAAGAAGTTAAAGCACACGAATTGATTGGCTGGACAATGCAATCAAATGCCTAAATTGGTAGAACAAATCGAATGTGAGATATGATTTCTGACAACAAAAACTGTGTTCGTATGGGGCACTTTTGACGTCGCGATAGGATTGAAGGGCTGTTTTGTTGTTGATGCTGTTTTCCTGAAGTTCAACAGCAAACTACGCGACAAATTGCTGCTCGTCTAGCTTAAAGTTAGCCAATTGCCATTGCCTGGGGACAGGAACTAGTATGGGATTAAATATTTCAGTCTACTTATCGGACCTCCGGGCAATCACATGGGGTAATGTACAAAGCTGTTTATTTTCTTTCGTTTGCAATAGGGTAGGGTTATTGAACATGCATAGGTTCCTGACCATTTTAAGGACCGGGACTGCTAATGGAGCAGCTATTTGGCAGTACTTTACTACCGTGTCCTTAAATCTAAAGTTTGTTTTACCCCTCATTGGCATTAAAACATGGGAAAATCATTTGACAAAAGTCGCCATCACGGCCATACCTCCCTGGTTATACCACATGCCACTAAGATTGATGGACATTCATTGGATGTGGTTGAATTCGAATCTGAGCACATTCAATGAAACAATGCTATCAATTTCCCTGATCTTGCATTAATTGATCGCAGCTTCCTGCAAAGCATTTAATAGTAGTGAAGTAACACAATTTTGTCAGAGTACTCTGGGATGATATCAGCCCATTGCTTTACTTATGTTTTGGTTGCGGTGGTTATGCGATCATCACGCCAACGAAACAATCGGAAAATTAAGTATGTTTAACTCGAAGACATACGCGAGTATAATGCATCACTTAATAGTCCAATATAAAATGAGCCTCCCGCATAAGGTACCAAGTTGCAATCAACTGGACCATCCCTCGCATCTTGAAACTCTACAAGACGCGCTTTCACCCAAGAGTAATCACTATCTTGCAGCAAAGCAGTAAGTTGATCAGGTGCAGACGTAAATGAATAGACTGTGATATTTGACCTTTCTAATTCAATTTCGTTGATAGACATGCACTTTAATCCAATATAATTACGTTTTTTGCGGTTCTCGTTTTTGTGGCGCATCGCAGTTTATTTGCTAGGTTTCTCTCAGAATTCATCGGGTCAACTGCCAGCAGTGCACCCTCTTTAAAATAGAAAATATGTTATGTAAGATCCGACAGGCTTCAGATGTTGTTAAATATGATGACAAAACACGATTTTTCTACCTATTTCTAGTATTCGATAGCTTAGAGATAAATCACAAAACGTGGAATATGTGTTACCGACATATCTGAGTTCAAAAAGTTACAATCTCTTCCTGGGAATATTCTCAATCATGATTCTTACAACTGCGTCCACTAGGTGCCTCATTGATATGGCTGAGATGGCCGTTTCAAAATAATTAATAATGTTAACGAAAATACATAATGATAATAGAATTCGTAACCAAGCAACAATTCAATTTAATCGACATTGTTTTACATATCTTTATCGTGGCAGAGACTTACATAAAACACCTTATATTTTGACCCGTATTACAGTCAAATAACTGTAATATCGAACTATGCCTTGACAAAATGACTGTTTAGAATGGGTATGCTTTTCATGATAAACACTTTTATTGATAACAGTATCAATATATCTGATACATTACCTGTGCTGATTACAGACCGGCTTCCTCATTTGCCATCGACAAAAGAGTCTCCTAGGATGGATAGACAAATGACCAGAGGAAAATTTGGAAAAATAGATTGGCTTTGTGGTCACGTGTTGCAATTTCAGGTCACGGCATCTCATTTGTAGGGAAATAAAATCCATAATTCACCAAATACTATCATCTGCAAATATTTAATTAAACCTTTCAGTTCATCAATCGAAGTAAAGTCATTTCAGAACCATGTTATGTATTTTTTTGTAGAGACTCGTATAGTTGAAGTATTGTCATTGTTCTTGAGACCTCTAAATATATGTCGATGGGACAATTAAAAATAGTTACACATTGCAACACCCTCTCATTTCCACCTAAATAAGATAGACAGCTAATGGTGCCAACCGTAAGAGTATAATTATAATCTCATACATGACAACACGTGTAGAGATGTGTGAATACAGTTTTGACATTTGCAGTTCAGTTAGGCTCATAAACGGTTTGATAAATATCAATTACTAGATATTACATGTTGTACTTACTTGATTAAACCTTCCACAACCGTGTGTCTATTTTTATGAGATTTATCTTTTCATCAAAAACTCCGGGCGACGTTACGCTGAATTAGTCGTCTTATTATTTGCTCATATTGACTGATGTTAGCGCAACAGTTTCATTTCAGAGAGCCATGATGACAATAATAACATCGATTGCAAATGTTAGTCCTAAACCATTACAAATCCCTGAAAGGTGATAAGGTACAAATGACAACCATTACTATCAATCTGCATTTAAGCACCCATTATGCCATGAGTGAAGCAAAATATTCATTTAGATGTTTTGCAGACGTATCATAAGTACACAATTAACGACACCGACCAATGAGACATGAAATGGATGGAACGGTTTATAGGTGTTTAACTTCTGATAACTTAGGCGTTGATACTGATATAATCTGCTATCATGTAATGCAACTCAGCTATTGTACATTTAGTTTCTGTTCTCCGTGCCTTGCCTACATAAGTAAGAAGGACACTTAGCAGTCGAAATGACTTTTACTTGGTTACTGATGGCGAGCAAGCTTACTTGGATCACTTCTCCTACTACTAATAAGCGTTGCGATGTTCTGTTCAAACAAATATTGACATCTTGGTTGTCATCATTCTTTGACACCATTGACGCCATTAATACAATCCAATACTGTCACGTTCAACAGATTCTACTTTCCGATTCTCGCAATGTTGACTATACTGCAAATTCAATAAGAAAACGAGAGGAAACCGCTTGCTTATAAAAACGTGATTTCTTTATCGATTCCGACAGCCCAGAAATATCGCATAACCCTGGATTAGTTGTATGAGAGTACGAGTGATCCTATTGATCCTGGCTACAAAATGAGTGAGTAAATTTTCTAATCCATCTCTATGCTCACGAAGTTTTCATATTCTAAAAAGAATTGATTTCCCAGTTTCATGAGTTCAAATCTTTTCGCGGAAACTTAAATAAAAAAAAGGATACACTGATCGAATTGCTCCTTGAGCAGGTTATCGAATCTTTTCGTCGATTTAATGGGAACGCTGATTGATGCATGTAAAATGTATGCTTGTAACCCGGCACCTCTCCCTACATCTTTTACAAGTATTGTTGATGACGATTGAGAGAGCTTGTTGTGAATCTTAACTGGCTACGTTCCACATACCAGCTGGTCTGACGATAAAATGGTCACGGCCATGCCTATATTTCTGGCCGATCACGCTATGGTAGAGTTTGAAATAATGTTCCGTAACTCTTGCGAAATAACGTGGAATGAATTGTGCTACCACTTGACATTTAGGTTGAAGCGCAGATGGATGGATTAGACAATTTTCTCACTCATTCTGTAGCCAAGATCAAATGGATCACTTGTACTTTCATACAACGAAGTTTGTATTACCACATCTCACTTTAACACAATGCGCGTAAACACTGATCTACAATGAACAAGTGTTTAAATGACAAGTTGCAAAATATACAAAGTTTTTAACTGAAGCATCCTACATTGGCGACGCTATCATACAAATTGCACATAGATTAGAATGAAAGAATCCGTAGGCCGAGCCTTTGTTGCATAAAAGTAGGGTCATGGTCTATGAGAGCACACATGCAATCAGTCGCATTGCCAATACTGATCACCAACGTAATCATGCTTCGATTCCTAGAACAGCTTAAATGGATTGATTATAAAACGCAGTAATGCTTGTTGGTAACTGATAACTGGCCATCACTCCGTCACGATGGATGTTCGCTCACGATATACATAAATAAACGGCCAAAACCACATTTATTCGCAATATTTATGCGGATGTTGATGGCAATAAACGCCTATGACAAATTAGGTCAATCATGTGATGTTCCATCATATATCATGTCAGTATTTAGATGCTACAGTAATTCCGGGCTTATCTTGTCGTGAATAGAGATAGAATGACATGGTGGCATTGTATGTCATTCGGCTTCATCATGGGCAGCTGTTGTCGAGAGATGAATTAACAATAGTGTGTTGAAAGATAACGAAAGAGAGCCGTGAGCTCAAGAATGAACAAGACAGAGACAATGAGAGGGAGATGATATTCGCAAATGTAGGCAGATGGCGAAATAGGTCAGAGAGCTAGCCAGTGGGGGAAGGAGTGCGAGAGAAAGAATGCGAGCTAGGCAGTGCGAGCGAGGGAATGTGAGCGAGAAAATCGAAAAAAACCGTCAACTGTACCAAGCGTGCACGCAAGCTTAGTGCAGTCAAACGTTACATGGATATCATTTGACTTATTAATCTTCTGCAGCCATGCGATAGACTACATAATACTTACTGTAATATATCTATTGTGGCATATTGCATATTGCATCCGAGGGTGACGAATGGGTATAACTTTGCCGTAAATTCCCATTAGCCTGCTCTAAAAGCACAGCTGTAAAGAGCTAGAACATTACAGCGCATATAATTAACCACTGCATGTGTACCTGTTGATCTCCCATTCCCGTCGGCATACTAAACAGGTGGGTCACGGCCAACTGGTGGATAGCGCTGTAATTACCACTTGATAATAAATTTGCTAGAGCACACTACCTTATGGACATTACATGTGACATGTCTTGATGAAAGTATTTGACAGGACCAATATTTCCAGACAACGCTTTCGTACTAACATTGCTTAGTGCTACATGTCCAACAAACATTGACTGTTATTAATTGGTAGTTGTTGATTGTATAGTTTTTTACATTCGCTAGGGAAATTATAACTACTTTTCCTAGTCTTAGTGTTTGTCAAGTTATCGCCGATCAAACAGTCGCAGTGTCAATGAACGAAATTCTCATGGTACAATAGTTCAATACTTTCCGAGCACTCAATGCGAGGTACAGATGCAATATAATTCATAATTTCATTTGCTGAGGAGAGGTAGTGATTTTTAAATGAGCGGGGATGTCCTCAACGGATAATGCCGTTAATGGAGGGAGAGGTACTGAGAGTGGCGGGGAAAAGATAAGAAGTGATGAGGTTTTCTTATGCGCTTCAAGCAACCAATGTGATATCCTAGACATTCACAGTTCGTACACTGGTGGGTTCATTGCAACAATGGTGACAGCATAGTCGCTAAGTACCTCAGGGGTATGCATATTATATCTGTAGAGTTTCACACCACCACAAGGATTATGGAATTTATTCTAGCAATCTTCAAAAGAAAAAAAACAAAGCAACCTAAGAAGGATAAACTTTGCTATTCCCTCAAGGAGGTAAAAGCTAGGTTCAAGATAAAGTGCACGCGGACCAGATAGATATTTTTATATAACTATGTATATAATTTAACACACGCACAGGTATAAATAAAAACGCACAACAACATATACACACATGCACATATATATATATATATATATATTTATATATATATCTATATATATAATATATATATATGTATATATATATATATATATATATATATATATATATATATATATATATATATATATATATATATATATATATATATATATATATATATATATATATATATATATATATATATATATATATAATAATGCGAAGCAATACTACTCATTAGCAGCGCGCCGAACATTCATTTCAAATACCCAACCAGCTGAAATTGATGGCAACGTGCCTTGGGATGTAGCAAGATTGGATAGGTAACGTAATATCATAGGGAGAGTACCTAGGGTCCACAATACATAACGGATGCTTTCAATTCGGCTTGTAATAATATCTACCCTACTGGGGCATTTGACCCTTTCAAGCCCGGGGTAACTGATAAGTGAAGCTAGACCACGGGCCTACATCGATGATATATATATATATATATGTGATGAGAGGCATTTGATAAAATATCGACATGATCCTAACATATAATGTATATACCTACTTATCTCTAGCATTCGCAAGAGAATTCAGCCCTAACCCCGAGCTAATTATTATTTTGCACCAATGCAAACCCGCCATATGCTTTACGACCACACCTGAAGTCATGTGTTGATATTGAACGGATATTACGAAGAAACAGCACCTGACGTTGAGAACGACAAGAGTATTGACATCATTATTATCAAGAATCGATATCGACCGACCGTGACTGACATATTTCTTATATTTGTCATATCTAATGGCTCTTCAGGCACACGTCGCGCATTCGTATGTACGAATGCTGTCGCCAGACAATGACTTTGACTGATAACTACCGCAATAGAAGTTTAAATTGAATAAAAGATTTCCTCAACGATTGTTGTAAATTTAATGATGCGAATGTAAATGAAGGCGCCGACATCGTTAACTTGCATTGCATTATGTGAACAACTATAGACAAGACAGTGATGGTAACACACTATTGATGAAAGACGGCATGTTATTCGTAAATGATGATAGAAGTCATAGTAAAATGCAAAAGATGGTAGAGGGTATGCTAGTCGTGAATGATCATAGTGTCATGGTAACACACAAATGATTGAAGAGTGCACGCAACTCGTGAAAGATGATTGATGTCATTATAACATACAAACAATGGAAGATATTATATGAATCAAACAGGTTGGAATAAATTATGCATGCGCACAAGTGGAAGTAAAATATTTGGTAAAACGCAAATAGTCGACGGGATAATGCGCAGAATAAGCATAACAGTGTATAAACTACTACTATGGTTTTTAATACAAAGCGCCAAATTTTGCAGATATTCTAGAACCCGATACTGTCTTGGCCTTCGGATACAGTTAATTCAAGAATCAAAGCTAATTCATCGGATGGACGCCTCAGGCGCATGATACATAACTCTTTCTATCTGTTCAGGCGATGGTGAAATATAATCAGCCCTAACGCGGCATAAAACCTACTCCACCCTGCGGTAACTGATGTCCGAAGCTCAATGAAGGACCAACTAAACGACAGATACATGCGAAACAGAAAACGACTCCCCTACATCGCGTAAACGAGCGCTCTGAAGTTGGACGGTGAAAACATTAGTATAAATATGATAACCACGTTAGTAAAAATATAATCCCAATGCAATACTCATAGCCTCGAGCTATTTGGGATAACTTTACGCTTATATAAGGTCCATGCATAAGGTAAATTATCAAGCAAAATTATTACTGTTGAGGGCGCCTCGAATTATGTTATGAATCTTAGTCTGCAAAGAATAATCGTTAATATTCGGGACATTCCTGATTATTTCCAAGAAAACCGATTGACCGGTCCAGGTCATTACAGCCTCTCTTCTTTGCCAAATCGAATGACGCTGGCCGCCTCCTGCAAGCAGGAGGGAAGTGGGCCTATTGTGCTTCGGACCAGACAGGGATTCAGAGAAACCAAGCCGCGTTCATCACTGGCTGATAACTGCAATTGTTAGGTATACAAATACAGTATATGAATCGCCCCCTGATTGACGCCAGATTGCAATATGTATCCTTGATGAGTTATGGTCTATTTCACTTTATTGCTAGGTGGGTTTTCGAGTCTACACCATCTTACCACTTTTTATTGAAAGGATATAACTCAATTGCTCTTACCCATTGAATGAAGGATCATAGAATAAATCATCCGTTTTTATTAATGCAGGGTTATGGCTCAACTCATCACCACTTGCATATGCTAGTTGAATTTTCGAGTCTACACAATCGTACGGCTAATAGTCAGCCTGAAACTCAACCTAACGGACATTCTGTGGAGAACCTTCAAAAAGCCTGCCATTGAGAAAATATTCAAATTTCGAGTAAATACCTATGAAACCCTTCTTAATTGTGTCTCCATTCGAAGTAACTTTCTCCTCGCATATGCATCAAAAACTTGAATGGTTTTACAAAATCAGGTGTAACACTGGTTGGTTATCAAGGAATTCTTGATATTCCACCGAAGCCTCATTCTTGTCATAAACCTAACGGACATTCTCTGGAGAACCTTAACAAATCGACAATGGAAATGATGAAAATAATATGATTATAGATAAATAACTATGAAACCAAATGGCCAATACCAACTAACGGATCTCTCTCATGGTAGATTGACGTATTGCCCCCGACATATTCTATCGCAATCCTTGTTCCAAATAATTCTGACCCTAATCAACATGGCACAATAACACATTCTAAAACTTGTAGAATACCCATATATCTACACATGCATATATATACACATGCACGCATAATAATTTCTCTCTCGTTCTCGCGTTCTCTCTCTCTCATATATATCCCTTGGAACAGTCGTATGGCGAAAGGGTTTACATAATGACAAACAGAGAGTAATTGTTCTCAAAATGCTGCGTTATATTACGACGTGGAAAATATTCTGGCATTCTTGCAATATGAGCGCCCTCTATAAAACCTAAAGAAGGTCATATTTGATGGTTAAAAAAACTTTTTTTATTCAGCTACAATGAGCCGATCCGAAGTTTTATCTATATTATCGATTAATTTTTCTAACATAAACAAAATGCGATGTGGCTCTATTATCCAGTATGCCATGTGACATCATTTAGATCGTATTATTAATCTTGTATATCGGCTATTACAAATCCGTTTACCTATCACAAACACCACATAAACCTGGTACGTAATTAATAGAAGAATAAAAGTGCTACAGGTAACACCTGCCAGAGACCATTGTACCTTATTTCACTTGAAGATTTTGCGGAAGTACGTTAGCTAAGATCGTCACCAGAGGACGATTAAAACAAGGTACGTTATATCAAATGATTTAAGCTGCATACCAATACGACCAACATTCGGTGAATACTAATAATAATGTTGTTTATTATAACACCTGCATATTTTAAATACAAAAAATATTTTCTACCCTTCACCTTTGATTTCAGTTGGCAACTAGCGTGGCTCGGTCGGTCTACTTCAAGAAGGAAGTTTTGTGCGATGTTGTTTGCGACGCCAGCCAACCCCTCAATATCTTTGCCAATGGCAAAGGTACTCAAATATATCAAAGGTTTTTCCGGATCAAAAGAAACAACAACCAAAAATCTTGGCCATGAGGAATATGAGTCCGAATCCGTGTCCAAGCCATTGGGGCGATTGCGTGTGAAAGAAAATCTTTCCTGTGTTTGTTTTTGAGCCAAAATATTTTATGATTTTCTTCACTGGTGCTCCCCAACCCCCATGGAGCCCAGCAGGGGGATGTCAGCGGTGCGCGGTTCAACCAGCACACATGACGCCAGAGATACTCGAGCGAAATACTCAAATTAACAGCAATTAGCTCAATGAGCTGCTCACCGATTAAGTCGATTGACCTATTAAGCAGCCGCCAAGGATAAATGAATAAGAGAAGAGGATCACTATGCAAATGAAAAAACATGACACGAAGAAGATGGATAGTGCAAATATTTATGAAAACAATTATGCTATTGCATGTAACCACCAGCAGATTGATTGGGCCAGGACATCCCAGCCTCTCGTCTCGTGAATTGCTTTGGCAAACATCCATCACATACAAGAGGATCAAAGTGCAATCTGCTTGCTGTAATTGCTCTAGTCGCATAGAAGGAAACTTAAGTATTTGTCCCAACGAAGCTAATTTATGAAATATAATTGTTTATCAACAGGTCCCGCGCCCCACAATGACACCACATGTGAGCGAATTCATCTTTCTCATGTACTCCTAAAGAATCACTCAATTCTGAGAGAAATGCTCCTGTCAGTCTCCCATTTTCGCTAGAAGAGAAGCATTACCAAGACCGAGAATACATCAGCAGCCAGCCGGCATTAACAGCAAGCTGGTTTCAGCTAACTGGGGAATTGTGCTAACTGGCTTGGAAAACACTCTCCATTATGAACATTACATGGGCCCTATCTTGATGAAAGAATGTGCCAGGAACATTCCTTAACGTTTTTGTACAAGCATTGCTGAGTGGAAAATGTCCCCCAAGCATTGTTAGTTTTTAATTGGATGCTCGTGAACGCATAGTTTTTCACATCCAGTGGGGCAATTATAGCAACTGTTTATAGTCTTAGTGTTTGTCAGGGGATCGCCGATTAAACAATTGCATTGTCCATAAAAGATGTTATCGTGGGAAAAATAATTCAATAGCACTCACCGCACGGTATTGGTGCCATATAACCCACCATTTGGTTTGCTGAGGCGAGGAAGCGGTTTTTGATTGGGTGGGGATGTTCCCCACTGCTAATGCCGTTAAGGGAGGAGGAGGAGGTGCTGAGGGTCGCGGCGAAAAAGTTGAGAAATGACGACAGTTTGCGTCTATTGGCGTATGGTTATTATACCCCTAATTCGTCACAGCGGAAGGGAATGGTTCTCTGATGCGTTCAAATCAGCCAGAATGACATCCTCGATATTCAACGCACACACTTTGGTGAGTTCCGTACTTCTATGATGAAGGCATGGTCGCTAAGAATCCCGGGGGTCTACATTCTATAACTATAGAGTTATCCACCACCAGAAAGAAATAATGTTAATTATTAAAACAAACTTCATCCGGAATGGCAAAGCTGCCAGAGAAGGCTATACTTTGCCATTCATTTAAGGCAGTGAAATCCTAGTTCTAGCTTCATGGCACTTTTAACACAAGCACACTTACGAATAGACACGCAGGCAAAAGACAAACACACACACACACATTCATGTATATATATATATATATATATATATATATATATATATATATATATATATATATATATATATATATATATATATATATATATATATATATATATATATATATGTGCATCTATATATATGTATATGTACATATGTATGTACATTAAAGAGACTGTTCAGCCCCATATAAGGAAAGTGGTTGCCTAGCAAGCTGCTTGGTAACAGCACCTTGGAAACCAAAAAGTTACATTTTCAGACTTTCAGTCGCTATGCGGCGCTGTGGTCTCAGAAAAAAGATCCTTGCTTCGACAGTCGCCATTTATGTTGTCGGACATTATCCTTCCTGCTTGTCGGTCTAATGTGTGCACAATTATGCCCACAACTTGAATGAGTGAAGATTTTATGAAATCTTTATAGCGGAAGAATACACATCGTTAGCGAGGTAAATTCAGAGCGCGTTATGATTTACAGCTAACATTCGTGTGGTTCATGGTGTTAGGGAGGCACCGTTATCGATGGAACGACATAACTGAATAAAACAGATCTCCACAGTATATCATGAACATTTCCAGTCAAATAAAAATGTTAAAAACTTATCAACATAACTTCCATCATGTAAACTCAGCGGCACAAATTAGAAGATGTCATTACTTATTCTCAGTCTCTTTAAACATATATAACTGTGTATATATGTAAATATATATTCATATGTAATATATATTATGTCCATATATATATATATATATATATATATTGTACATGCACATATGTATGTATATGTACATATATATATATTTGATATGTATATGTATATATATTTATATATATAATCGCATATATATATATTTACTTTTGTATATATATGCGTGTGTTTATAAATATTACTAAACACATATTACATAGCAAATCGCCCATCATCACCCACAGTGGGTTTCATTACACAGCGATATTTTGATTCACTATTCTTTGGACATTGTTAACGATTGCAATATAATCATTCTGAATCACCTATGTTGGAATACAACAATGTTTTTATTCTTTTGAGGATATTGTGAACGTTTCAACAGTCATGGATTAATGCTACTCTCTATACATCCCCCGGGGCTAGGAAAACCATGATCTGCTTATAAGCTAATTTACATGCAATGTAGGAGATTTCCTGTAGATATATGAGCGCAGCAACTAAAATGTAAATCTAGGGTCTTCTGAAGATCGTGTTGCGATTACGTTGCATGGAAAACATTGGACAATATTAGAAGAGCTGTTAGGGTTAAAAAAATTGTTTGATAACAAGCTTAACAAAAGTATTAATCTGACGAAATGGTACAAGAGATTTAGCTTACCCGGAAATAATAGATCTGTTTAGACGTTAACTTGCTTAAAGTTAGATTTGGTTCCCGCATGCATTAATAATACAAACAAATACACACTAGACATCAATCCGTACATTCATTACTAAAACCTATCCAGATACATGTCTGAGGATACAGCACGTAAGTAACGTATCATATTCGGGGGTGAGTATATATATATAGATATATATATATATATATATATATATATATATATATATATATATATATATATATATATATATATATATATATATATATATATATATATATATATATATATATATATATATATATATATATATATATATATATTATATATATATATATCTATATATATATATATATATATATATATATATATATATATATATATATATGTGTGTGTGTGTGTGTGTGTGTGTGTGTGTGTGTGTGTGTGTGTGTGTGTGTGTGTGTGATGAGAGGCTTTAAATAAAATATAGACATGATCCTAACATATAATGCATATCCATACTTATATCTATCATTCGCAAGAGAATTCAGTCCAAGCCCCGAGCTAGTATGAATTTATTGCACCATTGGGTTACATTTTCGAAGCACCTTGTCGCACTTTAAATCGTAGAAATCAAAAACGCTTTTTATCTACTTGGAAGAAATGGCGATTTGATGCATTTTGCCTATCATGAATTCATGTTGTATGGGTTGTTTGCTCCAATGCAAACGCGCCATACGCCTAACGATCATGACAGAAGTCATATGTCGATGTTAGAAATGATGATGTGAAGAGACAGCTCCTTAAGTTGAGAACGTTAATATCATCAAGATCCGAAAATCACCGACCGTGATGGACATATCTCTTATATTGGTCATATCTAATGACACATCAAGCACATGCTGCGAGGATGGATATTCCATTGCGTATACAGACGTATCTTGTTTAATCAGGTACCGTTAAACGTTATACAGGCTTTATATGCTTTTGATCTTCCATAGGGACCCGTATACATGCATCCGTATGACAATAACTTTGAATAATAATTACCACAATAATGGTTTTATGTCATCAACGATTTCCTCAATGAATATTGTCAATTTTATGATTTGAACACTGACGAAGTCGGTGACATTGATAACCCGCATTGCTGTATGTGAACAACAGTAGACGAGTTCACGTTTACATGTGTATAATGAGTGATCATGCTATAGGCAATAACGGAGAGAGAGCATGTAACTCGTGAATGATGATCGAGGTAATGGTAACAGACAAACGATACAAGGGATTATGACAGTCATCAAATGTTGGAATATAATATGTGGGCACACAAATGGAAGCAGAATGTATGGTAACACGCAGATAGTCGACGAGATAATGTGCTGAATCACCATAATGGTGTACATAAACTATTACTAGGTAACACAGCCATGTTATACACAGTGTAGTGTTTTGCAGATATGTCTGAACGTTATATTGCTTTGGCTTCGGATACATTGCAATCAAAGCTAATTCATCGGGTGGACGCCACAGGCGCATGATACATAACCTTGCTGATCTAATGGGCTTATGGTGAAATCAAATCAGCCCCACCGCAGAGTAAAACCTATTCCACCCCGCGGTAACTGATAACCGAAACTCAGTGAAGGACCAACAAAATGGCAGATACATACGAAGCAGAAAATGACCCCATTTTATCGCGCAAACGAGTGCTCTTAAGTTGGACGGTGTAACCGTTAGTATAAGTATGATCCTTACGTTGGTAGAAATATTATCCCAACGAAATATAATCAATCCTCATAGCCTCGAGCTAGTCGGGATAACTTTATGCTTATATTAGATTCACACATAAGATAAATAACCAAGCAAAACTATCACTGACGAGAGCGCCAAAAAATAAGTTATGTATCTCTTCTAGCATGGAATCATTATAAATATTCGGGACATTTCCTGATTATTTCTCAGTAAGCCGATTGACCGGGCTAGGTCATTCCATCCTTTCTTCTTGGTAAAATCGGCTAACACTAGTCGCATCTTGCAAGAAGAAAGGCGGTGGGCCCATTGTGCTTCCGGACAGACAAGAGATCTAAACAAAATAGCCTAGTCTATCGCTAGCTGATAACCGCATTTGTTGAGATATTCAAACACAATAATTGAAGGGATATCTGGTTTTCCGGTTGAGAAAATTCGCTTTATGATTGTCGTTTCCACTGATTGAAGCCAGGTGCTCTGCCATAGACCAAATATACAAATTGCGGGTAATTACCATCCTTTTCTCTAGCGGAGTTATTGTGTCTGCTTAGAAGTAACTCTATGCTCGCATATGCAACATAACTGTATTTCCCCTTTTTGGGAAGGGACATTGTGTTTTTCCCGCTGCTCAACTACGCGCTTCGCTTCTCGGAAAGCCACGTGCTTTGCCTGGTCCGGTTTCCAGTGTCTTTTGCACTCTTCGACCTTGGAAACTACATCAACGCCACCAAACGACCAGCCGTCTTTCTGACCACCACATCAATATGTAACGTGAGTTGCCGATCATGTGACGACCGTGTGCAAATAAAGCATATGCTGTCCTACACCAAGAAGGAACTGCTCGATATCTGCGGGTCACTGCTTCTTCATCACAGCACCCGTCTTCCAGCGCCATCTGGAATTTTCCTGCCAAAATACGGGCCTAGCAGGGGCTGGGACACGAGGAGAATGACAGAGAGACACGAGTCAATTGTAGACTGTAAAGCAAATTCCCGAATAGGGCTAATAAATTATCTTATTTTATTTTATCTTATCTGTCCCTTAACAACATTGCACTCTCAAACATAAAGGTTTTTACAACCCACAATAAATTTGGAGGACCGGCTTATTGATTTTCAATTCTCTCATCCTGTCAGAAATCTGAAAAACAACATGCGTTCTGGACATCACATCCGTGGTAGGGACGTTATACAATATGTTTTAAGCCGCATAACATCACGCAAACATTTGTTTCATACTAATGTGAGCAGTGTTATCTTATAACGCCTGCATATTATAATCGCAAACAGTATTTCCATTATTTACATCAAGGATTTGGTACTTTGAATTGTGGGTATGGGAATGGCCGCATAGTTCTAAAATATGGCCTTGTGTAATGCGAAGTTATGAATTCAAGACTGTATATTTCTATCAATATCACTAGCTGTCAAATATATATAATTGACGTGTAAGTTTATATTTTAAATGTATGAAAGGGTCCTCTAAATAGGGGTTAGCATCCCAATGGCATAACTCCAAAGGCGTACGGTTGTTGAAAGCATCTCGGGCATTCTAGAAACTTCTGTTTGTTTAATTAATTTTTATTGGTGGGTAAAGGCTATGCCTGAAACAAATGGCAAGTCACCTAATAGCAATCATGACCTGATTCTGAAAAAAATAGTCTGCCTAAGAGAGTGTGCTGTAGCAGGTGATCGTAAAAATAAACTGCTAGTCTTGTTGAAAAATTAAATAACGCCTGTCCGGTCACAACAGCAAAACGTTGTCATGTGAAATCTTGAAAAAAAAAAACAGCTACTACGCTACAAATGAAGGCGAATTTATAGCATGTAATAAAACCATATATGACAGACATAGCATACGTAGACTTTTGTATGCTGTAACCTCCTTACAAGAAGGCACAAGATACAAGGTTGACTCTTGAATTTTAAAAACATGTGGCCAATGTAATGCTTTATTACAGAGATACTATATGTCTCATCGTTTAACACCAACAGCACCATTGCACACACAATAGATTTGACAAAATTGAGTCATGTGTCCTTATACACAGTAAGTTAATTATCCGGTGTGTATAATGGATTATCAACAAGTGGACCGTGAATGCGAGCAGTAATGCTGATTATAATGCGGATTATGTGACGTACACGTGGGTCATATTCATCCAATCTATTTGAATCTAGTGCTTGTAACGTCAGTATTTACCTTTGAATTAATGAATGCCGTGGTTTTCTTCATGTGGTATAGTCTTTCGAGCCCGGAGAGAAATTTTAATGCAGCTAATGCAATGCAACGGAAGCATCCATTGCAGTCTCGTTGATGAGGAAAAAGTCGAAACATATTTACCTACCACGATGTCTGTCAGCATGTTAATTCTGCCTCTGCACTTCAAGTGATGTAAGAGCGAGTTACTTGTATAAAAACCACAAGGAGTGTCTCACATTTTCTTATAGCAGATCTAAGCGTACGCACCTCGCTTTCCCACTTATGTGACTCCCATACGAAACGTATATCTTTACCCAGCTGATGATGCATTTGTTTCCGGAACGTGAACGTATAATAGCCGTACAAGTGCGCATACTGTGATATTATCAGTTGCCAAACATGTCGGAAACATCTATTGCAGTCTTGTTGATGAGAAAAAGTCAAAACATATTTACCTACCACGATATCTGTCAGCATGTAAATTCTGCCTCTGCACTTCAGATGATGTAAGAGCGAGGTAATCTTGGTAAGTAAATTACTAGCATAACTGAACTTATGTCTTGAACCGGCAGTGTTTTGTTATTTGTGCTTGTCAGTAATGTGTATTTCTGCCCGCGGCATACAATCGCCCGCTCGCTACTTTTACAATTTAACCTACATCATATGCTATCCATTATATCAATGATCAAAGCAATTTTCTTTTAATTGTTATAACACTCTCTCATGTCCAGTGATATTACGGGTAATGATGCGTTCCCTAGCCTTTCATTTAACGTGTGTTTATATGTACCTCATCATTTAAGCATGCTGCAGGACCAATTGTTTGAGTATGCCTATACTATCCCTGGTGAACTCAGGCAAAGGTAACATAAACATGAAGTTGGTTTTCGCCTTGCATTTGGAATAACAAACACAGTCAACGAACGTCAGATCAAGGTATTTGTGAATGATACCTTTCGGGTGCTTATTCGACGAGAGTCAATTGCAAAATACCTGTTACTTTGTCTATATAGTGTCAATGAGTTAGTGTCTCTTAATGCCTAACAAACAAAATGTGTTGAATGTATTTACATCACTTGAGTCGTAAATAACGCCAACCACGTTCACAGACAGAAACAGGAGGCACATTATGCATAGTCTTAATTATCTCTAGGGTTAGAACCAGTACACAATAACATGTACAATTGCGCTATGTCACCCTTTAGAGCTGTAGCGATATACTTAGTTTAGATGTACACAAATCGAGAGCGATTTTGCCAACACTAATTGTATCACACCACAGAAGGCACTGCATCCAATGCATCGGTAGATGAATTATATGGAATACTAAAACCACTATAGACGATAGGTCGCTGGCTGCTAAACCATAACGATAGCCCGTTTTCAAGGACACATAAAGCGGCCTTACAGGGTAGTTCAATAACATTTAAATGCAGACGTAGGTGCCTTACTTAGGAGATATGATTAAATATTGATAAAAGGATACATTATTTATTAAAGCTTTCATATACGTGAATCTCGTATTGGTATGTTGTGCGGTTTTAATTAAGCGAATGCTTATAGGATGCGATGTAATCGCTCGCCCTCCCTTGAGCAACAGTGTATTAAAATCATACAAGGTAACCGATGACAAAATCAAAGTGGTCTATACATTGCATTGCAGGCTAAATTACATTTCTGTTTGGCAATATATCATCATGAAAAGCGTAAAAAACAGAGGAAAAAGGCAAAATCACTCGAAAGGCTGAGCACTACCAGAATAAGTAGTATTCGTGTATAAAAGCATCAACCAATTGCATTTCCTTATTCCATATTGAGATTAAAAATATACCATATTGTTAGAGGTTATGAATTGCGACCTCTCTGCGGTTGTGTTTATTTAAGGCAGCTTTTGCTAATATGATAGTTGGTCACATAACCGAGGTTTCGTAACCAAATTGTTTTGATTAATGAAACCAAAGAATTAGTCAATAATATGTATGTTATGAATAACAAAAACCCCGTTTAATTGCCATGCTTATTGATGTCCATTAAACCATTATTAATTGACTTGGGAGTTTTCGTATTAATAATGAGGAAAATAATTTAAAAAAAAATTATTGCATTAGTTATATCGTAAAAAAACATTGTTTGGGCAAATTCGTGTGCCTTCAGTGGCTACAACCGATTTGTCATATTGATATTATCACATGTCACAACTGTTTATTAAATCACAACCACTTATTCTGTGGATGTTTAACAAACACTATATACTGGCTGAGTATATCCAATGCTATGGCAAAGCGAGAAGAAAGTTGTCTTTTTTACTTCATCATCATTGCTCGTAATTGGAACCAAGCTTCCCGCCACTTTGGTGTCTCTTTAGTTCTAATGGAATTCATTTTAGTCATCTGTTACGCTATCGATTTGTTAATCCCACACATAATACTTGTGTGTTCTCAAGGGGATAAATTTGATAAAATTCCATAACAATACAACATAGGAGCAGTCTTATTTACACGGCGCTCTATGAAGCCATTTAAATAATGTCACTCTATTGAGATATTTCAGTCCAACATGGTAGGTTTTCGGGCATCGTGTTATCGTGTTGTAATTTTAAGAGCGGAACTCAATGTGAATCTCGTTTGATTCGTGAGTACCTCTTTTCCTTAAACAAATATCATGTGCAGTAAGAAATCATTTTATCACCATTTCATGGTGCCGCTTGTTGAATGTGCGGATCGTTGCATATTTGGTCAGGCACGGTACTGCATGTCATTCGTTGTTTGCACCATGATTGGAAAACACCCGACTTATGCCAGACCCTGATGCGATAATCTGATAAAATGACGATTATCGCTCACCTGCAGCAAATTGCGACAAGTCATTCCCAACACGAACACATTCGTCAAGATAGCATTCCTATATAACAGAGAGATTATGTACACCAGCCAAGCGATAGACTAGATAATGCTTACTGTAATCTATATATTGTGGCATATTAATAATCGGATCGGACGACATTATGTACACTAGCCAAGTGACAGACTAGATAATACTTACTGTAATCTAGATATTGTGGCATATTGCAAATTGCACCCTAGGCTGATGCAACGCTTTCGTACTAACATTGCTGAGTGCTACATGTCCAACAAACATTGACTGTTATTAATTGGTAATTGGTGATTGTATAGTTTTTTTACATTCGCTACAGAAATTATAACACTTTTTCCTAGTCTTAGTGTGTGTCAAAGTATCGCCGATCAAACCGTCGCATTGTCAATGAAAGAAATTTCCATGATAAAATAGTTCAATATTTTACGAGCAATCAATACGCGGTATTGATGCAATATAATTCACACTTTTATTTGTTGAGGAGAGGAAGTGACTTTTAAATGGACGGGGATGTTCTCAACTGATTATGCCGTTAATGGAGGGAGAGGTACTGAAAGTGGCGGGGAAAAGATAAGAAGTGATGAGGTTTTCTTATGCACTTCAAGCAACCAAGGTGACATCCTAGACATTCACAGTACGCACACTGGAGGGTTCATTGCAACAATGGTTACAGCATAGTCGCTAAGTACCCCAGGGGTATACATCTTATAAATATAGAGTTTCACATCACCACAAGGGATTATGGAATTTATCCTAGCAGTCTTCAAAAGAAAAAACAAAGCAACCTAAGAAGGATAAACTTCGCTATTCCCTCAAGGAGGTAAAAGCCAGGTTAAAGATAAAGTGCACGCGGACCAGATAGGCAATTTTTTAATATCTATATATATAATTAAACACACGCACAGGTATATTTAATCACGCTCAACAACATATACACACATGCATGTATATATATATATATATATATATATATATATATATATATATATATATATATATATATATATATATATATATATATATAAATATATATATATATATAATATATATATATATATCTATATATATATATATATATAATATATATATATATATAATTATATATGTATATATATATATGTGTGTGTGCGTGCATGCATTTATAATATATATATATATATATAATATATATATATGTATGTATATATATAAAAAATATATATATATATATTATATATATATATATATATATATATATATATATATATATATATATATCTCTCTATATATATATATATATATATATATATATATATATATATATATATATATATATATATATATATATATATATATATATATATAATGCGAAGCAATACTCAATAGCAGCGAGCCGAACATTCATTTCAAAGACCTAACCAGCTGAAATTACTGGCATCGTGCCTGGGGATGTAGCAAGATTGAACAGGTAACGTAATATCATAGGGTACCTAGTGTCTGCAATACATAAGGGATGCTTTCAATCCGGCATTTAATAAAATCTACCCTACTGAGCCATTTGACTCTTTCAAGCCCAAGGTAACTGATAGGTGAAGCTAGACCACGGGCCGACATCGATGACATATATATGTGATGAGAGGCATTTGATAAAATATCGACATGATCCTAACATATAATGTATATACCTACTTATCTCTATCATTCGCAAGAGAATTCAGCCCTAACCCCGAGCTAATTATAGTTTTGCACCTATGCAAACCAGCCATACGCCTTACGATCACACCTGAAGTCATGTGTTGATATTAAACGGATATTACGACGAAACAGCACCTGACGTTGAGAACGACAAGAGTATTGACATCATTATTATCAAGAATCGATATCGACCGACCGCGACTGACATATTTCTTATATTGGTCATATCTAATGACTCTTCAAGCACACATCGCGCGGATGGATATCACATTGTGTAGACACACGTATGGGATTATATTAGGTATCGTTAAACGTTTTACCGGCTTGATAAGCTTTTGATCTTCTATAGGGACCCGAAAACATCCATATGTACGAATGCTGTCGCCTGACAATGACTTTCACTGATAACTACCACAATAGAAGTTTAAACTGCATAAAAGATTTCCTAAACGATTGTTGCAAATTTAATGATGCGAATGTAAATGAGGGCGCCGACCTCGTTAACTTGCATTGCATTATGTGAACAACTATAGAGAAGACAGTGATCATGCTGCAACCCAAAAACTGACAGTTCAAGACAGATGATAGAGGCCATGCTGACACAAACGGATAGAAGAGGACATACTACCTGTGAATGATGATAGAGGTAATGATGACACACAAACGATGGAAGAGGGCGTGCTACTCATGAATGATGATGATTGAGGTCATGGTAACACACTACTGATGAAAGACGGCATGTTACTCGTAAAAGATGATAGAAGTCATAGTAAAATGCAAAAGATGGTAGAGTGTATGCTAGTCGTGAATGATCATAGTGTCATGGTAAGACACAAATGATTGATGAGTGCACGCAACTCGTGAAAGATGATTGATGTCATTATAACATACAATCGATGGAAGATATTATATGAATAAAAAAGGTTGGAATAAATTATGCATGCGCACAAGTGGCAGTAAAATATATGGTAACACGCAAATAGTCGACGGGATAATGCGCAGAATAAGCATAACAGTGTATATAAACTACTACTATGGTTTTTAATACAAAGCGCCAAATGTTGCAGATATTCTAGAACCCGATACTGTCTTGGCCTTCGGATACAGTTAATTCAAGAATCAAAGCTATTTCATCGGGAGGGCGCCTCAGGCGCATGATACATAAGTCTGTCTATCTATTCAGGCGATGGTGAAATATAATCAGCCCCAACGCGGCATAAAACCTACTCCACCCTGCGGTAGCTGATGTCTGAAGCTCAATGAAGGACCAACAAAGCGACAGATACATACGAAACAGAAAACGACTCCCCTACATTGCGTAAACGAGCGCTCTGAGGTTGGACGATGAAAACATTAGTATAAATATGATAACCACGTTAGTAAAAATATAATTCCTACGCAATACTCATAGCCTCGAGCTATTTGGGATAACTTTACGCTTATATAAGGTCCATGCATAAGGTAAATTATCATGCAAAATTATTACTGTTGATGGCGCCTCGAATTATGTTATGAATCTTAGTCGGCAAAGAATAATCGTTAATATTCGGGACATTCCTGATTATTTCCAAGAAAACCGATTGACCGGTATAAGTCATTACAGCCTCTCTTCTTTGCCAAATCGAATGACGCTGGCCGCCTCCTGCATGCAGGAGGGAAGTGGGCCTATTGTGCTTCGGACAAGACAGGGATTCAAAGAAACCAAGCCGCGTTCATCACTGGCTGATAACTGCAATTGTTTAGGTATACAAATACAGTATATGAATCGCCCCCACTGATTGACGCCAGACGCAACATTGGAGTTATGGTCCATTTCAATATCCTTTTATAACGGGGTTTTAGCCCATCTTACCACTTTTTCTTGAAAGGATATAGCTAATTTCATTACCCTATTAATAAAGGATCATAGAATATCTCATTTTTCTTATTAATGCAGGGTTATGGCTCATCTCATCGCCACTTTATTGCTAGTTGTTTTCGAGTCTACCCAATCTAACGGCTAATAGTCAACCTGAAACTCAAATGCTCTGCCATTGAGAAAATATTCAAATTTCGAGTAAATACACCCTTCTTTATTGTGTCCCATTAGAAGTAATGTTCTCCTCGCATATGCATCACAAACTTGAATGGTTTTACAAAATCAGGTGTAACACTGGTTGGTTATCAAGGAATTCTTGATATTCCACCGAAACTTCATTCTTGTCATAAACCTAACGGACATTCTCTGGAGAACCTTAACAAATCGACCATGGAAATGATGAAAATAATATGATTATAGATCAATATCTATGAAACCAAATGGCCAATTCCAACTAACAAATCTCTCTCATGGTAGATTGACGTATTGCCCCCGACATATTCTATCGCAATCCTTGTTCCAGATAATTCTGACCCTGATCAACATGGCACAATAACACATTCTAAAACTTGTAGAATACCCAATATCTGCACATGCATATATATACACATGCACGCATAAGTTTCTCTCTCGTTCTCGCGTTCTCTCTCTCTCTCATATATATCCCTTGGAACAGTCGTATGGCAAAAGGGTTTACATAATGACAAACAGAGAGTAATTGTTCTCAAAATGCTGCGTTATATTACGACGTGGAAAATATTCTGGCTTCCTTGCAATATGATCGCCCTCTATAGAACCTAAAGAAGGTCATATTTGGTGGCTAAAAAAACCTTTTTTTATTCAACTACAATGAACCGATCCGAAGTTTTATCTATATTATCGATTAATTTTTCTAACATAAACAAAATGCGATGTGGCTCTGTTATCCAGTATGCCATGTGACATCATTTAGATCGTATTATTAATCTTGTATATCGGCTATTACAAATCCGTTTACCTATCACAAACACCACATACACCTGGTACGTAATTAATAGAAGAATAAAAGTGCTACAGGTAACACCTGCCAGAGACCATTGTACCTTATTTCACTTGAAGATTTTGCGAAGTACGTTAGCTAAGATCGTCACCAGAGGACGATTAAAACAAGGTACGTTATATCAAATGATTTAAGCTGCATACCATTACGACCAACATTCGGTGAATACTAATAATAATGTTGTTTATTATAACACTTGCATATATTAAATACAAACAATATTTTCCACCCTTCACCTTTGATTTCAGTTGGCAACTAGCGTGGCTCGGTCGGTCTACTTCAAGAAGGAAGTATTGTGCGATGTTGTTTGCGACGCCAGCCAACCCCTCAATATCTTTGCCAATGGCAAAGGTACTCAAATATATCAAAGGTTTTTCCGGATCAAAAGAAACAACAACCAAAAATATTGGCCATGAGGAATATGAGTCCGAATCCGTGTCCGAGCCATTGGGGAGATTGCGTGTGAAAGAAAATCTTTCCTGTGTTTGTTTTTGAGCCAAAATAATATAATGATTTTCTTCACTGGTGCTCCCCAACCCCCATGGAGCCCAGTAGGGGGAGTCAGCGGTGCGCGGTTCAACCAGCACACATGACGCCAAAGATGCTGGAGCGAAATACTCAAATTAACAGCAATTAGCTCAATGTGCTGCTCACCGATTAAGTCGATTGACCTATTGCGCAGCCGCCAAGGATAAATGAATAAGAGAAGAGGATCATTATGCAAATATAAAAACATGAAACGAAGAAGATGGATAGTGCAAATATTTATGAAAACAATTATGCTATTGCATGTAACCACCAGCAGATTGATTGGGCCAGGACATCCCAGCCTCTCGTCTCGTGAATTGCTTTGGCAAACATCCATCACATACAAGAGGATCAAAGTGCAATCTGCTTGCTGTAATTGCTCTAGTCGCATAGAAGGAAACTTAAGTATTTGTCCCAATGAAGCTAATTTATGAAATATAATTGTTTATCAACAGGTCCTGCGCCCCACAATGACACTACATGTGAGCGAATTCATCTCTCACATGTACTCCTAAAGAATCACTCAATTCTGAGAGAAATGCTCCTGTCAGTCTCCCATTTTCGCTAGAAGAGAAACATTACCAAGACCGAGAATACATCAGCAGCCAGCCGGCATTAACGGCAAGCTGGTTACAGCTAACTGGGGAATTGTGCCGTTATGACCACAAAATATGGCTTGCATAAAACACTCTCCATTATGAACATTACATGGGCCCTATCTTGATGAAAGAATGTGCCAGGAACATTCCTTAACGTTTTTGTACAAGCATTGCTGAGTGGAAAATGTCCCATAAGCATTGTTAGTTATTAATTGGATGCTCGTGAACGCATTGTTTTTCACATCCATTGGGGCAATTATAGCAACTGTTTATAGTCTTAGTGTTTGTCAGGGGATCGCCGATAAAACAGTTGCATTGTCCATAAAAGATGTTATCGTAGGAAAATAATTCAATAGCACTCACCGCACGGTATTGGTGCCATATAACCCACCATTTGGTTTGCTTAGGCGAGGAAGCGGTTTTTGATTGGGCGGGGATGTTTCCCACTGCTAATACCGTTAAGGGAGGAGGTGCTGAGGGTCGCGGCGAAAAAGTTGAGAAATGACGAGAGTTACCGTCTATTGGCGTATGGTTATTATACCCCTAATTCGTCACAGCCGGAAGGGAATGGTTCTCTGATGCTTTCATATCAGCTAGAATGACATCCTCGATATTCAACGCACACGCTTTGGTGAGTTCCGTACTTCTATGATGAAGGCATGGTCGCTTAGAATCCCGAGGGTCTACATTCTATAACTATAGAGTTAGCCACTACCACAAAGAAATAATGTTAATTATTCAAACAAACTTCATCCAGAATGGCAAAGCTGCCAGAGAAGGTATACTTTGCCATTCATTTAAGGCAGTGAAATCCTAGTTCTAGCTTCATGGCACTTTTAACACAAGCACACTTACGAATAGAAACGCAGGCAAAAGACAAACACACACACACACACATAATATATATATATATATAGAGATATATATATATATATATATATATATATATATATATATATATATATATATATATATATATATATATATATATATATATATATATATATATATATATATATATATATATATATATATATATATATATATATATGTGCATCTATATATATGTTATGTACATATGTATGTACATTTACATATATATAACTGTGTATATATGTAAATATATATTCATATGTAATATATATTATGTCCATATATATATATTGTACATGCACATATGTATGTATATGTACATATATGTATATATTTGACATGTATATGTATAAATATTTATATACATAATCGCATATATATATTTACTTTTGTATATATATGCGTGTGTTTATAAATATTACTAAACACATATTACATAGCAAATCGCCCATAATCACCCACAGTGGGTTTCATTAGACAGCGATATTTTGATTCACTATTCTTTGGACATTGTTAACGATTGCAATATAATCATCCTGAATCACCTATGTTGGAATACAACAATGCTTTTATTCTTTTGAGGATATTTTGAACGTTTCAACAGTCATGGATTAATGCTACTCTCTATACATTCCCGGGGCTAGGAAAACGATGATCTGCTTATATATATATATATATATATATATATATATATATATATATATATATATATATATAGATATATATATAGATATATAGAGAGATATAGATATATATATATCTATATATATATCTATATATATCTATATATATATATATATATATATATATATATATATAGATATATAGCTATATATATATGAATATATATATATATATATATATATCTATATATATATATATATATATATATATATGTGTGTGTGTGTGTGTGTGTGTGTGTGTGTGATGAGAGGCATTAAATCAAATATAGACTTGATCCTAACATATAATGCATATCCATACTTGTATCTATCATTCGCAAGAGAATTCAGTCCAAGCCCCGAGCCAGTATGAATTTATTGCACCATTGGGTTATATTTTTGATGCACCTTGTCGCACTTTTAATCGTAGAAGTCAAAAGCGCTTTTTATCTACTTGGAAGAAATGGTGATTTGATGCATTTTGCCTATCATGAATTCATGTATGGGTTGTTTGCTCCAATGCAAACGCGCCATACGCCTAACGATCATGACAGAAGTCATATGTCGATGTTAGAAATGATGATGTGAAGAGACAGCTCCTTAAGTTGAGAACCTTAATATCATTAAGATCCGAAAATCACCGACCGTGATGGACATATCTCTTATATTGGTCATATCTAATGACACATCACGCACATGCTGCGAGGATGGATATTCCATTGCGTATACAGACGTATCTTGTTTAATCAGGTACCGTTAAACGTTATACAGGCTTTAGATGCTTTTGATCTTCCATAGGGACCCGTATACATGCATCCGTTTGACAATAACTTTGAATAATAATTACCACAATAATGGTTTTATGTCATCAACGATTTATTCAATGAATATTGCCAATTTCATGATTTGAACACTGACGAAGTCGGTGACATTGATAACGCGCATTGCTGTATGTGAACAACAGTAGACGAGTTCACGTTTACATGCATATAATGAGTGATCATGCTATTGGCAATAACGGAGAGAGAGCATGTAACTCGTGAATGATGACCGAGGTAATGGTAACAGTGAAATGATACAAGGGATTATGACAGTCATTAAATGCTGGAATATAATATGTAGGCACACAAATGGAAGCAGAATGTATGGTAACACACGGATAGTCGACGAGATAATGTGCTGAATCACCATAATGGTGTACATAAACTATGACTAGGTAACACAGCCATGTTATACACAGTGTAGTGTTTTGCAGATATGTCTGAACGTTACAATGCTTTGGCTTCGGACACATTGCAATCAAAGCTAATTCATCGGGTGGACGCCACAGGCGCATGATACATAACCTTGCTGATCTTATGGGCTTATGGTGAAATCAAATCAGCCCCAACGCAGAGTAAAACCTATTCCACCCCGCGGTAACTGATTACCGAAACTCAGTGAAGGACCAAAAAATGGCAGATACATACGAAGCAGAAAATGACCCCATTTTATCGCGCAAACGAGTGCTCTTAAGTTGGACAGTGTAACCGTTAGTAGTATAGAGGGTAGCGGTTCTGGCACACCAGTCTCATATGATTATGACACATCTATCTCATATGGTGCAACCCAGAAAACACACACACACACAGGCTGACTCACATGTGCGAGCGGTACTGGCACACCTGTCTCATATGATTATGACACACCTATCTCATATGATGCAACCCAGAAAACACACAGGGTGACTCACATGAGCCAGCGAACCGCTCGCACCTCCCCCCCACCATATGCTACCACATGAGCCCAGCCCTTCCAGCCCCTATGGTATAGGCCCACTAAAGAGGGCGACAGCAATGTCAACCATCTACAACAGGACTCTTAGGAATAAGCTCTTCTAAACGACTCACGCGCTCCAAAAGGTCCTCATACTTCGATTCCAATTCCCTCACCTTCTCCTCTACACCAGGACCTGAGGAATAAGCTCTTCTAAACGACTCACGCGCTCCAAAAGGTCCTCATACTTTGATTCCAAATCCCTCACATCATTCTCAAGGTCCACCTTCTCCTCCCATATATGTTCCACATCTGCTTGCAGCTCGGCCACCCCAATATGTTCATCGGTGCTCATTCTATACCTCAGCCATCATATGTTCAACATATCGACTCGTGCCCATAGGCCAGAGTGTCTACACCACCTGGAGCTATCCACCGCTTTGAGTCAAAGGGGGAGAGAGACACCTTGTTAACGTGGAGCCCATATATTTTATGGCAGTCACTCCTGAGCATGTTCATTCCGTGGCGAAACTGCTTCTGGTCGAACAGTGACTCCACGTACTGAGCGTGTCGTAGATGCTTCTTCACCACCACCTTCTTCACACCCTTAGCTCTTTTTATCTCGACCTCATCAGACATCAGGATAGAGTACATCTTAGGGCGCAAACCAACGTACTCATTCATCTTACCCAGAAACTTTTTGTTTTTGTCACTGTGTAGGGCATGAGAAGGGTCAAAGTTACTAGTGTCAAAGAGATGCCCATCCTCCCTCATATCAGCATGACGTCAGTGGTACGGATCTCAAGCAGCAGCGAGTCTGTGTCTGTGTAAAGAAGGTTAATATTACTGTCATTTCTAGCCTTCATGGTATTGTAGTAAAAGTCATACATCAAGTGCTTGGAGAGGTCCAGAATGCACATGCCAACGTAGACCGGGCGGTTCAGCACTAAGCGAGTCTTGTGCATATGCAGGGCAGCTAGATCATCATCAAACACTTTTTGTCGAGCATAGGCGGGGCTGGCCACAAGCCCACGTATTTATTCTTTTTCCGATGAGCGCACAATCTTAACGTCGACTCGCCTCCGGAGATTCTCCATCGTTTTACCAAAGACGGAGTTATTCATAAGTTTATAGAGATCCTTCTCAAAGTCGGTGTTGGCGGCCTTGCGCAGATCTGTATTCATCCTTATGTGAGGCTCCATCCATGGACTCTGGTCAAAGACAAGCGCACGATGTATCTTGGTGAGTCTCAACCCCAAAGACAGATATAGCTTGAGGTTCCTGTAGTGTACCACATACTTCTCCTTGTTCTGCAGGTTGGGCACCAGCTTTTCAACTCCATTTCCGCTGCTCCCCAATGCACCTAGGAGATCTTTCTGGTAGTCTGACAACCACTCATTTTGCACAAGAAGCTGCTCCGGCGCTAGGGGGTAATCGTTGTGTTCGTCATGAAGCGCAGCAGGATACTCCAAGTCAACCTCAAGTATATACCCCGTTTCAGCATCATCGGGATGGTCCTGGATCTCTAGGTTCTCAGGCCGTTCCACCCACTCAATACCCGAAGTAGGTAGGGCTTGGCTCATCGCCCACCCATACAGGTTGTTGGCATCGAGGTACTGGATATAGCTCGCTGACTTATCCTGCTCAAACCCCTCCACGTATGGGTTGTTCGCTTTAGCGTGGCGATGTGATACCATGCTTATCCCACCGCGCAGCCCCTTCTCAATAAACGGTGCTTGTCATAATCGGTGAGAAGCTCGAGTTTAACCCCTGTGCTCTTAAGAAGCGCATCCCACGACAAACCGGGGCTGGTATAGTAGTCTGCCGGATCCAACCCGTATTGCTTAAGACAGGTTTTGCGGAATGTTTCAAACACATCGGCCAGGAGCAGTACATCCGTGCGTAAGTAAAGGTCATGGTAGTCCCCCATGTTTTTACAACTGAACGCGTTCCAGACTTTCTGGGCGTGTTCATAGTCTGCAGCAGATATACCATGTTCAGAGAGCTTGCTGTAGAAATCATGGATCGGCGGCAGTGGAGCATCAAACTTATCCCAGCCATCCATGAACTCATAGGGATACACTCCCTTACGCAGCAGCAAGCGCCGCTTTGTTTCATCTGGCTCGTATTCCTCCGTCACAGCAAAGGCATCTGGGTTGTTAGCAGACACAAGCTTGTCAAGCGAGGCCAGGAGGAACTGTGCACTGTCAATGAAGCGCAACTGTCCGACCGACAGGGAGATATACTTCTCCATCTTATTTGGGATGCAGTTGATATTGCCCTCCACTTTGCTTATACCCTGCATCAAGAGATGGGAGTCGTAGCCCCGCAGGTTATGGAACACCACAGGGATGGGTGTTGTCTTGGGACACAGCCGAAGTTTCAGGTTACACACGTTATGGGCTGGCCCTCTGTACAAGCCTGTTATATGTCAGTGATCGCGAACAGAGTCACAGCCCAGTTTTTTCTTGCACACATGACAGTGAGTTGCAGCCTTATGTGCCCTTCTATCCTCCCGAGTCATCCGCATAGGGACAGGCTTGGACAGAACTGCTTTGATCTTTTGCTCCTCCTGCTGCAGAGCCTGTAAGAACTTCTCCACAACATCGCTTCCTCTATAAACCACAGGGGGTTCTGTCTGCCCATCACATCGGACAACCACATAGCCGTAACCACATGGCTCATGCTCCTGTGTTCTCTGCGTGTTGCTCTTACCAGGATTAGGCGCAGGTCCCGGAAGCTTCACTGTGAGCGCCTCAAAGTCGGCATAGATAAGATAGGGGGCAGCAAGCTGTTTCTGCCAGTTCTGGAAGGATAATATGTTCTTCCCTTCCTCAGGCATGTCAACTCGCACAGCAGTCTGCCCGATACCCATGCACTCAGGTTTGTGCGCCAGGAGCAGTTTCTCAGTGGTGTATCCATGCAAGCATCGCTCGCAGAAGAACTTGCGGTGCTCGTACTTACTCTGGCTATACAGCAGGCGGTTCAGGTCTTCGATCTGCGTGTAATGAAACCTACCCTCCTCCTCAATCAGCATGAGGTTTATACATGGACCAGGCTGTCTGCTGATACGGTGAACGATGGTGGCCTTTCCATCCCAGCCAAAGACATTCAAAGCCGCCTACTTTAGCATGTTTTTCTATCTTCTCAATCTGCGAGATAGGTGTTGGATAGTCCACGCCTTTTCCTTCTAAGAGTCTTAAGAGCGGCTTAATGTTATATTTCGATGGTCGCTGCGGGTTCTTGGCAACCGGGTGCAGAGCCGCTTCAATGGAATATAGAACGCAGTGTGGGTCATGTGTGTTTTTTTACGTTTCTAATTGCCTTCTTTACCGCCAGCTTTCTCGGCAGTTTCAGGTAGGAGCCACCTTTCAATGGCTGGTAGTTGGCAATATCAATCCACAGAGTTGTGACCGCCTGAAACTCCCAGCCAGAACCTTGGTTGGTCCACTTCTCCAACCGCTCTTGGATATTAGCATTGCACTGGTCCAGCTCATCGTTAATATCTTCTAGGGAGAGAACCACCTGCTGCTTATTACGCAACACAGGCTCAAAATACTCAGTACTGTCATCATCTGAGTGCTTGGAGAGTCTTACCTTAAGGGCAAACTGACACTTGATTCCACCTAGCTCTTCCAGCTCACCAGTCAAAACTTTATGCATCTTCCGACGCATGCCCTTAAAGAACATCAAAAGGTCCGAGCTAAGGGGGTGAGACTCAGGAACGTTCATCACCCATCCACGCAAATAGTTTTTAACAGCCCACTTAGTCTTCTTGAAGGCAAGACGCGCTGTGGGGACTGGGGACTGGGTTGTGGGGATGCGTGGGGCAGGGACAGGTTTGCGTGGAGCAGGGACTGGTCTGCGTGGGGCAGCAGTGGGGACAGGGGTGCGTACCACCCCAGCCTTTAATCTAGCAAACATCTCCTAGTATGTACGGTCATATTCATTACGCACTTGGAGTGCTTTGAGTGCAACCTTAGAGTGTGGATAAGGAGGCTTAAAACCGTGAATTGAAACATATTCATTTTGGGCTTCACGTGCTCTCTGATTATGAGTCATGTTTACTATACAGTTCCATTAGTCTAAAAGGGAATTCGTTGATACACAAAAGGCAACAACAATACAGCGAGCGGACTTTGACCTATGCAGTAAACACACGTCTCTGACAAGGTGCCAAGCTTCGTCGCACATAGCCGACAAACCATGTTGTTGACAGCGCCACAAGATTTCTATTTTTATACAGTGGGGAATCCCCGTTCAGTGGCGCCGACTGGCGTGTCCCCAGCCATGGGCCGTTGTGAAACAATCTTTTGGGCAAGACGAAGACGACTGTGGTTGACTTTATCGAACCCACAATCCATGCGCAATCCTACCTTATTATTTTTTATAGCCTTCTGACAACCCGTACAAAGACGATTAATGACACCATGTTTTATCTTATATCTGTGTAAGTTACAAAACTCTTGCTCTTGCGTACAGGGTCTGTTACAGGGGACTTTCTTTCCGAGCAATATCCATGGGCACTTATTGTCAAATACTACCACTGTTATATATATAGATATCTATTAGTCTAATTGGTAATACCGTCTGGCGGCAACTGGGTATCGGACGGCACCACAAGCAACTCCTCCTTTACAAAGCCACGGAGAGGTCCATCCAGCAAATAGTATAGTACAGGCTCACCAGATTTAGTGACAGAGCTTCCAATCCGGTAAACATTGAGTGACCACACAGGGTCAGTGGCCTGCCGCCGGTGGTCTTGCTCTGCCTCACCAGGCTGGTAGAGGTAGCGAACGCCAACATCAGAGGGAAGCTTTTGCTCTTTGACCCCCAGAGGGCGCCCTGGTACGACTGCAGAGGGCTTTTGTGCAACTCGTTTTGCCTTTATAGCATCTTTAGGTTTTTTTCCAGTCAAGCGGGTCACCTCATTATTTATCGCAGAGACTACAGCCTGCAGTCGAGAAACCCACTCAGTCGATCGTTTTCCAGTATCCCTTAACTCTACGGAATACTGGTGACCAAAGAGTCGCTCAGCAAGGGTTCGGTTAAAGCGTTCCACTATACCCTGGTCTCGATGGATATTCACACGGCCACGCCTGGCTGATACTCCATGTTTTACTAACAGCTGATTTGCTGCACCCATAAACTCCCGTCCGGGGTCCACCTGAAGTAGTTTAGGCCAATGCAGCGGTCCTCGTTTGTATATCCTCTCAAGTGCACCTGCGACCTCCTTAGCCTCTTTTGTAGTCAATGGCTCAGCCGCTTTGTAGCGCGAGGCCACATCAACCAATGTTAGGGCATACTTGTAAGTCCGGCGCTTCACAACGTCATGAGGATGAAATAAGAGATCGGCTTGGTGAACCTCATTAGGGACAGGGACATCAAACTTTGGCCTGGGAATGTGTTTTGGCACCGGCAGGTAGATTTGCCATATAGCTTGCTTTGTTAGCCACCCCCTGGCAACTTCCTCAGAAACCCTCGCTTCTGTCACAAGCTTCTTGATAGCAGTAATGCCTTTCCAGTATCCCTTAGGACTATAGTAGATCTCTTGCATGCGACGATCTATATAAAGTAAACGTTCGAGTCTCCAAATGACCTACTTAGCAAGCCTGTATGCAACCAGCCCAGTCGCAGCCATACCCAGTATAATGAACGCCACCTCACGCCCCCTCTGTTCATCTGAGGGCTCGTAGAAGTCTGAAAGCTGCGGCTCAGAGCCCAGCGGGTCGACGGTTTTATCCGTAATTAAGGCGTACTCACGCATAGCCTCGTCCGCATCCTTAAAAGTATGCTCGGCGTGGCCCTGGCGGCGCAGTTGCTCATTGATGAAGTCTAAGCGCTCAGTTCTCTTCTTGGCCCATGATGCCTGAGCGGATTGAAGCTGCTCGATTGCCATATCATGGCGTTAACGTTCCGCGTCCACTTGGCTGCCTCGTAATTTAGAGAATAAAAAGTTGCTCCCAGAGAATGCAAGGGCGTTAACAAGAGCACCCCCAACAAGTAGAGCAAGTGTGGCCATTACTTCAGTATATCAACTGGTAAGATTCCTTGTTTAATTAGCATATCCTTTGTGGCCATAGCTAGTGATACATCGGCAACAGCCATAGCCAGGTCCGGTGGGGTGAAATCAAGACGTGGCACCCCACCACCCAGAGCCATCTTAGCAAGCTTGGCATAGCCTATTGAAATACCGGAAACAACTACACCGTGGTACAGAGCGTTGACGAGCATTTTTCCATCAGTAATTGGTGTTGTCATCTTATTCCATATAAAACGGATCCTTTAAATGAGCGTCTGGAGGCTTTTGTACCACAACCTGTTTAGGGTGTGAGGCTACCATCTGGTGCCTTTAGCAATACAATGCCAACTCGCCAACATCGCCGACAACCAAAGGCACAGCCCATGTTGACCACGTCTACCTTTCCATAGGTTTGCTCGTTGATATTGGCTCGACAGCTTCATCTCTACCATATGTAAGCGCTGCCTTAGCCTCTCGGAGCTCTCTCAGAAGCTTATTTTGATTGGCTTTTCGAGCTGCAGCACCATTTCGTCCTGCCGCAACCCTTTTAGCGTTTTTTGTCACTGACCTTATCTCCACCGGTGTTGTCTCCCCTTGATTCGTGTTCGTTTCGTCCATGTTTACTTACTAAATTTATTTGTCCAATTGACAGCTCTTAGTAAGCACCTGTTACAGCGGAGTTAAGCACATGCTATAGCGGAGTTAAGCACATGCTATATCAGAGTTAAACACATACTATAGCAAGGAAGTGGTGTCTTCCTCTCCACCGGCCCCTGTTGTTTCGGTGCTTGTTTTTCCAAATTGACAGTGCTTAACTGTTGTTAAAGCCGCAGTTAAGGGAGCTAAAAACATACCATAGCGATGATATAGCTCACAAGTCGCAGTGCTTAGCGCGTGTCCAACAAACGGGTCCGTCTCGAGGTCTGTAATTAGCCTTGGCTGGTGTTCTGATGGGATTGGTAGAAACATAAAAGCAATACCTGAGTACAGCTGTAACAGTGTCTGACCTAGAGTACGTGTCATGCCGGCACCTAGCCGAGCCTCGTATCTCACATACAGCTTTATGATCTCTTCATCAGACATTGATTCAACCTGGTCAATTGTAAGGCCCTTCAAACCAAGGTACTGACGGCCCTGACCTCCGGCTATGACGGCAGCAAGCCTATCTCTCTTAGAAGACATATTTACACTAGGGGTGCAACTACGTTCAGCTCCCCCAGACTTTGTCTCCACTAAGCCAGTCGAGTCCTGTTCAAGGAGTTTATCAATAATGTTAACAGGATCCATGAATATACGTATACGCCTTCGAGCTTCAAAATACTGCACCGCTACCCAGATGAAGAAACCTAAATTGATTACTGAGGCAGCGGCTGCTATCAAGGCCAATATCACTTCAATCGACGGCATATGCAGCAGTTTTGCGTGCTTGGTCTTTGCTAGTAGTTGGCGTACTGTTGCACGTTCCTCCTTTGTTGAAATTACATCATTTTCACGTAAGGCGTCTTCAAACGAGTCACGGTCCTTGGTGTGAAAGAGCACCATCCTGCGAGTCTGCTCACGTAAGTCCGTCAGCACAGAGTTGTACTTTTGGGTGAGGACCCAGACACTTTGTTGCGCATGGCGGCGCTAAAGGCCAGTTGGGATGACATGTCTTTCTTCTTGGTTAGGGCCTTTGTTGCCGAACAGTCATCAATAATGTACAGGGTTGGCTCGCCCTTAAAACAATGGTAGAAAGCCCTCAGGTGGTCATGGAGCCGCTCCCCTGGATCAACCACGTACACCTCTGAATCATCCCACACCCATGACCGCGTCCGATAGGCCTCGTTGAAACGTATGGTAGGGCAGAGGATTACAATATGCTCGAAGGCACCAAAAAAGGGCCCTTCAAGTAGGTCGAGGATGAATGCGGTTTTCCCACATCCTGTCTGCCCACAAACAATTGCCGAACAGGGACCATCTGGAAATGTAAACTTAGTAGACTGCGCTGACGAACCTGTCATCTTTAATGTTAAGCTGTGCATCCATTACAATATACATATAAACGTTCAATGCACCGGCCGCCTCTGCCTTTTTCGTGATCTGTATGGTGATGCCCTCAGACGCATTCTCCACAGCCCTGCCACTACCGTGCAGCTGGTCATCATCACTCGTCCTTAAGTCGAGCCACAGAGCATACTTAGTGGTTAGGTACTCTCCTAGGGACACGTCTGACAATGCCAAGTCTTTTGCAGCTATTGCTACACTGGGGTCTCGTTTACACGTTGCTGCACAGGCCTTCTTCACCTCGTCCCACTGCTGGTAGCCACGCATGCCCTGGGCATAGAGCTGATTGGGGATGCCCTCAATGGTCACCTCGACCTTCGTTATCTTTGGGTTGTAGAACGACTCTGTTTTCCTGGCGTATGAAACATTGGTCGGGTCTTCAAAGAGCAGTAGGATGCCCTTCATGCTGCGAGCCGGCACGTTCAGGTTGATGTTCCACAGTGTATCTCTTTTATTGTATACAAGTTTCCTGTGACGAAGCACACGGTCATACAGAATCGAGAGTCGACCTGTGTACTGGGTGCGTATCATGCGGGCTTACTCTGTTTGGGTAACCATGTCATACTCCAGCGAGATGCCATCAATTTTGTAGCTTGCAGCGGTGTCGCCTGTTGCGTGAATCACGCGGTTGTAGTCGTTGAACGTGAGCTCGTATTCCAGTCTGTCATTAAGCGCACTCTGGTAGAATGGCATGTGGCTCTCGAGGAGTTCAAAATCAAGCGGAACGTAGAACCTGTTACCATACACATTGGCTATGGCCTTGTCCTCTTCCTCGGTATCAACCTTGTCTCCTGCCCCCAGTCGTATCTTAGTTGCGTTTCTATCATCTGATGTGTCAATGCCCTGGTACTGAAGGCCCTGTCTCTCCTGTGCTGTCCGCCACAAGTCGTGGTTACAGTGGTACATATCGCTGTCATCAATAGACATGACCTCATTGCCAGAAATCTTGATTGTCATTTTCTTAACCACGGCACGACCCAAGTTTTGCACAACGCTGCGGTTAACATCATTCGAGGTCAGCGTGATTGTAAAGGCCAGCCGTGCTGTCCCTGGAACAATGACGTCTTCTGCACCTAGATTGGGGAAGCGAACCAGCAGTTGTTGGTTCTGATCAATAGTGCTTGGATTGTTTGTAATGACTACAGATTGTCGCACGCCCTTTACCCCAAGGGGTTCGCGTATCCGGCGGTGTGGGTTTAGTTTGCGTCCTTAAGTACTCGTCATGTTGAATGTTTAATTACACATATCTTTAACACACAGACATGGAGTTTGATAACCCAGCATTTGACGACCCAGAGGAGCAAGGGGCTATGGGAGGGGATAGGAATGAGACTAGCTTTGATGATGAGGAGACTAACATGATTGACGAAACTTTAGATACGTCGTACTCGACTATGCCACCATGAGCTATTATTGAAATGCCTGCTGGGTTAACAGAAGATCAGGTGGCTTCCAAAGAAGAAACTGAAGTCTTAGTTAAGAGGCGGGAGAAGGCAGTGTCTAAGCATGGACTGCAGGCCACTCTGGAGTTTAGATCGTCTCAACAAGGTGACCTTTGGGTTAAGTGGGACCGAGAATGGAAACTTCTGACATGGAAGAACAATCCAAACAAATTCCTCTCTCCTAGGAGTATCCTAGATTACGGTGGTACACCGCTTGCTCGGGCTCTTGGAGTGACCCCTGAACTATCCACAATGGCAGTAAAAGCCCTACAAGGCGTTGACGAAGCTGCTGCTTTAGCAGAAGCTGCACTTCCAGATATGTTAGAAATGAGCAGCCTTGAAGCTGTGACAGAGCAAGGTGGTGTGGAAGAAACAGTATTCATAGAGGACGTTCATAACACCACCCAAGACCTAGGCACACAAACAGACAACGAACTACCACTCAGAGAGCTTATGGGGCTTGACAAGGCTATGCAGACCCAGAGGGGTGAGCTGGTCAATAACCTAGCTAAAATAACTGAGATAGAAAGGAATATAAAACAGCGGGAAGCTAAAATGGCAAGCCTGGAGGCGGAAGGGAGGGGTGATAGTCGAACATGGAGATTCCAAGCAAATGAGCTTGCAGAGCTGCAGGACCTGCGGAGTGCCCGTATTGAGGCTACCTCTGAAAACTGTAACCGTCTAAGGACCCAAATTAACCGCATCAGGGTAACGATCAACAGACTTCTTAACGAGGACACAACACTAGCTGAGCGTGTACGCGACCTGTTCCGGGAGCAGGGTATAACAATCGCCTCCATACTCACTGCGATTGGATTGGCAATCTCGACCCTTGTAGCTGCTTTGACGGGCGGAGGGAGCACTAGTCCAACCCTGGCACTAACGCCGACACCAGCTGATAAGCCTGGTTTAAAGGAATGGATTAAAAAACAGCTGAACTCCTTGGCAAACGTCCTGAAGGGCCTAGCCTGTAAGGCAGCAGCTGCCCTTCCAGGAATCATTGGCTCCATCGTATCATGGCTGCTTACGTCAGCTGCAAAGGTGGCTGGTGTGATGGCAGAACATGTATGGGCCGCAGTTGTGGCGGTGTGGGGAGTTATCCTCCTGATACTCCGTGACTTACTACTTAGCAAACCAAAGCACAGCTAAGCCTATAGCAATTCCGCCTACAATAAGAGCGGTTTTCTCATCCTCGTGCGCCCCACGCAGACCGGTCTCGGCCATAGGGGCGGGCCCTGGAGAGGAGAGTTCTATATCTGTATCTGGCGGAGGGTCAAAGCTTCCTCTATCTGGAACCACCTGAACCGAGTTGACATCAGCATTGCTGCCGATCTGCTGCTCCTCAGTTGCAATGGTAATCAGATTGTTGTACCCAGCAACGTCTCCAATGGCGAGGCTCATATCAGACGGAGCCATGTACAGGCCCGTTCCAAACACATAATCAACCTTTGAGGAGGCATTCTGGAGGACGTTCTGATACCGTCAGATAGATGACGGAATATCCACTGGGGAGTTGATGGCATCCTCAACGTTAGCCTGAAATTGTTTTTCGGCATCAAAGGACGTTCCAACACCCAGTCTCTCTGAGCGGGTCTGCGCCTGAGCACTAAGAATGGCCCAGACATAGGTCCGAATGCTGTCGTTAATTCGCTCAACGCCGGTTTGTGTAAAACCCTCAGACGTGTCCAGTATGAAGGTACTCCAGGCCTCATCTGCTTCAGGTCCCTGTGCTAGATGTAAGACAGCACCCATTCTCTCCTGAAAGGATTGTAGGTTTTTCGCGTGAGCAAAACCTGGCTTTGTTTCCTTTTCCGCCTCAAAGGCCATCCGTGTAGGGTCATAACGAACGTTTCGACCAGCAACCTTGACGACACTCCCGTAACCATACGCATCATGTGCATATAAGATACCAAGACCACTATTAGCTACGGTTGCCTTCTGACGCCAGTCTGTGTTTGGTTGAACACCAAAGTTAGTGCAGCGTCTCTCATATGCCCTCTTGTCATATGTATTGTTATAGGGGTCATAGGCATGATCCTGAGGTAGAGGCGCTTGCAGTTCTGCTAATAGGCGACGCACTGTGTAATAAAGGTGAAAGGTGTAGAGAGCTTTCACGGGTGGAATCCCAGCCTCGAGGTGGTCCTGGACACGCCGCAGCCGGCTGATGCACACCACACTGCAAAGTTTAACTGGTTCTGCCAAAACTGCATTGGATTTGTCAACCAGTCTTTTACTACTTTGTCCGCTGTTACCGGCGGCACCTTATAGTTACTGAATAGATCAGGAAACTTTGCTGTGAATGTACCACCATTGTGAACAACTTGAATTGTTTGTCGGGTTAGTATATCTCCCACACCATATGTGGCTGGATACACCCCGCCCGCACCATATGGGGTAGCTTTTCTATTGAAACTAAAGGCTTGTTTATTCATAGTGCTATGTATCACACTCTGTCAAATGTTCAAAGCGGCGACGCTGTGTCCCTGCAAAAACCTATTGACAACACTGAGGGTGATCTATGTGTTGGCCTAAAGTCAATCACGTATACTGTGGGCTGGTACAATCTCGAAACAAACGAGACCATTCAATGGCGGTCAAGGACTTCAGGAGAGAGAGGAAAAATTGTCTCATTAAAACCGGGCCTCTGGAGTTTCAGCCTTCTTCGGGAGCAGATTACACCATTAGGTATCGGTTTTGAAGTTGTAAATGGGTTTATTACCCTAACAGTTCCAGACAATGGGACTGTGAATATATCAGACGGAGTGTTAAAAATGTTGGGTCTTGATGACGGCCTCGGGTTGATACCTTCAGCCCACCAACTTTAGCATGTTCTACACATTATATATTCACCTCGATCAAGTCAGCACCACACACAACATGCTAGATGGTGCACCCACTACGCTTCTTGAAGTTGTTGGCTTAGAGGGTGGCTCTTTCGGTGATATTATAATCACGAACATCACTAATCCTGTATGTAAGCATGTCACTAGTGGAACAGTGCATGAGTTAAAGGTTCAGTTACGCGATAATAAAGGAAGGCTATTGGATAACCACGACTTACCTGTTAGCGTTGTTCTTGAATTTACAAGATGTCAATAAAAACGAGTATTTATGGACCTGAGCAAAAACCGACAGACACTGTTCAGGGCGCCGACCTCTCGGAATATGCTACAAAGACCTATGTATCTATTGGCGACTCACAAAAAGTGGATAAAAGTGGCGGTACTATGACTGGAGACCTTGAAATGGGAGATAATAAAATCATTCAGTTGGGAGACCCAATATCGCCAACGGATGCTGCTAATAGAAAGTATGTTGATGACAGACATAGACAGCATCGGAGGGACCTGAGAGAACACATAAGCTCCAAAACGAAACATCTCATTACTATTTGGGCAGAAGCAAGTGGCCCCCTTCGCAGAGGATATGAGTGGTCGTTTGGCCATGGGGCTAGGGGTCGAGAGGATGGATATACCATGACATGTGGTGGTAAGGTCATTCGTATGGGGTTGTGTTCTGGTGTTGGTGCTGATACTGCTGCTATAACAGTCGTTCCTGTTATTAATGGAACGAATCAAGCGGTAGGAATAAGTAAGCCTGCTGACCAACGGGCTGTTGTAGTATATTTAGAACCGCCTTTACAGCTGGAAGAAGGCAACGTTATTAACTTTTATACAACCGCACAAAAAAGAGGGTCGACTTGGTCTGTAGCTTCATTCCTAATTGAACTTGATATATAGACTTATGTATACAAAGACAGTATGAAACAAAAACCAACGACTGCACCGTTAAATCCGGGGCCTCCTCCATGTGATCTGGGGCACTCCTATCGGCTGAATGATATCAGTCTTAAGAAGCAATATCTTGAGAAAGAAATTGAAAAATATGGTGCTATGTACAAAAAATATAGGTGTGCAGTAAACTCAGTGGACGCTGTAGACACTGCTTTAGTTGCTGTGGGTATGTCTTGGCGCAAGTGGTGTAGGTGTAATGTCTACAATAGTTGCCATTCCTATTGCCACAGTGTTGGGTGCTACTGGAGCCGCTTGTGGGCTACTTGTAATTGCTGGAAAATTCATCAGTAGGCGGCTGACCATTAAGTTAAAAAAGCATGACAAGATCCGCATTCTCGCTCAGAGCAAATTGAATACCATTGCTGACATTGTATCGGCGGCGCTTGAAGATGGGTATATCTCAGATGATGAGTTTAAGCTCGTTTCGGTCGAGATCATGAAATATAGTCAAATGAAAAGTGACATTAAAGCAAAATGTTTGAAAGCGGCAGAATCGCCCCCTAGACCTGCTAAGGTATGACCCGGACAGTCCATTTGAAGTGTGGGGATTGCTAGATATAATGGAGGCGGCAATAAAATCTTTCTGCAACGATCATACTGGAGTCAAACAAAATACGGACCAGTGGGAGACCATGAGGAAGGGCTGCGTTGGAGGAAGTGACTACTCCTCTATCATAGGGCAAAACTACTTCAGCAGCTATAGCAAGAAGCTGACAGAAAAAACTAGCAACGAGGGTGTTTGCTTTAGCGCACCCTGCCTCTGGGGTACGACTTTTGAGGAGGTTGCAATTGCGGTATTGGAGAAGGTGTATGACACCAAGGTCTACGGAAATAATATCTATATTGATGGCGGCGCGACGGCCTACTCTCCGGATGGCTTTTGTGTGCTCCCAATCCGGCAGACTGGAATGGATGCTGTCTGTCTGGGGCATCCTGAGGAGGTTGTGCTGCTCGAGATAAAGTGCCCCTACACTCGGAGTCCTGGGAGGGTGATTCCGAATATGTATAAGCCTCAGGTTCTGTTGGGGTTGCACCACAGTTCGGTGGCGACCATCGGGGTGTTTGTCGACTGCGTTTTCAGGTTGTGCTCCTTTGAGGACCTGGGGAGAGCTGAGACGTATAACCAGGTGTATCACAAGGATCAGAAGAAGTATAAGGAGACGGTGGCTTGGGGGTGGGCGGGGGTGGAGGGGCTTGAAGACGGCGACTATAGTGCGAACGGGAGGTTTAATAGTTGCCTGGGCTTGGAACAGGAGCATCACGGTCCTTGGTTGGGCAGACCGAGTGGGACCACAGAGAGGCGACGGGGGCTTTCTACTGTTGGAAGCTCTTTACGATGAGATTGATAACCGCTCGTCCTGATCCCGACTTTATCGAGAAGAACGATGCTAAGTTTGCCCAGTTTATACAGGACCTCAACCGCGTGAAAAATGGAACTTACAGCGACGGTCGCAGATATTTATCACTCAATGACCTCTATGGTGACTAACTACTGGTGTGGGCCTATACCATAGGGGCTGGAAGGGCTGAGCTCATGTGGTAGCATATGGTGGGGGGGAGGTGCGAGCGGTTCGCTGGCTCATGTGAGTCACCCTGTGTGTTTTCAGGGTTGACCATATGAGATAGGTGTGTCATAATCATATGAGACTGGTTTGCCAGAACCGCTACCCTCTATACTACTCCGTTAGTATAAGTATGATCCTTACGTTGGTAGAAATATTATCCCAACGAAATATAACCAATCCTCATAGCCTCGAGCTAGTCGGGATAACTTTATGCTTATATTAGATACACACATAAGATAAATAACCAAGCAAAACAATCACTGACGAGAGCGCCAAAAAATAAGTTATGTATCTCTTCTAGCATGGAATCATTATAAATATTCGGGACATTTCCTGATTATTTCTCAGTAAGCCAATTGACCGGGCTAGGTCATTCCAGCCTTTCTTCTTGCTAAAATCGGCTAACACTAGTCGCATCTTGCAAGAAGGAAGGCGGTGAGCCCATTGTGCTTCCGGACAGACAAGAGATCTAAAAAAAATAGCCTAGTCTATCGCTAGCTGAAAATCGCATTTGTTGAGATATTCAAACACAATAATTGAAGGGATATCTGGTTTTCCCGGTTGAGAAAATTTGCTTTATGATTGTCGTTTCCACTGATTAAGGCCAGGTGCTCTGCCATAGACCAAATATACAAATTGCGGACAATTACCATCCCTTTCTCTAGCGGAGTTATTGTGTCTGCTTAGAAGTAACTCTATGCTCGCATATGCAACATAACTGTATTTCCCCTTTTTGGAAGGGACATTGTGTTTTTCCCGCTGCTCAACTACGCGATTCGCTTCTCGGAAAGCCACGTGCTTTGCCTGGTCCTGTTTCCAGTGTCTTTTGCACTCTTCGACCTTGGAAACTACATCAACGCCATCAAACGACCAGCCGTCTTTCTGACCACCACATCAATATGTAACGTGAGTTGCCGATCATGTGACGACCGTGTGCAAATAAAGCATATGCTGTCCTACACCAAGAAGGAACTGCTCGATATCTGCGGGTCACTGCTTCTTCATCACAGCACCCGTCTTCCAGCGCCATTTGGAATTTTCCTGCCAAAATACGGGCCTAGCAGGGGCTGGGACACGAGGAGAATGACAGAGAGACACGAGTCAATTGTAGACTGTAAAGCAAATTCCCGAATAGGGCTAATAAATTATCTTATTTTATCTGTCCCTTAACAACATTGCACTCTCAAACATAAAGGTTTTTACAACCCACAATAAATTTGGAGGACCGGCTTATTGATTTTCAATTCTCATCCTGTCCGAAATCTGAAAAATAACATGCGTTCTGGACATCACATCCCTGGTAGGGACGTTATACAATATGTTTTAAGCCGCATACCAACACGCAAACATTTGTAGTGATATACGTACCCCTAACTACCCCGTTTTTGAAATCGAACACTGGACGACGTGGATTGCGCAATATATTTTTCGCTGACGATCGCATGCGGATTCGGTGCGGTATTTTGATGACCTAATTCTATTTTTGAAAAGTGATTTCACCATCTGTTCCGTTATTTTCCGCCCTAGAAATCTTTGCTACCTTGGTGACCTCATGGAGGGGCGCTATTTTGGATGAGGTCATTTTTGGGAGTTTTATTGAGAAGGAGTTTGTAAATGGGTATTAAAAGTGAATTAGTGGTAATGGTGTTGAAAGAGGAGTGAAGGATAGTGTTAATGTTAGTGGAGTATTCACCATCTGTTCAGATATGAAGACGGTGTTTACGAGGTGATTTGTTGCTATTAACTTCCTTTATCCCATGACATGTGGTGATATATTGAATTGGTGACCTTAGCAGGCTAACGCGATGTACGGTATTCGAGTGAGTTCATTTGGGGCTATGTCCTTAGGAAGGTTGTTGACTTTCGACCTGATGTGATGAATGGGCGGTATTTGGGTGAGGTCATTTTCGATAGTTTTATTGAGGAGATTGTAAATGGCTATTAAAAGTCAATTTTCGTTAGATATGTTGGTCGATTGAAGTTTTCACGTGACTGAATCTTACTAGCATATGAGTCTTACATAGGAGGGAAAAATGACAGATGTCTTTAAGTGTGTTGTAACTCTCATTGAGAATATAACGACAGATGGATTAAAAGTTGACCATTGGATATTTCTCAAAATAAGGGTGGAGTTATGGGTTACAAATAGCGGATGGTAACTTTGCTTCCAAATAGTTTTCATCTGAAATATTTCCAAATAGCAACAATGGAGCACATTTACGCCAATCATTATTTAACATCGGACCCGACAAAGTCAAGATTTTACGAATCCAGCTATTCTGGTTTAGTGAACGAAACAGTGGAAAATCCAGATATAGAGGAACATTTTGGGATACATAAAAAACAGTTCATTATGAGCGATTCGAATATGTAGTTGGCGTTACAGGATCATAGGTAGAAGCTTTCAATGATGTGAACAAACGCAGTAGACAGATGAGTGATGCGGACTTGTTAAAAGCCGTGGAACAAATCGAGATGGAAAGCAGTAAGTATTATTTTATTTTCTATATCTGAATTATAGAATTACCAGGTATACGTCATTTATTTATTTATTTATTTTTGTTACGCGTGTGAGTTTTAGTGTTGACGGGAGACGAAGATATTTTACATACAGCCATGGACGCGTATGAAATCGAACATGCCAATTGAGAATTGAGGAATGACGGAAATCTTTATATTGACAGATTATCGATGATTATGTCGACAGAAGCTGTCTTGCCTGCTATACGGACTCATACGCGATTTGGAAGCCTGCAAACTGTTTACAATTATAGTTTATCTGAAGATGTGCCCAACCTCAACCAGTATATATTAGAGGAATGCGATTCAGCCTTTAAAATCAACGGGAGTTATGGATTCTTATTACGTCACAAAGAAACAGACGAATTCCGCTATTTTCACTCGTCACCTCTACAGAATAACGACGATTTTGACAGGGCTATGCGTGAAATAACACAAACAGACTTGATCTACGCCCAGAATCAACGACCTGACTCGAGTGTGGAGGCAGTAACAAATTTGACCGTCTTTGTGAACCCAATCGAAGATCGCGTGATCGGCTACCCACCACCTGATATACCGGATCACCTGAAAACAAACAGAGCCATCAACTTGTTAGACCAAAAGAAAAGTAAGCGGCTATTAACTTACCGGAAGGCCGGTGCATACACACGCTTTATTGGGCTAAATGAAGTCAAGGTTCAGAGAGTGACTACGTGCGCGTATAAACGACCATGGAAGTCGTAAACCCTGGGGGAGTTAAGCTGAGACAGGAAAAGTATGCGTGAGGAATGCGAACGGAGAGAGCGCCAGAGGGGGGTTAAACACCAGAGAGGAAGAGGCTAATTACTTGCTATTAAAGACTAAATAGGACGATAATGAGGTGTTATATATCTCACCTGATGAATCTGTGGTATAATTACACAGTTGAGTGATGTGATTTACTGATCGTCAAATTCACGACGCGCTTCTATGATCATTAGGTAACGGTTTGTGTCAAACGATTTGAGTCATTGTGAGTTGCGGCCCCATAGCGATAAAGACTAGTGTATATCATTGTCAACCCTGGGTGTCGGTCGAGCGTGACCCTCAGTTATCGAACAATCTCTGGGGGTGTTTTTTTTCATTTGACATTGGTACATGAAGGTACTGACATACTCATATTATAACTGTAACAGCTGTACCGCGGATCCAGCTGGTTACATATTATGGTACACATCAATATTAACGAAAGCGATTATCGGAAGGAAACACGCAAACATCAGGAGATATATGTGTTCTTCATCAAACTCTTACGTGATTTCAACTTGGAGTGGCGGAGTCACTCTCCTATGGAGCAGAGATATGATATTCTACTTACACCTGACCAACCCACACACATTGCCTTCACTCCTCGCAATATACAGACACACGTGCATTTTCCCCCAGTTTTTAAACTATTACGCCAATAAGCTGATATATAAATAACTTTGAAATATCGACGATTGAAATAATTATTCACGTAGCATTTTCTTTTTTGCAATTATTTTGTCGTAACTTACGATATGTGTTTAAGTCATGATTTACTCCTGCATATTCTTTCTTAGCACACTTAGTCATTATCATATTTTTTATTATACCTGCCTGTCATAATATAATTTTATATCTCATATCCAGTACTAATTACCTCCACTTTGTATTCTTCTGCGTATTGAACATTGAATAATAGTTAATCACATGTCTCATCAGTGTCATTAGTAATCACATATTATAACCTTTTATCAATACCATATATTCTTAAACTTTTTGTTCTTTATACTTACCTCCTCATGTTTCCATGTAAGTTGTACTTGACAATGACATTGTTAGTATTATACCATCCCATATCAACTTGTATGTTAAGAAACTATCTTATTAGATTTATACCCTATGACTTGATTCTTGACTCCTTCACAAAAACTACATATTTTTCCAGTTTGTACATATTTACTCCATTAAAATGATAAAAACAAATTCTTATTTTGACTTTAGTTTGCACGTGAATGAAAATTAATACCATGGCGGTATTCAGTTACTGATTAATGAAAATTACAGGAGACTTGTCATAATATACTGAATAAATTTTAATTCGAAGGAAGAGTTTTGTAACTCTCATTTGGAATTTAGCTTGCTGGTGAATGTGATTGTCAGAGTTTAGGGTGGAGTTATGGGTTACAAATAGCGGTTGGTGGGTTTATTTGAAAATAGTTTTCATCTGAAATTATTTGTCAGAACAATAATTATGGTACACATATATAGACACCATGTTGTTTCCACTGATCCCAAAACATCGAAATTTTGTACATGGAAGTATCCAGATCCGGTGACAAAAACTATTTCCAACCTGAATAGGGAAGAACAATGGGTATAACAAATATTTAATACAAACAGTTTGAGAGTGTAGTAGATGCCACTGGCGAGTGGCCAGGATGCATCTCGACCCCTACCAACCGGATCAAGGTGATTTTGAAGGAGTATTCGTTTTAAACAGGATACATCGTGGTATAGATTCGTTGACTTTTGTATATGTTGTAAGTATATATTTCTTTGTATGCAGACAACCCATTAAACCACACCTGACCTAGCGTGAGTGCAAGAAAGCTTAAGATTCTCTTGAACAGGTTTCTCTCTTTCTTATTCTTAGAGATTAAAACAAAAAGATAATAATTTGTTTTGTTTGTAGGAAGAAGATGAAGACTCGTTAATAAGTTAGAAATAGATATAAACAAATGTTATACCGGTGTTTGTGTTATTAATCGGACTTGACAAATCTGTGGTATAATTACACAAGTTGGTAATTTGATTTACTTATTGTCGAATTCATGACGCGCTTCAATCGTAATTAGATAACGTCTCGTGTCAAACGATTTGATAAATTAATCCTTGTGAGCTGCGGGGTGAAAGTGCTTAAGATTACTCAAGCGTATATCATTGACAATACGCTTGAGTAATCTTAAGCACTTTCACCTCGCAGCTCACAAGAATTAATTTATCAAATCGTTTGACACGAGACGTTATCTAATTACGATAGAAGCGCGTCGTGAATTCGACAATAAGTAAATCACATTACCAACTTGTGTAATTATACCACAGATTCGTCAAGTCCGATTAATAACACAAACAACAGTATAACATTTATTGACATATATTTCTAATTAATTAACGAGACTTCCATCCTCTTCGTACAAACAAAACAAGTTAGTATCTTTTTGTTTTAATCTCTAAGATTTACGCTTGAGTAATCTTCATCGCTAAGGGGACGCAACTCACAATGACTAATTTATCAAATCGTTTGACACGAAATGTTATCTAATTACGATAGAAGCGCTTCGTGAATTCGACAATAAGTAAATCACATTACCAACTTGTGTAATTATACCAGAGATTCGTCAAGTCCGATTAATAACACAAACAACAGCATAACATTTATTGACATATATTTCTAACTAATTAACGAGACTTCCATCCTCTTCGTACAAACAAAACAAATTATAATCTTTTTGTTTTAATCTCTAAGAGTAAGAAAAAAACAAAAACAAAAAACAAAAAAAAACCCTGTTCACCATCTCGTGTTTATATCTACAACAACACCCCTAAAATGTTAACCGGTCGTTGACATGAGGTATTACTTAACTATTAAGTCATTGACAGAAGAAGAAAGTCAATGAGTAAAAGGGTTCTTTTGTCGCGTTTTCGCGCAAAGTTCAGCAAAATGATCGTGTAATTTCTGAGGAGATTGGGAAATCGACCGACAATGATATACGCTTGAGTAATCTTAAGCACTTTCACCCCGCAGCTCTTAAGGATTAATTTATCAAATCGTTTGACACGAGACGTTATCTAATTACGATTGAAGCGCGTCGTGAATTCGACAATAAGTAAATCACATTACCAACTTGTGTAATTATACCACAGATTTGTCAAGTCCGATTAATAACACAAACACCGGTTTATAACATTTATTTATATCTATTTCTACTTAATAACGAGTCTTCATCTTTCTTCCTACAAACAAAACAAATTATTATCTTTTTTGTTTTAATCTCTAAGAATAAGAAAGAGAGAAACCTGTTCAAGAGAATCTTAAGCTTTCTTGCACTCACGCTAGGTCAGGTGTGGTTTAATGGGTTGTCTGCATACAAAGAAATATATACTTACAACATATACAAAAGTCAACGAATCTATACCACGATGTATCCTGTTTAAAACGAATACTCCTTCAAAATCACCTTGATCCGGTTGGTAGGGGTCGAGGTGCATCCTGGCCATTCGCCAGTGGCATCTACTACACTCTCAAACTGTTTGTATTAAATATTTGTTATACCCATTGTTCTTCCCTATTCAGGTTGGAAATAGTTTTTGTCACCGGATCTGGATACTTCCATGTACAAAATTTCGATGTTTTGGGATCAGTGGAAACAACATGGTGTCTATATATGTGTACCATAATTATTGTTCTGACAAATAATTTCAGATGAATACTATTTTCAAATAAACCCACCAACTGCTATTTGTAACCCATAACTCCACCCTAAACTCTGAAAATTACATTCACCAGCAAGCTAAATTCCAAATGAGAGTTACAAAACTCTTCCTTCGAATTAAAATTTATTCAGTATATTATGACAAGTCTCCTGTAATTTTCATTAATCAGTAACTGAATACCGCCATGGTATTAATTTTCATTCACGTGCAAACTAAAGTCAAAATAAGAATTTGTTACCAGTTTGCTTCAAACTGTTAAATACTATTTCACTGACAGAGGCCGTATGCCAAACAAATGAATAGAAATTTCTCAACATCTTTAACCCATTAAAAGATCGAGTTATTAATCTCTTCAACAAAGTTTCAATAAAATCAGGTGAAAACTCACGTCGTCAAGTCTCGCTATCCAGTACTTAGTTATAGTAATGTTGAGGGTCATAATATCTTAATAAAAAAAAATGGCTGTCTGAAAATAGTGAATAAACAAAGACTATTATATTCACATATTATTTGTTGGGTTAGTTACATTTCCTTTTTCTTGTGGAACATGTTTAATTAGGGTGGCCTTACAGAAACCGTATCTCCCAATACAGAAAAAATTAAATGACCATTAGATTATGACAATTGATAAAACAACAACATCAGGGACAGACAAATCCAATCGTCGCCATTCAAAAGTTATGTATTTATCATTTTAAATGGAGTAAATATGTACTAATTGGAAAAATATGTAATTTTGTGAAGGAGTCAAGAATCAAGTCAAAGGGTATAAAACTAATAACTTAACACATACAAGTTGATATTGGATGGTATAATACTAACAATGTCATTTTCAAGTACAACTTACATGGAAACATGAGGAGGTAAGTATAAAGAACAAAAAGTTTAAGAATATATGGTATTGATAAAAGGTTATAATATGTGATTACTAATGACATTGATGAGACATGTGATTAACTGTTATGCAGTGTTCAATACGCAGAAGAATACAAAGTGGAGGTAATTAGTACTGGATATGAGATATAAAATTATACTATGACAGGCAGGTATAAATAAAAAATTGATTATGACTAAGTGTGCTAAGAAAGAATATGCAGGAGTAAATCATGACTTAAACACATATCGTAAGTTACGACAAAATAATTGCAAAAGAAAATGCTACGTGAATAATTATTTCAATCGTCGCCTTTCGAAAGTTATGTTTTTATCATTTTAATGGAGTAAATATGTACAAACTGGAAAAATATGTAGTTTTTGTGAAGGAGTCAAGAATCAAGTCAAAGGGTATAAAACTAATAAGATAGTTTCTTAACATACAAGTTGATATGGGATGGTATAATACTAACAATGTCATTTTCAAGTACAACTTACATGGAAACATGAGGAGGTAAGTATAAAGAACAAAAAGTTTAAGAATATATGGTATTGATAAAAGGTTTTAATATGTGATTACTAATGACATTGATGAGACATGTGATTAACTGTTATGCAGTGTTCAATACGCAGAAGAATACAAAGTGGAGGTAATTAGTACTGGATATGAGATATAAAATTATATAATGACAGGCAGGTATAATAAAAAATATGATAATGACTAAGTGTGCTAAGAAAGAATATGCAGGAGTAAATCATGACTTAAACACATATCGTAAGTTACGACAAAATAATTGCAAAAGAAAATGCTACATGAATAATTATTTCAATCGTCGATATTTCAAAGTTATTTATATATCAGCTTATTGGCGTAATAGTTTAAAAACTGGGAGAAAATGCACGTGTGTCTGTATATTGCGAGGAGTGAAGGCAATGTGTGTGGGTTGGTCAGGTGTAAGTAGAATATCATATCTCTGCTCCATAGGAGAGTGACTCCGCCACTCCAAGTTGAAATCACGTAAGAGTTTGATGAAGAACACATATATCTCCTGATGTTTGCGTGTTTCCTTCCGATAATCGCTTTCGTTAATATTGATGTGTACCATAATATGTAACCAGCTGGATCCGCGGTACAGCTGTTACAGTTATAATACGTCAGTACCTTCATGTACCAATGTCAAATGAATAGAAACACCCCCAGAGATTGTTCGATAACTGAGGGTCACGCTCGACCGACACCCAGGGTTGACAATGATATACACTAGTCTTTATCGCTATGGGGCCGCAACTCACAATGACTCAAATCGTTTGACACAAACCGTTACCTAATGATCATAGAAGCGCGTCGTGAATTTGACGATCAGTAAATCACATCACTCAACTGTGTAATTATACCACAGATTCATCAGGTGAGATATATAACACCTCATTATCGTCCTATTTAGTCTTTAATAGCAAGTAATTAGCCTCTTCCTCTCTGGTGTTTAACCCCCCTCTGGCGCTCTCTCCGTTCGCATTCCTCGCGCATACTTTTCCTGTCTCAGCTTAACTCCCCCAGGGTTTACGACTTCCATGGTCGTTTATACGCGCACGTAGTCACTCTCTGAACCTTGACTTCATTTAGCCCAATAAAGCGTGTGTATGCACCGGCCTTCCGGTAAGTTAATAGCCACTTACTTTTCTTTTGGTCTAACAAGTTGATGGCTCTGTTTGTTTTCAGGTGATCCGGTATATCAGGTGGTGGGTAGCCGATCACGCGATCTTCGATTGGGTTCACAAAGACGGTCAAATTTGTTACTGCCTCCACACTCGAGTCAGGTCGTTGATTCTGGGCGTAGATCAAGTCTGTTTGTGTTATTTCACGCATAGCCCTGTCAAAATCGTCGTTATTCTGTAGAGGTGACGAGTGAAAATAGCGGAATTCGTCTGTTTCTTTGTGACGTAATAAGAATCCATAACTCCCGTTGATTTTAAAGGCTGAATCGCATTCCTCTAATATATACTGGTTGAGGTTGGGCACATCTTCAGATAAACTATAATTGTAAACAGTTTGCAGGCTTCCAAATCGCGTATGAGTCCGTATAGCAGGCAAGACAGCTTCTGTCGACATAATCATCGATAATCTGTCAATATAAAGATTTCCGTCATTCCTCAATTCTCAATTGGCATGTTCGATTTCATACGCGTCCATGGCTGTATGTAAAATATCTTCGTCTCCCGTCAACACTAAAACTCACACGCGTAACAAAAATAAATAAATAAATAAATGACGTATACCTGGTAATTCTATAATTCAGATATAGAAAATAAAATAATACTTACTGCTTTCCATCTCGATTTGTTCCGCATCACTCATCTGTCTACTGCGTTTGTTCACATCATTGAAAGCTTCTACCTATGATCCTGTAACGCCAACTACATATTCGAATCGCTCATAATGAACTGTTTTATGTATCCCAAAATGTTCCTCTATATCTGGATTTTCCACTGTTTCGTTCACTAAACCAGAATAGCTGGATTCGTAAAATCTTGACTTTGTCGGGTCCGATGTTAAATAATGATTGGCGTAAATGTGCTCCATTGTTGCTATTTGGAAATATTTCAGATGAAAACTATTTGGAAGCAAAGTTACCATCCGCTATTTGTAACCCATAACTCCACCCTTATTTTGAGAAATATCCAATGGTCAACTTTTAATCCATCTGTCGTTATATTCTCAATGAGAGTTACAACACACTTAAAGACATCTGTCATTTTTTCCCTCCTATGTAAGACTCATATGCTAGTAAGATTCAGTCACGTGAAAACTTCAATCGACCAACATATCTAACGAAAATTGACCTTTAATAGCCATTTACAATCTCCTCAATAAAACTATCGAAAATGACCTCACCCAAATACCGCCCATTCATCACATCAGGTCGAAAGTCAACAACCTTCCTAAGGACATAGCCCCAAATGAACTCACTCGAATACCGTACATCGCGTTAGCCTGCTAAGGTCACCAATTCAATATATCACCACATGTCATGGGATAAAGGAAGTTAATAGCAACAAATCACCTCGTAAACACCGTCTTCATATCTGAACAGATGGTGAATACTCCACTAACATTAACACTATCCTTCACTTCTCTTTCAACACCATTACCGCTAATTCACTTTTAATACCCATTTACAAACTCCTTCTCAATAAAACTCCCAAAAATGACCTCATCCAAAATAGCGCACCTCCATGAGGTCACCAAGGTCGCAAAGATTTCTAGGGCGGAAAATAACGGAACAGATGGTGAAATCACTTTCCAACAATAGAATTAGGTCATCAAAATACCGCACCGAATCCGCATGCGATCGTCAGCGAAAAATATATTGCGCAATCCACGTCGTCCAGTGTTCGATGTCAAAAACGTGGTAGTTAGGGGTACGTATATCACTACTACGATCGATCCCGCTCATTGCTTTCTCGGCAATGTCTGAAACAAATGGCAAGTCACCTAATAGCAATCATGGCCTGATTCTGAAAAAAATAGTCTGCCTAAGAGAGTGTGCTGTAGCAGGTGATCGTAAAAATAAACTGCTAGTCTTGTTGCAAAATTAAATAACGCCTGTCCGGTCACAACAGCAAAACGTTGTCATGTGAAATCTTGAAAACAAAAAAACAGCTACTACGCTACAAAAGAAGGCGAATTTATAGCATGTAATAAAACCATATATGACAGACATAGCATACGCAGACTTTTGTATGCTGTAACCTCCTTACAAGAAGGCACAAGATACAAGGTTGACTCTTGAATTTTAAAAACATGTGGCCAATGTAATGCTTTATTACAGAGATACTAGATGTGTTATCGTTTAACACCAACAGCACCATTGCACACACAATAGATTTGACAAAATTGAGTCATGTGTCCTTATACACAGTAAGTTAATTAATCTGTGTGTATAATGGATTATCAGCAAGTGGACCGTGAATGCGAGCAATAATGTAGATTATAATGCGAATTATGTGACGTACACGTGGGTCATATTCAGCCAATCTATTTGAATCTAGTGCTTGAAACGTCAGTATTTACCTTTGAATTAATGAATGCCGTGGTTTTCTTCATGTGGTATAGTCTTTCGAGCCCGGAGAGAAATTTCAAGGCAGCTAATTCAATGCAACGTAAGCATCCATTGCAGTCTCGTTGATGAGAAAAGGTCGAACACATATTTATCTACCACGATATCGTTCAGCATGTAAATTCTGCCTCTGCACGTCAGGTGATGTAAGAGCGAGTTGCTTGTACAAAAACCCCCAGGAGTGTCTCATATTTTCTTACAGCAGATCTAAGCGTACGCACCTCTCTTTCCTACTAATGTGACTCCCACAAGAAACGTATATCTTAACCAGCTGATGATGCATTCGTTTCCGGAACTTGAACGTATAATAGCCGTAAAAGTGCGCATACTGTGATAATTCACGTTGCCAAACATGTCTGCAAAAGAAATCTTCGGAACTACGATGATATCTTAAGAATATGCAACTAGATAATGATAGCAAACCAAAGCATGGCCATTCGGTAATCTTGGTAAGTAAATTACATTACTAGCATAATTAAAATTATGTCTCGAACTGGCAGTGTTTTGTTATTTGTACTCAATGCTTGTCAGTAATGTGTATATCTGCCCGCGGCAAACAATCGCCGCTCGCTATATTTTACAATTTAACCTACATCATTTGCTATCCATTATATAAATGATCAAAGCAATCTTCTTTTATTTGTTACAACACTCACTCATGCCCAGAGGTATTACGGGTAATGATGCGTTCCCTAGCCTTTCATTTAACGTGTGTCTATATGTACCTCATCATTTAAGCATGCTACAGGACCAATTGGTGGAATATGCCTCTGCTATCCCTTGTGAACTCATTGAAGAGTTAACTTTAACATGAAGTTGGTTTTCGCCTTGCATTAGGAATAACAGACAAAGTTAACGAAAGTCAGATTAAGGTATTTGTGAATGATACCTTTCGGGTGCTTATTCGACGAGAGTCAATTGCAAAATACCTGTTGCTTTCTAATACTTAGTTTAGACGTACACAGGTCGAGAGCGATTTTGCCATCACTTAATGTATCACACCACGGTAGGCACTGCATCCATTGCATCGGTAGATAAATCATATGGAATACTAAAACCACTATAGACGATAGGTCGCGATAGGTCGCTGGCAGGCTAAACAATAACTATAGCCCGTTTCCAAGGACACATAAAGCGGCATTACAGGGTAGTACAATAACAACTAAATGCAGACGTAGGTGCCTTACTAAGGAGATATGATTTAATATTGATAAAAGGATGCAATATTTGTTAAAGCTTTCACATACGTGCATCTCGTATCAGTATGCTGTGCGGTTTTAATTAAGCAAATGCCTAAAGGATTGGATGTAATCGCTCGTCCTTCGGACGACCTCGGTTTCATCAAGTAAGCATGCATTTACATAAAAAACCTCGTGGTTCGTCCGATCCTCCATTGAGCAACATAGTATTAAAATCAAAGAAGGTAACCGATGACAAAATCAAAGTGGTCTATACATTGCAGGCTAAATTACATTTCTGTTTGGCAAAATATCGTTCTGAAAAGCGTAAAGAACAGAGAAAAAAGGCAAACATCACTCGGAAGGCTGAGCACTACCAGAATAAGTAGTGTTCATGTACAAAAGCATTAACCAATTACATTTCTTTATTCCACAAGTAGAAGAAGTGGTACATTTTGAAGACAATGGATGCAAATGACACCAACGGTTTTATAAGGGAATTTGCAATTTACCTTTAATATAGCCACTGGCTTTCATTAATACCAACGTTTAATCCATATTGAGATTAAAAATGTACCATTTTATTAGAAGTTATGAATTGCGACCTCTCTGCGGTTGTGTTTATTTAAGGCAGCTATTGCTAATATGGTAGTTGGTCACATAAAAGGTCTCGTTACCAAATTGTTTTGATTAATGAGACTAATGATTTAGTCAATAATATGTATGTTATGAATAAAAAAAAACGTTTAGTGTCCATGCTTATTGTTGTCCATTAAGCCATTTCTGATGAACGTGGGAGTTTTCGTATTAATAATGATGAAAATAATTTTAAAAACAAACTATTAGATACATTATTATATATATATATGTAAAAAGCATTGGTTGGGACATTTCGTGTGCCCTCAGTGGCTACAACCGATTTGTTCAAGTCGTGACTTGAAGTGGCCGTCCATAGGGACGCGTCGACCGTTACCGACATAGACCCTTTGTACATTCTACATTCTGCTTTGACATACCTCGCATTCATAAAACGTTAATTCTGTTATGCCGACGGCTTGGATGAGTAGAGCTGTAGTATATGTGGCACAATGTTATATCATGCCTTAATAACACCCCCTTAAACCGCAAATCTAGAATATCCAGACAATTATACTCAGTTCGGTCGGCCATAATTGACGCCTGCAATTTGCCTTGCTAACATGCGCTATTTTGCAGCACATTTTGCGCAGAAGAAATGGAACGGTTTGTTGTGTTTTTTTTCGTAGTTGAGCATGCATTAAGTATGTTGAAGAAAGATGCAGCGCTATGTCTTATCAAGCCATTAGCTTATAACATCTTTATCTTTCTTTCAGTGAAAGGAAGGGGGAAAATGCAATGGCTTTATTTTAAGCAACAGTCAGTGATCTTCAAGATATGACCAATATTTACATTCAAATTTATAAAATAAACAATGAAATGAGGTTCGTCACTATCAATCACCACAAAGATGTATAGGTAATTTGAGTGACTGCAAATATATACAGGGCGTTGGACGTCGACCAGTGCATATCCATGAAGCTGTCACATGCTGGGTTACTGCTCGAGCTTGATATTATACGTGCCATAGATATCCCCCGCCCCTAATGTCCAGTTTATGTCCTTGGCAGAGTACATTTATCCTAAAGAGTAGTTCGGGGAACACACCCATACAGAAATGCATTATATCAAAGAGTTTATAGCTACGCTAAGAGAGCTCTTTTCGAATGGCTCGAGTGGGTCAGTGCAATCGTAAGGTGGCGCTACCGTGACACAAACAAAAGCACATGGGAATACCGGGCTGACGTCACTGCGATTGATGAGAGTGAGGAAAATGTTGTTTTGCAGAGCCTTGCCGCCGCCAAAGCACCTCGCACAATAGGCTTATGAATTGCGAAAATAGCGAGTACACTATTTAATAAATGACACTATTTGATAAATTACCCTATCTGGGATACATCTATCGACAACAGTTCGCCTCTGACAGCGTCCGCTCAGTTTACGACCCTCAATCTTTCATGTCCGCACTGTGGATGGTTGTTGGAGATTGTCAATAACTGTCCGAAGCAAGGGAACTGGTCTGGGGTCGACATTAACATATTTTGTCATGTCAGGGGGATGTGAAAGTCTCAAGCGAGGAGTTTGTAGCTACGGTACGCTGCGTGACGATTATGAAATTAAACGATATACACCCCTGACATCAGGCGACAATACCATGAAATCAATAATTGCACTTGAAACTGCTTATCCAACGTCTCGGGGCTCTGATTGGTTGAGGCGACTACAGCTCCAAATTAAACAGAGAATTGCACGTCGTTTTAAGAGACGCTATGACAAGACTATGACAATAACGCTTCGTCTAACAGGGGGCGTCTTCACATAAATAACTCGGTCGGAAGCCTCGAGTGAGTTCTCTTAACGAAGCTATAAACTCTTTGATCATATTACCTAAGCAGGATGTTATATTGACTTCGAAGCCCCTCGTTGCGGCTGAGTCTATTTATCTCATATAAAAGTTGCATATCTGTGGTCCCTCAATTTTTTTGCTTTTCATGCTCTGTCTGAACCTACCTACTGCGTATCATGACTGCATGCTCTGCTTCAGCTGAGAGGAACAGATTACACTCATTGCTCATCACTTCACCTTAATCACAAGCGATGGCTAGATTTTACATACATGACAGTTACTGATGCTTCATATAAAATTATGCTTTGGGGAAAACGAAGGGCCAGCTATTGCTACAGAATTGTTTAGACATACAACGACATTTGGCCATAGGCTATAATTAATGTAAATATCCCTTTGCTGCTAAGGTTGCATTCGCCGTTGCATTACAACGCATTTAGGAAACCCCTCGAAATCACAATTTTTAAAGATTCTCTCAAATAGAACCAGCTAAACCTCCAGAGTGGCAATGGAGTGGAATGAAATCCTCGGTAACAACATTGGCTGGTACAATTACTAAACGTATTGTCGGACTATTGCCGTTACAATTCTGTTTCATGTTCAACTGAACGCAGACCCTATGTAACAATGAAGCCTAGCTGATTGTTCCTCGCCAGTTTTAATACGATCAATTCCCCGTAAGAATCAGTAGCAAACCGGACAGGCCAATCGTTAGCTGATAGTGGATCATATATATGGTGAAGTATCATTAAATTAGTCAATGACAATGCTAGACACATACCTTGACACAACATAATGTCCAGTAAATTGCCTCATTGTAATATCCATAACAAAATGCACTAAATTCAGTGATGTTCTCAAATAGTAGAAACAATATGCGATATGTATGAAATTCTTGAAGCATACCCCTGGAATCAAAGATAATGTCGCTGTATCTCATATGTGATGCCTTGAGGCCTTATGCTAAGATTGATAGAATGTTGTTGATTCCCCTCTCTCTCTCTCTCTCTCTCTCTCTCTCTCTCTCTCTCTCTCTCTCTCTCTCTCTCTCTCTCTCTCTCTCTCTCTCTCTCTCTCTCGCTCTCTTTCTCTCACTCTCTCTCTTTCTTTCTCTCTCTCTCTCTCTCTCTCTCTCTCTCTCTCTCTCTCTCTCTCTCTCTCTCTCTCTCTCCTCTCTCTCTCTCTCTCGCGCGATAGCGGAAGTGACCTTGCTGTAAAACAATCGATGGGTAGCGCTGACGCGGTAAAGATGGAAAAGGCATTAGGTTTACCAAAATGATAGAACAGATGTAGCTAACCCGTATATAACGGAACAGCCCATCCGTATACTTCCGTACCAATGCACATACACCGACCTATCTAGCTACAAATTACCTTGGGATATAGCAACGTGAAATCATAGGCTGAGTGCCGCGGGTGTATGGTCATAACATATGTTATCGAATCGACTTGTCATAAGGCCTACCCTACTGGGGGATTTTCTTAATTCAACCACGGGGTAACTGATGACTGCCGCTTGGCAAAGGACCTACATCAAAGATATATATATATGGAAAACCGGATATAACTCCGCTACATTGTGCATTTCGATGAGAGGCATACAATCAAATACATATGGTCCCCCCCAACAATGCTAATGCCTACTTTCCAGTTTATTTCCCTGGATAATTCAGCCCAAGTCCCGAATTAGCATAGGTGAGTCTATTTCGACCTTTGGACTAGACTTTCGAAGCACCTCGACCTACTTTCTATCGCAATAATCACCAACATCAATTGTCTACTTGCATGAACACTTATACATTTAATGTAACATCTTATGCATCTTGCGTTTCGATAATTGATTTTCCAGTGGTAGCTTAGCACCAGTGCAAACCCACTATACGCCTAACCGTGCACGTAGATCATCAGTAACCATGTGTGGTCCAGATACCTAATTGTCCTTAGACACGCAGCGACTGCCTTCATTTACTTTAGTTTGAAAGTGTACACAATGGCGTGGTAAATTATTTTTGACAATGCAGCAAAATAAACATACTAACATCATTCTAGCAACAACTTGAAGAAAATAAGCTAAGATATCAGCAGCCACGGTGTATGTATGCGATAAACGACATTAATTTAGTAACGTCTGGGTTATTGCACAGGCTGATACTCTGTGTGCATTTGGTCTTCATTCCTGATAGAGAAGGTTTACTTTTGCCATTCAAAGTTTAGATGGTAGTATTTGTGGACGACGAGGTCATTTTCTCTTTTAACAATTGTGTACCATGACAAAAAGATATTGGTTCACTTTACCGTCGTCTTGAATTGTCGCCTCATATGAAATATAACGTCTCTCACTGGTTGTTTGATTAAATAATTTAATTATATAGCAACACTGTATTTTTGGCGCAAATATGACCCGACTTTAGTGAATCGGCCTACCGATGGTTGTTGAATTTACTGTACATTGAACAGCATCTGAAATTTGCATTGATAGTACCCATTTTGTAGAAGAGGCGTTGATAACAAGAAAGCCAAAGTTATTGTTCCGGGTCTTAAATCGGCACTTTGGCCTGATCAATAATGGCTCATGTTACGTGATATGCTTTAACAATCATACTTTACTATGTCAAGTATCAATATTATTATGCGACTTTTGTGGTCATTGTTCCAATTATCCTCTTCCAGGGACTAGTTACATTTTAGTCTGAGGTGGGTTTAATATGTAATTCGATAGTTGTCATCATCTGATTGTTACCTGACATTTTTATGAACCACGCAGAATAATTGCTTGTACCGATGTTGTCATATTATGTTCTTATTTCATCTCCTATTATAGCTTATTTGCTCCCATATGTGTCCTGTGCCAAAATAACCTTTAAATAATGTCCCATAATGTTTTACAATGGATCTGATTCGATTAATCTTACCCAAATCAAATTAAACCTTTCTAACTTTATCATACTGCCCTTTACGTTTGTTTTATGACGAATTATGGCAGGCAGAATAACAGATAAGAAAAGTGATTGATCACTCTGTTGAATTGTAAATTTTCGCCCCTGCAAATAAGTTCCGATTTTTTGCTTTTTCTTCTTGTCTTTCGCAATAATCATACGTCATACCAATCCACGGATCACATAAATCAATCATTGCACTGTGAACAGGTTCATATCCTCCGGTTTTAAACTCCGTCTGCCCTCTTTTTCATTTGTTATATGACACTTCGAACGTTTTATTTGGCTTAATACTGGATCCTACGGAGCGTATGTAAGATCCATAATTTGTCCAGTATCAAAATATTTCTACATGAGCATAGACGACCCCCGAATTAGTAGTAACCCAGTAGTGTACAAATGTCATTCAAAACACGGTTGCGTCCGGTCCTTTTATGCCCTGTGTTCTATGGTTATAGTTACCACGGCTGCGGCTGTTTATGACAGTACCAATCAAGCGAACAAACGTCCGCTGGATACTTGATTGCTCCGTCGGGTATTGTAATGATTCTCTAACTAGCTTTTAAGTGCCGCAAATTGTTCACACATTAATGTTGGGGTCGTTTTGAAAACACTATTACAATAACATTGAATGCGATCTCTTGTTAAATATAAGCATCGAAGCTCATCTCATGGCTGTACTTTAAGTTTAATCAGAAACGTATGGAGCGCATACATTCATCATTATCAAATTATTGGTATAGCACGAATTGCGTTGTGAGGCATTAACATTTGAATCATGCCTTCTTATATATAAATTGCCAGCATCAATTGCCATGCCTTTTAAGTCACCATTTAGTCCTGTAATGAGCAGTTTCCGATAATATGCTGTCCTCCAGAGAACACTATCAAGAATACCTACCGAATGAGCCAATAAATGTATGCTATAACAGAAAATAGCAAAACCACAGTTCCATTAATGCATATACATGGATTTGTTTTGATACGTTTCCATATATATATACATATATATATATACATATATAGAATATATATATATATAGAGATATAGAGGGATAGATATAGCGAGATATATATATATAGAATATAGATATATATATATAAATTATATATATATAGAATATATACATATATATATATATATATATATATATATATATATATATATATGTATATATATATATATATATATATATATATATATATATATATTTATACATGCAAATGCGACTATTATGGACACGTAGCAAACAAACAACCAATATTTATATATATATATATATATATATATATATATATATATATATATATATATATACATATTTTCATATATACTTGTATACAAACATATATATATATATACATATATATATGTACATATTTATGCATATATATACATATAAATATGTATATATATTATATATTTATGTATATATATACATATTTATATATATACATATATATATATTTATGCATATATATATTGATATATATATGTATCTATATATATATATATAATAATATGTATATGTAGTATTACATATATCTATTTATATATATATATATATATATATATATATGAATATGTATATATATAAATGGAACTATAAATATTTATTTATATTTATATGTCAATATATATTTTAATGTATATTAATATTTATATATATATTTATATATATATAAATGTATATATATATGCATATATATGTATCAAATATGTGTATATATACATGCATATATATTATATATATCTAAATTTTTATATATTAATATATACATAGATATGTATATATATATATATATGAATATATACATATATATATAAATTTATATACATATATATATACATATATGTATATATAAATATATATACATACATACATATAGATATATATATATATATATATATATATATATATATATATATATATATATATATATATATATATATATATATATATATATATATATATATATATATATATATATATATATATATATATATATATCATCATCATTATCTGATTACTTATATACGTGTAAGTGGAATCATGGCTATTTCATAATTGCATACCGGCCATTATTCGTTCTTGATGGATATGACAAAACAGCTTTATCTAATCAATCCTCAGGTTTGGTGGTTGTTGGCAATGAATGGTTAACGAAATATTGAATCGATGTTCGGGGTTTCTTACATGAGAATATATTTTAGAGATAGAGAGCGAAATATATACGAGAGTTTGATAATAAAAGACAACGAAATACAGAAAGTGAAATATAGGAAAGAAGAGATCAACCCATAATGAGAACATAACATATATTCTTATATGTTATATCGACCGTTACCACAACCCCCAACACACATATAATATGTTATGATAGTAATTATATTGCTGCTACACGACCCCAACAAGAAGGAATACTCTCTTTTTGTCGGATGTCTATCCTTTTAAGTGCACATATACTGTACAACCATCGTTCAAGCTGGTCCCTGCTTAGCATCACAGCGAGAGTAGCAGGTAGCTGTGCTATACAGAGGGAACAAAGTGTCCGATGTTTATAGAGCTGTAACATTATAAATGCATTTAAGATTTCCTTTATAATGATGGAACAGACATATCCTGTTGATAAGATCATGTAAACTTAACTTGTTAATCTGAAATAATCACCTTTATCTACCAAACGGCAGAACGCACATTGTAGTACATACTGGATGCATGGGCAGTACTATGATTTGAAATCAAAAGGCTTTGAAAACAAAGACGAACATCGTTGTGGTTCAGTCATTAAGGTTTAGCTAAAAATCACCTTTTCTGAATCTTTACAATCTGTAAAGTCATGCATAACACACTTTTGGAAAAGACATAGCGAGATATGTTATATATAAGTGTAATTTATTGTACTAAGGGGCCAATGTATTGAGCATTTCGCTGGTACAATATCTGTAAGATATGTGTTGTGGGTTTAAAGAAATAGCTCACGGCGTAAAGTGCAGGTGCACCAATTCAGCTGTTGTGATTGTGTTCGCATACGTAACTGCGTCTTACCGCTAAATAATCAACCCTTAAAAGGAAAGAAATATACTTATCCAAATTTGGCATAAGTTGTGCCACCCATTTTGAGTTCAATTGTGATTTAACGAATATGCTTACTATACGCACTGCATGCATTCGCTATCAATCAAAAAAGACCATTTCCTAGAATATTTCCCCAAACCGTCTTACATTGAATGTGCGTCCACTATGAATATTCGAACGATGCAACATCGCATATCACTGCAAGTATTTGTTTTAGTTTTAAACTCCCTCAGAATACATAGACTGAGTGTGTATGCTTTCCACATTAAAGGCTTTACGTTGCGGTTTTTATTACGCCCTAAGGTAAGGCTTAGATATTTTGTTAGTTGTTCTTTTATTGCGTGCTCCTTTTTACATCTGATTTACCAACACAGCTTAAAAGTGCACAGGTAAACGAAGTACTCCGTCTTGAACTAAGGTTGATTTATTTTCAGTATAATCCGGAAACAAACAGAAAACGAGGTACAAGTTGTTTCTTGGAGTCCAAACGAGTGTGTGTAAGAAGTCTGTTCCTTGGATATTATATACCAAAGAAATGGCTTTCCCGCCTTCATATAAGAAAAGGAATTCTCAACCATTCCAAAGCTACCTCCTCCTCCTACACATTCCGATGGTATGCATCATACAAGGCATCCGAAACGGACCGTAGCCGGTGCAGGGGCGAAGGCAGAGTTATGGCAGAGGCAGCATGGTCAGTCGGTGGGGAGAGAGTGTTGAGCTGCTAAGCCCACAGCACTCAAACCACCATGGCCGGACAAAAATGAAATGCTATAACTCCTTGGTTACCCAAAACTCCTTTGTAACCAAGATCAGTAAGCAGCCAGCATGATGTGTAGATATTAATAGACCTACAGATAGTAGAAGCATCATGCTTAATACTGTCCACCAATCTCGTCAAAGCATCACTTTCCTAACGTTTGTGACCTCCTCATATTTGAAATACCAATAAATAGTTTCCGTCAAGTGATTACTGCTAGACGATAACAAGTGCATCAAGGTTTTGCCGAACTACTGTTAGTTAAACCCTATTAGATACTTCAAAAACTCCCTTTAAATTTGTCAGATCAGGTAAATCTCACGCCAAAGGTTAAGCGTTTGTAACACTGTTGCATTGGAATTTTGAACTTGGAAAATCTACTCTTGGATGATTTCTTCTGCGAAATGTCATTTCTAACAAGCATGTGTCTTTTAAAATTATGTCATCTCATTAATCATAACAAAGATAGCAGATTTTCATTCTTTCATTTAAAATACGTCGTATAACACAGAAAATGTATCAGCTATCGTGCAACGGGTTTCTACAAAGTATGATTATCTAATTGCAATCTATGGCCTAACAAAATAACAATTTAATTCTATTGAGTGCGGAGAAAAGTAGTTTAATCGGTAACGCTTGCAAAGCACAGCACATAAAAACTTATGACTAAAGCAACTAACACATTGTTGTGCATAGATTACAGATTTCAAAACGCACTTGTATACTCGCATGCGTAGCAGTAGGCTAAAGATTATATATTTATGTATAAATATATGCATATGTATATAAACATTTATATACATATACATATAAGCATTTATATATACATATATTATTCATATGTATGCATACACATATATATGCGTTCATACATACATACATGTATCTATATATGTATATATGTAGTATATATATGTGAATATATATCAATATATAGATATACATAGATATATATATGTTAATATTTATATATATATGATATACTTACATTATATATATATATATATATATATATATATATATATATATATATATATATATATATATATATATATATATATATATATATATGTGTGTGTGTGTGTGTGTGTGTATGTGTGTGTTTGTGCATGTGAGTGTTTGCTAGTGTCTCTGTCGGTGTCTGTGTCGACAAAACATTTGATATTTGCAGTTATAATGTGCAATAGTCTAATATTGTCGATGTGGTCAGTTATGTCGTTATGTTGTGATGGTACAGCGGATTGAAATGAACTATAGCTTAAATGGAACCCAAATGGGCATTCCGTACGGGAGGTTGGAGCTATATAAAATAATCGATTGGTTAGTAACTAAGATAAAATGTCTGGCTGAATATCGCTAGTTAGTAGCAAGTACTGTCGCTTTGTACTTCGGCTTATTCACCACAGAATGTTTCACGTCTGCAGCAATAACATTTACATATGATATTATCCTATAAACACTAGATAATGCTTCTGGTGTCTGCGACTTGACGTGTGTTATGTTTTCCGCTCAAACAGAGCCTCGGTAAACGAATAATATATATTGGACCACGAACAGCACAACAAGCACATTACTATGAATGAATTATTGCCGATACACGCTTCCATATACGATGAATGCAGTATATTGTGGCATCTTTTCCGTGCTGCATCGCGATGTTTATATATGTCTTTACAACCTTGTCCTTGTTACGATGCCATGAATATAGGCGACTATGGCTGTTTAGATGATGGTTGTGTGCTTCGGCTCTTAACAGTAAGATGTAATTGCCGTAGAATGTCTGTCACTAAGTACCGAATATAAAGATTCTATCATTTGCCGTATTTCAAAACTGTTATTCAAGTATACATTCACATCATAACCAAATCAAACTTCTGCTTCGTCAAAGGTCGTTTTGTCGTTACCAGCATATAGCTATAAGCTTTAATAGTTGGCTAAAATAGAATGATTGTACTCCCTTATGTAGGTCAACATATCAACGTATTGGTCGGTTGTAAACTCCATCGGGGATCGTAATTATGATGTATTGCTGTGAAAATTTAATCAGCTAGAATTTGGCTATCAAACGTGTCAATATATGCTTCAGTACAAGTCAGCGTTGTTACAAGCATGTGTTTTCAGTGTATTAAATAACGGTTGTTATATAGATAATGAAAATATGTGCCTTTTAAATGGTTACCTGTTTATCTTATATGCGCTGGCGGGTATATGCTAATACTATGAGGTACCAACGGCAATCTACCCTGTCTTATTCAGGGAATTCTGGAGTGTCACTCTCCTGAAAGTAAAGGCATTACTGTGTTAGCATTTTGTACACGGGTTCTATCCTTTGCTGTTTTATTCGAACGATCAGCTAAATAAGAGTCATAGAGCTTTGAGGCGCAAAGCTCTATACGAAACTCATCACTAATGATGCATCAACTACATTTTACCAAAAAGAATTTCAAAACTGTTAATACTATTCACTTAAACATAACGAATATAGACCACAACCACATCAAATTATTCCAGCTTTGAGCAATATTTGGTTGGTAATGGCCTATTGAAAATAGGAACGGTATTTGTTGTACCCAAAGGGTTCCGCTGTCGTTACTGGTTCTGGCGCTGTAAATGCTATAAGCACTTTACCCGAGCCAGCGGGTTATGCTTGGCATACCGTATACATTGCAAATTATGTTGCAATAATGTTACGTATGATTGAAATATTTAGTTATAATCCCTCTCTTGCGTATCCATATTGTTAATCTCCCATACATTAAACCTTTGACGAACCAACATCAGTGCAACAAAAATATTTTCAGCATGGAGACTCATTTTACCAGAATAGGAACATTCTATGACAACGAAACATAATATCAAATAAACGGGCAGAGATTGCGATATTCATGTCATTTGATTAAAATAGGGTAAATGACAATGAGTCAGTTCCCGCAATTAGCCTAAAAGGAATAATAACTCGATGAGTTACCATGTGTAATGGGTTTGCTGGAGATATTTTCATGCAACCAGATAATTGATGGAACATACATAGCTTTGGTTCTTTTCTCGTGTCACGATGCCACTAATCATTTGGCCTTGCATTTCACAATCACAGATCTTGCGGTCGTTACTGCCTGCAGAACCTTTTCGAGCAAATAATGGGCTTATCCATCATTAACCTATGTTATACGCCTGGTCCTTTTGCCATTGCATTGATTGATCTGAAAGTTGATCCAGGCTTCCAACCACAAAATGGCGCTTAATATATTTGGGATGAAATAGCTTCCCTTGTGCCAACTTGATTCGCGCCTTTAACCGTGCATAACGGTCATTCCGTGCCGGCAGAGCTTTTGAGTATTTCCATTGCTAGTATAAAATGACGGCCATTGTGAATACATTGGTGTCGCATTGCAGGCCACATAATCACATAAGGTGTGTTACGTTAATAAACGGTAAAAAAACTTTACCCAATGTTCAATCATCGCTACACTTGCATCATCTAGGGCAATGATAGTATTGCTCATTTCTCGAGGCAATAAGATATGCATTCGACTTATGCAAAAGTATCTTTCCTCAAACACAATTTAACCTCTCATATGTCCGCACGAATACATTCTTCTCTTGCACCGAATTCACTTTTCATTGCTTGTCACAATGTTTATGCAATCGTAGCAGGAAGAATGCCTAGACATTAAGTGATTGACGACGATTCAGTCGACTTTATATTTGGATCATTATTTATATTAAGTGGCTTTGCTTGGCAGTCACGCGTCAAGCGGATCAAACAACGTAAAATCATTCAGAACAACTTTCATATTATAAATTAATGTTTACGAATCCCACTCGTCAAGGGTTTAAAACTGACAGCATATCATTCATCCTCAATATGTCCATTCACAAATGTTAACATAAGCATACAAAGAAACCAGGTATGTTACTCTGTAAATTTAATATCCTAAGCAGACACTGCGGTAGGATTATACGCATCAATTAGCCTTAAGGGGTCATATTGTGTAGAGTGCCATCAACATTTACGACCGCTAGTTCGACACACGTGGTTATGAAATGGTACCATTTGTTATAGACAGTATAGGCTTACATAGAGTGCATTCAATCACGAATTAATGATAAATGCCAACGCGACGCGAACATTTATTTGTATAGAGTCGATGTTGGATATGAATGGTTACCAGGAATGGGGTCGGTCCTGTGATGCTCAAATTGATATTGTTCTAGGCATCTTTTGTATGACACCGCAGTTAGATCATCAGAAATTCAATCAGACATTGTACCTGAGCGCTTTGATGAATTGAGAAGATTCATTAGGAACAAAACATTGCACTATTTTTTACCTGCAGGTACACGACATATGAAAAAACTGTGAGTTGTGAGATATGACTTATACTCAATAAGCTTCAACAACTGTTATTTATTCTTTTAAAGCGCAGCAGATAATTTTATCACTATATTTAGCTTATATAATGACTCTGTATACGGCAAAATAAAAGCGCAATGTACGTGTTAAATTTATCCCTGACGATTTATTACGTGACGTACGCTTTGTGGACAATATTACCGTTATATGTATGCATCGATTTTAGACGCACCGAGGGAGCGCCATTGAAAATAAACAAATTCCTTTGTAATGTATGTCAAAAGGTAATCTTTCTTGAAATAATTCAGTTTGCCCTTTAACAATAGCGCTTTATTGCGACAGTAATAGCATTAAGATCATTGCGCTTTTAAAAACTCGGAAGTTTTAGCGAGAATTTCTCAATTTAGGCGCCTGATTTGTCGCTGGTCACTGATACAAGCACTTACAAATTTCGACGATCCGTCGGCGAAAACACAGCGATTGTCAGCACTGAGGGGCAACGCGCGCTGTTCCAGGAATGATTTCATTATGTAATCAATACAAACAAGGGATGTATTCGATACTAGTGTTACAAGATTGATCAGCGACATCTTTTGCCAAACATCGACGTGAGTCGGTGTCGCGCCATATTACCAGTAGCGTTATTGAATGCTGGCCTCCTTTATTACTAAAGAGTGAGTTACGCAACTCGGTGCGTAATCCGCCGCATATTGTCGTCTGCGGCAGCTTAGTTTGCGTTATGGTTCACGGCACATGAATCTGATTACGACACACGTTGCATGATTGTGAACATCTGCTGAATATAACACACTCTGTGCTCCGCTTCCCGGTTACGATTGGTATTACTGTGAACGGTCTTATAGTGTGACCATCTAATACTTTGCAACTGCATGTAAAGCGGACAACATATATAACTTTTCTTCTCTTGTCTTTTTGGGTGAGTACCATCTGGATAAGACTAAAATTTAATCATATCTTACAGCAGAAGTACCTCGCAATCTATTCTGTTACATTTCATCGAATTAATCTGTGCATTTATATTATATAATGCCCATGCTTCCTGTTTGGCTCCGGGCAGCAATGTGTCAAACACATCCCGATGTTTGGAATATCATGCAAATTCAATGTGTGTCACGAATCAAATAATCATCGCCGAATATTGATGCCGTTTTATCATTTGGAAGTATTTCAATTACCGTATGGCATATGGACATTAGTTTGAGAAAATATGTATATCGTTGTATATTCGGGACATTTACGACGTTCGTGATATGAGCAAGGGTCTGGCATTCAAAGTGACTTGACGAGTTGATCTCCAATATCACACATGATCACATGATCATTTGAGGCCAGTCATGATTTATTGATAAACGCAAACATCTTATAAATGATTGAATTGAAAGCTGAGGAAAAAAACTAGACTATTGGTTGCAACTTGTATGTGGTCAAGGATAACGGCTGCAGTGGCATAGTCGTCTAAGTTAGACCCCGATTAGCTTGAATGAGGTACGGTTGCACCAAACCAGCAGCAACAGGGAGCTAGGTGAAGACAGATATGTACGTAACTTAACCATAACATCTTCTCGCAAACAGATCGATAAGCATTTGGTCGCTTAGAAAATTGTCAGGATTTATTCTCAGTAGGCTAGCGAGCCTGCATGTTTAAAAAACATAGTATCACAGCTAGCGAGGTAAGCATTATTATGCGCAAGACATATATCAATTCAAGATACACTCGGGGATATGGTGATTGCTTTAATAAAGCCATTGCATCGAACCTTGCTTCGATCTCTATATGCTCCAAGGTCCTGGCACAACCCGCCATGGTTGGTTTGTACTCACGGGTGAAGAGCATTCTTATCATTTATAAGTTAACAATAAGGATCATATTATAGACGAGCCTGCCATGTATGTTGGGCATAACATGGCAGTAATTTATATAGATTATACCTGAAGTTGATTGATTACAAATTGACATATTGATAAGTGTGTTACTTCGCATAAAGGCACTTTTACAGCTGCTACAACTACACCTGGTGGATGGCATAAATAATTCAAAAGCGAATGATTACGTAAATGAGCTGTTTTGAGTGGCTCCGTCTTTGATAAATCATCAAATAGTCTTTGTCGTTAATTGTTGTATTTGCATGGTGGTTCATGTAATGAGTCGGCCGAACCATCCAATAATCCATTTTAAATTTAAACTTATCAGCTATCGGACATCAACGACGTTGTTAAATGGTTTTACAAGGTATTTTATGCAACCTGCAAATATTAATATCGATTGGAGAGGCCCCAAACTTGAGCATTTAATTTTTACAGTACAAATCAATTTGCCAAATAATCGAAATAAAAAACAGAAGCATTGAATATATGCGCACTCATCTAGTAACAGCTTTAATCCCTTTCCCATATTCCGTAATTCGTTGTACAGCTCATATGCTGGAAACATTAAACGCTTAACCAGTAAATACAACATGCTCATTCTCACTCTTAACGGGACTAACATAAAGCCTGAAAACGTTATAGCAAATTGGACGTTATTTCTCGCTGACATCGCGAACCTCTCTTCTCACAACAGCCAGGTTATCAATTCGAGCCTGGTACTGTCGACTTTGAATACGTGGTGAATAGAATACCGAAATAGGAGAAATATACTTTATTCTTCTGAAGACAGGATAACTTCGTTATTTATCAAAATGACCGAACCAAAAATGATATTATAATGAGGAGAGAGATGTCTCTGATTAATAGTTGATGATCTTGCTCTCCCGTGGGTGTGCTTCACTCCTTAATATTCCGTTACTTTTGGAGGCTGCCCCCATCAGCGAATGTAAATAGCTGAGAGGCTTCTAGCAGGTTCACCCATGAGGTCACCCCTAATTGATATAGTTAAGTTGGAGTTAAGGAATAACTGACGGGTAACTGGAGGACCAGAAGGTTAAAGGTAGAGAAGGTAAAATTGAGTAAAACCTGTGTACGAAAAAAACACAGAAATACTCATACCCATCTTGGAAGAGAGTAAGATCCTTCCTTTAAAAATATCCCGGTGTCAATGCAAGAATCAAATGGGCCATATAGATATTACGCATTAGTCGCAAGCAACGTTTGCGGTCTTGCTCAAGTATATCTGTTGCTCAGGAACCCATTTATAACAATCAATGCGTCACTACCTACAGGCATTTGATAAGCTCAGTTTGATACGTCTTCCATCGATAGCGCTGTTTTTCTTTGATAATCCACATATCTCCATTTGGGTATAAGCCCAGACTGTGTTTGCATCATATAAATAAGCATATCACGGCACATAACGAAAGGCGACGTCCCTGCAGGTGTTTTTCGATGAGAAATATTTCCATTCATCTTCATTCTTACATATGCTTAAGTAGCCATTGTGGTTATTACCGTTGTATATAGAAAAATAAATCAACGGCTATAGAAGAATATAGACGTCAAGCCCCAAATAAGGCAAATCAAAGTTTATAGTCTTTATTAATTTCACTACAGAGCAAATGGTAATGCGGTGCAAATGGAAATGACATATGATAATAACATCATTATGTATTTAACAACTGAAGAAAGCAGCAGTGCCTGGGCGGCACGATCACGATTGTAGAGTTTGTGTGCCGCTGAGCTCGCGAAAGTGTTGCTTATTAGGGATCACATTAGGCATAAAATATTCGCTTAGACTCTCTCAATATCAGTTTTATCGAGGAATACATTGTAATTAACTCATAAATGCAAAACGTACCATTATGTCAAACGCGAAAGGTTGCATTTGTTCCCGTTCCAAATCAGACCAAGGGCAACATTTGTGATATTTTGTAACTACAGATACCTGCATTTAATACTGCAGATTAAAATGTATGTTCGCCAAATTTAACATTTCTAGGAGTCTCTGTTCTAAAATAAATCAGAAGTACTAACACGAAAAAGAGGCCTCATGTGTTGAAGGATCTTATGAATGGTGAATAAGAACATATTGTATTTATTTTCTACCTCTATGAAGAACATTTTATTTTAGTGTTCTGGACTGCTCCTTAAGGGCCACTTGTATTGTCCATGTTTAAAAAGTCAATATATTTAGCTGTTCAGCCATACTTTATATACATATATATATACATATATATATTTACATATATATACATATACGTATATATACATAATATATATATATATATATATATATGTATATATATATATATATATATATATATATAGATAGAGATATATATAGGCATATATATATACATATATATGCATATATATAGATATATATATATATATTATATATATATATAGAGATATAGATAGATATATATATATATAGAGATATATATATATAAATACATATATATACAGATAGATACATATATATATATATACATATATATACAAGATATATATACATATATATATATATATATATATATATATATATGTATATATATATATATATATCTATATATATATATATATATATATATATATATATATATATATATATATCTATATATATATATATATATATATATATATATATATATATATATATATATATATAATTAAATTATATTTATCGACCCCAAAAAAAACGGCAACCTCAGATTTTCAGGTGCGACTGGCCTAGCGCGATTCCCTTTGTCAATGAAATATATTTAGTATTCGCTGCTATTTTATTGTTGAGTGAAACCAATGGTTGAGTCGAGCAATCATGGTAAATGGAATTTCGGTCGGTCGGAATTAACGCGGCAGTTATTTAGGGAAGCGCCACTTATAATCGGCCATATTTTTGTTTTCGCCTGGCGCCTGTCCGATCACTTAAAACCTGAAACAAGCTTAAATCATGCGTCAAACTTAGACTCGAATACAAATATTACTGCGCCATGAGTAGACGGCTGTGTTTGAATCATATACGAATTGAGGCTTTCTATTCGAGCTTTTATGCCGTACGATTCTTAAAACAATCCGCCACCGACTGTTAACGCAGGCATCCCGTAGCATTTTAGCACCACCCTCCATTCCAAATGGTCTAGATATGGGCAATGTTGCAATTAGAGGAGATGTTCGTTGATTAGCTCCGCGCGACATCATTACGCTAATCAATTGTGTTTACGCCCATATCAACCAGCCAGATCTGGTCGTTTTTACAGCCATTCATCACCGTACATCACAGATACAATCAGGTTTAACGACCTGCTACGTTACTTGGCCTTCAGCATCATCGTAAAACAAGATTAGTACCGGCTTTTACAATCAAATTTCTAAATGTATTGCTTGTAGTTGCTGCGAGTAAGAAAAACCTTGCATCGCAGTTAAGAGGTACTCATCACACCGAGTATTCGCTTTCGCTGCATAGGAACAAGTTGAACATCGGTAATAAGAGCAACTGCTTTTTTATTTTCTTTACATTACATACTATTCCATATAATTTGTCTAAGACGAGGATGATATAATGGGTGAAAAAGGGATTTAATAAGAGGCCTAATATAGTTCGAATCAATACATTACCATATAGTCCAAAACATACTGCGGAATGCAACGGGTCATGCTCTCGCGCTCAAATAAATTGACGCATCATTTCGATATATATTCATATTAGTTACTCTTGCAACGATTTTCCCGATAAGATATCACCAAACATATCCAGCAAATGCGTCAGTAAATCATTTTATTTATAGTGTACCCCTATAACTGTTTGTTAATCTTATTCTACATAATAGAATCAATTGTGTATTCTTAATTCAAGTATCAATCCACTGTAATCAGCCATGCGTGTATTTACTACCAGTATATAAAACTCTCCAACGAATACCAGGGCAAACATTTTATGTCTATCTCTAACCCAGCCATTTTAAGATATCAAAGGTTGTTGAGCTCACATCCTCAAAAAAACATTCAATGATATATAACATAGATATAGCTAACCTAGTAAACATTTATCAGACAAACCAATTCCCAATGTTGTATTTAGTGTTACCATACGCAGCAGTAATCACCATTGTAAATCAGTTAAGCCTTGCTTAATCACGTTCTACGACTAGTGCTGAATGCAATGTGAATTGCAATTAATTGGTACAGTGGGTCCAAGTCCAACTGGTCTTATTCATCTGTGGCTTTGTTTGTAATTTCGTAAACAAAATTAATTAATGAAAGTGTTCCGAGCAATATCAATTGTGACACCTAATTTCCACAAAAAAATAACGCTATCGTGAAGATTGTTTAACCATACATGCATGCATACATACATACATACATACATACATACATACAGACATACATACAGACATACATACAGACAGACAGACATACATACATACATACATACATACATACATACATACATACATACATAGACATACAGACATACATACATACATGCATACATACAGAAATACATACATACATACATATATAGATACATACACATACATACATACATACATACATACATACATACATACATACATACATACATACAGACATACATACATACATACATACATACATACATACATACATACATACATACATACATACATACATACATACATACATACATACATACATACATACATACATACATACATACATACATACATACATACATACATACATACATACATACATACATACATACATACATACATACATACATACATACATACATACATACATACATACATACATACATACATACATACATACATACATACATACATACATACATACATACATACATACATACATACATACATACATACATACATACATACATACATGCTGATTTGATTATTTAGCCCAACAGATGAATTCAGCAGACGTTCAACCACACTGGTTTCAAGGACAATGATTTCCCCATGGTTTAAGATACGACACAAATCAGTCATGGGTCTAGCAGAATTTCCCTTTGATTGCAGCCTTAGCCTCGTTTCAATGTCTGGCGCGCTCATGGCAGCCAGGGTTAGCCATTCACAACTTAAACTAAAGCAAGCATTGACTTCGAGTCAATTGATACGGTTCAGCAGGAATGATCACCTGGTAATTCAGACATTGGCAAGAAAAGTTGCTTCGCCATTAGTAGTCGTTTCATTTAAAACACACAATGATATAAGAGACTAGGAATCTGATAAGACGACATCATGTACACACCTGCTGTTACATATTGCACCCCATGGTGACGAATGGTTATAGCGTTGCAGCACATTAAACCCCTACATCTGCTCCAAAAGCACTGTTGTCAAAAGCTAGATATTCATAACACATATAATCAACCACTGCATGTACAGATCAACCATGATGCCGTCGAACATAAATGGAGCATTATTTATTATTATTTTGAGTGCAGGACAGTATGAGCAAGACAGTATTGCTCCTTACAAAATAAAGTGCAAATGTAACCTTCGCCCTGCCACATTTTGATTAATAGCTTACTTTAATCAAGAACCAATATTTGTAAGCTTACAATGACGACTCCGAGTAAATGAAAGTCAACTTCATGTTAAATCAATGCAATGTCATTTTCATTTTCCTAAAAAGCTCCGCCTGTACGTCTTTCCCGTGGCATGCATCCTTAAATAGTCCTCTTAATCACGACATCGCTTAATTTCACCTCTATTTTATTTACATTGCAATTACTCTAATTAGTAGAACCAAGTTTGCTCAATAATTCCAAATAAATATGATAACTGGTGTTAATGCTTGATGTCGTTTACAGCCAAATTAATTCAGACAAAGGTTCTATTCCTTCCAGCTTAGGTCGAAATTTTGTAATTCTCGTTAATCTTGGACAACAATAAATAACTGTAACAATATGCACACACGCATGTATATATCTTTATATATGTGCATCACCCAGAGTGGTTTTTATTACGCAGCAAAATTCTGAATCACTATTATTTTGACATTGTAAACGATCGCTAAATAATCATCCCTAATCACTTAGCTTGCCGGAGGATACAGCAATTAAGTGACGTATCATCATCGACTGAGTACCTCGGATTCATAATCATAGCGGACCATATCAAATCAGCTTGTAATAAAATATGTCCTACCGGGGCATTTCACTTATTCAAGCCCGGCGTAACTGATAGGAGCATCAATGATATATATATATATATATATAAACATGGTCAGATATTGGTATTTCGTGGATAGCTATAAGGCTTTGCTGGATGTCCCTATCAAATCATATTATATTAATCCATCACAGCTAAGTAGTTCTGGAGATATACAATTATGTATATTATATATCCACCAATAAAATCAATTTGTATTAGGCACTGAACAAGAAGTCTCATCAAAACATATAATATAGATGCAGGTAGAAAATGATGCAACGCGCCCGTTCGCACATTTTACATGGAAGTGCGTCATCGCATTGTAGACTTACCTACACCTGTATGACTGCGATTTACAGTACCTGCCATCCCGTATATAACGAAAGGGTCAACAATATTTGGCGTAGACATTGTATTACCAATAATTGACTTGCGGACACTTAATTGGGTCATTTGAAGTTTAATTGCCTTCAATGTGAAACAATAATTGAAATTTATGCAAATATGGGGTCTAACTTCTAAGGTGTAATGCTTAAATAATTTGGCGACGATTATAAGGAGAACAATAATTTGTCTACATCAAAACGCAGTTTACAATTAGCATCAGATGACATTCAGGATATATTGGTGATTTGCGCACATATCATATTGTCACCACAGTGCTATGACGCTTTGCACCATAGGAAGGACAGTATTGCACTGTAAGCTTTAGCACGGATGATATGACTTTTCCACTACTGCGGTCACTTGAAATTACATTCTTATATGCCCATTTGTCCGAACATTATGTGTTGGATGCACTAGCCAATGGACAACCATAAGGCAAGCGTTAAGGGATAGGGGAACATAAAAAAACCAAATAAATGACGATTAATGGATCCAATATCACGTATAAATCTAATGCAGACATCGCTCTTTTGCTTGATCAACGTGGATTACTCTGAACTTGTGGTCCCATACCTGCATCAGAGCTATTACAGCACAACTCCATGACACTGATTACACGGGCCCGCTTGGAACTTGGCAATACATTCCTTCTCTCTGTTCGCGGCTACTCACTCGGTACTATTTCAGGCCTCTTTATCGCACGTTTACATGCTATCTGCATTTCTGATTTTTGCTCAGGTTGCGAAACATAAATGGAATCACGCGACAAATCAAACTGGAATGCCTGACTATGTAGGAAACGATTGCCTGCATATTGTCCTGGTGAGAATTGCACAACATGTCGTGGCCATAATATGGTAAAAGCCTGGACTGAACTTTCAGCCTTTTTGCTATAATCAGCCTTTCAGTACAGGAAGAGGTTATAAGTAGCAACGCGGATATATCTCTTCGATTTGTTGATGATATGTATATATATATATATATACTTATTTATATATATATTCTGAATGATATATATATATATAGATATATATATATATATATATATATATATATTCTGAATGATATATATATATATATATATATCTTATCTATATATATATCTATATATATATATATATATATCTCTATATATATATATATCTATATATATATATCTATATATATATATATATATATATATATATATATATATACATATATATGTATATACATACGCATTTCATCTCTGTTTGATGTGCAGTTCAGGATTTTAGACAAACATGATTCTTGACTCAAGCAGTTAAATTTGGCTCGACAGATAGGCAATTTGTCACTTGCGTACTCGTATATGTTGCGTGAAAGTTTATCGACACGCAAACGAGAGTGTTTTAAGTTGTGGCTTTACAACTGACAAAATACGGCCACATTAAAATATAAATGTACTGTTTTATGTTTTCGGAACTTTCGTTTAAATGATATTTCACACCTCACGATCGGCAATATACTACACATACACTAACAAAACCACGTATCTTAGAAGGATCAACACCTCTGAAAGATTCTCTGCGCTGAAATAGCGATTCCTGAGAATAACAATGTCAGTGCATTCTTTGAAAATGTGCTTAATATTGTTCCCAGGCATGGATCGCATTCGGAGATCGGCTCATCCCCCTGGAGACAATCATGCGCTGTACACGCTGTACAAGCTGTACACGCTGTGACCTCCTCTCAACGGTTATCTTTGTGGTTGTTTAGCCACCCCCAAAGTATGGGCTGAATTTTATGTGACTTGTGGGGGACTGATTTATCCCACTGGAACTATACTTAATCATTAAAAGGGTGTACACGGTGATGTCAAGCTCAGTAACATTATTTATTTGGTTCGTCCTTCGCTTTACCACTGCCGAGTGTGTCCATATACATGACTCGGAATCTACTGACGTAGAGAACGCTTGGAAATATCATTGTCATCGTCCTAAATATCGTAAACGACAATGAAACTATATGTCTATAATATATAATAGAAGCAAGGATTATTTTATTATTATTTGTAGTGTCTTGACCAATGGTTGAGTCGAGCAATCATGGTAAATGGAATTTCGGTCGGTCGGAATTAACGCGGCAGTTATTTAGGGAAGCGCCACTTATAATCGGCCATATTTTTGTTTTCGCCTGGCGCCTATCCGATCACTTAAAACCTGAAACAAGCTTAAATCATGCGTCAAACTTAGACTCGAATACAAATATTACTGAGCCATGAGTAGACGGCTGTGTTTGAATCATATACGAATTAAGGCTTTCTGTTCGAGCTTTTATGCCGTGTGATTCTTAAAACAATACGCCACCGACTGTTAACGCAGGCATCCCGTAGCATTTTAGCACCACCCTCCATTCCAAATGGTCTAGATATGGGCAATGTTGCAATTAGAGGAGATGTTCGTTGATTAGCTCCGCGCGACATCATTACGCTAATCAATTGTGTTTACGCCCATATCAACCAGCCAGATCTGGTCGTTTTTTACAGCCATTCATCACCGTACATCACAGATACAATCAGGTTTAACGACCTGCTACGTTACTTGGCCTTCAGCATCATCGTAAAACAAGATTAGTACCGGCTTTTACAATCAAATTTCTAAATGTATTGCTTGTAGTTGCTGCGAGTAAGAAAAACCTTGCATCGCAGTTAAGAGGTACTCATCACTTTCGCTGCATAGGAACAAGTTGAACATCGGTAATAAGAGCAACTGCTTTTTTATTTTCTTTACATTACATACTATTCCATATAATTTGTCTATGACGAGGATGATATAATGGGTGAAAAAGGGATTTAATAAGAGGCCTAATATAGTTCGAATCAATACATTACCATATAGTCCAAAACATACTGCGGAATGCAACGGGTCATGCTCTCGCGCTCAAATAAATTGACGCATCATTTCGATATATATTCATATTAGTTACTCTTGCAACGATTTTCCCGATAAGATATCACCAAACATATCCAGCAAATGCGTCAGTAAATCATTTTATTTATAGTGTACCCCTATAACTGTTTGTTAATCTTATTCTACATAATAGAATCAATTGTGTATTCTTAATTCAAGTATCAATCCACTGTAATCAGCCATGCGTGTATTTACTACCAGTATATAAAACTCTCCAACGAATACCAGGGCAAACATTTTATGTCTATCTCTAACCCAGCCATTTTAAGATATCAAAGGTTGTTGAGCTCACATCCTCAAAAAAAACATTCAATGATATATAACATAGATATAGCTAACCTAGTAAACATTTATCAGACAAACCAATTCCCAATGTTGTATTTAGTGTTACCATACGCAGCAGTAATCACCATTGTAAATCAGTTAAGCCTTGCTTAATCACGTTCTACGACTAGTGCTGAATGCAATGTGAATTGCAATTAATTGGTACAGTGGGTCCAAGTCCAACTGGTCTTATTCATCTGTGGCTTTGTTTGTAATTTCGTAAACAAAATTAATTAATGAAAGTGTTCCGAGCAATATCAATTGTGACACCTAATTTCCACAAAAAAATAACGCTATCGTGAAGATTGTTTAACCATACATGCATACATACATACATACATACATACATACATACATACATACATACATACATACATACATACATACATACATACATACATACATACATACATACATACATACATACATACATACATACATACATACATACATACATACATACATACATACATACATACATACATACATACATACATACAACATACATACATACATACATACATACATACATACATACATACATACATACATACATACATACATACATACATACATACATACATACTACATACATACATACATACATACATACATACATACATACATACATACATACATACATACATACATACATACATACATACATACATACATACATACATACATACATACATACATACATACATACATACATACATACATACATACATACATACATACATACATACATACATACATACATACATACATACATACATACATACATACATACATACATACATACATACATACATACATACATACATACATACATACATACATACATACATACATACATACATACATACATACATACATACATACATACATACATGCTGATTTGATTATTTAGCCCAACAGATGAATCAGCAGACGTTCAACCACACTGGTTTCAAGGACAATGATTTCCCCATGGTTTAAGATACGACACAAATCAGTCATGGGTCTAGCAGAATTTCCCTTTGATTGCAGCCTTAGCCTCGTTTCAATGTCTGGCGCGCTCATGGCAGCCAGGGTTAGCCATTCACAACTTAAACTAAAGCAAGCATTGACTTCGAGTCAATTGATACGGTTCAGCAGGAATGATCACCTGGTAATTCAGACATTGGCAAGAAAAGTTGCTTCGCCATTAGTAGTCGTTTCATTTAAAACACACAATGATATAAGAGACTAGGAATCTGATAAGACGACATCATGTACACCTGCTGTTACATATTGCACCCCATGGTGACGAATGGTTATAGCGTTGCAGCACATTAAACCCCTACATCTGCTCCAAAAGCACTGTTGTCAAAAGCTAGATATTCATAACACATATAATCAACCACTGCATGTACAGATCAACCATGATGCCGTCGAACATAAATGGAGCATTATTTATTATTATTTTGAGTGCAGGACAGTATGAGCAAGACAGTATTGCTCCTTACAAAATAAAGTGCAAATGTAACCTTCGCCCTGCCACATTTTGATTAATAGCTTACTTTAATCAAGAACCAATATTTGTAAGCTTACAATGACGACTCCGAGTAAATGAAAGTCAACTTCATGTTAAATCAATGCAATGTCATTTTCATTTTCCTAAAAAGCTCCGCCTGTACGTCTTTCCCGTGGCATGCATCCTTAAATAGTCCTCTTAATCACGATATCGCTTAATTTCACCTCTATTTTATTTACATTGCAATTACTCTAATTAGTAGAACCAAGTTTGCTCAATAATTCCAAATAAATATGATAACTGGTGTTAATGCTTGATGTCGTTTACAGCCAAATTAATTCAGACAAAGGTTCTATTCCTTCCAGCTTAGGTCGAAATTTTGTAATTGTCGTTAATCTTGGACAACAATAAATAACTGTAACAATATGCACACACGCATGTATATATCTTTATATATGTGCATCACCCAGAGTGGTTTTTATTACGCAGCAAAATTCTGAATCACTATTATTTTGACATTGTAAACGATCGCTAAATAATCATCCCTAATCACTTAGCTTGCCGGAGGATACAGCAATTAAGTGACGTATCATCATCGACTGAGTACCTCGGATTCATAATCATAGCGGACCATATCAAATCAGCTTGTAATAAAATCTGTCCTGCCGGGGCATTTCACTTATTCAAGCCCCGCGTAACTGATAGGAGCATCAATGATATATATATATATATATAAACATGGTCAGATATTGGCATTTCGTGGATAGCTATAATGCTTTGCTGGATGTCCCTATCAAATCATATTATATTAATCCATCGCAGCTAAGTAGTTCTGGAGATATACAATTATGTATATTATATCCACCAATAAAATCAATTTGTATTAGGCACTGAACAAGAAGTCTCATAAAAACATATAATATATATGCAGGTAGAAAATGATGCAACGCGCCCGTTCGCACATTTTACATGGAAGTGCGTCATCGCATTGTTGACTTACCTACACCTGTATGACTGCGATTTACAGTACCTGCCATCCCGTATATAACGAAAGGGTCAACAATATTTGGCGTAGACATTGTATTACCAATAATTGACTTGCGGACACTTAATTGGGTCATTTGAAGTTGAATTGCCTTCAATGTGAAACAATAATTGAAATTTATGCAAATATGGGGTCTAACTTCTAAGGTGTAATGCTTAAATAATTCGGCGACGATTATAAGGAGAACAATATTTTGTCTACATCAAAACGCAGTTTACAATTAGCATCAGATGACATTCAGGATATATTGGTGATTTGCGCACATATCATATTGTCACCACAGTGCTATGACGCTTTGCACCATAGGAAGGACAGTATTGCACTGTAAGCTTTAGCACGGATGATATGACTTTTCCACTACTGCGGTCACTTGAAATTACATTCTTATATGCCCATTTGTCCGAACATTATGTGTTGGATGCACTAGCCAATGGACAACCATAAGGCAAGCGTTAAGGGATAGGGGAACATAAAAAAAACCAAATAAATGACGATTAATGGATCCAATATCACGTATAAAGCTAATGCAGACATCGCTCTTTTGCTTGATCAACGTGGATTACTCTGAACTTGTGGTCCCATACCTGCATCAGAGCTATTACAGCACAACTCCATGACACTGATTACACGGGCCCGCTTGGAACTTGGCAATACATTCCTTCTCTCTGTTCGCGGCTACTCAATCGGTACTATTTCAGGCCTCTTTATCGCACGTTTACATGCTATCTGCATTTCTGATTTTTGCTCAGGTTGCGAAACATAAATGGAATCACGCGACAAATCAAACTGGAATGCCTGACTATGTAGGAAACGATTGCCTGCATATTGTCCTGGTGAGAATTGCACAACATGTCGTGGCCATAATATGGTAAAAGCCTGGACTGAACTTTCAGCCTTTTTGCTATAATCAGCCTTTCAGTACAGGAAGTGGTTATAAGTAGCAACGCGTATATATCTCTTCGATTTGTTGATGATATGTATATATATATATATATACTTATATATATATATATATATATATATCGATATATATATATGATATATATTCTATGATATATATATATATATATATATATATTATATATATATATATATATATATATATATATATATATATATATATATATATATCTATATATATATATATATATATATATATATATATATATATATATGTATATACATACGCATTTCATCTCTGTTTGATGTGCAGTTCAGGATTTTAGACAAACATGATTCTAGACTCAAGCAGTTAAATTTGGCTCGACAGATAGGCCATTTGTCACTTGCGTACTCGTATATGTTGCGTGAAAGTCTATCGACACGCAAACGAGAGTGTTTTAAGTTGTGGCTTTACAACTGACAAAATACGGCCACATTAAAATATAAATGTACTGTTTTATGTTTTCGGAACTTTCGTTTAAATGATATTTCACACCTCACGATCGGCAATATACTACACATACACTAACAAAACCACGTATCTTAGAAGGATCAACAATGTCAGTGCATTCTTTGAAAATGTGCTTAATATTGTTCCCAGGCATGGATCGCATTCGGAGATCGGCTCATCCCCCTGGAGACAATCATGCGCTGTACACGCTGTACAAGCTGTACACGCTGTGACCTCCTCTCAACGGTTATCTTTGTGGTTGTTTAGCCACCCCCAAAGTATGGGCTGAATTTTATGTGACTTGTGGGGGACTGATTTATCCCACTGGAACTATACTTAATCGGAGATTAAAAGGGTGTACACGGTGATGTCAAGCTCAGTAACATTATTTATTTGGTTCGTCCTTCGCTTTACCACTGCCGAGTGTGTCCATATACATGACTCGGAATCTACTGACGTAGAGAACGCTTGGAAATATCATTGTCATCGTCTAAATATCGTAAACGACAATGAGACTGTCTATAATATATAATAGAAGCAAGATATATATATATATATATATATATATATATATATATATATATATATATATATATATATATATATATCTATATATATATATATATATATATATATATGATATATATATATATATATATATATATATATATATATATATATATATATATATATATATATATATATATATATATCTATATATCTATATATCTCTCTATATATCTCTCTCTCTCTATATATCTCTATATATATATCTATATATCTATATATATATATATATATATATATATATATATATATATATGTATATGAAGATTACCTGAAATAAAATACCCAGGCGTAGCGATCCACATTCTCATGGTTTTCCTCTTAAATCAGGAATTATTTTTTCCGAGTGCAGAACAAATCATGTCATCACATGAGTCAATCGTTTGGAGCGTCATCCAAACTAAAACTTCTAATCTACAGGAACAAACTACTACCCACAGCTTCTTTACAAAATCAAATCGTGAGGGCTACCGCATAGGATGTTTCGTCGGCGATAGATGGCCCCTAGCGAAAAGCAGCGATTCCATGGGCGGCTCTTCTCGAGTTGACTATCAACATGTCTGTAAGCATCAGCTGGTGAGCCTATAGCCAAACGCTCTGCGGCCTCGCCAACCAGGGGCTTCTCGCAACATATTTATTACTGTGAAAAGTATTGGTCGATTATAATATACTGACTTATGCTGCAACAGCCACAATAACTAGCCACATTGCTAATGAGTAAGGTGCATATACTATAGCAGGGTTATATGACACTGCATGCGAGGTTTAAGAATAATCGGTGTGTCACCATATGTCAAGCATTTAAATTATTAAAATTATCCACCGATTCCATAAGGATTCACATAGCACAGTAAATGTTGACAATGTGACCCGGTTATGTTTCGTGAATGTTATCGAAAGAAACTACATTTACTCCATTCAAAAAAATGTAGAACAAATAACAAGGTAGTCTTGAGTATAATCTCGCGGTTTTCAAGCTTTTACATTAAGACTCTAGGCATTCCCTAAAAAAACCATTGTATTCATGGATATAATTAGTAGTAAGTTTGAATGGCGTGTGCCATATCGGCATTTGGTTAAATCTCATGGTGCGTTCTGATATTGAACACAAGTTGTTTTTGCAATAGATGCCATGAATCGAAGAAAATAAATGATTGGCCACAAATGCCAACAACTCGATAAGGGTGTTGAAAACTAGTTGAATTTTAGCATATAAATATCCATGTGACGAGGACTGGTATGTAAACCATATGCGAGTTGTCGTTAGTACGCTTCGTTTCCACTTTTCGAATGATTTCTCTCAGTATATGTCTCCAAGGTGACTTTCGACGATGCCAGCTTTTCAGTTGATGCTTCCCCATCACATACGTCGAGGGTTTATGATGTTCGGTTGTATTAACGTATTTTGTGAGCACCTTGCACATATAAATAAGTACATTTGTGCATTTTGTTTTGGTACAGTACAATGCATGTACATTATTCAAGCTTTCGCTTATCACAATTCTTTTACGCCGCTTAGAAGTGCATAATCCGTCAAGATATCTATCTGAGCGTTTCCAAATAAAGTGAACTAACCTTTGACAAAATAACGCATGTACATCATGTAGATATGTTGTTTAATTACAGGTTTTAGACATATATTTGTGTACAAAAATGTTTTTAGTAATGGATCGTTACAGAATGAACAGAGCAGCAGCTTAAAAATAAAAATTCCATATGATGTATTTCATTACTTAGATGAATTTTGTTGTTTTACACAAATGATTATATAAAGTTTATAACATTGAGTATTAGATGCATCTTACATGAACAGCAAATATTTGGTGCAGAAAATAATTCACCTGAATTCCCTAACAAAAATGCATTTATCACAATACGTCAGTGCTGTTGATAGATATGAACACATTGAATCTGGCTGCACTTGCAGTCAGAAGGGTCCATCTATTGAATCCGGAAAGTTGATAACAGGAGTGTATATCTACATCGTAATTCTGATTTAATTAATTATCATAGACTGACTCAGCCGTTTGATTATACACCACACACATTGCCGTTATCAACATAAGCAGAGAGCAATTTCGACCAGTTCATATAAGTAGGCGCAATATTTATAGTACTCGACTGCGTCTCCTAAAAACCTTGGGAATAACCAATCCGGGATACACAAGTAACAACGCTAGCTGCCGAATGTAAACAGAGTCTTCATTGTTTCCGATTTGGATCACTGGAGTTCAGTAAGGTACAATATGTCACTAAAGTATATCCATGGTTATTGTTGCCGTTAGCCACACAATCGCATGGCATAATTTTGTAATGCTCCAACATTTCCGAGCAGTGATTGGAAGTCAAGTGGCGGTGATAAGTGGTGAGGCTCATACGTCGTTGAGTGCCAATATGATGAGCCTTTTCCTACATTAAACAGTAGCGGTTTGGATTCGGTTAACTTCTGCATCAACGGCAATGTACCCTGATGTACTACGATGTGCATGTTTCGGAAAGAATCAAATAAACTGGTTGTGTGGTTATAAATTCGAGAACGCAGTGACATGTTGCTTTACTGTTGGTTCGTATACAATTTGCTACGAATTCGACAGTGGTTCGCCCTGATGGTGTCTAGCTTCCGTTATTAACCGCATATTAACTCCAGGCGTTCATATCGGTGTCACGATACAGTTCGAAAGTTTATTACTGACCGGTGCGTCTGCTTATTGCATATTAGATATATGCCATCTTCAGTTAGCACGATGATAACCGGCCAGATATCATGAATGATGTATTCAATTCTTATATTACTCTGCTCATGGAGAAGCAAGCGAGTAACGAATCGCACCGCTACATAAGCTATATCACCTTCAAGGATTGAGGTTGCTGACCCCAAACACGGTAAAACAGCCGAAATACCTTGTGACTGGGAGAGGCATCACTGCTTCGCGTGTTTATAAGCACCATCTATTCACGATATTATGATTCCCAGGCTCTAGGTACGGAGGGTTCGTCGTGCTTGCTTGCATTGCTAGGAATCCACCTGATGTCGTTGGCGTTGGTTGTTAATCTCTTTTCCTGAGATCATTACTTTCTGGGGTTTTGTCTGGACACGTGATGCTAGCAGTGGCAATATATTGAATTCAACTGACCAACAATATATAACACTTTTTACGGTTAATGCAATGAATATTGTCGATCATGAATGCTATCTGCATACGCCTTGCTGCAGCGTTGTATCGGGTGACGGAAGACATCCGCTTCAAAAACACCATCTAGCCTATAAGCAACATAACACGGACATACGTTGGCTTCATTTGCTTCCGTTTGAGAACAGTAATAATTTAATAAACAGGTGGTCATTAATAGGTATATTATCGTGTTAATGTGTTAAGTGGTGTACCTGCGTTCTACCTTGCTTCGCGCCAACATAAAATACATTCAGCATCGTTTATTGTATGATAACTCATTGTGTACGGCAATGGTGGTATCGACGGGACATGCGGTTTATACTTATTTTGTTTGATTCAAGCGATACATTAATAGATGTGCTACTTCAGAAAGATGCTGTGCTCCATTTAAATAACACATCATATGCACACTCAATCATAAATCATTTTACATTTATCATTGAGACATACATTTTATCACATTAGCCTACTTCTTGCAAAGCCGACATGAATATATGCTTCATCAGTTAGCGATGGCATATGCAACTGTACCATGCTAATTTGATTATTTAGCCCAACAGATGAACTCAGCAGACGTTCAACCACACCGGTTTCAAGGGCAATGTTTTTTCCATGGTTCACGATACTACTCAAATCCGTCATGGGTCTAGCCTTTTATTGTAGCTTTAGCATCGTTTCAATGTCTGGCGCCCTCATGTCAGCTAAAGAATAGTCATTTACAGCTTAAGCTAAAGAAAGCATTGACTTCGAGTCAGTTGGTACGTTTCAGCAGAAATGATCACCTGGTAATTCAAGCATTGCAAGACAAGTTGCTTCGCCATAAGTAGTCGTTTCATTTAAAACACAATGAAATAAGATTATGTTTTCTTCGAAATAGACAAAACATTTCGAGGTAAGCATTCATATAGCCAAGACTAGGAATCCGATAGGACGACATTATGTTCACCAGCAATGCGATAGACTAGATAATACCTACTGTAATCTATCTGCTGTCTAAACTGCATATTGCACCCCATGGTGACGAATGGTAATAAATTTGTAGCACATTTTACCTCTACATCTGCTCCAAAAGCATAGTTGTCAAAACCCAGATAATCATAACACATATTATCAACCACTGCATGTACAGATCAACCAGCTGGCCGTCGAACACAAATGAAGCATTATTGCTTTTTTAAAATAGACATTTTTGGGGGGGTGCAGGACAGCATGAGCATGACAGTATTGCTCCTGAAAAAATAACGTGAAAATGTTGCCTATGACCTGTCACATTTGGATAAATAGCTGACTGCAATCAAGAACCAATATTTGTAAGCTAACCAGGACGACTTCAAGTAAATAATAGTCAACGCCATGTTAAATCAATGCAATATCATTTGCATTTTTCTTAAACAGCTCCGCCTGTACGTCTTTCCCGGTTACAAACTTCCCCATTGGAATGCATCCTTAAATGATGCTCTCATTCACGACGTCGCTTAATTTCACTTCTATTTCATTTAAATTTCAATTAATTAGTTACTGGAACCAATTGTGTTTAATAATTCCAAAGAAGTATGATAACTTATGTGATTACTTGATGCCGTTTACAACCAAATTAATTCAGGCAAAGGTTCTATTCCTACCAGCTTAGGTCGAGATTTTGTAATTCTCGTTAATCTTGGACAAGAAGAAATACCTGTACCAATATGCACACAAAAAGTGCAATCTACCTGCTGTAATTGCTTCAGCAGCATAAAAGCGAACTCCAGTATTCGTCCAAACGAAGCTAGTTTACAATTAAACCACATGTGAGTGAATTAATATTTTTCATCTACCCCTAAGGAATCACTCAATTATGTGGGTACTGTACCTGTCATTCTCCCATTCTCGTTTGAAAAGTAGCATTACCAAGACCGTCATTATCAGCAAGCTGAATATGGCTTGCATAGAACATCCATCCTTATGGACATTACATGCGACCTATCTTGATGAAAAATTTTGCCAGGAACATTGCTTAACGTTTTGTCACTAGCTGCTGAGTGGAACATGTCCCAGAAGCATTGTTAGTTGTTAATTGGATGTTGGTGAACGCATAGTTTTTCACATTCAGTGGGGCAATTATAGCAACTGTTTATAGTCTTAATGTCTGACAGGGGATCGCTGATGAAACAGTGGCATTGTCCAAAAAGATATTATCGTGGGAAAATAATTCAATAGCACTCACCGCACGGTATTGGTGCGATTTAGCCTACCATTTGGTTTGATGAGGTGAGGAAAGGTTGTTTTAATGATCGGAGATGATTCCCACAGCTAATGCCGTAAAAGGGAGAGGGAGGAACGGAGGGTGGCAACGAAAAAGATGAGAAATGATG
>CM067354.1:60576341-60593841 GCA_034190875.2 Urechis unicinctus
CGTAACTAGTGACACATTAGCTAAATTTCGGCCAAGGCAGTGCATAGTGGTCCAAATATTTGCGTAATAGGTGTTCTGGCTTAACGGTAAAAATTGTTCCAATCCGAACGTCTCGTGACTTGAAAATGCGTTAACAGCCTATGACTTATGCCTTGGATAGTTGTGATATAAAGGAAATATGGCCCTACCTTACCTGGGCTAGATCGTGTGTGTTCTTCAATTGATCGCGCCGGTGATCGTTATAATGTGTGTGTGGGTATATATATATATATATATATATATATATAGAGAGATATAGATATAGATATATAGAGAGAGAGAGAGAGATATAGATATAGAGAGATAGAGAGAGAGAGAGAGAGAGAGAGAGAGAGAGAGAGAGAGAGAGAGAGAGAGAGAGAGAGAGAGAGAGAGAGAGAGAGAGATATCTAGAGAGATCTCTCTAGAGAGATCTTCTCTCTCTCTATCTCTCTAGAGGGAGATCTCCTCTCTCTCTCTCTCTATCTCTCTCTCTCTTCTAGACACTCTCTTCTCTCTCTCTATATCTCTATAGATCTATAGAGAGATCTTCTATCTAGAGAGATCTCTATATATTCTGTCTCTATCTGTAGGAGGAGATATAGTATAGATATATGACATACCCCCCATAGAGGGATATAGATATATCTAGATAGATCTCTATATATCTCTATATATATATATATATAGATATATATATATATATAAATATATATATATATATATATATATATATATATATATATATATATATATATATATATATATATATATATATATATATATATATATATATATATATATATATATATATATAATATATACATATATATATATATATATATATATGCCGTTTTGGGATGAATAGCTGCATGGGAAAATTAATCAATGAATCACCAGTATCAATGAAAAATGGAAAAGTACCGGGCAGATAGAGATAGAGAGCTGGAGGTAGAACGAGAGATTTACAAAGATAATAAATGACAGCGAGATACAGAAAGTGAAACATAGGTAAGAAGAAACTATTCGACAATGGGAACATAGCATATATTCTCTACCATAACCACAACCCACAACACTCATACAATATGTTATGATAGTGATTATATTGTGGCTTCACGACCCCAAGTAGAATGAATGCGCTGTGTATGTCGTATGTCTATCATTTTAAGTGCACTTAGACTTTAAGACCAGTCGTTCAAAGTGGCCTCTGATAAGCATCACAGTGAGAATAGCAGGTAGTTGTGCTTTACAGAGGTGACAAAGTGTCCGATGTTAACGAAACTAAAACATTATAAATGTTTTTAAGATATCCTTTATAATGATAGAATAGACATGTCTTGCTGATAAGATCCTGTAAAATTCAGATTGTATTCGCATAGGTAACAGCGTCCTACCGCTGAATAATCAACCCCTAAAAGTTAAGAACCATACTTATTCAAATTTGTATAAGTTTTGCAATCCATTGTGGATGCATATGTGCTTTTACGAATCTGCTTACTATACGCACTTCATGCATTCGCAATCGATTAAAAAAGAAATTTTATAGCCTCTCTTTGCTCATAAACAATAACCATTTCTCGCCTTTTCATAAACAATAACAAAACAATATATATCCCCTAACCGTCCTTCATAGATTGCCAACTCTAATTGCTGCTTCCTCAAAAATCGTTTTGTCGTTACCAGCATAAAGCTATAGGTTTTTAATAGTTAGCCAATAATGGAATAACGACACTTTCTTATGAATATCATCATATCATCGTATAGGTCGAATCGTAATTATGATGGATTGGCTATCACACGTGTCATGATATGCTTCGGTGTATGCCAGTGTATATTACAAGCATGTGTTTTCCGTGTATTAAATAACGGTTTTAATACATATCATGCAATTATTTGCCGTTTCAATGGTAACCTATTTATCTTATATGCGCTGACGGGTATATAACAATGCTATGAGGAACAAAAGGCAATCTATTATGTCTTTTCCAGGGAGTGTCATTCTCCTGGACGTTAAGTTATGAGTTAGATTTTTGCACACGGGTTCTATCCTTTGCTGTGTTATTTGAACGACCAGCTATATAAGAGTCATAGAGCTTTGATAAATACCTGATGATAACGCACAAAATAGGGATTCTTGCGCAATGAAAGGCAGAGCACTAGTCCAAACTCATTACAAATGGTGCAGCAACTACATTGTTACTTACAAATATTTCAAAACTGTTAGTGCTATTCACATAAACATAGAGAAAATAGACCACAACCACATCAAACGACTGCAGCGTTGAGCATCATTTGAGCGGTAATGGTCTATTGAAAGTATGAAAGGTATTTGATGCACCCAAAAGTTCCGTCGTCGTTACGGGTACTAGCGTTGCAAATGAAATGATACCATTTGTTATCGGCAGTAACGGAACTAAACATATAGCTTGCATAGTGTGCATTCAATCACGAATTAATGATAAATGCCGACTTGCAATTGAGGTTTACAACTTCTTGGTGGCTAATTACAATCATTTTTGATGTTCTGTCAATATGTAGACGACAAAGCGGCTCGTTCATTTTTTTGTTTAAAGTCGATGTTGGGTGTGTGAATGGTTACCAGGAATGGGGGATCGGTCCTGTGATGCTCAAATTGATGTTGTTTGAGACATATTTTGTATGACGCCGCAGTTAGATCATCAGAAATTTAATCATGAGCGTCCGATACAACGAAAGACACAATCATGGTACCTCAGTGCTTTGATGAATTGAAAAGATTCATCTGTATCAAAACATTTCACTATATTTTACCTGCAGGCGCAATGACCACGACATATGACAAAACTGTGAGTTGTGAGATATGACTTACACTCAAAAAGCTTAAGCCACTGTTATTTATTCCTTCAAAGTGCAGCAGATAATTTTATCACTATCTTTAGCTTATGTGATGACTATTTATATGGCAAAATAAAAGCGCAATGTCTACGTGTTACATTTAACTATGACGATTTATTACGTGACGCACGCTTTGCGGACACTATTAGCGTTATACGTATGCTTCGATTTTAGACGCACTGATGGAGTGCCATTGAAAAGAAAAACACTCTTTGGTAATGTATGTCGAAAGGTCATCTGTTTGGAAATAATTCAATTTGTCATTCATCAATCGCGCAGTTTTCGCATCAAAGGTCATTGCGTTCTTAATAAAGTTTTTGCGCTACCGTGAATTTCTCAATTAGGCGCCTGATTTTGTTGTTGGTCACGGATACAACCCTAAAGAATTTCAACGGTCCGTCGGCGAAAACACAGCGCTTGTCAGGACTGAGGGGCACCGGGCACCGTCCCGGGGATGATTTCATGATGTAATCAATACAAACAGGTGATCTGTGCGATACTGGTGTTAAAATATTGATCAGCGACAGCTTTTCCCAAACATCGACATTAAATATCACTCTAGTTATTCCATACTAGATGCTGTATATGATTCAGCTATTACTTGGCCTCTAAAGCAGGTACCGTACATACGCATCCGTGCCAATCATTGTTAAAGTCTGTTGAACACCATGTTCACAACGTATCGCAGGCCAGACACATAAATCGATTAACGATATATAACATAATGAAGTAGATTCCGTTTTGCCTAGAGTACCCTTATATTGATTGTGAGCCGGGGAATGCATTTTTTGCTACATGACTGCTACACTAATATTTTACCGTCTTGCGAGTAAAACAGGGTTGATAATTCTTGGCTGTGTGATCTTTTGAAAATACGCTTGATCATCTGATTGAGTCAACATATATATCCGTCATTAGTCCGATCAAATATATAGCACGTTACATGCGTACGTAGGAGTTTAGCAATAATGTGATATTTCCGTCTCTTGCTAATCGATCGTCAAACAATTTGTAATGCATGTATCTGGCAATTTTATTGACCGGGTGAAACATTCGGGCTAACCAGACTGGATAGCCTATTGTATTTATTTGTTCCGCACCCATCACAAATGTGTGACTCGAACCCACATGTTGCCACATAGTTGGCAAATAATGGGTGAATGCGAATTTTTCATATTCCGTCCATTAGTAATATTGCAGCGGACAAACAATAGTTATTCGCGGGAGTAAATGGAAGTATTATACTTTTGGTTTGCTCTTGTTACCAGGCCATTTATTGGCGGCGAGAATATCTGATTTTTGTTATAAGGTGATGTGAGTTGCAGATATCATTCGGCCTTAGTGTGCAATATGTTCTGAATAAGATGCGTGGTTAAATATGCTATCCCACTTGTCGAATATGTTAGTGTTCTGAAATCATCATTTTAAAAGAATATACCGAAGTATCTGCGTCTATGTTGTTTCTTATCATGTATCATATTCGTCTGCTACGTCGTATTGCACCTCAAGAAGCTGATGCTTGCCATTTACATCCTGTGCAGTTTCCTAAAAACTAAACTATTGGTTGCAACTTGTATGTGGTCACGGATTACGACTGCAGTCGAATAGACTTCTAAATTAGCCCCCGATTAGCCTGAATAAGGTACGGCTGCATCAAACCAGCGGCAGCAGGGAGCTAGGTTAAGACAGATATGTACGTAACTTAATCAGAAACATCTGCTCGCAAACAGATCGATAAGCATTTGTTATGCGCACTCATCTCGTAACAGCATGAATCGCTTTCCTACATTCCGTAATTCGTTGTGCAGCTCATATGCTGGGTCATTGAGCGATAAAACAGTAAATACAACATGCTCATCCTCAAAATATAACGGGACGACGGAAAGCGGAATATCTATCAAATAACATAACTCAAATTAGAAAAAGCCATCATAGGCACCAAGCATGAAAGAGTTATAGTAATTTGGACGTTATTTCTCGCTGACATCGCAATCCCCTCTTCACACAACAGCCATGCTATTAATTTGATGGCAGCGCATTTGATAAATTCAAATAATATTGCGACAACAAAGCGTCTAGCCTGGTTCTTTCGACTTTGAATACCTGTTGAATGGAGGACACAAACGACAACCGAAAAAGGAGAAATATACTAAAGACAAGATAACTTTTTATTCATCAAAGTGACCGAAAAGGATTGTATTTAATGAGGGGAGAGATGGCTCTGATTTAGGGTATGTGATCTTGCTCTTCCGTGAGCGTGTGTTCACTCCCTTATAATCCGTGACTTTTATAGACTGCCCCCCCCCATCAGCGAATATTATTGTTAAACACGGAACATGAAACTAAATGGGGAGAAATGAAGATGTACAGTTTAGTACTCTAATGCATGTAATTTCTTTTTGAAATGATTATTCATAGTGCTATAAAACACGTACAGCAGTATGATGCTGACATGCAGGCTGCACAGCTTACAGATTATGAATGGATGAATAAATGGGGAAAGATATAAACGAATTTTGTAGGTTTTAAAGTTAAAGGTCGAAACGGGACAGAACCTGTTGCCAAGTAAATGTACACTGTGCACTAGGGTGATGTACTTACTAGCGCGCCGCGGGCAGGCTAACCAATCCAAACTTCTGTGGAGGACGTGGTAGGCTTTGTCCTATAATGCTCAAACTGGCTGGGACTCTTTTTCCTGACAACTTATGGAGAGCTTAAATGAATGAATGATATCAGATGATAAACATACAATAAGCTGACATACGGGTGCAGAATGATGACACTCAAAATAGAATTATAATTATACTAGTGAAGTCAAATGTATAACTGAAATGCATATAAGGTGTAGAAGTTAATTTAAAGTAATCAATTATTTAATCAAGTCTTGTCTGTGGCTCGTTTGTATTTTCGGTATGTTCAACGCTTGCGGTGTTGAGCACATGGAAGGATTTCTCAGACATACAGACAAACTAGGCGGCAATTCTTAAGGGTGCAGTGTGGGTGCAGAATATATGGTGACAAATCTTAATGGTTGAACAGTTTTGAAAGACGCTGCAGTAGTGATGATTATAAAACATGTGGTGGCATACCTACACCGCTTTGGTTATCGCACAAACCTAGATAGCTGGCACGGAACGGCTTCACATGTCCGGTGGGGTGCTGCTGTGGACCTATTTTCGGCATTTATATGAGCACAAACATATTTACAAATGGGAGTATGTACAAGCGGACGTGGCAGTATCGGGGTGTTTGTATGGGGGAAAAACGGCGCTAGTTGTCATGGTCGTGGCAAATTGAGAAAAAGTTAAGGCAGTTTCTCCGTTCTTGAGGGAGTTGGTGCTTGGGGCACCATGTCCGTGTGCGCCAAAAAAACGTGATTTCGGCCTATTCTCTGGTGAAAGTCATATCGACTTTATCTTGTACGGTATCTATGGTCAGCACAAAGTGCGGCATGACTACCACTTTCTGCAAAATTGCCATAATATTTTCCATTGTAAGGGTTGGAGTTTGTTTAAGGAGACGCCAAAGAGCACGTGACCTGATGACCTGCGGGTCAGCTTATAAACGCCAGTGACTAATTACCTAGGCTCTACCTCCTAACGTCATCTAACGTCGCGTTCCTGGGGATTAACTGACTAATTACTGGGGTAACGTGACTGGTTGGCTGCTGTAAACCCCATTTCCATCTGTCATGTGCAAGGGGTGGGTGTCTCCGATTGGCTAATACCGGCGAGGCAATACTGAGTGACTAGTGATTGGGCTTGGTTGAAAAGTCACTGATACTGATCAACCAATCAGTGGGGCCGCATGGCTGTTAATTTTAGAATGAATAGCAATGAAGCAGTAGAGCAGGGAACTGGCCTTCTGATGCAGAAATGTTAGCCTCAACGAAAATCCGTTAGCGCACGTGACTGTTGGGCATAGAGGCCCTGTATTTTCAGTGAAAATTATGTGAAAATGTAAGGAAAATTTAACCTGTTACCCATGAAAGAGATGGCAAAGTTCTGAAATACAAATGTTGTTATGTCAGTGTAGGTCTCTTTTTCACTTACTTAATTCTGTTGAAGGCAATCACACCTGGCACAAAATTTGCCGTGGTTAAGTCTTTAAGTTTAGCTGTATGCTCTCCAACGGCAGTAACTACAAAAGGACCTGGTGGCAAATTGCTGGCTACCTAGACCCGCTAGAGAGGTCGAGACTATGTAGATAAACCACAGAGCCGACTTCGATGCGGTCTAGAGCTGCCGACTTATCCCATGTAGCTTTCATTTTGGCCTCATTCTCTTCAGCGGCCTTCCGTGCAATTTCACGACCCTCCAGTTGTGTTCGTAGAATATGATCGCCTCTGCTTTGAATATTGTCGGGAGTTGATCTGAGATCTGTGTCTAGGGGTAGTCTTGGGGTTCTGCCAAACAAAAGCACATAGGGGGACATGTCAATGGTGCGATGTACTGTAGTGTTCACTGCTAATGTAGCTGACGACAAATATTTATCCAACGTGTTAGGCTTATCGCAAAACGTTCGCATAAGATTTGTTGAGTATTATTAACTCGCTCCGTTCTGCCGTAAGTGGAAATTTATAAGCGGACGCGATTTTTTGAATGAAATAGTACATCTAATCCACTGAAAAGTTTGCTCATGAAATCAGTACCTTTATCTGTCAACAACTGTAATGGCATGCCGCGAGCGCATATGACCTTGTCACAGAAGGTTTAAACGAGTGTGCTAGCTTCAAAAATTTCGGAAGGCCAGGTCACTTTGATACGTGAGTATAGATCTACAACAACGGTAATGTACGCATTTCCGTTAACAGATCGTGGCATAGGCCCTATATTGTCCATTGAGAATATTTGCCATGGTGTGGTGACCGGTTCAAATAGCGTCATGGTCGCCCGCGGCGATGTGATCGTTTGGTGGCTATGCAATGAGGGCAATGGTCAACTAATTCCCTTACATCCCTGTACACTCCTGGCCATGAGAAGCGCTGTTTTAACGCGGTTAGCATTTTATTAATCACGACGTGACATACAAATGCAAAGCCATGACATTGAGACAACACCGTGTATCCAAGACTCTTTTGCACAACAAGCGTGAAGCAGAAGTCGCTTGTTGTGAAAGCGGATGGTCGGAATAAATCATATAGCACACCATTTGCAATCATGTAGTCGTTTTCACGAAGCAAAACCTGTCAGGCTGCTCTACTGGTTGCTGGTAGCTTCTCGTGCATTAACCCATCGATCGAACCGTTACAAAACGTACAGCTAGCCTACACTTTGCGAATTGTGTCATTAGATAAGTCTACAATTATGGGCTGCGGCATTTTTTGATTTCAAAACTGAAATCACCATAGTTAAACTGAACATTATGATCAGGAGACTTACCTTTATGAGGTTGGCCGTTGGCAGATGTATCTGTGGTGAGTTCGCTTTTGAGGCTGACCTCGTGATTACGGGATGCACACTTACCTCTCCAATATTGTTGTAGACAGTGGCTAAATAGGGGAATGCGTTATTTCGTCATCGTTGGCACAATGCGTAACGTCATAATTCCCGCCTGCTCAGGGCGTCTGCGACACAATGGAGGTAACGTTTACGATATTTGATGTCAAAATCCAAGATTGCAGCACTAAAGCCCATCTGATTGGTTTCGGCACTGTCTGCTTAGTGGTCAGAATTGACAGCAGTGCTTTGTGTTCCGTGACTAACGTAAACTGTGAGCCTTCCGGAAACGATGTCCAACAGGTCACTCCATGAACAGCGTCAAGTAACTCAAGATGGGTAATTGAATAATAACGTTCATCAGTGTTGAGTGACCCACCTGCGTAGCCTACCGGTCTTTCGTTGCCTTCATCGTCCACCTGAGCTAAACTATGACCTATAGCAGATGTAGAAGCATCAGTGTATAGAACGAAGGGTTAAGAGAAGGGGCTTAGATGTCTCTAAACGTAACTGGCATTCAGCTGACCAATCGAACTTGACATCCTTTTAAGTTAACGAACTGAATGGTTTAGCAATGTCAGCGACATTCAGTATGAATTTCCTTAAACCCTAAAAATTACCGTACACCTTTGATGTTTGTCGGTACAGGGTATGACTTCATGGCATTGTCGCATGGCTGGACGACAGAATGCGACAGTTTCATGCCGACATTTTTTCCCCCTTGTTTGGATCTAGCTTAAGATTGGCGGCTGTCAGTTTCTAGAAAACATAATTTAGGGATTCGAGGTACTCTTTAAAAGAGCCCGAGGGCCCAATAATGTTATTCATGTTGACTTACGCAAATTTGCCGAGACAGTCAGACAGCAATTGCATCATCAACTCTTGGAACAATGACGGTGACATGCTCAGTCTGTTCAGCTTATAGGATTTATAGTCAGGCGTAGTGAAGGTAGTCAAGTGTTTAAAAACTTTTGACAAACCGACCTGGAAAACCTGATGCAAGACTGAAGACATGTGCCGGGATGAACCATGTGTGTGCTGTTGCCTCCCGGATTGACGGCGACCACGTGTGTAATCGAAGTGCACATGTTGGCGGGCGTTTGAGCGGACAGCCATCACATTGTTGCCCATCTGCTCTCTTTCCGCTGCCAATCGTTTTTCGGCGCCAGTGAACTGTGCGCGTAATCTATGCCGTAGGTTGGACACAAAAAGGTGGCTAAACACATGGTTCTCCGACATATTAAAACGCAAAAAATTAATAAGTGGCAAAAGCAGCTACACTTTCATCATCGCGTTTGAGTACGGCATGACCATTAAACACCTTGCTAAAACTGCTGTATTTGCGATCACGCACTTCGCTCAACGTGACGACATCTGGACGTGATCTGGTGATATTTCGGTACTCTGCAAGGCGCCGGTACCTCTGTACGCCGGTACCAAGGCAGCCATATTTTCGTGCGTCTAATTTGACAGGCGGGGGCACCCTTCAAACCGCTCAAGCCAATCATCCCAATGATCGTCGAGCCTGTCAAAGTGGCCAGGGTGGGCTGGCGCAGGGGAGAAAGGTGCGGACATCGCCGGGTGGGACGGTGTGGATTGGGGCATTAGTTAATTGCTTTAGTTATGCAAATGCGTGGGGTTGGTGTTATTGGGCGCGTGTAATGTAGGCGCACGTCGCCACTGCTGCTCTGCGAGGGAGTTGTAGGACCAATTGTCAGCGAATCCTATTGGCTGAGAGACTTCTATCAGGTTCACCAATTAGGTCGCCCCTTAATGAGGCAGTTAAGTTTGGGTTAAGGAATAACTGACGGGTAACTGGTGGGCCAGTAGCGAGGGTAAAAATTTAGTAAAACTGTATACTAGAAAAGCAGAGAAATCCATTTAGGAAGATAGTAAGATCCTTTTTTTAAAAAGTTTTCGCGTCAGAATCAGTTATATAATGCCTTACCGCCATTTGCAATGTGCATATCCGGATACATTGCAAAAGGCTACGTCCCTGCTGGCGTTTTCCGATGCGAAACACAATGATGCCATATATCTTCATTCAAACGAATTCTTAAGTAGCCATTGTGGTTATTACTTCTGTATATAAATAAACCAGACAAATTACCAGCCTTACAAAAAGAAGGGAATACCTGCAAATTTGATAAGAGCATATGCAGGCAGCACATGTTGTAATATTATTAACAGTTATTTCAACCCAAAGACGGGTTCTCAAGAAAGGTTCAGGCAATGTTGGATCCCTCCACTTAGCGAGCAAAACCCGTAGCGATTATGGGTAGGTCTAATAGACAGTCATCATCTAATCAAACTATTCGCAGTGGTGATGCCTGCACCAGTGTGTCGGTCAAATGGTAGATTACAAATATGCGAACGCTAAAGTACAGAAAAAAAATAGCGCTCTATTTGATATTGCTTTGCAGCTTAATGTGACCCCCTACTGTACACAGAATGATGTACCATACTTAATAAACGTGATTATATTCGTTACCATATGTGGCCCTGTTACGATACATTTAAAACTCGCTTGGTATTCTATTAAATATATACAGGCTGCCGCTTGTTGGATAGGTGTGTCAATATGCAGCTACGACGCACACCCACACGTGTCGTATGAAATAGTTGCAATCAAAAGAAAGTACTGAAATATTAAGTCGATGTGAAATCATGTTTGTGCTATGAGTCGATTCTTTAAGCTAGCGATTTTGGACGAGCCGACAGATAGGAAATAACGTGCTCCGACGTCAACATACAACATGATATACTGCATGCTCATTGTATGCGCGAGAACAACCCAGCGATGCCACCACACTGATGACCTTTAGGTTATGACTTATAGATCACATCAACTGGCTCAGTTTTAATAAGGTATCATGTCACAATTATAAGGGCACAAACATTTTCTAACATTCCAATATTTATGGAAAGTGTAGTTTTAGCCATTGCTATGCAAATCGAAACAACTAGTCATGCAACAGATATTCTGCAACTAACGTCGGATAGCGCTATATTTAGGCATTTAATCATATTATTTATCGACGCTAAGATACACAGCGATCTCAGATTGTCAGTTGCGTTTCACCTAGCGCGGTACCGTCGGCCATTAAAATATATTTAGATTCACTGCTATTTCATTGGTGGGTGACACCAATGCCACTATACGGCTACGTCTAGCACTAATTGTAAATGGAATTTTGATCGGTCGGAAGTAACGACAGATGAGTTATTAAGGGACACGCCACTCATAATCGGCCATATTTTTGTTTGCAATTGTCGCCTCTTTCAGCACTTAAATCCTGAAACAAGCATTTCAAATCATGCGCCAAACTTAGAATCGAGTACAAATGTAACTGATACATGAGGCGACGGCTGTGTATGAACCAGATGCAAATTGAGGTTTTAGGTTCGAGGTTTTATGCCCGAATGGTTCTCAAAACAATCCACCACCGACTGTTAACGCAAGCATCCCTTAGCCTTTAAGAACATCTCTCTATTCCAAAGAGTCTTGATAAAGGCAATGTTGCAGCTCTGTTGATTAGCTCCGAGCGACATCATCACGGTAATCCATTATGTTTATGCCCGCATGATCCTTCTAGATCTGGTCTACTTATATAGCCATCCATCACCGTAAATCACAGATAGAATCAGTTTTACGACCTGCTACGCTACCTGGCCTCATCCTCGTAAAACAGTAAAACAGTCCAAACTACTAAATGTATTGCATGTAGTTGCTGTGAGTAAGCAAACCCTTGCATCGCAGTTAAGAGGTACTCATGACACTGAGTATTCTGTTTCGCTGTATAAGAACAAGTTAAACATCGTTAAAAAGATCAACTGTTTTTTATCTTCTTTATGTTACAGACTTATCTGAAGAATGTGCCAGAGACGAGAATGATATGATGGGTAAAAAAAGCGATTCAATAAGAAGCCTTATACAGTTCGAAACAATTAATTACCGGATAGTCCAAAACATATGCAACGGGTCATGCTTTCACGCTCAAATAAACTGACGCGTCATTTCGTTATATATATTCATATTTTTAAATTTTGCAACGATTTGCCCGATAAGATATCACCAAACATATCTAGCGATGGCCATTGTTAATCATCCAAGCCCTGCATAATTAGGTTGTTCGACTAGTAATGAATGCAATGGGAATTGCAATTTATTCGAATATGGGGTCTAAGTCAAATTTGTAGAAAGGTGAATTATCGTGTACCAATTCATCAACGACATTTATGTAATTCAGAGAGTAAGATATGTCAAAGAAATGGATCTGAACAATATCAATTATGAAACCGGATATCCACAAGAAATACACGCTGTTATAAAGGTTGTTTTAATCGTACATACATACATACATACGCACATACATACATACATACATACATACATACATACATACATACATACATACATACATACATACATACATACATACATACATACATACATACATACATACATACACACATACATACATACATACATACATACACACACACACACACACACAGACACACATACATACATACACACGCATACATACATACATACATACATACATACATACATACATACATACATACATACATACATACATACATACATACATACATACATACATACATACATACATACATACATACATACATACATACATACATACATACATACACATACATACATACATACATACATACATACATACATACATACATGCATGCATGCATGCATACATATGCATGCATACATACATACATACATACATACATACACATACATACATACATATACATATACATACATACATACATACATACATACATACATACATACATACATACATACATACATACATACATACATACATACATACATACATACATACATACATACATACATACATACATACATACATACATACATACATACATACATACATACATACATACATACATACACACATACATACATACATACATACATACATACAAATTTCAGTCGTTGATTAGTTCAGGAACTTTTATAACATGTGATTTTACCGTGAACTCCATCATTACCGAGATATCTGACTGTTTATGATGTAGATACAGTCATTTCGCCAATTTTAACTGGACCAAACGACGACTGGCATGTGTACTCTGAAGCGAAAAAGTTTCTAAAAGTTTTTTGCCATCAATGATAATATCTGTCGGATACATTATTCTTACGAAGGAGAAAATGTAAGATAGATCTGAGTATCATCAACATAATGTTAGAATTGCAGTCCAGTGGTGATTTGTAGACTAAATACTAGTGGCCCAAGGATGGATTATTCTGACACATCACGTGCTAGTTTGTGTGTTTTTGAGTAAACGCCTTCAACACTGACTCTTTGAATATGGTTTGTTAATTAGGACTTGAGGAATGCGAGGTATTCGCTACTGAGACAAAAAGTAACACAAAGACGCCGTTGCAGGATTGCATGATTGACAGTATCAAACGCTGAGCTGATGTAAAAGAGCACTAGAGCTAAAGCATTGAGTTTATCAACAGCACATGCTATGTCATTGTATACTCACAGAAGTTCAGTTCAGTTATATGTGCAGGTGTGTACCTCGGCGTTTGGTTGGCAAATTTATAGTCTGGAATCGATTGGGTATCAAGCTCAAATTTGAAATTGTTCTATAGTTTGTCATTAATTTCCGGACACAGGTTACTCTTTTTAAGTAGAAAGTTGTATAATTGCAGCGTGCTATCCTTTTGATATAGAACAAGAAGTTTGAGAAAGATTGACTATTTCTGTGATAACAGGTAGAAGGTATCTATACAATAGTTCAGCATCAAAGTTGATAATGGGTCTGAATCACACTATGTCGGAGCGGCTTAAGAGATTTATTTACATGTTAAACTTTTGGCTGCTGATTTGAATTCACTTAGCTCAGCGTCCCGTAGAACATTTCGTAGGGATCATTTCCGGTGAAATGCATTTCACCTTCTCTAGCTTAAGTCGGTTGATACGAATTTTCTGTGCACAATACAGTGTCTGTTTGTCTGTCAAACGTTAGAGGGACAGGCTGGTTGGTAGCTCGGTATCAAAACTTCCAAGCAGTGATTGCAAGTCACTGCAAGAAAACGCATTAAGCACCAGTGTATATTACATTCTTTAAATCCTCAGCAGTGAAGGCCACCAGGTATATACCTTGTCAGCAGGCGGTGATGAGTTTTTAGGTTTATAAAGTGGGCTTACGTCGATAAGTTGCATCATGATGAGCATTTTCCCTCCATTCAGCCGTAGCGGTTTGGACCCGGTTGTCTGATGCATCACCGGCACTCACATGTGCATATTTCTGAAAGGATCAAATAACCTGGTTGTTTTGTTATGACTTTGAGCAACCAGCTACGTGTTGCTTTTCCGTTTGTTCTTACCCGACTTAAACCACAATTTGCTCAAGATTCGACAGTGGTTTGCTTTGTTGGTGTCTAACATTTGCCTGTCATAGAAAACACCTCGCACTATTAGGCGCATATTAACTCAATGCTTTTCTATCGGCGTCACAGGTTATTCAGGGTCACAACCCAGTTCGACACTGTAAAACAGGCCAAAGACCTATAATGGCTGGGTAGTTGTTACTCTGGGAGAGGCATTACTGCTTTGCGTTTTCATGAGCACCATCTCAATTACGATGGTTTTAATCACGTTTCCTGAGATTGACCCTTTCAGGTGTTGGGTTGCATACGTGAAACTATCAGTGGCAATACATTGAATTCGACTGAGCAACTATATATCATACTTTACGCTAAATACAAAGAATATTGTTGGATTCAAACGATAAATCAATAAATGTGCTGCCCGAAAAAGCTGCTGTGAGATAACGAGATGAGTGATCAACATGAAACCCACGTGAGTGACTGAAACCAGTTAGTAATTTTATGTAAGGTTGACTATCAAAAGCCTGTTCGTCTATGATATATGGGTTGACACTGTTTGATCGTTTAGCAAAAATGGTCGAACTTTATAACTCTTAATTGCATATTTAACGGCAGATTATCAGCTATACAATGTACCCAGCAGTTTTGACGCAATATTGGCTTGTGCATTGTATTGCAGTCAGAAAGGTCTCGCAACACCTAGCTGGGACCACATCACAAACAAGTTGGGTGCCATTCCACATCATCTGCAGGAGCATAGATATCTCTTAGGACATGAGCTCAGATAGCTGCATGAACACGGGCATATCAGGATGTTATCGGAATGTATAGCATAATTACATTCTAATCGCAGCTCTGCCTTCATTTGCTGTAAATTCCATTTAGTTTCGTAGCATGTTTAACGATCCTAAGCCTGTCATAATCCTCATTAAGCGTCACCATATGCTAGTGACGAACATACGCTCAACGGCCATTGAAGTCATAATTAAATTGACATATGTTACATATTCTCTAAAATGGATAGTCATGTGAGTCATGATGCGATATATTATTGATTTCGCACACCACATCTCAAGGTTGATTGGTGGTCCGTATAAGTGACGGGCAATCGCGTGGAATATCAGTAACGCAGTATTGCATTCTGTATATACCCGATAGAAGTTTTATACGACAAATGTAATGCAGTGCTAACATGTCCTGTCAGATATATTGTCTGAAGTTTTGCTTATATTTGAATAGATAGACAAAAGTTTAAGAACATACTCCGACGCTATATCGCTTAGTTTCATCTAACATGAAAAAATAGGCAAATGCCTTAATGTGCTTCTAGTGTTTATTTGTTCCCTAGCATCTTTGAAAATTGATGTTTACGGAAGCGGACAAGCGATTGAGGCAAAACGCTGCCAATTTTATCTTTTACAATCAGGCATACAGTTTATCACAGTAGCCTGCTTCCTCGTGAACCCGACATGAATAGATGTTACGTCATTTAGCGATGGCATATTTCCGGCACTCTAGGAGCATTTTCCTTTTATTGCAGCTTTAGCCTCGTTTCAATGCCTGGCGCTCTCATTGCAGCTACAGATCATTGTCATTTACAACTGAAGCTACAGACAGGATGCTAAACTAAGACCAACAGCCTTTGATGAATTTGGATGCATTGACTTCGAGTCAAATGGTACGTTTCAGGAGGAATGATCACCTGGTAATTTAAACATTGTACTTGTGTACAGTCGTCTAGAACCTGGATAACGGTAATAGTTCTTACAGCAAAAGAAACGACAGGAAGCATTTATTGCTGGTCGGATTATCTGTTCTCCATGGTGCCCCGGTACTGTGTGAGGTTAGTTGGCAAGATCTTTGATGTTAGCCAGTGGTCCGGGCAGTGTACTGCAAGTCGGATAGTCTATCGATGCAGCATATATAGGTAACGCGCATTGTAGTATGTAAACAACAGTAGACGAGATAACATTTACAGATGTATAATGAGTGATCATGCTATAGGTAAACACTGAGAGAGGGTATGCAGCTCGTGAATGATGAAAGAGGTAATGGTAACAGACAGACGATACAAGGGACTATGTCAGTCATCAAATGTTAGAATATATTATGTAGGTACACAAATGGAAGCAGAATGTATGGTAACACGCAGATAGTCGATGGAACAATGCGCTGAATAATAGTTTACATAATATTTTACATAAACTAGTACTAAGTAACACAGCAATGTTATACACAGTGTTTGTGTTTTGAAGATATGACTGAACGTGATCTTGCTTTGGCTTCGGGTACAGTGTTATCCTAGAATCAAAGCTAATTAATCGAGTGGACTCCTCAGGCACATGATACATAACCCTGCTTATCTAATGGGCTTATGCTGAAATCAAATCGCTGCCAACGCGGCGTAATACATATTCTACCCCGCGGTAACTGATAACCGAAACCCAATGAAGAACCAACAAAATGACAGATCCATACGAAACAGTAAATGACTCCCCTATATCGCGTAAACGAGCGCTCTAAAGTTGGACGTTATAAAAGTTGGTATAGATATTATGCCAACGAAATACGATAAATCCTCATAGCTTCGATCTAGTCGGGATAACTTTATGCTTATATTAGATACATACATAGGATAAATAACCCAGAAAAACTATCACTGTCGAAAGCGCCAAAAATTATGTTGCGTATCTCTGCTAGCAAGGAATCATTGTAAATATTCAGAATTAGCTGATTGACTGGGCACGGTCTT
>CM067354.1:60598841-60626341 GCA_034190875.2 Urechis unicinctus
AGCTTAACGCTCCTTTTTTCTATTGAAGAATTTCGAAATGTTTGCTACTCAGTCCGCACATAGAACGACGACGGATGTCTATGTATGCGACAATTGATTTAGCTTCATTTTCATGCTTAATGATTTCAGCCTATGGGCTTTTCAAAGTTGACAAAGAACGGAATAATTTCATTACCTTATCCAGGCCAAGCCCTACACGCAGTGCTCCATTCTAGATAACAAAGGTGATAGCCACAATGAAGGCCGCTTGGTCAACTTGATAGACAAATGTTGGGCTCTTTACGATGCATGGATAGGGTTGATGCCAGCATGTTATTATGGCATCATTGAATATTACGTTTTACCTATTGGCATCAACAGAAAACAGGATATGAACGCAGCGATGAACAAGGTACCCTACGGAACACGTACTTAGCTACACATTAACTAAAGTTCGGCTTAAGGCAGTGCATAGTGGTCCAAATTGTTGCTTAATAGGTTCTCTGGCTTAACGGTAAAGATTGTTCCAATCCGAACGTCTCATGACTTGAAAATGCGTTAAAAGACTATAGATAATGCCTTTGATAGTTGTGATATAACGGAATTAAGGTCCTTCCTCACACACACACATATACATATATATATATATATATATATATATATATATATATATATATATATATATATATATATATATATATGTATATATATATATATATATATATATATGTTTATATATATATATTTATATACATATATATGTATATATACTTATATATATACATATATATGTATATACATATATATATACATGTATATACATATATATATATACTTATATATATGTATGTATATATATATAATTAAATATGTATATATACATATATATACATATAATAATATATATATATGCATATATATATGCATATATATATATATATATGTATTGATATATATATGTACATGTATACATATATATATACTTATTTATATGTATGTATATATATATGTACACACACATATATATATATATATATATATATATATATTTGTATATATATATATATTTGTATATATATATATATCCTTACAATTGCACCATTTTGGACAATATCGACAAAACCCACCATTTGGGGTCATTCGATTATTTCGCTTTTTGGAGCTCAAATTATGTGATATCGCGGATGCAAAACATTGTACATTTGCCTTGTACAGCTTTCAGTTAATATCCTCATTCAAAACTTATTTTAGAAGATTATCAAAATTATAGGCCAAAATGGTTGTATCAAAATAGTCGTGATAATGTTGTCATGCAAAAAACCAACCATTTTGGAGCTTTTCTATAAAACCAACCATTTTGGCCAATTATAGATAACCAACCATTATGGCCATTTTATATATCCAACCATATTGGCGATTAAAATAAACAAATGAGCCGACCAGCCCTTTTTGCCTTTCGATATTACCAACCATTATTATCCCAACCAACCTACTACTGACAGACCATCGTTTATACAACCTTGGGTTACAAAGCTTAGAAGGTCTATGAAACAATCAACGACTTAAATTAAATTCCTACAAACAAGCTTACACAAAGTATTGCGCGTTTTTAGGTTTTTCGGGAACCGAAAGAAACTTTTTTCGATTTCTCATTGTTTATACATAATTCGAACTGTACATTCACAATATTCTACGAGCCACGATGAAAAAAGTGAAGTTAAATTATCGGCGCGATTCCACGAAATGCTGACGCAATGTCTTGCTCCTAAAAGTTCCGAGCCTTGCCGAGCGGCAGGTGGAGAACGGAGTAAATATGCATTAAAGTCACCTATTTTAAGGACGGGAGTTCTTCAACGTACCCGTTATTAATTTGGATTCAAGTTTATACTTATGTACTGCGAGTTTTAACATCAATTAGTGATACTTAACATTCTGAAGATTGTCGTCTCTAATGTTGGATCACGGACGATTCCAAGTCATAAATGCACGTAGATCATATATTTTAACCTATTTATATTCTGATTCATGGATAGTTAAACTGCCATCATTGAAGTAATTGCTGTAACTATTATACATATCGATTGCTTTGGGCGGATTAATGTTATTTAACCTCTCTGAACACTGTAATCTGTCTGTCAACGATGTTCGACAACATCCCTCGTCTCTTGAATCGGGAGAGTCCAAACAGCTGTCACTATTTATCTCGTGCGACATGGCGACAGTCTTGCCGCACATGGCCAAAGTTGCAAAATCCGCTTAAATTTGGTGCAACAAAAACAACAAGGTGATAATCTTAAATCAGTTCCAATTAAATGAAAGAAGAAGTGTTTATATATAGTAAATGAAAGGCAAATAAGATATGGTAATTTGAGAGCAAATAACTTTCGACTGAAGCTATTTGGGTGTCCCCCAAATCGGTCAGGTTGACAGCCTTTGGTGAAGTTCTGAGCAGCTAGCTATATACTGAATGACACGGAGCAGTGGAGGCAGCATCACATAGCGTTATGAACCCAGTCTTCGCTCTTATATTATATGGTTCAATAATTTATTTTCGTATTGTTAAATGTTAACTGCAATAATGCAAACCAGCCGAGAAGTTTAGGCAACAGGGCACTAATCAAAGTATGTGCATGTCATATAATGATGTGTCCAACTGCATAAGTTCATGTATCTATTCACAATTTGCTTCATCGAGTGTCAAACTGACCTCCAATTGATTCATTGTGCATTCTTTATTACATGTTTAATCTGTTCATGAAAGAGCATCACTGTCTTGCCTTACATTAGATTTATTTGAGAATTTAACCAAATCTCATCTTTCAGAGTGAGTGATATAAATTCCCCCAGGACACCATGATTAAAACATGGATTAAATAATCTTTAAGTTTTAAATAAATCACCTTTATTCATTTTGCCACATAATAACATGTAGTTACAAAATGAAAAAAAAAACAGCAGCATCTGCAGGCACTGTACTGAAGGATTTGTTAAGGTCTGGAGTAGGCAGAAGATGAATTTGTTTTGCTTTTGATTAAACTTTTGATTGCTGTTCACATGCCTATCTAAGGTCACTTAAATTCTACAAAAAAATGGATCCACAATATAGGCATTTAGAGTGGATTCAGCTGAATAAATTGACTTAATGGACTGAATGTATTGACCTCATTAGGGTTAACAATATAAGGAAATAAATTATCAGGATATCATTATCAAGCAAAGCATATCTACAGATAAATTTTAACATGATCAGCAGGAACTTCGACAACAGCGCCTTATGTTGCACTATCAGTAATAAACTGTCAAGAGGTCCAGTCTTGGTGGGTTTCCATTAGGACACAATTAGTGAATCCATACAACAGCTTGTCCATATGATTCAGCAAAAGATGATTATCCTGCTGTGCCCCAACTATAGTTGCACGTTCTGTTACACACACAAAGTTAATTTGTCAAACTGCCTATCAGTCTTATATCATAAGAACTAAAGGAAGACAATGTAAAACATTACACAACATTAATTCTTAATAACCTGATAAGGTTGATCATCAATATTGGTGAAGCCACAATATTGATGAAGCAACAATATTAGTAAAGCCACAGTATTGGTGAAGCCACAATATTGCTGAAGCCACAATATTGGTGAAGTCACAACACTGGTAAAGCCACAACATTGGTGAAGCCAAAATATTGATTAAACCACAGTATTGGTGAGGCCACAATATTGGTGCAATTAATGGTTCCTGCCTAATGGTCCATAAATATTACCTTATAAGTGGCATGCAACATGTTCGGGATGGAAACTAATCAAAGGGACCATCCAAGTCATGCATAACCAGTCAGATTATTACATCTTGGGAACTGCACTGTCCTGAAAAGGCTTCATGTGATTTGGGGTTTCCAATATGCTTAATACCACCATCAAAACTAGACCAGATGCACAGATTTTAAGACTAACTTAGCAATAATCATGGCATTAATAGCCTACATCTGATAGATTCAAATGAGTTGATTGCTCTATTAAAGAACTGGATTACAAGCATTGAACATTTTTTTTGAAAGCTTCTATTGAAATCAAAAGGATCACTTTCCTGACTAATTGATGGCAGAAGTTTGACACTGTCCATGACTGAACTATCATGTAACATATAATCAAGCTTATAGGAATTGAATAAAGAACTCATGTTTTAGTGTATTGGAATGATATATAATATTAGCAGATCATGCTATAATTATGTCCAATAAAAGTACTTTAAAATGTAGGTTAAGTTTAACATTACTGATGGAAGTATATAATTCAATGATGTACAATGCAAAATATCAATCTACAGCCTTTGAAAACAAAATAGAACAACCAACCCCCACTACCACACCGCACTACAACGAGGATTTTGGTATGATGGACTATGACACTAGCTATCCTAGTGGCTAGTGTCATAGTCCACGACAGAACATTGTAAGTTACAGGGCATGAAGTCGGAAGACGAGTGGGATCGATGATGCTGGGTCCCCTAACTTACTCAACAAGACTATTGGAGCGTCTGGGGTACTTTGATACCGCAGCGCATGTCCGCTGCCAAGATCAGCAGATACCACAAGCCTAAATACCAGGCTGACAGTGGGCAAAATGGCATTCTTTACATCGGACAGATGATTTCATTTATTACTTGAAACTTCACAGATCGAGAAAACTGGTATCTAATTTCAGTGAGATTCTCTAAAAGTTTTGAATGCTGAACTGCGTCTCCAATTTCCAGCTTAAGTACTGCATTTGTTCTTATTTATCTAAATAAAACATTCGCAATCGATTAAAAAGGAAATTTCTTAGCCTCTCCTTGCTCATAAACAATAACCATTCCTCGCCATGCTCATAAACAATAACCACAACAATATATCCCCAAACAGTCCTTCATAGATTGCCTAATCCAATTGCTGCTTCCTCAAAGATCGTTTTGTCGTTACCAGCATACAGCTATAGGTCTTTAATAGTTAGCCAATAATGGAATGATGGCACTCTCTTATGAATATCATTATATCATCGCACAGGTCGAATCGTAATTATGATGGACTGCTGTTAAAAGTTCATCAGAGAGAATTTGGCAATGACACGTGAAAAGATATGCTTCGGTGTATGCCAACGTATATTACAAGCATGTGTTTTCCGTGTATTAAGTAACAGTTTTAATATACATCATGCAATTATGTGCCTTTTCAATGGTAACCTATTTATCTTATATGCGCTGACGGGTATATAACAATGCTATGAGGAACTTAAGACAATCTACTATGTATTTTCCTGGGAGTGTCACTCTCCTGGAAGTTAAGTTAGGAGTTAGAATTTTACACACGGGTTCTATCCTTTGCTGTGTTATTCCAGTTGTTAACGACCAGCTATATAAAAGTCATAGAGCTTTGATAAATCCCTGATGATAACGCCCAATATAGAGATTCTTGCGCAATGAAAGGCAGAGCACTAGTCGAAACTCATTACAAATGATGCAGCAACTACATTGTTACTTACAAATATTTCAAAACTGTTAGTGCTATTCACATAAACATAGAGAAAATAGACCACAACCACATCAAACGATTGCAGCGTTGAGCATCATTTGAGCGGTAATGGTCTATTAAAAGTATGAAACGTATTTGATGCACCCAAAGGTTCCGCCGTCGTTACGGGTACTATCGTTGCAAATGAAACGGTACCATTTGTTATCGGCAGAAACGGAAATAAACATATAGTTTGCATAGAGTGCATTCAATCACGAATTAATGATAAATGCCGACTTGCAATTGAGGATTTACAACTTCTTGGTGGCTAAATACTATCATTATTGATGTTCTGTCAATATGTAGATGACAAAGCGGCTCGTTCATTTTTTTGTTTAAAATCGATGTTGGGTATAAATGGTTATCAGGAATGGGGTATGTCCTGTGATGCTCAAGTTGATGTTGTTTGAGACATCTTTTGTATACGCAGTTAGATCATCAGAAATTCAATCATGAGCGTCCGATACAACAAAAAACACAGACATGGTACCTCAGCGCTTTGATGAATTGAGAAAATTTATCCGTATCAAAACATTTCACTATATTTTACCTGCAGGTGCAATGACCACGACATATGACAAAACTGTGAGTTGTGAGATATGACTTACACTCAAAAAGCTTCAGCCACTGTTATTTATTCCTTCAAAGTGCAGCAGATAATTTTATCACTATCTTTAGCTTATGTGATGACTATTTAAATGGCAAAATAAAAGCGCAATGTCTACGTGTTACATTTAACTATGACGATTTATTACGTGACGTACGCTTTGCGGACACTATTAGCGTTATATGTATGCTTCGATTTTAGACGCACTGATGGAGTGCCATTGAAAAGAAAAAAATTGTTTATAATGTATGTCCAAAGGTCATCTGTCTGGAAATAATTCAATTTGTCCTTCATCAATAGCGCAGTATTCGCATTAAAGGTCATTGCGTTCTTAATAAATCAAGTTGCGTTACCTGAATTTCTCAATGGAGGCGCCTGATTTTGTCGTTGGTCACGGATACAACCCTAACAAATTTCAACGGTCCGTCGGCGAAAACACAGCGATTGTCAGGACTGAGGGGCAACGGGCACTGTCCCGGGGATGATTTCATGATGTAATCAATACAAACAGGTGATCTGTGCGATACTGGTGTTACAAGATTGATCAGCGACAGCTTTTCCCAAACATCGACATTAAATATCCCTCTAGTTATTCCTTACTAGATGCTGTATATGATTCAACTATTGTTTGGCCTCTAGAGCAGGTACCGTACATACGCATCCATGCCAATCAATGTTAAAGTCTGTTGAACACCATGTTCACAACGTATCGCAGGCCAGACACATAAATCGATTTTTTTCCAAGTGTACTGTAACGATATATAACATAATGAAATAGATTCCGTTTTGCCTGGAGTACCCTTACATTGATTGTGAGCCGGGGAACGCATTTTGCTGCATGACTGCTCAATATTTTGTCGCACATTACTTGGCATCTTTTGAATCGCATCTATTGATGCTAATATCTCAGGACTAATATATGCACTTCCTTAGGAGTTTAATAATACCGTCTCTTGAATCTAGTCAATAGGGTTGATAATTCGGATTTGATGCCTGAGTGATGGTTTGAAAATACGCTTGATCAAGTCCATTTGATATGGTGTCAACATATACGTGTGTTATCCGTGACATTACTGTTGCGTTCTGTGTCCGAAAAAATCAAGTGCTTTGCCCCACCTCAAGCACGTTACATGCGTACGTAAAGATGAAGCGCATATAATGTGATATTTCAACGGTGCGGTAGATGATATGCATTGCTATGGGCATTTTGTCGTTTTATCGATACAAACAACGTGCTTGTAATGCATGTATCTGGCAATTTTATTGAACAAACACAAATGTGTGACTCGAACCCACATGTTTCCACATAGTTGGCAAATAATGGGTGAATGCGAATGTTTCATATTCCGTCCATTAGTAATATTGCAGCGGACAAACAATAGTTTTTCGCGGGAGTAAATGGAAGTATTAAACTTATTGGTTTACTGTTGTTACCAGGCCATTTATTGGCGGCGAGAATATCTGATTTTGGTCATAAGGTGATGTGACTTGCAGATATCATTCGGCCTTAGTGTGCCATATGTTCTGAATAAGATGCGTGGTTAAATATGCTAACCCACCTGTCGAACATGTTGGTGTTCTGAATCATCATTTTAAAAGAATATACCGAAGTATCTGCGTCCATGTTGTTTCTTATCATGTATCATATTCGTCTGCTACCTCGTATTGCACCTCAAGAAGCTGATGCTTGTCATTTACATCCTGTGCAGTTTCCTAAAAACTAAACTATTGGTTGCAACTTGTATGTGGTCACGGATTAGGACTGTAGTCGCTTAGTCATCTATACTAGCCCCCGATTAGCCTTAATAAGGTACGGCTGCATCAAACCAGCGGCAGCAGGGAGCTAGGTTAAGACAGATATGTACGTAACTTAATCAGAAACATCTGCTCGCAAACAGATCGATAAGCATTTGTTATGCGCACTCATCTCGTAACAGCTTGAATCTCTTTTACATTCCGTAATTCGTTGTACAGCTTATATACTAGATCATTGAGCGCCTAAACCGTTAATACAACATGATCATCCTAAAAATATAACAGGACGACGGAAAGCGGAATATCTATTAAATAACATAACTCTAAGTAGAAAAAGCCATTATAGGCACCATGCATGACAGAGTTATAGTAAATTGGACATTATTTTCTCGCTGACATCGCAATCCCCTCTTTACATCAATTTGATGGCAGCGCATTTGATCAATTCAAATAATTTTGTGACAACAAAGCGTCGAGCACGGTTCTGTCGACTTTGAATGCGAGTTTGATGCACAAATGACGCTGTAAGGTCGACCGAAAAAAAGAAGAAATATACTTTATTCTTCTGACGACAGGATAACTTCTTTATTCATCAAAGTTGTCGAAAACGATTGTATTTAATGAGGAGAGATGGATCTGATTTATGGTATGTGATCTTGCTCTCCCGTGAGCGTGTGTTCACTCGCTTATATTCCATGTCTTTTGAAGGCTGACCCACATCAGCGAATGTTATTAGCTGAGAGGCTTCTAGCAGGTTCACAAAGGAATTAATGACGGGTGACTGGCGGGCCGGAAGCATTTAGGTATAGAGGGCAAAATTGTGTAAAAACTCTTTATGACTTATACCTATCATTTAAATTAGATGAATATCCACACACATTCTAACGTATAAGAATTTTACTTTCAGACATACTTTAATAACGATACATGGAATGCGATTTTAATGAAATAAGTATGACAAAAGAAATTATTTGGAAATGGTCTGTGAAAGAATCGCAGTAGAATTTCGTACGATGACTATAATTCATAGATCTTAAGTTTCTAATCATTGCATGATTTTTTTGTCTAATACTTATTATTAGATTTTTATTGATTATTAGATTTTTTTAAAGCAATTGTCAAACACGGAACATTTAACTAAATGGGGAGAAATAACGATGTACAGTTTAGTACGCTAATGCGTGTAACTTCCTTTTGAAATTATTATTAATAACGCTATAAAAACACGTACAACAGTATGATGCTGACATGTAGGTTGCACAGCTTACAGATTATGAATGGATGAATGAATGGGGAACGATATTGAAGAATTTGGTATGTTTAAAGGTCGAAACGGGAAAGAAACTGTTGCCAAGTAAATGTACACTGTGCACTAGGGTGTTGTATTTACTAGCGCGCCGCGAGCAGGCTACCCAACCCAAAGTTCTGTGGAGGACATGGTAGGCTTTGTCCTATAATGCTCAAACTGGCTGGGATTCTTTTTCCTGGCAACTTATTTAGAGCTAAAATAAATGATTGATATCAGATGATAAACATACAATGATTAATTGAAATGTATATAAGTTAAATAAAATAATTAATTATTTAATCAAGTCTTGTCTGTGGCTCGTTTGTATTTTGGTAGGATCAACGCTTGCTGTGTTTAGCAGCTGGGAGGATACCTCAGACATACAGACAAACTAGGCGGCAGTTCTTAAGGGTGCAGTGTGGGTGCAGAATATATGGTGATAAAATCTTAATGGTTGAACAGTTTTGAAAGACGCTGGAGTAGTGATGATTATAAAACATGTGATGGCACACCTACATCGCTTTGGTTATCGCACAAACCTAGATAGCTGGCACGGAACGGCTTCACATGTCCGGTGGGGTGCTGCTGCGGACCTATTTTCGGCATTTATATGAGCACAAACATATTTACAAATGGGAGTATGTACAAGCGGACGTGGCAGTATCGGGGTGTTTGTATGGGGAAAAAACGGCGCTAGATGTCATGGTTGTGGCAAATTGAGAAAAAGTTAAGGCAGTTGCTCCGTTCTTGAGGGAGTTGGTGCGTGGGGCACCATGTCCGTGTGCGCCGAAAAAAACGTGATTTCGGCCTATTTTCTGGTGAAAGTCATATCAACTTTATCTTGTACGGTATCTATGGTCAGCACAAAGTGCGGCATGACTACCACTTTCTGCAAAATTGCCATAATATTTTATACCGGCGAGGCAATACTGAGTGACTAGTGATTGGGCTTGGTTGAAAAGGCACTGATACTGATCAACCAATCAGTGGGGTCGCATGGCTGTTAATTTTAGAATGAATAGCAATGAAGCAGTAGAGCAGGGAACTGGACTTCTGATGCAGAAATGTTAGCCTCAACGAAAATCCGTTACCGTCTTCAAGTTTAGCTGTATGCTCTCTAACGGCAGTAACTATAAAAGGACCTAGTTGCAAATAGCTGGCTACCTAGACCCGCTTTAGAGAGGTCGAGACTATGTAGATAAACCACAGAGCCGACTTCGATGCGGTCTAGAGCTGCCGACTTATCCCATGTAGCTTTCATTTTGGCCTCATTCTCTTCAGCGGCCTTCCGTGCAATTTCACGACCCTCCAGTTGTGTTCGTAGAATATGATCGCCTCTGCTTTGAATATTGTCGGGCGTTGATCTGAGATCTGTGTCTAGGGGTAGTCTTGGGGTTCTGCCAAACAAAAGCACATAGGGGGACAAGTCCATGGTGCGATGTACTGTAGTGTTCACTGCTAATATAGCTGACGACAAATATTTATACAACGTGTTAGGCTTATCGCAAAACGTTCGTGGAAGATTTGTTGGAGTATTATTAACTCGTTCCGTTCTGCCGTTAGTGGAAGGTTTATAAGCGGACGTGAATTTTTGCATGAAATTGTACATTTAATTCTCTGAAAAGGTTGCTTGTGAAATCAGTACCTTTATCTGTCAACAATTGTAATGACATGCCGTGAGTGCAAATGATCTTGTCACTGAATGCTTTAGGGAGTGTACTAGCTTCAAAAATTTCAGAAGGCCACGTCACTATGATACGTGAGTATAGATCTACAACAACGGTAATGTACGCAATTCTTTTTGCAGATCGTGGCATAGGTCCAATGTTGACCATTGAGATGCTTTGCCATGGTGCGGTGATCGGTTCAAATAGCGTCATGGTCGCCCGCGGCGATCTGATCGTTTGGTGGCTATGCATTACGGGCAATTGTAAACTATTTCCCTGACATCCCTGTACATTCCCGGCAACGAGAAGCGCAGTTTGAACGCGTTTAGCATTTTATTAATGACGACGTGACATACAAATGCAAAGTCGTGACATTGAGACAACAACGTGTGTCCGAGACTCTTCGGCGCAATCAGCGCGAGGCAGAAGTTGCTGGTCTTGGACGCTGTTGGTCGGAATAAATGTTATAGCGTACCGTTTGCCGACAAGTAGTTGTTTTCATGAAGCGAAACGTGTCTAGCTGCTTTAGTGGCTGTTGGTAGCTTCTCATGCATTAACCAATCGATCAAACCGTTACAAAACGTACAGCTAGCCTGCACTTTGTGAATTGTATCATTAGATACGTCTGCAATTTTAGGCTGCGGCATATTTTTAGTTTTAAAACTGAAATCACTGGATCTAGACTGAACATTATGATCTAGAGACTTACCGCGCATTTCTTTGGATGTAGCTTAAGATTAGCGACTGTCATTGTCTGGAAAACATGATTAAGGGGCTCGAGGGGCTCTTTAAAAGAGCCAATGTACGCATGTTGACTAATGCAAATGTGCCGAGACAGTCAGGCAGCAATTGCATCATCAACTCTTGGAACAATGACGGTGACGGCTGTAGCCCCATGCTCATTCTCGTCATCTTATAGGATTTATTGTCAGGCGTTGTGAAGGTAGTCAAGCGCTTAAAATCTTTTGCCAAACCGACCTGGAAAACCTGAGGTAAGATCTGAAGACATGTGCCGGGATGAACCATGTGTGTGCTGTTGCCTTCTGAATTAAGGGCGACCACGAGTATAATCGTAGTGCACGTGTTAGCGGGCGTTTGAGCGGACAGCCATCACGGCTCTCTTACCGCTTCCAATCGTTTTTTGGCGCCAATGAATTTTGCGCGTAATTTATGACGTAGGTTGGACACAAAAAGGTGGCTACACACATCGTCCTTTGACAAATTAAAACATACACACGGCGAATGTAGCGTTGGGGATTGAGTACGGCATTGCCATTAAACACCTAGCTGAAACTGTTGTATGCGCGATCACACGCTATGCCCCACGTGACGACATCTGGACGTGATATGGTGATATTTCGGTACTAATGGCCCGATCTGACAGGTACGCTGGTACCGAGGCAGCCATATAATCACGCGTCTAATTTGACAGGTGGGGGCACCCTTCAAACCGCTCAAGCCAATAGTCCCAATTATCGTCGAGCCTGTCAAAGTGGCCAGGGTGGGCTGGCGAAGTGGAGATAGGTGCGAACATCGCTGGGTTTGATGGTGTGGATCGGGGCATTAGTTAATTGATTGAGATATGCAAATGCGTGGGGTTGGTTTAATAGAGCGCGCGTAATGTAGGCGCAACGTCCCCACTGCTGCTATGTGATGGAGAATTGTCAGCGAATTTTAGTAGCTGTGAGGCTTCTATCAGGTTCACCACTGAGGTCACCCCTTAATGAGGTAGTTATGTTGGGGTTAAGGAATAACTGACGGGCATCTGGACTCTATAACCAGTTGCAACAATCAAATGAGCCATAGGGAATTTCTAGACGTGGTATATCTTTTGATAAAGCGAAGGCTGGCACACGTTATGCATTAGTCGCAAGCAACGTATGCTGTCTTGCTCAAATATATCTTTTGCTCGGGGACTCATTAATATCAATCAATACGTCCCTACCTACAGGCATCTTGTTAAGCTCAGCTTTATATGTCTTCAATCGATAGTGCCATTTCCTTTGATAATCCACATATCACCATTTGGTGTTTGCATCATATCAATGTGTATATCCAGATACATTGCGAAAGGCTACATCCCTGCAGGCGTTTTTTTTTATGAAAAAACACAATGATTTCATATATCTTCATTCAAACGTATGCTTAAGTAGCCATTGTGGTTATTACTTCTGTATATAAAAAAACATCAACGGCTATGGCAGACCATAGCCGTCAAGTCCCAAGTTAGTCCAAACAAGGTATATAGTCTCTAATAATTACACTACAGAGCAAATGGTAATGCGTTGCGAATGGAAATGACCGATGATAATAAAATCATTGTGTATTAAACAACTGGGGAACGCAGCAGTGCCTGGGCGGCACAATCAAGATTTTGCCGTTGAGCTCATGAAAATTTTGTTCATTAGGGATTATACTCAGCATAAATTATGCGCTTAGGCTTTCTTTACACCAGTTTGATCTATGAATACATTGGCATTAACTCGTAAACGTAAAACGTAGCATTATGTCAAACGCAAACGTATTTTTCCCCGTTCCAAATCAGACCAAGTGCAGCATTTATGGTGTATTGTAACTATAGATACCTGCATTTAATGCTGCAGCTTAAAATTTGGTATGTTCGCCAAATTTAACTTTTCTAAAGTATATCAGAAATACTGACAAAAAAAGGGACCGTATGTGTTGAAGCATCTAATGAAAAATAAGTTGGATAGGTGTGTCAATATGCAGTTACGACGCACACCCACACGTGTGTGTCGTATGAAGTAGTTGCAATCAATAGAAAGTACTGAAACATTAAACCTGATTTATTTTATCGATGTGAATTCATGTCTGTTCTATGAGTCGATTGTAGAAGCTAGCGATTTCGGACGAGCCGACAGATAGAGAAATAACGTGCTCCGACGTCAACATACAATGTGACATACTGCTGACTTATTGCATGCGCGAGAACAGACCAGCTATGCCACCGCACCCCGAACATGATGACTTTTAGGTTATGATATCATGTCACAATTATGAAGGCCCATGTAATCTAATAAATGATCCGTTCTGGCCTCTTACATTCCTATATTTATGGAAAGTGCAGTTGCTTGCGCTATGTAAGTCAAAACAACTAGTCACGCTGCAGATATTCTGCAATTAACGTCGGACAGCGCTTTATATATATATATATATATATATATATATATATATATATATATATATATATATATATATATATATATATATATATATATATATATATATATATATATGTGTGTGTATATATATATATGTGTATATATATATATGTATATATATATATATGTATATATATATATATATATATATATATATATATATATATATATATATATATATATATATATATATATATATATATATATATATATCTATATATATATGCACGCATTTAATCATATTATGTACCGATGCAAAGATACACAACGATCTCAGATTGTCAGTTGCGTTTCGCCTAGCGCGGTACCGTCTGTCGATTAAATACATTTAGATTCACTATTTCATTGGTAACACCACTGTCACTTCACGGTTACGTCGAGCACTAATTGTAAATGGAATTTTGATCGGTCGGAAGCAACGTGACAGTTGAGTTATTTAGACACGCGCAACTCATCATCGGCTATATATTTGTTTGAGATTGTCGCCTACCTGAGCACTCAAATCCTGAAACAAGAATCTCAAATCATGCGTCAAACATAGGATCGAGTACATATGTAACTGATACATGAAGCGACGGCTGTGTATGAACCAGATGCAAATTGAGGTTTTAGGTTCGAGGTTTTATGCCCAAATGGTTCGCAAAACAATCCACCACCGACTGTTAACGCAAGCGTCCCTTAGCCTTTTAGCACCTCTCTCCATTCCAAATGGTCTTGATAAAGGCAATGTTGCAGCTCCATTGATTGGCTCCGCGCGACATCATTACGCTAATCCATTATGTTTATGCCCGTATGAACCTGCTAGATCTGGTCTTCTTATATAGCTATCCATCACCGTAAGTCACAGATAGAATCTGGTTTAACGACCTGCTACGCTACCTGGCCTTCAGCATCCTCGTTAAACAATTAGTACCGACTTGTACAGTCAAACGGTCTAAACTACTAAATGTACTGCTTGAAGTTGCTGCGAGTAAGCAAAACCTTGAATCGCAGTTAAGAGTATTCGATTTCACTGCATAAGAACAAGTTGAACATCGGTAATAAGATCAACTGTTTTTTTACGTTCTTTATATTACAGATTATTCCAAAGAATACGCCTGAGACGAGAATGATATGATGGGTAAAAAGGGGTTTAATAAGAAGCCTTATACAGTTCGAAACAATTCATTTCCGGATAGTCCAAAACCTATTTCGGTATGAAACGGGTGATGCTTTCGCGCTCAAAAACATTGACGCGTCATTTCGATATATATTCTCCCGATAAGATATCACCAAACATATCTAGCGATTGCATCTATGGATGATTTCATTCAAAGTGTTATTCAATTGCTATTCAATTTTATACTACATGATAGAAACAAGTTTGTGTTCTTAATTCTTAACATTCACTTGGTATACGGATAGCGTATAAATGTAATAAGTAGAGAGCACATATGAACTACACATATATTGTGTAAGCTTTACGTTATCACAAACGATGAAGGGAAAGTCACCCAACAGTCATCAGCGGATGGGACAGTATCGGCAAATGCTTGATTTCATGCAACTTGGAGGCAGAATTCTCGTCAGTTCAATATCTCAATGGATTGTATCCGGCCCATTTGTTGTTTTTTGTAATTCTATACATTTGAATAACGACGTCGTCCTGTTTTCTACATTCTTGATGCACGTTATGTTTACACGAGCAAGGTAGGTAAAGGTGGCCAATTTTGAGATAACTGAATCTTAAATTAACATCAGGATATTTATGCAATTGGGCAGTAACGATGGCAGTTTTGAGTTGAGCACAATAGTCATCTCCTACCTGAGATATCTCTGCAATGAATCGGACAATATATTACGCGAGCTGCAGAATGAATAAACTGTGGCAAAGCAAATCGAACGGAACATGCTACGTTAGAGATTTGTTAAATGCATCTGCTGTGTGAAATATTGTTGTGTGTATGCTGAATATATTGCTGATATTTGCCTTATACTGATCATTTTGCAACAGTGCATTAAAATTTACATTTGCCGATAAGAAGTTATTAATCATTGCAGCGTATTTGAAAGCAATGGTCATAAATATTAGTAAGAGGATCGGATGGGTAATTTGTTGAAATTATAGCGCTGCTCTGATGCTAATTAGTTGCGGTTGACCTGTCACAAACCAATGTACGCGGACGTATTGCGGAAGCAGAATTACTTACTACTAAATATGTTCATGCTAGTTCTACAGCAGGATTGCATAACTAAAATCTGCCGCTATTCACTAGTTTCAGGAATGCTGCTAGCGGAGGGTGCATGCTTCGAGAATGTTCTGTATTTCGATGGTATATCCCAGTAGCCGGTATAACTAGAGGAAAATAGATAAGTACAATTTCGGCAAAATGTTATCTTAATTCGGTGGAGAGCCAGCTGATAGAAGTTTTAATTGTGCATTCGTGGGCAGGTGCTATGTGTTTCTGCAATTAATATACCCACCCACGACGAAGAAACCAAATATAGGAGGCACAAGCTTAAAGGCTCTTTTCTAATACCACAGATAAAAACAAGCATGTCCGATTATATGTAATACCAATGAGACACCTCGCATGATATAATTATCAGGAATTTTAAAGTTGGTACATAGTGAGGCTTAAGCATCAATTGACAACAGGCTGTATTTCTATTTCTCCAAGGTATGGTTTTCTCAAAATTAGTGGCTGACTCTTGAGCAAATGACTTTTGAGAAAACTTTCGGTTTACGACTTGCAAGGGTTGCGTGATATGAAGATCCTCCGAAGTTTTGCCATGTTAGAGCAGTGGTGCTCTGTGAGGAACTTTTAAATGTGGTTACTGCTTGGTGATATATCGACACGGTCGCAGTTATCGCACGGCAAACTGTGCATTTGAGGCGATATGGTGAAAAGACCGAGCTTTTTCTCGAGCTCTGATTGGCTGAGAGTAGGATGCCATGCGATCAGCATATAAATATATATAAATATATATATATAAATATATATATATATATGTATATAAATACAATATATATTTATATATATATATATATATATATATATATATATATCTATATATATATATATATATATATATATATATATATATATATATATATATATATATATATATATGTATAGATTTAGTATTTTTGGTGCGGCATATTTAAATGGTCCCTTACCAGATGTAAGCAAGAAGATTTCAGATAAATTTGATTGCATACATTTAGGGCAATATGTCAGCTTTCAGCCGCTTGACATGCATAGAAAAGCATTATGCTGGAACTTTCACCGTGTCTGATTTTCTTGAGAATGGGTGGCAAAATATTTGCTAACAATGAGTGCACACATGAAGTCTGAGAGGAAGGTTCAATTGAGAATACGAAGCAGTAAGGTTTGAATGTTGATTCCACATTATCATGCACTGACATCTTTGTCAGTTGCGCGCATTTCATACTATAAGGCAAGGATGGGGTCTGGTGGCATCCCTACTTCTCGAGAACAAACAAATAAGAACAGCATTTGTATCTATTTACTTGTGCACTTTAAAGGCGTTTATATCATTATATTGTAGATATGAGTAACAAAGCGTTGCATATTTGGATAACTGACCAAATAGTTTATCGCATCAATGGAAAGGAGTTATAGCATTGGTGAGAAAGGAGCAGGTCTTGCATTGTGTTTAACCATTTGCTTCATGATAATTGCTAGCAAAAAGATGAGCCAAGTGTTGAACACGACGCACTTTAAAACATCAATATACGTTAAATGCTGATGGATTTCTAATCGAAAGAGCTATTGCACAAAATAGATAGTCTCCTGCAAACAACTGTACACAGAAAACTTATTTTGACCAATGAATGATTAAGATCAGCGAGGTTTTGATTCAGTTTGCCTTGATCCTTGCGATATTAAGCTGAATCCCACTTGCTAAAGGGTGCAGAATTTTCTATTTCGGCTGCTATGTTCATTCTGATATTTTATATTTAATGAATCCTTACGAAGTCGTGATATTTCATTCGGTGTGGTCACCTACAACACGAAACCTACGGGGTGCAATAATCTGCTTATCTGTCCGATTGATGATTGCGATGTCAACAAGAATACTAAATAACAAGCCAGGCAAAATCTTAACCTGCTGAATCTGATTGCAATTTCCATCATGTTCACATGGTTGATGAGCGAATCATTTCTGAAACCAAACACTACATCCATTCCTGACATCACTCCTTCCACGATTGGCGAATATCAAATTGCGCACAACGCTCGTAAATATGCCAAGCATTCAAAAAGGATGGCAAGCTTTGTAATAAGTTAAATAAGCCCATCAAATAGGGGCGCAGGCTTCATAATTTGCCCAATGTAAGCGTCATACTTCAATATCAGGGCGCACTGATATTTAAGGGCACATTGGGTCATCAAATTGCACTTTTATCACTGCTAAAAAGCAAAGCATCACGATACGCATATGCATTCAATTAGCCTTAACACTATTTACTGAATACATTTGGATTGATGAGCTTCCAGAGTTGCGTTTCTTATTATTAAGATGAATCTAGATAAACAAATGACATATATAGTACTGGAGATACGATATCTATGATAATATAACATTAAAATATGTGATGCAATGGAATTCTCTAGCCATGTCAACTACATTTGCTGCTAATTCCGCCTACTGCCCAAGAGTGCCTATTGCGTCTTCGGCTCGTGTAATTTTGAATTCAGAATTATCAAATATCATTGCAACATTGTGCGTTTTACTCTCGTTGAGAACAACAATGATACAGTTCGCAAGTCAATAGATATATATTTTAAATTTTTATTTGCTAAATATCTGATCAAACATAAAACAAATGATTACAGGAACCCAAATATGGTAAATACTTTGAACCCAATAACCCTATACCGAAGCGTATTTAGCAAAACAAGAGAAGAGATTATACTTAGTTATACTAGCGTGGCAAATATTTTTCGGAAAGACATGTTTAACTGAATATGCTAGAGGTCAATTGTCGACCAAAGCTTTGATCACGCCAATTTCAAAAAAAAACTCACTGTTTATATACATAGTTAAACCTACACTCAATACGCAATGCGCAAATCTAACGTACGATGTTTATCGTATATTGCGCTGATGGTAGTTGTCCACAGTATAATAAGACCATCGGCCAATCCGGATATAGCTCAATAATATTCAATGCATTATACAACGCTGCGGGCGAGATCCAAAGAACATCATCTTTACCATGTGAAAAAAGGAGCATACCTACCAATTAATTCTGGAAATTTAGCGCTATCTGTTGCTAGACTTGGACGACAATTATATATATATATATATATATATATATAGATATATATATATATATATATATATATATATATATATATATATATATATATATATCTATATATATATATATATATATATATATATATATATATATGTATATATAAAAATATGCAAATATATATATATTAAATATTCATATATATGAATATATATATATATACATATATATGTATATATATATATCAATATATATAAATATGTATGTATGAATATTTATATTTATTTATATGTATATGTATATATAAAAATGTCTGTATCTATATCTATATCTTATATATATATGTATATATTTTCTATATATCTATATATAGTGTGTATAGATATGCATATATTTGGATGTATATATATATATATGAGTATACACACACATATATATATAGATATATATATAGAGAGAGATATAGATATCTCTAGATATATAGATATCTATATATATCTATCTATATATATATATATATATATATATATATATATATATATATATATATATATATATATATATATATATATGAATGTGTAACGAAAAACCCTACCCTACCCTTGTTCTGCTTATGGCCGATAATGTTGTTACAAGTTTTGAGCAGATAGTAGGATTGCAAATGGATTCTTAACTGTTAGATTTTAGCGCAAACAGATTCGATACAAAGTTATTTGTCATTGGGTATGATGGCTTATCAGCATCGTAGTATGAGAAAGTGTTTGTTATTCAAATTGTCGAGCTCCTAATAAAGGGGAAAACAAAGCACTATTTGAAAACGTAGAAAACCGTCAGGTACACGATAGTGCACAGAATCTAACCAGAAGGGCACCATGCTGGCTTGATTGAGTGAAAGGGTATGAAACATATTTTTTTCTAGATGCTCCTTGAAGTTAATTAAAGATGCTGCCACGGGATATATTATTTTATTCAAAGGCGCATAAGGAAATGAGTTTACTATAGCTATGTTACCAACTGATAAGCTCTTACGATTTTAGATTACAACACCACGGCGAGTAATTTTCAAAATAAAATTTAAAGGCTACCACATGGCAAAAAGTTATGTATCACATTTTGCAATTAATTTGGTATTCGCGATTAATTTGGTACATATATTTATGCTTGACTGTTGTTTTGGTAATATGATATCTACTTCATTAAAGAGGACATATTAGCACTTTGAATATGACTTTGGTTATGTGTTGTATGTTGTAAGAAAAGCTATTTCCTGGAATAAAAGGCTTGGTCTGTAAAACAGGAGAGGTCAGCTAAGAAGCGTAATGTTACCCGCATTCTGACGTAGATGCAACTTGTTACGGATGAGTTGCTACAGAAGCCGCCGCTGTTGGCCCCATGTTCGATGACGGGTGCCAAATAAGTGTTGTACACCTCCGAAGGGTCGCCAGAATGCCTAAAAGCAGTAATATATGTTGCTTCGGTTCCGGCATCAGCTGAGTTGCTGCATACGCACGCTTGCTTATTGACCAATATTCAAGCCCACAAAAAGTTGCTCTAGTAGCAAGAGGTGGCGTTAATCTCCAAACATAACAGGTTTGGCGGAGGTAATATAACTGCCTCTAATGGCGGTTAAATATTGGTTGCTACACTCAAATATTTACCGCGCTGTTTGCTCGCAAAAGCGATACAAATGCACACTAATTGATAAGCAGCGATGGCATGAATTTAGCATGAATATTCTAGAAGAATAGCAAAACAAACATAGCTACCACCATAAATACAACCACTACCAGGTTTTGATAAGGTAGCAGTCAATACGAAGCCAAAGCAAATATTGATCGAGTATTTTGTCGTCAGACTATGAGGATAAGATTTAGCAACTTTCAGGCTCGATTAGTTTATTATGAGTGATGTTTGTTAGGATGGTCCCAAAGGCGTTGACAGCACAATGTGATATAAAGAAAATATATCTAAAAAACAATTCTTCAGCCCCAAATATATTTACTTTATTATAATTAAGCAATGATTTTGACAGCATGCTTGCATCAAAGTTCCGGCAACCGATATCAGCTCTAATATATGTTGCTTGCGCTGCAACACAATTAAGAATATATGCCGGCGATAAAAGTTTCGTCTGCTCAATGCTGTTTGACCTCTGTGCTTATCGCTATTATGACTTTAACTGTTACCTGCTCTTTGATATAAGTCATGTGCATATGCTTATGATTCAAAAATGTCAAAAATAACGCCATCTAGGTTTACTTGAAAATATGCACTATAAGAATATCACACACAAGCTAAACATCGTGTATCAAAATATAATGATATCGTTAGTAATTATTTCTCTGCAAGCGAAACTTTAGTGAGCATAAAGTAGAATAACCAACCTGACAAACACGGATATGCACCTTTGTGTTATGTATTAATGTGAATATTCATGGTAACTAATACTGGGACCTATAATAAGACCTATATATAACGATGTATATTGAGCGTTCATGATATAGACTTATCGTGGAAAATTTCTGATGATCGACCAGGTGATGTAGCGATGATCATGACCACGATGCAAGCCACATGATTTGAAGCCACGCTAAAACATGCTCCAAACTCAACATGAAGAGACGTGTGCCTGCTGTGAAACTGCAAGCACTGCTTAAAAACATGGACACATATTGGCATTTCGTGGCTAGCTATATTGCTTTGCTGGATGCCCCCATCAAATCGAATTATGTTAATCCATCACAGTTAAGTAGTTCTGGAGATATACAATTTTGTTATTTATTATATATCGACCAATAAAATCAATGTTTATAAGGCACTGAACCCGAAGTCTCAGCCAACATATAATATTTCTGCAGGGAGGAAATGATACAACTCAATCGTTCGCACATTTCACCTAGTAATGCGCCATCGCATTGTTGACTTACCTACACATGTATGACTGCGATTTACAGTACCTGCCATCCCGTATATGAAGATAGGGTCAACAATATTGGACATAGACATTTCAGTACCAATAATTTACTTGCGGACACTTTATTCGGTCCTTAGGCGAAGATGAATTATCTTCACTGTGAAACAATAATTGCCGGAAAGATACACTAGATGATTACCTCGACCGCATCACAACATCGCAAGCATTGCATGAATGTCTCGCATACTCTTCACCGTGCAATATGTGCCTTTACACCATGTCGGGGGTTACCTAGGAAACAATCTGTCGGACATCGTTATCGTTCATCCGCATTCATTTCACTTGTGTTTGATGTGAAGCTCAGGATTTTAGACAAACATGATTCTTGTCTCAAGTAATTGAATTTGGCTTGACAGATAAGACGTTTGTCACTTGCTCTTTCGTATTTGCTGCGTGTAGGTCCATCGACATACAAATAATAATGTTTTAAATTGCGGCTATGAAAATTGAATAAATACGGCCAGATTAAAATTAAAATGCTATGGTTTATCATTCATAATTTTAGTTGGGTTTTGGAACATTCGTTGAAATGATATTACATTGCTCACTATTGACAATATACTACACATACTCTTGCAAAGCCAAGTAACTTGGCATGATCAACATCTCTGGGAGATTCTATGTACGGAAATAGCGATTCCAGAAAAGAATAATGTCGGCGCATTCCTTGAAAGTATGCTATATATTGTTCTCTGGCAAACATCGCCTTCGGGAATCCGCTCATCCCTCAAGAGAAAATCATGCGCTGTACACGTATGACCTACACACGCGGAGGCAAGATTGACCTCAACTTAACAGTTATACTTTTGGGGGTTTAGCCACATCAAAAGTATGGGCTGAATTTTATGTGGCCTGTTGGGGATAGATTCATCCTACTGGTATCTCCACTTTTAAAATAATTGATAATCGGAGATTTGAAGGGTGTACAAGGCGTTTTCAAACTCAGTTATATTTTTGTTTGGTTCATCTTTTGCTGCTAAGTCCGCTTTTTTACTGCCGGGTGTGTCCATATACATGGCTCGGAATCAACTAAAGTAGATAACGTTTGGACATATTATTGTCATCGTCTTGCCATGACTTATGTATACGATAAGTATCTTCGATGTGCCTCAGGCTGCATCAGATAGACTTAATTGTAATGTCGCGTCTTTGGGCCCTGTGTATTATTAATTACTTGATAATAACCATATTGTGATATAAAACAATGCAATTATGCAGCAAAATACAAAAGCGGCAACACGAATTTTGGGAATTGACATCGGTTAGCTTGTGACTTCATAACATATATTTCAGGAACGATATATATATATATACATATAATGTATGCATATATATATATATACATATATTTATACATATATATATACATATATATAATTATATGTATATATATCTATATCGACATATATTTATATATATATATATATATATATATATATATATATATATATATATATATATATATATATATATATATATATATATATATATATATATATATATATATATATATCGTGTATTAGATGCATCTTACATGAACAGCAATTATTTGGTGAAGTTGTAATTCAGATGAAATCCCTAGCCAAAATGCATAGCACACAATACGTCAGTGTTATTGATAGATATGTAAACTTCCAATCTGGCTGCACTTGCGGTCAGACTTACTACTAAATCCGGAAAGATGAGGGCAGGAGCATATATCTATATTGTAATTCAGATTTAAAGAAATATCTTCGACTTACTTAGCCTTTTGATTACATTAACACCAAACACAGCCGTAAACAGAAAGCAATTTCGACTGGCTTAGGGTCATATCAACAGGAGGGATATTCATAGTACTCGACTGGGTCTCCTAAAATAACCTTGAGAATAACCAAGTCAGGTTCCGCAAGTAACAACGCTAGCTGACGAATGTAAATATAGTCCTTCATTGTTTCAGATTTGGATCATTTGCGTTCAGTAAGGTACAATAAGTCACTCATGTATATATCCATGGGTATTATTGCCGTTAGCTACACAAGCGCATGGCATAATTGCGACCATGGCGTAATTTTGTAATGCTCCGAAACTTCCGAACAGTGATTGACATTCAGCAGGCGGTGATAAATTTTGAGGGTCATCAAGCAGTTGTACGTCGTTGAGTTGCAATATGATGAGCCTTTATCTCCATTGAACCGTAACGATAGGGACTCCTGCATCAACGGCAATGTACCCTGATATACTACATTGTGCATGTTTTTGAAAGCATTTAATAAACTGGTTGTTTTGCTATAAATTCGAGCACGCAGTTACATGCTGCCTTACTGTTGGTTCGTATACAATTTGTTTCACTCTTGGTCCAAATTCGACAGTGGTTCGCCTGGTTGGTGTCTAGCCTTTGTCTCCCGTTATTAACCGCATATCTTCTTCGGACTTTCATATTGGCGTCACGGTTACAGTTCAATAGTTCGTTGCTGACCGCTGCTTCTGCTTATTGCATATTACACATTTGCCATCTTCAATAAGCACGGCGTTAACCGGCCAGATATCATGAACTCTGTATTTCAAACGTACCTGGGGAATAACTGACTAATTGCTGGGTTGACGTGACTAGCTGGCAGCTGTAAACCCCATTGCCATCTGACATGTGCAAAGGGTGGGTGTCTCTGATTGGCTAATACTGGTGAGGCATTACTGAGTGACCAGTGATTGGGCATAGATGAAAAGATCAGCCAATCAGTGAGCCGCGGGTCCTTCAATTTAAGAAGGAATAGCTATGAAGTATTAAATAAGGGGACTGGACTCCTGATGGGTAATGGTTATCCTCAACGAAAATCCGAATGCGCACGTGACGGTTGGGCATAGAGACCGTGTATTTTAAAATTATGTAAAAATGTGTGGAAACGTCGCTAAGATTTTGGGTAAAATTGACACAAAAATTTAACCAGTAAGCCACGAAAAGTTCTGAAATATAAGCTGCGAGTATACTAGACGTAGTATGTTGGCAAGATATACTGTTGAGTCAGCATATGTCTCTTTTTCACTAATTTCAGTTTGTTAAATGCAATCATGCCTAGCACGAAATTTGCCGTGGTTAAGTCTTTAAGTTGATCTGTATGATCTCTAACAGAAGTGACCATAAAAGGACCTTTGAAACTGGTGGCAAATTGCTGGCTACCTACACCCGATTTACAGAGGCCGGGACTATGTAGATAAACTAAAGAGCTCACTGCGATGCTGTCTGGACCTGCCCATGTAACCTTCATTTTGGCCTCATTCTCTTCAGCGGCCTTCAACGCAATTTCACGACCCTCCAATTGTGTTCGTAGAATATCTTCTAAATGATCTCTGCTTTGATTAATGTCGGTCACTGCTCTAAGATATGTGCCTAGGGGTAGTCTTGGGTTTCTGCCAAACAGAAGCTCAAAGGGGGCATGTTAATGGTGCGATATACTGTAGTGTTCACTGCTAATGTAGCTGACGACAAATATTTATCCCACGTGTTAGGCTTATCGTGACAAAACGTGCGCAGAAGATTTGATGGGCGTATTATTAACTTGCTCCGTTCTTTCGTCAGTGGAAGGTTAATAAGAGGACGTGAATTTTTGCGTGTCCTATAATAGTACATATACTTATCTGAAAAGGTTTCTTTGTGAAATTGGTAGTTTTATCTGTGAGCAATTATAGTGGCATGCCATGAGTGCATGTGACCTTTTCATAGAATGATTAAGTGAGTGTGCAAGCTTCAGGATTTTTAGAAGGCCAGGACACTATAAAACGTGAGTATAGATCTACATCAAATGTAATGTATGCATTTCCGTTTGCAGTTCGTGGCATAAGCCCAATGTTGTCCATCGAGATTCTGCGTCGTGGCGCGGTTACCGGTTCAAATAGCGTCATTGTTGGTCGCTCCCGGCGATGTGATCGTTTGGTAGCAATTCATTGAGTCAGCTGTCAACAATTTCTCTGACACCCCTGTACATTGCAGGCCACGAGGAACGTTGTTTTAACGCGGTTAGCATTTTATTCATGACGACGTGACATAAAAATTCAGAGTCGTGACATTGAAACCGCACCGTGTGTCGGTACAGCAAGTGTGAGACATTGTTTATTTGTACGATGTGCAAATATTTTGAGTGCGTGTTACGTCAACCGGCTTAACTCAATCAAGCCTTTAAGGATTCTGCTTGGTTTGATCAGTGATACAGCAAATAATACAACTCGTGTACCGTAGTTCTGATGCCGTAATGAAGTCCCCAGCAAAGAATACATAAGCCATAATGCTTCCTTCACCTTGTTTAAAGCCGCACAAAGAGATAAAGAATGATGAACATTGTTTACTTTGAGACCCCTCGTTACAATTGATAGAGTCAATGTATTGCATATGCATTTTACATGCACATAGATTCCTCTGGACATTTGATCATACCTCTGGCAAATACTAATCATAATTTCTGCTCCGCTTGAGAACAAAAAGATTACACCGACGGTTTTTTTTTGTTTTACATTGATCACCAGCGAGTTCTAAGTTTTAGAACAAGTATTGTCAGTTACAGTCTTGTCATGCAGCCCGTTATGGTCATAATACTGATGCTTTATACTTAGTTATACCTTTAGAAAAATGAGGATTCCACTGTTGCTACACCAGTGTTTAATCATACAAGGCCATTTGGTCATAGGCTGTGATTCACCAGGCTGACGAGGAGGACCCCCTTGCCATATACTGTTGCAATCGGTAATTGTTTGAAATTTAAATATTTAAAAATGCTCATTGATAGAACCAGCAAAACCATTAAAATTGCAATTGAATGTAAGTACATAGGTATGTACAACCACGGATTGTGCTGTTAGTTTACTGCCGTGATAAATTTGCTTCCTGTTCAATGGACATCACAGTAAACCTTTACGAGAGTGTGTACACTTAACACTTAAATTAAACCTACAAATGTGTGTGCTGGTTATATGGCCCTTTTATCATTCTCATGACAGGTGGCCATTATGACGCTAGAAAGCAAAACTCAAGCGGCAAATATACAATTTTGACAGCGTGAAAGTCGACTTCAAGCGAGAGCTTTACAATAAGAATCAATTGGTTTAAGACAACCTCACCCTTTCATCTCGTAGATGTTAAAACGTTGATCTTTACCCCTGTAACCACTCAAGCAATATATATACATATAAATATAAGTATATAATATATATATATATACATATATTATTTATATATCTATATATATATATATATATATATATATA
>CM067354.1:60631341-60682454 GCA_034190875.2 Urechis unicinctus
GCACTTTGCGAATTTTGTCATTAGATAAGTCTCCAATCTTGTGCTGCGGCATATATTTAGTTTTAAAACTGAAATGACTGGAGCTAGACTGAACATTATGATCAGGAGACTTATTGTGATGAGGTTGGCCGGCAGATGTATTTGTGGCGACCATCTGCTCAGTTGACTTATCTGATTTCGCTTTTTATGCTGACCTCGTGATTACAGGATGCACACTTACTTCTCCTATATTGTTGAAGACAGCGATTGAATCGGGGATTGCGTTTATTTGGTCATCACTATATGAACAGCAGCAAGTAACTCAAGATGGGCTGTTTAGTAATTTCGTTCATCAGTGTTGAGTAACCAACCTGCGCAACCTACCGGTCTTTCGTTGCTTTCGTCATCCACCTGAGCTAAACAATGACCTATTGAAGATGAAGTAGCGTCAGTTTATAGAACGAAGGGTTTAGAAAAAACTGGGTAGGCGAATAGGGGCTCAGAGATTATAATGTTTTTTAAGGGATCAAAACTTAATTGGCATTCAGCTGACCAATCGAACTTGACATTCTTTTTAGTTAACGAATTGAGTGTGTTTAGCAATGTTAGTGGCATTTAGTACGAATTTTCCTAAAAAATTCCTGAACCCTAAAAATGACGGCACATCTTTGACGTTTGTCGTACAGGGTATGACTTTATGGCTTTGAGGTGCTCATCGCTTGGCTGGACTCCTAAACGCGAGAGATCTATACCGAAGAAATTTACCCCTTGTTTGAAGAGCGTGAATTTGTTTGAATGTAGCTTAAGTTTGGCGGCTGTCAGTTTCTGGAAAACATGATTTAGGGGCTTGAGGTGCTCTTTAAAAGTGCTCAATAATGTCATTGATGTTGACAAAAGCACACTTACCGAGACAGTCAAACAGCAATTGCATCATCAACTCTTGGAGCAATGACAGTGACTGCTGTAGCCCCATGGTCACTCTGGTCAGCTTATAGGATTTATAGAACTATTAAGGTTTAGCATGTGACATAAGTGTAATTGTTGTTGCGGGATGACTTGTTGCGCTCCTTGTCACTGGCGGTTTGACTGTTCTTTGTTGTATTGTCAAGGGACTGCGTAATATAGGGACCTTCCACGTATTTGAGATGTTGTCCGACTCCGTGATCTGGGTTCGCGATTATAGTCAATGTCGTTTCGTGAGCGAGCGGGAGGGGTCGCATTGGCCGTGTTACTGAGTGCGCCTGTGAGAGCGGTTTGTAGAGAATTCTCTACCACTTGATTGCCGTCTAATACTGCTGGCACTTCTGTCGGTGCGGGCAAAACGGGGGCAAGATGAGTTCCGCGAAGCCGATTGTCGCCGTTCTGAACACATGTGCAGGGATGAACCATGTGTGTGCTGTTGCCTCCTGGATTAATGGCGACCACGAGGATAATCGTAGTGCACGTGTAAGCGGGCGATTGAGCGGACAGCCATCACATTGTTGCCCGTCCGCTCTCTTTTCGCTGTTAATCGTTTTTTGAATGTAAACAAAGTCTTCATTGGTTTAGATTTGGATCATTGTCGTTCAGAAGGTACCATAAGTCATTTAAGTAGATATCCATTGTTATAGTCGCCTCCAGCGCGTGGCATTTGTGCGAGCATCCCGTAATGTTATGCTCCAAAACTTCCGATCAGTGATTAAAAGTCACTGCATGAAAACTTATTAAGCACCAGTGTATATTAAACTCTTTGAAGCTAATGCCACAAGGTGAATAGCTTACCAGCAGGTGGTGATGAATTTCGATGGTCATAAAGCGCGCTTACGCCGTTGAGTTGCATCATGGTGAGCCTTTCCCTTATTCAATCGTAGTCGCTCTTTTGTAACATCGGCACTCAGATGTGCATGGTTCTGAAAGGATCAAATAACCGGGTTGTTTAGTTATGACTTGGAACAAGCAGCAATTTGCTTAAGATCCGACTGGTTTGCTTAGTTGGTGTCTAAAATTTGCATGTCGAAGAAAACTAACTTTTTAGTACATATGAACTCAAGGCTTTGATATCGGCGTCCCAGGCTATTCCGGGCTACAGCCCCAGTTCGACACTTATAACTGTTACCGACTGTTGCGAGTTCATTGATGCGGATCCCTGTAAAACAATCACCTCTATTGGACAGGAGAGGCATTACTGCTTTGCATTTTTATGAGCACCATATCTTTTACGATGTTTGAAATCCCAAGCTCGTGGTAAGAATGACTCTCTGTGCTTGCTTGCACTGCATGGAAACTCGTTAAAATCTCGCTGGTTTTGTACTCTCGATATTTCTGAATCACCTGATATTGATGGCCTAGGATGTTAATTACGATTCCTGAGATTGATCCTTTCAAGTGTTTGGTCTGCATACGTGAAGCTAGCAGTGGCAATATATTGAATTCGACTGACCAACAATAAATCAAGTTACGCTAAATGCAATAAATATTGTCAATCATGATTGATCTACATTAGCGTTAATACTGAGTGATTGAAGGCATCCGCTTCAAAATCACCATCTAGCACATGATCAAACATAACACTAACATGTGCTGACTTCATTTTCTTCCAGTTGAGAACAGTAATAATTAGATAAACAGCTGGTCATTAATAGCTTTGTATTTTTGTATTATTGTGTACAGTTTTGTACCCGAGTGTTACCTTGCACTTCACTTTTTAACATCAAATATATTCAGCATAGTGTTATAATAAGTAATTGTGTACAGCATTGTAGTATAGATATCTCCTAGAACATGAGCTTAGAGGGCTGCATGAAGGTGAGCATATTAGGATGATATCTGAATGTATAGCACCACTATATTCCAATCGTAGCTCTACCTTCGTTTGCAGAATTTTCTGGTTAATTTCTTAGCATGTTTAATGTGTCTTGACCTGTCATTATCTTCGTTAAGCGTCACCCAATGTTAGTGACGAACATACATTCAAGGGTAATTGAGGTCATAATTAAATTGACATAGGGTGCATATCAAATTTATCATATTTTCTGAAACTCTTAAGTGAATAGTTTATTGTTTAAGGCATTTGTCATGATGCGATATTTTGATGGGTTAATGGATATAGTTTCATCTAAAATGAATTGATCGACACATGCCTTAATGTGTAACCAGTGTTAATTTATGCCCTAGCTTCCTTGATTAAAAACAAGGGGCATAACTCCGCCCAATTTGATCTTTTACAATAAGACATAACATTTATCACATAAGACTACTTTCTCGTAAGCCCGATATAAATATATGTTACATAAATTAGCGATGGCATATTTAACTGTACCTTGTTGACTTGATCGTTTAGCTCAACAGATGAACGCAGCAGACGTTCATCCCCAATATTTTTTGATGACAATGTTTTTCTGTGTGATGTAACACAAAACCGACATGGTTCCAGGAGGATTTCCGTTTCATTGCAGCCTCACCCCCGTTTCAAAGCCTGGTGCTCTCATGGCAACTAAAATTTATAGTCATTTACAACTGAAGCTGTAGAGAGGAAATCATATTAACACAACCAATCATTGATGAATTTTGATGCATTGGCTTCGAGTCAAATGGTAAATTTCAGCGGTAATTTGGTAATTAAAACATAGCACTTGTTTGCAGTCGTCATGAATATGCCTAGCGGTAATGCTACTCACAGCAAAGACATATATATATATATATATATATATATATATATATATATACGTAAGTATGTACATATGTGTATATACATATATATAAAAGATATAAATATATATCGATATATATATATATATATATATATATATATGTATATATATATGTGTGTATTTGTATTTGTGTGTGCATGAGTATGTGTGAATGTGGGTGTGTGTGGATGTTTTGTGTAAGACTTTTTATTGTATTATAGATTCAGTACTTCCCCAAAATTACAATGCCTATTCCGTAGGCCGTATCATGCAGTTATCTCACCGACACAAACACTAGATAAGGTTTACGTATCTGTATTATAATCTGAGTGTGCTTGACGTTTATGTCTAATCCACTATAATTTCCATGTTAAAGATTATAACAGATGTTTGACGCTATTCGACAGTAGTGTACTAGATAAAAACATGTTCATATCATTTGCAGTTGCTTGAATTGGCATAGTGTAAGAGGCGAGTACTAAAATCATGCCAAACATTCAAAGGAACGGGAAGCTTGAATAAGCCCATCAAACGACAGCAGGCGCAGGCCTCATCATTTACCCAATCTAAGCATCTTACTTCAATATCACGGCGCACTGATATTCAAGAGTACTTTGGGTCATCAAATTGTACTTTCATCACCTCTAAAAAGAAATATTCATAATGCTAACATGAGACCAAAAACCGTTCTTATCGCATATTGATAAGTATTAAAGATATAGAATACACCATGTGGCGTTAACTACTCAGGATGCGGACGACGAACACTTATGTTTTCTATTAGCCTTAACACTTGTTCGTGCCGAACAGATACTGTATACATTTTGATTGATGCGTTACCAGAGTTGCGTTTCTTATCATTACGAGGAATCTAGATAAAAAAATGACATATTCTGCGGGAGATACGATATCTATGATAAGATAACATTACAATATATGATGCAATACAATTATCCAGGCTTGCCAAGTACATTTTCGGCTCATTCTGCCTTCTGCCCATGATTGCCTATTGCGCCTTCGGCTTGTGTAATTTTGAATATAAAATTATTTAATATCATTGTCACACGTGCGTTTTGGTTTCATTGAGGACAACAATGATGCAGTTTGAAGATCGATAATTATATATTTTCAAACTTCATTTGCCAAATACCGACAAAACATGAAGCAAAAATGTATAAGCAAATTATTACACGAAACCAAATATGGTCAATATTTGGCACCAAATAACCCTTTGCCAAAACGCATATGGCAATAACACGAGAAAAGATTATATTCACTCAGACTGGCTTTGCAGATAATTTCCAGAAATACATGACGAGCCAAATATGCTTGGGGTCTATTGTCTACCAAAGTTGTGATCGAACAAATAAATAAATCGTTTTTTACATTCACAGATGAATATGAATATGACATATATGGCCTCGTATCTGTTGAATTGTTTAAGCAAACCGAGTCGATAAAAGTTTTTTGGGCATTGCGTATGATGGCTTATCAGCAACGTAGTGTGGAAAAGTATTTGTTATTCTAACTGTCGAGCTCCTAATTAGAGGAAAACACAGCACATGTGAAGTCGCTCTATAAAATGCAATCAGCTACGAAATGAGACTATAGAACCTTTAGGTAAATGAAGTTCGCCGAATCTGACCCGAAAGGGAATCATGCTTGTTTGTTTGGGTCAGAGGGCTTTAACCTAAAAACTTTTCTAGATGCTCCTTGAAGCTAATAGATGATGCTACCACGGGAAATATAATTTTATTCATAGGTTTGCAAAAGCCAAATGTGCTATGAACCAGGAAAATAAGCTCTCTATAACTATATAACCAACTTATGTGCCTTAAAGATGTTAGATTACACCATCTATTGGAATAATTTCCACAATAAGATTTAAAGGCTATCATATGGCAATTAAATTATATATCACATTGTGCAATTAATTTGGTATATTTTAATTTATTGATGTTTGCCTGTTGTTTTGGAAATATGATGTGTACAGCATCGGAGAAGATATAATTGGGCTTTGAATATGACTGAGGTTATGGTCTTGATGTTGGAAGAAATGCTATTGCCAGGAATAAACAAAAGCTTGGTCGGTAGAACAGGGCAGCAAAGAAGCGTAATATTAACCGCATCATGAAATAGACGGAGCTTGTTCCGAGTGAGAAGCTGGAAGATCCGCTGCTATTGGCCCCGGATTCGATGACAGGTGCACAATGAGTATCGTAGACCTCCAAAAGGGCACCGGAATGCCTACAGCCAGTAACATATGTTGCCTCAGTTCCAGCATCAACTGAGTGGCCACATACGTCTGCTTACTTTTGACTGACTGAGCAATAATCAAGCCCACCAAAAGGTGTTCCAGTAGCCAGAGGTTTAAAGTATAATAACAACCGCCTATTTGTTATTGATTGGTGTAGAATATTTATAGTTACCAATTCAGGAACCTCTATTAAGACCAATGTGCTGCCAATCCGACATTTCATTACGCGAAATGGCCATTTGTGACCATTCCTTATCATTTAGAATGCAATTGCTACTTCAGGTGGAGAGGTTGATGACCGCTAAAAATATACTGGCGTTAGGATGATGGGAAGGCAACTTACGCAATGATTCAAAAAGCTGCTTGAACGTTCGTGTACCAAAGGATAATGGGTGTTATGCAGTGCCTGTTCTATATCCTATAAAACACAAGCCTTTGTTATGGCGCCATTTGTAAATAATTAGACAAGTTGCTGAACACGTATGACATACCATCTTATGCACATAGCATTAGTAACAATCGACAAGTTGTGTAAAATATACATAACGATGTGTATTGAGCGTACATAATATTAACTTACCGTGGTCAATTTCATATGATTGAGATCTAAACAATAACATGATCCTTTTACTCATGGAAGTGGTCGATTTCTCTTCACTACGATTGAAATTATTTGAATTGGAATGAACCTTTGTAAGATCAAACACAATAATCATTAGAACCCGATGATTTAAACTCTGACCAAGCTAGCTGATCATGTGACTCGTTCGTACCAAAAGTACTATAGAGGTAGGAAAGCAAGTTTAAGTCATCATAATAGAGGAAGAAAGTACAGTATCTACAATATACATTCGTTGTGAAGCACTTAATCCTGTAGGATTTTAATTGAAGTGAACAGGAGCGACAATTGGAATCTGCAATAAAATGAATAGTTTGCAGCACATACTGCAGCTGGAAACTACAATAAAGTAAACTTACACCTGTGTGTGTGTGATGTGCCTGTATCGGTTGATGAGAGAGGCATGTCAAAAAAGGACTGGTAGGAATTGGTGATTGACAGAACATTTATGAGAACGACGCCATTTGTCTGACCATTTATTGGCCAGACGTCCTAGAATGGCTGGTGTCGAAACTGATGTGTTCGTCGAAAGCCCACTAACTTGACCAGGTAACGAGTGTTGATCATGTTTATGATGTAAGCAAAATGATTTAAAGCTATGCTGAACCATGCGCCAGGCTAAGCCTGAAAAGACGTGTGCCTTCTGTGCCACTGCAAACACTGCGCGAAAACATAGTCAGATATTGGCATTTCGTGGCTTGGTATATTGCTGCGTTGAATGCCCCCAGTCAAATCAAATTATATGAATCCATCACAATAAAGTTGTAGTGGAGATATACAATTTTGTATATTACATATCAACCAATGAAATCATTTTTAACAAGCACTGAACCTGAAGTCTTAGCAAAACCTATAATCTGCAGCAAGGCAATGATGCATCGCGACCGTTCGCACATTTTACATTGTAGTACGTCATCGCATTGTTGACTTACCTACATCTGTGTGACTGCGAAATTACAAAACTTGTCATCGCGTATATGAAAAACGGGTCGACAATATTTGGCGTAGACATTGCAGTACCAACACTGTATTAGGTCATTTTGCAAAGTTGAATTGCCTTCATTGTGAAACAATAATTCAAATGTATGCAAAAATGGGGTTTCACTTCTATGGTGAATTTCTTAATAAAATGCTGTAAATAATTAGGCGAGTACGATGTTTATTAAGAGAACAATATTTTGTCTACATCAAAACGCATTTGACAGTTAGCACTAGATTACATTTAGGATGTATCGGCGATTTGCGCACATAACATACTGTCACCACAGTGCTATGACGCTTTGCACCAATTGGTGCGGAGTTGATGAGATATATACTGGTCACGTGCATGGTGACCTTTAGCGAGGAATATCCGTTGCATTGACGAGGACCCACGGCGCGAACCTTATGCAATATATGGAATAAAAACGCATTGCCGGTAAGCATTGTCATTAAGTCACTAAATGCCACGTCTAAATAGTGGGTGACAACGATTTCAGCGAATGTTAAGATAATAAGAAAACCCAAAGATACTGAATGCCTCAAAATTAAAGCGATCGTCAGGATCGGATGGGGTTAGGATCGATGAAGATTCCATCTGCATATGTGAACCACTGTGACGTAACATAACCTTTAACGAACGAGCAAGGCTCATGCGACGTCTAAAATAATCGGTTCATCTAACATTAAGAGTCACATAGTACAGCTAGTGTTGACAATGTGAATGCTATCTAGAGAAACTACATTGGTTTCGTTTTAAAAAATGTTGAACAAATACTAGGGTAGTCTTGTGTATATTCTTGCTGATTTCAAGCTTTCACATTCAGACTCAATGTGTTTCCTCAATACACAATTGCATTCATGGATGGAATTAGTAGTAAGTTGGCGGGTTTCCATGTCGGAATTTGGTTAAATATCATAGTGCATTCTAATATTGAACACAAGTTGTTTTTGCAATAGATGCCATTAATCAAAGAGAAAAACTGATTCGCCGCAAATGTAAAAACCTTGATAAGGGTGTTGCAAACAAGTTTAATTTTAGCATATGAATATTCATGTAAGTACTGGTATGTAAACCACATGGGAGGTGTCGTTAATACGCTTCGTTTCCACTTTTTGAATTTCTTCTCCCAGTATAAGTCTGCCAGGTGAGTTTCCACGATGACAGCTTTTCAGTTACGGCTTACCCATAACATCCATCGAGAGTATATGATATTCCCGTGTATTTCACGTACTTTATAAGCACCGTATAAATATACATTAGTAAATCTGTGCATGTTGTTTTGATACAGAACAATGCATGTACATTATTCAAGCTTTGGCTTATCATATTTTTTTACGCCACTTAGAAATGCATAAGCTCTTTAGATATCGATCTAAGCCTTTCCAAATGAATTGAACTAACCTTTGAAAAATAACGATTATGCATCTTGTTGATATTCACACAGCATCAAGCTTTTTCGTTAAATTGTAGGATATAGACATTTATTCGTGTATAACAATGTTTTTATTTATGAATTGCTACAGAATGAACATTGCTGCAGCTTTGAAATACTGATTCTACATGCTGTATTCGGAATTTTGATTACTTATGACAGGTTCTTTCATAGATAAATTTTGCTGTTTTACGCAAATGAATATATAAATGTTATAACATCGAGTATTGGATGCTTCTTACATGAACAGAAATTATTTGGTGAATGAATAATTCACCTGAATTCCCTAGCGAAAATGCTTTCCACACAATACGTCATTGTTGTTGATCGATATGTTAACCTTGAATCTGCAGTCAGACTTCCCTACTGAATCCGGAAAGGTGATGACATTGAGCATATACCTATAACGTAATTCTTATTTTATGAAATATCGTAGACTGACTTAGCCTTTTGATTACACTAACACTAAATACATCGCCGTTAGTAACATAAACAGGAGACAATTTCGACCGGCTTAGTGTCATATCAACTAGCGTAACAACGCTAGCTGACGGATGTAAACATAGTCATCAATGTTTCAGATTTGAAACATTGGTGTTAGGTAAGGTGCAATATGTCACTAAAGTAGATATTCATGGTTACTGTTGCCGTTACACATTTTACATAGCTAATTTATCATATTCTCGGAAATGTTGTTATTCAAAGCGTGTGTCGTGAGGCGATATATTGATGGCGCACACCACATCTCAAGGTATTTGTGTTAAGTTTTAATTCATTTGCTAAAAGAAATTTACAAACAAGAACAGCCACTCTGTCCCGTATAATTAACAAAAGTACATGTGTTTGCTCTTTAATGCAGCAATCACACGGAATGACAGTAACGCACGATAGCATGGTGTATGTACCCGAGAAAAGTTTGATACCACAAATGTAATACGGGGCTTACAAGCTCTGTCAAATATTTTATTTGTAATTTTTTCGTGCGTTTTTCTTATTTTGGTGAAAATTTTCGTACTTATATTCGAATGGATACCAATGGCTTTAGGAGCATATACCGTTTGTAATATTGAGAATTAAAAGGCAAATGTAAATTAATTGTAGATATCATCGGGATCTTATGCTTTACAGCGTGTCATAATTACCAAATGTGCTTTTTTTTAAATAACTTGAACTAGGTTTGTTCCATCATTCCTAAGAAAAATGAGAACTGATGTGAATACTTGATGCCGTTTAAAACCAAACAAAGTTTCTATTCTTACCAGCTTAGATCGAGAGCTTGGTATTCTCGTTAATCTTGGAAATACCTGTATCGATATGCACACACGCATATACGCATGAATACACGAACGCGCTGATTTCAGAAGAGATGTAGCTTGGTTACTCCTTCCATCTATCAAATGTTCACAACATATACCAAGATATGGCGTATTATTAGGTTAGATGCTCTGTAATGAATCGCGTTGGTAAACATCCATCACATACAAGAGGATCAAAGTGCAATCTGCTTGCTGTAATTGTTTTAGTCGCATTACAGGGAACTCAGGAATTCGTCCCAACGAAGCTAATTTAAGAATTATAAGTGCTTATCAACAAATCCCGCGCCCCACAATAAAACCATATGTGAGTGAATTTACATCTACATCTGAACTTTTACATCTACCCTTAAGGACTCTTTAGAAGAGAGACATTACCAAGACGAAGAATATATTACCAGCCATCCGCATTATCAGCAAGCTGGTTACAGCTTAATAGTGAATTGTGCAGTTATTATCACAGAATGTGGATTGCATAGAACACCTAAAAATATATACTATATATATATATATATATATATATATATATATAGATATATATATATATAGATATATATATATATATATATATATATATATATATATATATATATATATATATATACATATATATATATATATATACATTTTGTTACATGCACATATGTATGTATATATACATCTATATATATTTGATATGTATATATATGTAAACACATATTTACTTTTATATATATATATATATATATATATATATATATATATATATATATATATATATATATATATATGTGTGTGTATGTGTGTACATATAAATATTATTAAATACAAATTACATTGCAAATCGTACATTATCACCCAGAATGGGTCTCGCTACACAGTAATATTTGAATCACTATTCATTTGGCATTGACAACATCGTTATATAATAATCCTAAATCAACTTAATTGGAATGCAACGATGTTTTTATGCTTTTTATATATATATATATATATATATATATATATATATATATATATATATATATATATATATATATATATATATATATATATATATATATATATATATATAGATACATATATACATATATATATATACATATATATATATACATATAAATATCGATATATATAGAGAAAAACATATGTACATAAATATATATATATATATATATATATATATATATATATATATATATATATATATATATATATATATATATATATATATACGATCCTAACATATAATGCATATACCTACTTTTACCTTTCATTCGCAAGAGAATTCAGTCTAAGCCCCGAGCTAGTATGGACTACTTTATTGCACCATTGGGCAACATTGTTGAAGCACCTTGTTGTACTTAAAATCGCAAAAATCACAAACGCTTTCTTTCCACCTGTAGGAATCCTAATATTTTCAAATGACAATTTGATTCATTTTGCGTATCATGAATTACTGTTGTATGGGTTGTGTAGCATCAATGCAAACCCGCCATACGCCTGCCGACCATGACGGAAATCATATGTGAATATTAAAATGATGATGTGAAGAGACAGCACATTACTTTGAGAACGTCAATATCATCAAGAATCAAAATTTCCTGACCGTGATTGACATATCTCTTATATTGTTCATATCTTATGACACTTCAAGCACATGCTGCGAGGATAGATATTAAATTGCGAAAAGAGACGTATCTGGTTATATGAGGTGACGTTAAACTTTATACAGGCTGGACTTGCTTTTTATCTTCCATGGGGACCCTATACATGCATCCGTATGATTGCTTTCACCAACTAATGAATTTAATGGTTTTAATGTCATATAAGATTTCCTCAATGATTATTGAACATTTTAAGAGTTGAACATTGACGAAGTCGGTGACATTGATAACGCGCATTGCTGTATGAGATCAACAATAGACGAGATCACATTTACAGGTGTATAATGAGTGATCATGCTATTGGCAAACATAGAGAGAGGGCATGTAACTCGTGAATGATGATAGAGGTAATCGAAACAGACAAGCGATACAAGGGATTATGTCTGTTATCGAATGTTGGAATATATTATGTGGGCACACAAACGGAAGCAGAATGTATGGTAACACGCATATAGTCGACGGGATAATGCGCTGAATCAGCGTACTAGTGTACATAAACTACTACTACACTTTGTTTGGCAAAAGTTTGTAACAGCGCAATGTTATGCACAGTGAAGTTTTCTACAGATATGTCTGAACGTGATACTGCTTTGGCTTTGGATACAGTGAAATCCGACAATCAAAGCTAACTTATCGGGTGGACGCCTTAGGCGCATGATACATAACCCTGCCTATCTAATGGGCTTATGGTGAAATCAAATCAGCCCCACCGCGGCGTAAAACCTATTCCATTCCGCGGTAACTGATAACCGACATGAAGGACCAACAAAAAGACGGATACATACCAAACGGAAAATGACTTCCCTATATCGCGTAAACGAGAGCTTTTAAGTTGGACGGTGTAAACGTTGGTATCAATAGGATCCATCCCCACGTTGGTATAAATATTATCCCAACGAAATATAATCAATCTGCATAGCCTCGAGCTAGTCAGGATAACTTAATGCTTATATTAGATACATACATGAGATAAATAACCAAGCAAAACTATCACTGTCGAGAACGCCAAAAATAATGGTATGCATCTCTGCCTGCACGGAATAATCATAAATATTTGGGACTTTTCCCAATTATTTCCCAGTGAGACGATTGACATTTTAAAGACTATCGTTGCAACTGACACGAACCGTTCCATTAATGAATGCGCCATTTGCCTTTAGTTTTGCCAATGGCTCTCATTGATCTCAACAGTATATCCATATTGAGTTTAAGAATGTATATTATTGCCAGAGTTTATGAAATGCAACCTCTGTGTGGTTGTGTGTATGTAAGGTAGCTGTTGCTAATATTATAGCTTGTCGCATAGCCGAGGTCTCGTCACTAAATTGTTTTGATTTAAACACCAAGGAGGTATTTAATACTGATGCACGTTTTGAATAAATTAATAACGTTATCCATTAAACCATGATTTATAGATTTATGTAGAGAATCTGAGTTTGAACAACATAATGTTAAACAAAAAATGATTATTTATATCATGCAAAGTATTGGTTAGGCACATTCGTGTGCCCTCATCGGCTCAAACTGATTCGTTCAAGTTGTGACCTAAAGTGACCGTTTGGCTACAATGAAATGAGGTTCGTCAATTACAATCCCTACAAAAATACATAGGTAATGTGTGTGACTGCAAACATTTCAGGGCGTTTGACTTCGACCAGTGCATATCAACCAGCCTTGCTGGCTCATGCTGGGTTACTACTCGAGCTTCATATTATACGTGTCATAGTTATCAGCTCCGTATATCCAGTATATTTCCAGGCAGAATACATTAATCATAGGGAGCAATTCAGGGAACACACCCATAAAGAAATAGCATTATGCTACTAACGCGCAATGAAACAGAGTCTATTTTTATCGCATGCAAGTTGCATATCTCTTGTCCATCAATGAGAGTTGTTTTGCTTTTCAAACTCTGTTTGACCCTGCGTAGTGGTATGAATTTGAGTTTTGTACCTGGCTGGTATAGGCGTCAGATACACATTAAAACGTGCAAAGGTGTGACGAAATATCCTTTCCAGCGCAAATGTGTTGCGTACCTATATGGAAAAGCAATTTCTAAAAAACATTACGTGAGATAAATAAAGTCAATATGGGCTTCGTCTTCCAGCGGTTGGCGCGTCGAACCTGTGTTGAAAACAAACCTATTGAAACCATGAAGTTACTTTTAGCGTGTGCATGCGTTGTCACTTCATTGCTCAGTAGCCAGTGATTTATAAGACATGCATTCAAGTAACATAAGGAGGGGTCTCTTTGTGAATAAATAGGCAAAATTTACGTAACTAGCTATAATGGCTCAGGTCATCCTCAAGTTCTGGACAAGCGAGAATCATATAGATATGCACGTATATATATATATAGATAGATATATATATATATATATATATATAGATATATATATATAGAGAGAGATATATAGATATATATATATATATATATATATAGAGATATATATAGAGATATAGGGAGATATATATATATATATAGATATATATATATATATAGACTACATATATAACATATATATATCTATATATATATATTTATATATATATGTCTACATATGTATACATATACATATATATAAATCTATATGTATACATTTATATATATGTATATGTATATATATATAGACATATATATAAATAGATAGAGATAGATATATATATTCATATAGGGGGAGATATATGTTGATATATAAATATAAATATATACTTATATATATATAAATGGATATATATTTATGTATATAGATATATAGAGAAATAGGTAGATATATATATATAGATACATATAGAGAGATATATTTACAGATTTATCTCCACAGGAGAGGGAGATATATATATAGATAGAGATAGAGAGTAGCATATATAGGAGGCAGAGATATATCTCCCTAGAGAGAGAGAGATATAGGAGGATCTATAGAGAGATATATATATATATATTTATAGAGAGAGATAGAGAGAATTCATATTAGAGAGAGATATAGAGGAAGAGATAGAGATATAGATATAGAGATCTAGAGAGAGAGAGATAAAGATATAGGATATAGGGATATCGATATTTATATAGAGAGAGGGAGATATAGGAGAGGGAGATATTTATATAAATATCTCTAATATATATATATAGAGAGAGAGATAGAGATAGAGAGAGAGGGAGAGACAGATAGAATTTTATCTTTCTATATATATCTCTACATCTAGATAGAGAGACCTCTCTCTCTCTCTCTCTCTCTAGAGATCTCTCTCTCTCTCTCTCTCTCTCTCTGAGAGAGATATATCTCTGTCTGTCTCTCTCTCTCCCTCTCCTTTCTCTCTCTCTCTCCATAGAGATAGACTCTATAGAGAGAGATAATCTCTCTCTATCTCTCCCTCTCTCTCTCTCTCTCTTCTATATCTCTCTCTCTCTATATCTATCCCTCTATATATCTATATATATATCTATATATATATATATATATATATATATATATCGTTCGTAATCTTTCGTCTGAAAGTATAATCATTTACCACAGTTGTAAAATAACCTAAGGTTTTTTCAGTAAATCATAAAAATGTGGCGTATATTCGAATTCTACCCCGGTAACTCTAGAGCTGCCGTCCACTCGCTAAAATGGAAAAAGGTATTAGGTTAACCAGAGTGATAGAAGAGATGTTGCCTACCCGTATATAATGGAATAGCTCAACCATTTACTTCCTTAAAAATGCATATTCATATTGATATATATATATATATATATATATATATATATATATATATATATATATATATATATAGATAAATATATGTATCTATTTATCTTCATATATATTAATATATATATATATGTATATATGTATTTATAGATATATATATATAGAAATATATATTTATATACAGATATATATATAAATATATATATATATATATATTCATATACATGTATATGTATATATATATATATAAATGTAAATTTATTTTTATATATATACATATATATATACATATATATTTTATATATGTATATATATATACACATATATATGTATATCTACATATATATATATATAAATATAGATTTTTATATATATATATATATACATTTCTATATATCTATATATATATATATAAATATATCTATATATATATCTCTATATATATATATATATATATATATATATATATATATATATATATATATATATATATCATTCGTAATCTTTCGTCTGAAAGTATAATCATTCACCAAAGTTGTAAAATAACCTAAGGTTTTTTCAGTAAATCATAAAATGTGGCGTATATTCGAATTCTACCCCTGTAACTCTAGAGCTGCCATCCACTCGCTAAAATGGAAAAAGCTATTAGATTAACCAGAGTGATAGAAGAGATGTTGCCTACCCGTATATAATGGAATAGCTCAACCATTTACTTCCTTAAAAATGCATACTCACCGACCTATCTAGCTACAATTCACTGCAAATTGCCTTGGGATATTGCAGCATCGCATTAGTAACATGAAATCATCGGATGATTGCCTCGGGTGTATGGTGCATAACAGTGTTATCGAATCGACTTGTAATAAACTCTACCCTACTGGGGAATTTGACAAATTCAACCTCGGGGTATGTGATGACTGCAGTTTGGCAAAGGACCTACATCAAAGAAATATATATGGAAAGCAGGATGTTACATCGTTATATAAGGCATTTCAATGATAGGCCTAAAATTTAATGCGTGATTCAAAAATATACTGTTAATGCCGACTCTCCGGTTCATTTTTCTGTATAATTCAGACCAAGTCCCGAAATAGCATAGGACCTTTTGACTAGACTGTCTAAGCACCTCGACGTCCTTCCTGCCGCAATAATCGCCTACTGCAATTATCTACTTGCACGAACACTGACACATTTAACGTAACATTGTATGCATCTTGCGTTTCGATGATTAATTTTGCAGGGGTAGCTTAGCCCCAGTGCAAACCCACCTTACGCTTAACTGCGCAAGTAGATCATCAATTATCATGAGTGTGGTCCAGATACCTTATTTGAATCAGACACGCAGCTGCCGCCCTCGTTTACCTTAGTTTGAAATTGTAAATATCGGTTGGCGTGCTAAATTCTTTTAAACAAAGTAGCAAACTTACCATACATACACCATTCTTGCAACAACTAGATACACAAAATAACAGTTTGCTAGATATTGGCCACCATGGTGTATGTACGTGATAATTGACGTTAATTTAGTAAGGTCTGAGTTATTGCACGGGATGATACTTTGGGTACCTTTTGTCTCCATTCCTGTTAATGATGGAGTCAGCATTACCTGGTTTACGTACCAGTCACCGTCCCCAGCAGCAGTTTTACTTCTTGCCTAATGGAGCTTTCTTTAAAAACATGACCTATAAAACAAACAATATTGAACGAAGCCCCTTTGTATTTTGACACTAATATCATTATCCGTACCAAAATGCATAATCATATGATGATATTGAGCTGATTAGTGCTAGTGTCAGCTGTTTGACTTGAGTTAGCATGAGTTGATGCCGTGGCAATATACTTAGCGGGAGCATTACAGTGGGAGCAGACGTGAAACGGATAAATTGGCTATAAGGTTAAACAAAAATGCTTGATTGATGTTGTACGTCCCTTAAAGCGTTCAAATAGCCCTAGTCTGAACCAATTTTGGGAATTAGTTTTGGACTATAAATCGAAACCACCGGCTGTTCGCTATAGCACACAAAGTTTTAACTCGGATTGAACAATAACACAGCGAATACATTTAGAAGGACTTGGAGTCAGGCATTAACTTCAGTTCTAGTGATACGAGAACTTAATACGCTGCGAAGCGGATGAAAACCAATATGACGACAAACCATCTCGAAATGTGACATTGGCTAATCAGAGACGACGACTGAAAGTACCCCAAGAAACAGGGAGTCCGATTAGAGCCTTCCCATCCGTGGATGCAGCAACAGTTCCGGCCAGGGTTTCACTTATGTTATACGGTAGCTTTCTTATTTAGAATGACATCATTTAGAACTTGATCATATTAATGTAGTTCGTTGGTTATTACAATCTCATATATCAATCAAAAACACCAAATATCGCTAGAACTTAAGTGTTAGTAGAATAAAAGTGCCATATGTGACATTTACAATCAGTCATTGTGCTCAAACCAATAAATTCTAAGTTGCATATCAAATATACTAAATGTCGTTAGCTATTTACGAGGAAGTTTAAACCCTTGTCTTAACCATAAATTTATTTTCTTGATAAAACCATCACATTCTAATTGCACCCGATATTTCGCACAATTTACACCACGAACAGCGTGCAGGCGTCTCTTAGAATCGCGTATAAGTTTCAAATATTGCTTTTGTTGATGCGATATATAAGGTTCATTTATTTAGATTTGTATCATAATCACTGGCTGTCCAACAGCTTAAAATGACTTGTCAGGTAAAAGCGCTACGCGATGACTATGCATATGTGTAGGGTTTGACAGCTCGTTAACATGTATGTGCTCAGACGTTTGCATGAGTAAAATCCCCGATATATCATATTAATGAAAAATGTTTTTTTTATAATATGGGTCATCATCCTGATAAAATGATTCTGCAAAGGTCTTCGTTCCTATAATATATTAGGCATTCACTAAGCTTGCGTTCGGTTATTCATGGTTGTGGATTTGTAACGGCTGGTAAAAAGTTATACCGTTCTTAATTCCGTTGAAAATAGCTTTATCTGAAACGAATGCAACGTAAGAACAGATAGATATTTTGCTGATAAGTTATATATTCGAGGCAATAATTCGTTGCCTTTTTTCAAATGAGCTTGTCACAAAAGCAAAACTTAGTTACATGATTTATTGATAACGAAAAGCCGCTGCAATCGCAGCTGGCGTATGATTTTCCCCTCAATTGATCTTGCTGGCATGCTTACATATTTGAATACAATGCTGCACGTGGAAGCGATTTCAAAACCATATATATATATAACTCATATATGACAGGCATAGCATACGCAAAAGTTGAGTAATACGTATGCTATATCAATCTTTTACACAATACGCTAGATGCTCAGCTGATTCGTGATCATATGGCTAATGTTATGCTTTGTTGGAGAAGTAGCAAGACGACATTAGCTGAGAGCGATTATGATTAACATAATTGATAGATTATCTACATGCCACATATAGCCAAATACCAATCCATTCGAATGTAGTCCATATTTATAGCTTATTTGCTATGACAGCATCTTTTCCAGTTTAAATTCCATCTAATTCGACCGTCATGACACTATTAGGGTTTAGGAAAAGTGAGGCATTTGTGGACGTTTTTTAGCAAAATCCCTAATTTGGTAAACATTTTGCAGTCAAGCTTTGTACCAAAATGTCTCGAAATGTTTGAATTGCGTTGCTGATCGGTAAAATTTGAATTTTGTAAATACATTTTGTCTAGAAAAGCCTAGTCGTGGTTGGTTGTTCTACATATATACAAATTAAAGTTGCGCAATAATCCATATCATCAAATAATTTGTTTAGATGCAACAGTAGCAATTGGAATTTCGTTAAACACCAACCATGCGAAGCGGTCGAGTACATGAGAATGTGTCGAATCATATTTACTTGCCAGGCTGTTCTGCATCATATTCATGTCCACACATGGTCCTCCAATATCTTGTCGTAATATTTCAAGCTGTTAAAAAAAACTTTCCGCTTGCTTTCGTCGTCGTTATCGTTGTCGACTCCCCTTCATCAACCTCTATCAAATATGCTCGTGTGTTCTAATCGAGGATTTGATGCACAAATGCTAAGGCAGTATCTGCTAAATAGCAATTAGCCACCCGTCGGACAAAATAGGCGCCTAAAGTTAGGCTAATCAACAGCATATTTTACGTAAAAAAAGTTGAATAATTGTTTCGTGTTTTCGGTTATTGCAGATGCATCAATTATGTTGTAAAACGATTAAGCACTAGGTCTACTAAAGCCGTGAATAATATATAACAGCGTTATTGTTCCTGATGTACATTGTTTACTTTAAGGCCCCTCGTTATCATTGATAGAGTCAATGTATCGCATATGTATATTACAAGTATATAGATCCCTCTGGACATGTGATCATACCTCTGGCAAATAATGACCATATTTTCTGCTCCGCCTGAGTAAAAATGATTACCCCGACGGTTCTTTATAGCACATTGATCACCAGTGAGTTCTAAATTTTACAACAAGTATTGTCAGTTACAGTCCTATCATGGAGCACGTTCTGGTCATAAAACTGATGCCATATACTTAGTTTTACCTTTAGAAAAATGAGGATTCCGCTGTTGCTACACTAGTCTTTGAACAAACAAAGCCATTTGGTCATAGGCTGTGATTCACACCGCTGAAGAGAAGGAACCCATTGCCATATACTGTTGCAATCGGTAATAATTTGAAATTTAAATGCCCGTTGATTGACACAGCAAAACCATTAAAATTGTAATTGAATGTAAGTGCATTCTATCCTGCAACATAGGTATGTACAATCACTGAACGTCTTGTGTGTTTATTGCCGCGATAAATTTGCCTCCTGTTCAAATGGCATCACAATAAACCTTTACGGGAGTGTGTACACTGAAGTTAAACCTACAAATATAGGTGCTGGTAATATGACCCATTTATCAAGGTGTTGATATAAGTTTAGTTATCAATCTGCACACATACGCTTCTCATGACAGGTTGCCATTATGATGCTAGAAAGCAAATATACAAATTCGACAGTATGAAAGTCGACATCAAGCGTGAGTTTAACAACAAGAAGCAATTGGGTTCAGACAACCACACCCTTTTATCTCGTAGATGTTATATATATATATATATATATATATATATATATATATATATATATATATATATATATATATATATATATATATATATATATATATATATATATATATATATATATATATATATATATCTATATATATATATATATATATATATATATATATATATATATATATATGAATATATATTTTTTTTATATTTTTTCAACTCCTGTTATACTTGTTTGCTCCCACGTGTGTCCTGTGCCAAACTATACGTCCAATGATGCCCTAGAATCGTCAACTATGGATCTGATTCGATAAATCCAACCCAAATCAAACTATACGCTTCTAACTTTATCATCTTGTCATTTGGGCTTGTTTTATGACGAATCACGGGAGGCAGATTGGCCAAAAAGATAATTGATTGATCATTCTGTCGAATCGTAAATTTTCGCCCCTGCAAACGAGTTTCAGTTGTTTCCTTATACTTCTAGACTTTCGCAATATTCGTACGTCATGCCAATCTACGAACCACATAAATCATTCGTAGCACAGTGAACAGGTTCATGTCATGTCGGTTGCATACTCCGTCTGCCCTCTTTTTCATTTGTGATATGACACTTCGAACGTTTTAATCGGCTTCATACCGGCTCCTACGAGCACGTATGTAAGATATATAATAAGTCAGACAAATTTCCTTTGTCCCTCGTCAACGATTTTCTACATAGATGACCCCCGAATTAGTTTTGTAGTATCCCTGAAGTGTACTAATATCATTCAATACACGGCTGTACCCTGTCCGTAATGGCTTGTGTTTTATGGTTACCAAAGCTGCGTCTGTGAATTACAGTACAAAACAAGCTAGCAAACGTCCGATAGATGTTTGATTGCTCCGTCGGATAAAATGCCGCAAATCGTTCACACATTAATGTTGGGATCGTTATTACAATAACATTGAATGTGAGCTCTTGTTAACTGTGAGCATCGAAGCTCAACTAATGGCTGTACTTGCAGTTTAATCAGAAATGGTTGCAACATATACATTCATCATTATCAAATTACAGGTGTAGCAAGAAGTGCGTTGTGAAGCATCATATGTCATTAACATTTGAAACATGCCTTCTCATATATAAATGCTCCGCGTTTTAAGTCACCCTTTGTTCCCGCATGAAGCAGTCGTTTCAAAAAATATGCTATCCTCCCGAGTGTACTATCAAGAATATCTACCGAATGAACCATTAATGTATGCGATAACAGAAAATTTAAAATTCGCGGTTCCAGTAATGCATGAGCATAGAATAGCTGTGATACGCTTCCATCACCGAGATAAATAAAAAAAGTACAGCTTCTGCTGAATGCAACTAGTGCTTTTACACCAAGAAGATCATATTTCCTAATCCTACATCGAACGGAGTGCATGTATTCATGAATCAAATAAATCCCAAACGTACCTTGAAAAATGACACGCTGAATGATACATCAAGCAATAGGACACAGAATATGTTACCAACATTACAGGTGCAACTTATTCGTACAGGTTGGTATTGATAGAAGCAAGCGATGTGTTGTCAGTAGTCATACATTAATAACACTCTACGCTGCTTCATCAAATCTGGTTGTTAGTTTTCTTATGACGAAAAAAATCATAAATATTTTTATCGTGGTTTAGGTAGCGCACATTTAATCAAAGTAAGAGAATAGATATATCAGCAATGTCCTAACCATTGTCAACGGCCGGTTTGTAAAATGACAATTTACTGCACGTAACAATTTTGAAATTTGCTAATATGGTATGTAACTCATAGTTCGACCCTGTAACACAAGTTATTGCTACCTTATACATGATTTGATGTGCTGCACGATTTCTGTGCTGTACTTATTTCTTATTATTTCACGATATAAACGGCAAGACAATATAATGCAGTAAAACACATAGCCAATATAGTTGCCGGCATGCAATTCATCATACACTCTTTACTTATATACGTTGAAGTGAAATAATGGCTTTTTCACAATTGCATGTCGGCCATTAGTTGTTCATGATGGATATGACGAAACAGCGAAATCTAATCAATCCACATGGCTTCGTGGTTGTTGGTAATGATGGTGTACGAAGTATTAAATGGATGTTCGGGCTTTCTTTCATGAAATGAAATGTGGTTGATGGATGGCTTAATCATTGAATCACGAGAGGTGGATGAAACAATAAATGGTAACGTACCGGGCAGATACAGATAGAGAGCTGGGGGTTGAACGAGAGATTGACAAACATAATAAAGGACGTCGAGATACAATAAGTAAAATATAGGAAAGACGAAACCATCCGATAATAAGAACACAACCTATATTCGTATATATATATATATATATATATATATATATATATATATATATATATATATATATATATATATATATATATATATATATATATATATATATATATATATATATATATATATATATATATATATATATATATATATATATATATCTACCGTAACCACATATCCCAACACTATGATAATGATTATATTGTTGCTACACGGACCTAAATAGAATGAATGCGCTGTCTTGATCATATGTCTATCGTTTTAGGTGCACATAGACCACTCGTTCAAACTGGCTCCCGAAAATCATCACAGAGAGCCAATGTATTGAGCGTCTAGTTATTACAATATCTGAAAATTAGTGATTCGGGTTTAAAGAAAAAGCTCACGGCAGTAAAGTGCACATCCACTACTTCAGCTGTTGTGATTGTCATTGTGTTTGCATACGTTGCAGCGTCGTACTGCTAGATAATCAACCATCGAAAGAACAAAAATTTATTCATTCAAATTTCCACATTGTGGATGCAACTGTGCCTTTACGAATCTGCTTACTGAACTCACTGCATGCATTCGCAATCAATAAAAAAGGAACATTTCTCTCCTTGCTCATAAACAATAACCAAAACAATATCACCCCAAACCGTCCAACATAGATTGTGAGTCAACATTAAAAACATGCGAACGATGCAACATGGTATATTTCATTTTTTTTAACTGCATCACAATACATCAACTGAGTGTCTATTCGTTTCGCATTATAGGCTTTACTTATACAAACGTTTGGGACCTTCTCATATTCAAAATACCAATAAATAGCCTCCTTCAATTGATTCCTGCTAGACGATTACAAGTGCATGAAGTTTTTTTACCAAACTACTCTTCGTTCAACCCTACTTAATAGCTTAGACTCCATTTAAACTGCCAGATCATGTAAATCTCACGATTATTTTGTTGAATGGGGATTTTGATCTTAGAAAATCTACTCTTTGAAGATTGTTTCAGCAGGTTGCCATTTCTAACAAGCATAGTGTCCTACAAAGTTATGTCATCTGATTATTTATCGAAAATACAGCAGATTCCTAATCTTTTCATTTGAACTACGTGGTATCCCATCGAAAATACATCAGTTATTGTACAACGGGTTCACACACACACACACACACACACACATATATATATATATATATATATATATATATATATATATATATATATATATATATATATATATATATATATATATATATATATATATATATATATATATATATATATATATATATATATATATATATATATATATATATATATATATATATATATATATATATATATATTGAATCCCTACATTCCCTATTTTGTTGTACAGCTCGTAAGCTGGATCATTGAGAACTTAACCCGTTAATACAACATGCTCACCCTACAATATAACGGGACGAACACAAAGCGGGATATCTATTAAATAGCATAACCGAAAGTGGAAAAAAGACAATATAGGCACCAAGAATGAAAGAGTTATAGTAAATTGGATATTATTTCTCATGATCCCCTCTTCACGCAACAGCCATGCTATTAATTTGATGGCAGCGCATTTGATAAATACAAATAATAAATGACAACAAAGCGTAGAGCCTGGTTCTGTCGACTTTTAATCCGTGTTGCATGGAAGACACAAACGACGCTTAAGGGCCGGCCGAAAAAAGAGGACATATACTTTCTTCTTCTGATGACCAGAGAACTTCTTTATTGATTAAAGTGACCAAAAAGGATTATATTTTATGAGGGGAGAGATGCCTCTGATTTATGGTATGTGATCTTGCTCTCCCGTGAGCGTGTGTTCACTCCCTTATATTACGTTATAAGGCTGGAGGCTGCCCCCAAATCAGCGAATGCTGTTCACCAATGAATTCACCCCTTATTGAGGTAGTTATATTGGGGTTAAGGAAAAACTGACGGGTAACTGGCGGGCCAGAAGGTTTAAGAAAGAGAGGGTTAAAGTGAGTAAAAACTCTTTACGACACCTCTCTCCCCTTTAAGTTGGATAATATCCACACTCATGCTAACGTGTAAGAATATTATTTTCAGGCATATTTCAATAAAGATACATTGAGCGGCATTTTAATGAAATAAGTATGACAAAAGGAATAATTTGTGAATGGTCTGTGACAGAATCGCAGTAGAATTACGTACGACGACCTTTATCGTTAGTTCATAGATCTTACGTATTTAATCATTGTATTTATTTATTTGTGTAATACTTATTATTTTTATTACTTTGTTTTTGGATTGTTTATACACAATTGTTAAACACGGAACATTTAACTAAATGGGTAGAAAATATAGTGTAGTATGCTAATGCATGTAAGTTTCTTTTGAAATAATTATTAATAGTGCTATAAAAGCACGTACAGCAGTATGATGCTGACATACAGGCTGTACAGCTTACAGATTATGAATGAATGAATGATTGGGGTACGATAAAGAAGAATTTGGTATGTTTTAAAGCTTAAGGCCGAAACGGGAAATAACCTGTTGCCAAGTTAATGTACACTGTGCACTAGGTTGTGGTACTGACTAGCGCGTCGCGAGCAGGCTACACCACACTAACTTCTGTTGATGGGGTGGTAGGTTTTGTCCTATAAGGCTATGACCGGCTGGGAAAAGAGAAATGTACTCTACTCCTTGGCAACTTATCGATAGCTAAAATGAATAATTGATATAGGATGATAAACATGCACTAAGCTTGCATACGGTTGCCGAATAATGACCCTCAAAATAGAATAACAATTATACTAGTGAAGTCAAATGTTCAACTGAAATATATATAAGGTATGGAAGTTAATTTAAAGTAATTGATTATTTAATCAAATCTTGTATGTGGCTTGTTTGTATTTTCAGTAGGATAAACGCTTGCTGTGCTAAGCATCTGACAGGATGCCTTAGACACACAGACAAACTAGGCGGCAGTTCCTGAGGGTGTAGTGTTGGGGCAGAATATATGGTGACAAATGTGCATGTTTGTACAGTTATGTTTGCTGCAATAGTGATGAACCTTCAAATTATAAAACATGTGTGTTAGTATACCTGCATCGATGTGGTTATCGCACAAACCTAGATAGCTGCCACGGAACGGTCTCACATGGCTGATGGGGTGCTGCTGCGAAACTATGTACAGCATTTATTCGGGCAAAAACATATTTACAAAAGTGAGTATGCACAAGTGGACGTAGCAGTATCGGGGAAAGAAATCGGCGCTAGTGGTCATGATCGTAGCAAACTGAGGAAAAGTGAAGGCACTTGCTCCGTTATCGAGGGACAGGGCACCAAGTCCGCGTGGGCCGAAAAAAAATGTGATTTCTGCCTTCTTCTCTGGTGAAAGCCATCTCGAAATTAACTTATAAGGTATCTATGGTCAGCACAAGGTGAAGCATGACTACCACATTCAGCACAAATAATATGTCCCATTGTAGAGGTAGGTGTTTGTTTAAGGAGAAGCCAAAGAGCAAGTGATCTGTTGACCTGCTGGTCAGCTTATAAACCCCAGTGACTAGTAACCTTGGATCTACCTCCTAACGTCACCTTACGTCGCGTTCCTGACGATTAACTGACCAATTACTGAGGTAATGCGATTGGTTGGCTGGCTGCTGTTAACCCCATTGCCATCTGACATGTGCAAGGGGTGGGTGTCTCCGATTGGCTAATACCGGCGAGGCAGTTCTGAGTGACCAGTGATTGGGCGTGGTTGAAAAGGCAGATTGTGAACTGATCAGCCAATCAGGGGATCCACTGGGCTACTGATTTGAGAAGAAATAGTAATGAAGCAGTATAGCGGGCGAATGGACTCCTGGTGCAAAATTGTTAGCTTTAACGAAAATCCGAATGCGCACGTGACTGTTGGGCATAGAGGCCGTGTATTTTCAGTGAAAATTATGTGAAAATGTAAGGAAATGTGGCTCAGATTTGGTTTAAAATTGATACAACAAATTTAACCTGTTACCCATGAAAGAGACAGAAAAGTTCTGAAATAGAAATGCTGAATATATTAGACATAGCATGAGGGAAAGATTCACAGTAGGTCTCTTTTTCACTAATTTTCATTTTCGCTGTTTGCTCTCTAGCAGCAGAAACTATAAAAAGATTTTTGAACCTGGTGGCAAATTGCTGGCTACCTACACCCGAGTTAGAGAGATCGAGACTATGTAGATAAACTACGGTCTGGACCTGCCAATTTATCCCATGTAGCTTTCATTTTGGCCTCATTCTCTTCAGCGGCTTTCAATGCAATTTCATGGCCCTACAGTTGTATATGAGAATATCTTCTAAATGATCGCCTCTGCTTTGAATATTATAAGGCGCTGACCTGAGATCTGTTTCTAGGGGTAGTCTTGGGGTTCTGCCAAACATAAGCTTAAGGGAGACATGTTAATGGTGCGATGAACTGTAGTGTTCACTGCTAATGTAGCTTTATCCCACGTCTTAGGCTTATCGCAAAACGTGCGCAGAAGATTTGGTAGAGTATTAATAACTCGTTCCGTTCCGGAAGGTTTATAAGCGGACGTGAATTGTTGCATGAAATAGCTCATTTAATTCTCTGAAAGGGTTGCTTGTGAAGTAACTACCTTTATCTGTTAACAATTCTAATGACATGCCATGAGTGCATATGACCTTGTCATAGAATTCTTGACGCAATATTGGCATATTCATTGTAACGCAGTCGGATAGGTATCACGACACTTACCACTATCAATAATAAGTAGTTTACCATTAAACATTCTGTTGTGTCAATTATCTATTGTAGCATAGATATCTCCTAGAACATGAGGTTGGAGGGCTGCATGAAGAAGAGCATACATTAGGATGATATCTGAGTGTATAGCACAATGATATTCCAATCGTAGCTCTACCTTCGTATGTAGAAAATTTAACGTGACTTGGCCCGTCATTATCGTCATTAAGCGTCACCCAATGTTAGTGACGAACATACATTCAACGGTAATTGAGGTCATAATTAAATTGACATAGGGTACATAAAACATTGTTCAAGGCGTTTGTCATTATGCGATATTTTGATGGTTTGATGGGTGGCCCGTATAAATGATAGTTTATAATAATTAACTAAATGATAGTTTATAATAAATAATTTATTTGCTTAAAGAAACATGCAAACGAGAACCACTAATCTGTCCTGTTTAACACATGTCGTTGCTCTTTATTAGCACCACCTCGCGGAAGGACAGTAACGTAGGATAGCATGCTGTATCTACCCGATAGAAGTTTGATGCGACAAATGTGATACAGTGCTTAAATGCCCTGTAAGTTGTTTTCTAATTTTTCGTGTGTCTAAGTGATGTTGCGTACTTATATTTGAATGGATAAACCCAAGCTTTAAGAGCGAATACCGTTTTTAATAATGCTACTTAAAAGGCACGAGTAAAGTAATTGTTGATATCATTATAGTCTGATGCTTTACAGCCTGTCATAATTACCAACTGTTTGGTTAAATCTCCGAGGCTTCGTTGCTTAGTTTCATCTAAAATGATCAACTTATGTCTTAATGTTTATCCTAGCTTTCTTGAAAGCAGACAAGCAATAGGGGTATAACTCTGCCAAGTTTTATCGTTTAGAATAAGACGTACAATTTAACACATAAGCCTACTTTCTCGTGAACTCGATATAGATAGATATCAATTAGCGATGGCATATCAACTGTACCATGATGATTTGATGATTTAGCTCAACTGATGAACTCAGCAGACGTTCAACGACAATGTCTTTAATGACAATGTTTTCCCATGGTTCAAGATGTAACATAAAACCGACATGGATCGAGAAGGATTTCCCTTTCATTGCAGCCTTACCCTCGTTTTAATGCCTGGTGCTCTCATGGCAACTAAAAATTATAGTCATTTACAACTGAAGCTATAGAGAGAATATTATATTAAGACCACCAGTCATTGATAAATTTTGATGCATTGGCTTCGAGTCAAAAGGTAAATTCTAGCGGAAATGATCACCTTGTAATTCAAACAAATCACTTGTTTGCAGTCGTCCTGAATATGCCTAGCGGTAATGCTTCTCACAGCAAAGACAAGACAGGAAGTATCTGTTGCTTGCCTGATTAACTGTTCTCCATTACGATCAGGGACTAGCAAAACAAATTACCGGTCGTTTCACTTAAAACAAATAATAACATCAGAGGGTGCTTTTTTTCGATATAGACAAAAAATTCTCGCGGAAACGTATTGTATGACGCACCAGTTGACCGGTCGTCCGTGCAGTGTATTGCAAGACGGATTGTCTATCTATGCAGCATCTGTAGCATAACCCTTACGCTGATGCATTGCTCACACATGCATAACAAAGTCATGAGCTTAAATAGCCCTTTAAAGCAATATTAGGGATTCGTTGGACTTGGACTGGACATTCACAGGGTATACGGATAGCGTATAAATGTTACAAGTAGAGAACACATATGAACTATACATATATTATGTTATCATAAGCGATGAAGGGAACGTCACCTTACAGTCATCAGCTGATGGGTCAGTTTTGGAGAACGCATGATTTCATTCAAATAAGATGCAAAATACTCGCCAGTTTATTATCTCGATGGATTGTTTCCGGCCTATGTGGCGTATTGTAATTGTGTACATTAGAATAACGACGTATACCTATTTTCTATATTCTCGATACACCGTATGTTAACACGAGAATGGTTGGCAAATATGTCAACTTTTGAGATAAGCAATTATATTTTTAAATTTTTACTTAATATCATGTTTTTCTATGACAATTGGCAGTAACGATGGCAGCTTTGAGATGAGCACAATAGACATCTCTTACTTGAGATATCCCGGCAATGAACTGGACAACATATGACGTGAGCTACAGAATAAATAAACTGTGGCAAAGCAAATCGAATTGAACATGCTACTTAAAATATTCTTACAATACATCTGCTGTGTGAAATAGTGCATATCGTGTATGCACAATATATTGCTGATATTTGCCTCACACTGAGCATTTTGCAAGAATACATCGAAATATACATTTGTCGGTAAAAAATTCATTCATTAGTGCAACGTATTTTGAAGTATTGCTCGTTAATATTATTTAGAAGATCGGTTGGATGATGTGATGAATTTATACAGCTGCTCTATAGGCTAAATAGTCACAATTGACTTGTCACAAGCCAATGTAAACGAACATTTTATGGAAACAGAATTATTTACTACTACTAAATACAGCAGGATTGCAATGCTATAGCCGGCACTATGTCTTTTTCAATTCAAATTCTAACAGCTAAAAAGCTCTTTGCCAGTTCCACTGATAAAAACAAGCATGGTGGATCATACGTGCAACCAATGAGGAACCTGGCTTGATATAATTATTACGAATTTAAAAGTTGCTGTCTCGTTTTTTCGCTATCTGTAGAACACTGTATGGTATACTTGCTTCACGGCAGGCATAAATATATTTATATATATATAAAGATATATATATATATATATATATATATATATATATATATATATATATATGTATATATATATATATATATATACATATATATATATATATATGTATATATTTATACATATATATATATATGTATATTTATATATATATATATATATTTATTAGCATATATATTCAGGTATATATGTATAAATATATATATGTACATATATTTATATATACATATATATCTATAAATATATATATATATATTTATATATTTATCGATATATATATATACATATGTATATATATATTGATATATAAATATTTCTATATATATATATCTATCTATAATATGTATATATATATATGTATTTATATATATATATGTATATATATATATATGTATTAGTATATATATTTATATATATGTAAATATATATATGTACATATATTTATGTATTTATATATATACATATATATATGTCTATATATATATATGTCTATATATATATATCTATAAATATATATATATATATATATATATACATATAAATATATTTATAGATATAAATATGTCTATATATATATCAATCTATAAATATATATATATATATATTTAAAGACATATATCTGTGTATATGTATAATTATATAAATATGTACATATAAATATATGGTGAATTTTAGTCGCTTTATGGGTTCCATAAATTTATACATATGCATCTAAAACTACGAGAAGAGCTATTCAGTCATACTAGCTTTTCAGATAGTTTCTGGAATGACATGTTGAGCAGAATATGCTTGGATTCAATTTTCTACCAAAGCTGTGATCGCGCAAATGAATAAATCGTTTTTTACATACACTGGATGAACCTACACCAACACTCACTATGCAATGCGAGCGCCTAATTAGAGGAAAACAACAAATGTGAAGCCGCTCACTAAAATGCAATCAGCTACGAAAGGAGATTGTTTGAAAACGCAGAATCTGACCCGAGGGGAATCATGCTGGCTTGGTCGAGTCAGAGGGCATTTACATATAATCTTTTCTAGATGCTTCTTGGGGATAACTGAAGATGCAACCACGCGAAATGTTATTTTATTCATAGATTTGCAAAGCCAAATGTGCTATGAACTAGGACTATAAGCTCTCTATAACTGTATAACTAACTAATGTGCTTTTAAGATGTTAGATTACACCACCAAGGCGAATTATTTCCAAAATAAGATTTAAAGGCTATCACATGGCATTTAATTATATATCACATTGTGCAATTTATTTAGTATATTTCAACCTATTAATGCTTGACTGTTGTTTTCGAAATATGATGTGTACAGCATCGGAGAAAACATAATTGGGCTTTGAATGTGACTGGGGTTGTGGTGTTTGATATTGTAAGAAATACTATTGCCTGGAATAAAACAAAGGCTTGGTCGGAAGAACAGGGCAGTGAAAAAGCGTAATGTTACCCGCATCCGGAACTAGATGGAGCTTGTTTCGGGTAAGAAGCTGGAGGATCCGCCGCTATTGCCCCTGGAGTCGATGACAGGTGCCCACTGAGTTTCGTAGATCTCCTAAAAGGCGCTCGAATGCCTACATGCAGTATTGTATGTTGCCTCAGTGCCAGCATCAACTGAGTGGCCGCATACGCCTGCTTACTATTGACTGACTGAGCAATAATCAAGCCCACCAAAAGTTGTTCCAGTAGCCAGAGGTATAAAGTATAATAACAACCGCCTATTTGTTATTTATTGGTGTAGAATATCTATGATTACCAATGCAGTGACCTCTATTAAGACCATTATGCTGCTGCAAACATGACCAAAATCAATCCGTAGATTTGGCGAAAAAGCAAATCCGTTTTTATTATATGTGATAGATTTAATTTTCAGCAAAAAGGCTAAAGTGCATTTGTGACCATTCCTTATCATTCAGAATACAATTGCTACTTTAGGAGGAGGGGTTGATGACCACTAAAAATATACTGGCGCTGGCATGATGGAGAAGCTACTTGCGCCATGATTCAAAAAGCTGTTTGAACGTTCGTGTACCAAAGATTTATGGATGTTATGCAGTGCCTTTTCTATATCCTAGCCTGTGTTTTGGCGCAATTTCTAAATATTTTGGCAAGTTGCTAAACACTTATGACATACCGTCATATGCACACAACTTTAGTAACAATCGACAAGTTATGTAAAATATACATAACGATGTGTATTGAGCGTACATAATATTTACTTATCGGGGTCAATTTCATATGATTGAGATCTAAACCATAACATGCAACTTTTACGTGGATATGAGCTTTTTATTCCATGGAAGTGGTCGATTTCTCTTCACTACGATGGAATATTTTAGATTGGAATGAACCTATGTAAGATCCAAGAAAATGAACATTAGAACCCGAGGATTACAACACTGTGACCATGCTAGCTGATCATGTGACGCGTTCGTACCAATTAGAGATGAAGGTAACTATAAGACTATAGAGTCAGGCAAAGCAAGTTGAAGTCATCATAATAGGGTAAGAAAGTACAAAATCTACAATATAAAATCGTCGTGAAGCACTTACTCCTGTAGAAGTTTAATTGAAGTGAACAGGAGCGACATTTGTAATCTGCAATAAAATGAATAGTTTGTAGCACATACTGCAGGTAGAAACTACAATAAAGTAAACTTACACCGACGTCTGCTAGTAGGAATTGGTGATTGACAGAACATTTATGTGAACGACGCCATTAGTCTGACCATTTATTGGCCAGACGCCCTAGAATGGCTGGTGTTGAAACTGATGTGTTCGTCGAAAGGCCACTGACTTGACCAGGTAACGAGTGCTGATCATGTTTATGATGTAAGCAAAATGATTTGAAGCCAAGCTGAAACATGCGCCAGTCTAGACATATAAAGACGTGTGCCTACTGTGCCACTGCAAATACCATGTAAAAACATTGGCATATTGGCATTTCGTAGCTTGGTATATTGCTGTGTTGAATGCTCCCAATTAAATCAAGTTATATGAATCCATCACAATAAAGTTGTAGTTGAGGTATACAATTTTGTATATTACATATCAACTAATGAAATCTATTTCTAACAAGCACTGAACCTGAAGTCTCAGCCAAATTTATAATCACAATCTGCAGATAGGGAATAATGCAACGCGACCGTTTGCACATTTTACATGGTAATGCGTAATCGCATTGTTGATTTACGTACATTTGTATGACTGCGATTTACAAAACCTGTCATCCCGTATATGACGAAAGGGTCATCAATATTTGGCGTAGACATTGCAGTGCCAATACGTGACTTATGAACACTGTATTAGGTCATTTGGCAAAGTTTAATTGCCTTCACTGTTAAAAACAATGATTCAAATGCATGCAAAAATGGGGTTTCAGTTCTCTGGTGAATTTCTTGACAAAATGCTGTAAATAATTCGGCGAGTACGATGATTATTAAGATAACAATATTTTGTCTACATCAAAACATAGTTGACAACTAGCACTAGATTACATTAACGATATATTGGCGATTTGCGCACATATCAAGTACTATGACGCTTTGCACCAATTGGTGCGGAGTTGATGAGATATATACTGGTCACATGGAAAAGACAGTATTGCATGGTGACCTTTAGCACTGACGATATGACTTTTCCACTACTGCGGTTAGTTGAAATAACATTGTTATATGCTCATTTGTCCTAACAATATGTGTCGGATGCACTAGCTAACGGACATGCGCTGAATGATATACACAAAAACAAGTTTATGGCAAGCGTAAAAAGAGAGGGGAGCATAACAAAAACTATTAATGCTGATCAATGGATCCAATATAACGTATCATGCTAATGCCTAAACGCAGGCATCGCTCTTCCGCTAGATCAAAGTGCATTGCCTTGAACTTGTGGTCCCATACCTGCATCAGAGCAGTTACAACTCCATGACACTGATTACACAGGCACGCTAGAGACGTAGCGATATCTTCCTTCTCTCTATGTTTTCGGCTGCTAAATCGAAAATATTTCAGGCCTCTTTATCGCATGTTGACATGCTATCTGCATTTCTGATTTTTGATGAGGCTGCGCAACACAAATGAAATCTTGTAAATGACAATACAAGCTGAAATGACAGACTATATCACGAACGATTGCCTGCATATTGCTCGCGTGAGAATTGCACAAGATGTCGTGGCAACAACATGGGAAAACCATGGACATCACTTTCAACCCAATTGCAATAATCCGCGGTACAATTATATTATCTGCACTTTAATTTGATGGGTCATTGCACCGCCTTTCTGTCCTATCGTGAAGCAATCACAGGAACCGAACACTTTTGCGTTTTAAACTTTGCAACCTATTTATAAAATTACAATTGTATCCCTGCGAGGAAGCTTCTTGATTTGATCGATCGTGCACTGCAGCGTAGCATCCAATGAACTGCGTGGTTAGCCACATGGTATAGTGTGCATTATCTGAATGAGTTAACATAAATATTCCTTAGTTCAACGGGGCGGTAATTTTATGGAAGCAATGATACCAACAAAGACATCAAAGGAGATCTGGAATGAGCTTTGCCTTTTTTCCAGGGGTTTCATCAAGGTGCGATGATACTTGTGTCACTCAACACATTGCTATAAACGAAACCACGCGGCCAAATGTAATTTGGTGTCACACGAACAACAAAAAATTCAGAATACCACCATTTTTAATATTTTTCTATAAGTAGCTCTCTTATAGCCAGAGGATAACTTTGAATGATTTTTTTAAATCAAACGGACCTTTAATGTTGATCAAAGGGCATATATGCGTTACAAATGCTCATGTACAAAGGCTTGCATGAGTTACTGAGAATATTTGAGAACCTTGGATATAAACTCGGACACCCATAGCTAGACAGTACATTCGTGTAATGCGTTCAATCCGGTTTATGCATTGCGTTATCAAGTGTTACTTATTGGCTCAATGATTGAGATAGAACATAGATTCCACTTTATCGGAAGTAAATACCGCGAGCCAGGCGGGAGATGCTGTAGAATATAAAGAAAAATGGTATCATTTAAAATACAGGAGCGATCCGGAACGATACGCTAGATGATGATCGTTGCATTATATTGTCTGGATTGGTACAAAAAGTCCGTGCTTGGTTAAAGCGCATCACCTTTTACGCATCATAACTTCGCAATCATTGCATGAATGTCTCGCATACTCTTCACCTTTCAATATATGCCTTTACTCTATGTCGGGGGTTACATAGGAAACAATCTGTCGGACATCGTTATCGTTGATCCGCATGCATTTCACCCCTGTTTGATGTGCAGTTAAAGATTTTAGACAATCATGACTCTAGTCTTAAGCAGTTCAATTTAGCTTGACGGATAGGAAGTTTGTAACTTGCGCTCTCGTATTTGTTGCATGCAAGTCTATCGACACACAAACAAGCGTGTTTTAAATTATGGCTAAAAAACTGACAAAATGCGACCCGATTAAAAGTTAAATGTATTTTTTTATTAGTCATAATTTTAGTTGAGTTTTGAAACATTCGTTGAAATGATATTTCATTTATCACCATCGCCAATGTACTGAACAAACGTTTACAAAGCAAGTATCTTACAATGATCTACACCTCTGAGAGATTCTATGATTCTATTTATCTATCTATTGATGGCTTTCGATCAGTGTTGATTTTTACTTTGTTATTTTCTACGCATCATGCGAAAACAAAAAGGATGCATGCAGTGAATCACACTTCCATATTTCTATGCTTTGCATAAATATCGTTAACGACAATGAAACTATCCATAATATATGAAGAAATGTAGATTTGCACTGTGGAGCCTCAAAGATCGTTAGTTACTTGCGCAATATCTTAACTGATGTTATTTGCTGCTTTACATTTTTCAAAGAAGACCAACTGAGATATTTATATATATATATATATATATATATATATATATATATATATATATATATATATATATATATATATATATATATATATATATATACACTATATATATATATATATATATATATATATATAATATATATATATATATATATATATATTTATATATATGTATATTTATATATATATATAAGCAATGTCGGCGATAGCTGACCCCTAGCGACAGTAGCGATTCCATGTGCGGCTCATTAGGCATTGACCATCAACGTGTCTTTAAGCATCAGCGGGTGCCCTTATTGCCAAACGCTCTGCTGTCGCGCCAACCATAGGCTTCACTTAATATATGTATTTCTGTGAAAAGTCTTGGTCGACTATAATATACTGACTTTGATATGCTGCAACAGCCACAAGAACTAGTCATATTGTTAATGAGTAAGGTGCATATACTATGGCGGGTTTATATTACACTACTATCACGGTTCAATGTATAAATAAAAGGATGAAACTAACGGAGTATAAGTTGCATTGACAAGGGCCCACTGCGCGAACCTGAAGCCAAATATTGAGTAAAAACGCAAATGTTAAGCATTGACGGTAGGCATTGTCGTCACTAAATGCCACATCTAAATCGTTGATGACAACGATTTCAGCGAAAATTACGACAATAAGAAAACCTAGGCATACTGAATGCATCAAAATTAAAGCGATCGTTAGGATCGCATGGGGTTACGATCGATGAAGATTCCATGTGCATATATGAACCACTGTGAGGTAACATAATCTTAAACGAAAGTGCATGTCATATGCGGCAACTAGGATTTACCGAGTTGTCACCATGCGTCAAACCTTTTGAATTATTAACAAATAGCTACATTATCCACCGATTTCATATGACATTAAGAGTCTCATGATACAGTAAGTGTTTACAATGTGACCCGGTTACGTTTTCTTAGATGTCATCTAACGTAAGTACATTTGTTTCGTTTCAAAATCTGTAGAACAAATAATAAGGTGGTCTTGAGTATAATCTCGCGGTTTTCAAGCTTTTACATTCCAGGCCAGGAAATTCAATTGTATTTATGAATTGAACTAGTAGTAAGTTGGAATGGCGGGTGTCATGTCGGTATTTGGTTAAATATCATGGTGCGTCATAATATTGAACATGATATCGATCTGAGCGTTTTCAAATAAAGTGAACTAACCTTTGACAAAATAACGCATATACATCTTGTTGATATGCACACATCATCTAGCCTTGTTGTTAAATTACAGGATATAGATATATATTCGTGTATAACAATTTTTTTGTTTAGTTTGGGATCGCTACAGAATGAACAGAGCCGCAGCTTTTAAATAATGATTCCATGTACTGTACTTCGGAAAGTTTGTTAGTTACTTATAATAGGTTCTTTCTTAAATGAATTTTGTTGTTTTTCACGAATGAATATATAAATTTGATAACATCGAGTAATGGATGCATCTTTCATGAACAGAAATTATTTGGTGCAGAAAAAATTAAGTTGAATTCCCTAGCAAAAATGCATTGCACATAATGCGTCAGTTATTTTGTTTGATATCTTAACCTTGAACCTGGCAGCATTTGCAGTCAAACTTTATATTGTAATTCTGAAATGGCGTAGACTGACTTAACCTTTTGATTACACTTAAACCACATACATTGCCGTTATCAGCATAAACAGAAAGCAATTTCGACCGGCTTAGGGTCATATTAACAAGCGTGACATTCATAGTACTCGACTGCGTCTCCTAAAAAACCTTGGAAATAACCAATCCAGGTTATACAAGTAACAACGCTAGCTGACGAATGTAAACATATTCGTTATTGTTTCAGATTTGGATCACTGGCGTTCAGCAAGGTACACTTTGTCATTAAAGTAGATGTCCATGGTTAGTGTTGCCGTTCGCTCCACAATCGCGTGGCATAATTGCGCATACGACGTTATTTTGAAATGCCCCGAAACTTCCGAGCAGTGATTGAAAGTTAGCAGGCGGGGATAAGTTTTGAGGGTTATTAAGCAGTTTTATGTCTTTGAGTTGCAATATGATGAGCTTTGTTCTACCACTGAACAGCAGCGGTTTGGATTCGTTTAACTTCTGCATCAACGGCAATGTACCCTGATGTACTACGATGTGCTTGTTTCGGAAAGGATCGAATCAACTGGTTGTTTGCCTATATATATCGAGTACGCAGTTACATGTTGCTTCATTGTTGGCTCGTGCACAATTTGTCTCACTCTTGCTTTGAAATCGACACTGGTTTGCCTTGTTGGTATCTATACTTTGTCTGTCTTAAAAAACAACTCCCGTTATTAACCGCATATTAACTCCAGGCGTTCATATTGGCGTCACGGTTACAGTTCGACAGTTTATTACAAACCGGTGCTTCATATTAGATATATGCCATCTTCAGTTAGCACGATGTTAACCGACCAGATATCATGAATTATGTATCAATTTCTTAAATTACCCTGCTCATGGAGAAGCAAGCAAGTAACGAATTGCACCGCTACATAAGCTATATCACCTCCAAGGATTTAGGTTATTGACGCATAGCAGGGTAAAGCAGCCAAAATAGCTATATTGTCTGATAACTTGGTACTGGGAGAGGCATTACTGCTTCGCGTGTTTATAAGCACCATCTATTTACAATGTTTTTATTCTCAGGCTAAAGGTATGGATGGCTCGCAGTGATTGCTTGCACTGCAAAGGATCCACCCAATGTCAATGGCCTCGATTGTACATCAGTTTTCCTGAGATCGGTCCTTTACGGTGTTTGGTCAGGACACATGAAGATAGCAATGACAATATATTGAATTCTACTGACCAACAATATAACACCCCTTATACGCTAAATACAATGAATATTGTCAATAATGAATGCAATCTGCATACGCGTTCATAAAGCGTTGTATCGAGTATCCGAAGACAACCGCTTCACAAAAATCATCTAGCATATAGTCAACATAACACCGACATGCGCTGACTTCTTTTGCTTCCGTTTGAGAATAGTAATAATTTAATGAACATCTGGTAATAAATAGTTATGTTATCGTATTAATGTGTAAAGTGCTGTATCAAAGTCTTACCTTGCACTTCACGCGCCAACATGAAATATATTTAACATCGGTATTTTATGATAGCTAATTGTGTACGGCATTGATGGCATAGACGGGACATGCGGTTAGAACTTATTTTGTTGGATTCAAACAATAGATCAATAGATGTGCTACTTCAAAAAGCTGTTGCGAGATGACGCAATAATGTTTTGAAAAGCTCAACATATGCGTATCTAATAACACTTGCCTCCCCAAAACATTTGATCATGCTGTCGGATTAATCCCACGGAACCCACGTGAGTGATTGAACCAGGTAGTAATTATATGTAAGGTTGACTATGAACATATTTTTTGTCTAAGTTATATGCGTTGACAATGTCTGATCGTTTACCGAACATAGTCCAATACTATAACTTTTAATTGCATATTTAACGCAGATTATCAGACAGGTCTGACGACACCTTTGTCCACCAAGTCATTGGACCATATCACAAACACGTAGAGTGTCATTAAACATTCTGTTGCGTCAATTATCTGTAGTAGTATAAATATCTCATAGAACATGAACTACGAGGGCTGCATGAAACCTAGCATATCTGGGTGATATCGGAATGTATAGCACACCGATATTCCAATCTTAGCTCTGCCATCGTTTGTTGTAAATTCCATTCAATTTCTTAGCATGTTTAACGTTTTTTAGCCTCTCATTAACTTCATCAAGCGTCACCCTATGCTACTGACAAACATACGTCCAACGGTCATTGAAGTAATTTGACACTTTGTACATGACTAATTTATCATATTCTCGGAAACTCTTAAATTTTGTTGTTCAAGGCGTTTGTCATGATGCGATATATCGATGGCGCACACCACATCTCAAGGTATTAGTAATTAGTTTTAATTAATTTGCTAAAAGAAATATGCAAACGAGAACTGCCAGTCTCTTTCGTTTAATAAACATCATTTCCGAGAGTACACATCTTTGCTCTTTAATGCAGCAATCTCACGGAAAGACAGAAACGCCGGATCGCATGCTGTAAGTACCCAAGAGATAAGACAAATGTACTACAGTGTTAACCTGCTCTTTCAGATATTTCATTTCAAATATTTTAGTGCGTTTTTCTTATTCTGGTGCAAATATTCGTACTTATTTTCGAATGGATTAACAAAAGCTTTAAGAACATATAACGTTTTTAACATTGCTACGTAAAAGGCAAGTGTAAATCACCTGTTGATAGCACTGTGGTCTTATGTTTTACAGCAAGTCATAATTACCAAATGTGCATTGATTTTTAAATCTGCGAGGCCATGTCGCATTAAACAAGTTTAGTTTCATCTAACATGATACGATAGACCAGTCTTTTAATGTGCATCTCGTTTTTTTTGTTCCTTAGCATTTTTGAAATTTATTGTTATCTGTAGCGGACAAGCAATCGAGGCATGACGCCACCAAGTTTTAAATTTTTCGCTGAGACATACAGTTTATCACATTAGCCTACATTCTTGTAAACCCGACATGAATTTATGTTACATCAGTTACCGATGGCATATTGCTGGCACTGTAACTGTACCATGTTGATTTAATGATTTAGCTCAACAAATGACCGCACCAGCCGTTCAACTACATTGGTTTCAAGGACAATGATTTTTTCCATGGTTCACGATGCAACACAAATCCGTCATCGGCCTAGAAGGATTTCCCTTTTATTGCAGCTTTAGCCTCGTTTCAATGTCTGGCACTCGAATGTCAGCTATAAAATAGTCAGTTACAACAGAAGCTACAGCAAGCATTGACTTCAAGTCAAATGGTACGTTTCAGCAGGAATGATCACCTGGTTATTCAAACATTTGCCAAGACCAATTGCTTCGCCATTACCAGTCGTTTCATCTAAAACACATAATGATATAAGAGTATGTTGCGAGACATCTTGCCGTATAAAGCAGCGGTTAGCCGAACAAAATCGTAATGTGTTGTCCGTGACGTGTATTGCAAGGCGGATAGCCTATCGATGCAGCATTTGTCGCATATCTTAAGCTCTGATGCATTGTTCACACATTAATGCAGAACAAAATATTGAGCTAAATAGCATTTGTAGACAATATAATGGACTACTTGGACTAGATAAACACTGGGTATACGGATGGTATATTAAAGTAGAGCAGTCATATGACCTGCACATATATTGTGAAAGCTGTTCGTTATCATTAATGATAAAAGGAACGTAACCCTTAAGTCATCAGCCGATGCACCAGTATAGAAGAACGCATGATTTTATGCCAAGTGAGGGCAGAATACTCGCCAGTTTATTATGTTCACGGATTGTATCCGGCCCATGTAGCGTTTTGCAATTAGATACATTTAAATGACGATCTATTCCTGTTTCCTTTATTCTCGATACACAATATGTTGTCATGAGAAAGGTAGACAAAGGTGTAACATTTTAAAATAATCGATTATATTATAGGTTCCACTGGCTAGTACTGATAGCGGGTTTGAGTTGACGCAATAGATTTATTCTATTAGAGATATCCATGCAGGGAATTGGACTTGTTATGACGTGAGCTCCAGTATGAATCAACTGTGGCAAAGTCAATCGTAAGGAACATGCTACTTGATCGATTTCTTTCCATTCATCTGCTGTGTGACATATTGCGCGTAGTGTATGGAGAATGTATTGCTGTGATAATACAGGAAATGTACGCATAATGTAATCTTGATTCGGTAGACCTCCCGGTAAGAGGAGTGGTTTTTGTATTTCCGTTGGCGACTACCTTGTCGTTCTTAATTTAAAACGAAATAAAAAGGAGGTTCAATCTTAAAATCTCCCATCCAATTCCACTGATGAATACAACCATGAAATATCTTACGTACTACATATGTATGTATAAATATATATATTTATACATATATATATAAATATACCTATATATATATAAATATATATAATATATATATATAGATATATATATATATATATTTATATATATATTTAAATGTATGTGAGCTTGTCTATGTGTGTATGTGGCTTGTTATAGGTACAGTCATTCCATAAATTATAATGCAAAGCCCGTAGGCCTTATATTGCAGCTTCGAGAGTCACCTACACAAACACTAGAGGAGGTTTATGGGAGTAATCGTAAGCAAGTAACAAAGCCTCGACTGTAGTTATGTACTGGATAACCAATTTTACTCACAATGATCCTTGTTTGATGCGGTTAGGGCCAGTGGAGAGCGGTACATCACTAGGTCTGCTTAAGTGATATACATAGTTAGAAGCATTAGTTGATAGCAACCTTTTGCGTGGTACTTGACGAATGCATTTTGTGATGATTACAATATATTAGATCTTAATCACGTATGAAACAGCTAAAGAGAATATTAAACGCACAATTTGACTCATGACGGTAACTTATTTACCACATTTAGCTGTTTTATGTAACACAAATTAAAAGAACTTTGCATATTAGGCGTTTTGCGCAGAGGAAAGCCAACTGAAAAGCAGTATTAATATCATTGCGCTCCGATTTTGTTCATAGTGCATATTCAAATTAACGAATGTGTATTTGAATCGACATATATAATTTTAATTCACATATCATTCCATGCATTTGACGCTAAGAATGTGCAACTACAACCTAAGTCAGGTAGATAGAACGGAATGATTAGTCCAGGAGCCCATGGAGTTTTGTTTAGCATTGCAAGTACAAAAGGTTTCAGGCAGGCAACATGTTGATTAGGGTCAATGTACAATCAAATGGCCATTCTTAAGTTTCCACGCCTGTACCAACTCTAGGGGAACCACTCAAAATATCCCAAATTTAGATTTAATTAGCATAACTGAGTACATGTATGAAACCAATGATAAAATGTTCATTTTTAGGGTCTAAATAAAGATCCATCTTTCTTAACCCTCAACTCCTGTACTTAATCCATTTAAGAAAGCCACTAATTAGCGCTAATTAGCAATTTAATTAACATAATTGAGTACATCAACGAAACCTTCGCTAATGAATTTGGTAGGTTCACCCAACTAAGAAAAGTGGATTCTTAAGTGCCAAAACCTGTACCGTGACCCCTTAAGAAGGGGTCAAAGGTCAGGGTCAGTTCAACCAGGGCTATAATTAGCATAACTGAGTACATGTATGAAACCAATGCTGAAATGTTCATTTTTAGGTTGTAAATGAAGATCCATCGTTCTTAACCTGCAACTACTGTACTTAATCCATTTAAGAAAGCCACTTATTAGCGCTAATTAGCAATTTAATTAGCATAATTGAGTACATCAACGAAACCTTCGCTAATGGATTTGGTAGGTTCACCCAACTAAGAAAAGTGGATTCTTAAGTGCCAAAACCTGTACCGTGACCCCTTAAGAAGTCTTTAGATCCCCATCTGTACATTGTAAACCTATGGATATGAAGCATACTTGTAGGCCTACATGTGGGTTCATTATAAATCAGAACTTTGCAGGGGCTAGTACAAGCAGTTTTTATCCCTTGGTATTACTCATCGCATTCTCATTAAAGGAAAAACCTGTTATTAGTTAACAGGGTGGTAACTGAAACCAAAGCCTACAGATTATCTCATGACCTACTTAAATGCATCCTGACCCCCAGACCTCTCACGGTTAATGCCTACGTTACTCCCGTTTAAGCCCTGGCTATTCCCGAGCCATTCAGTGAACTTGTATTGTTGATCCATAAATTGCTATTGTCCACTGGCCCGATGTCATCCTTCATAATTTCTACCTTCAAAGATGCAATGAAATATCCACCAAAAGCCACCTATTACATCCATTTATTACAATATTCTGTTTTCATCGTAACCATGTACAAATATCGCTCACTAATCCCAGAAATGAGCGCAGTATATATAAATAACAAATGGAGAAGTACCATGGATGGAATAGCTACAAACATCGATGCTTCCTTGTATAACATTGTCAGGTCTAAAAATAACAACCTATCAGTTACACGATAATGACTCTACTACGGCCATCGCAACATTGTTTATCTTGAGGTGCCCTCCCCTTGTTAGTACAACTCTGATATTTATGCAGTAATTGAGCGATGAGCGCTCTGATTGGACACATTTAGTATCCCCGGCTGTCAGTTCACCGATTGGCGTGGGATTGGCCAGGGCTGAAACTGGAGTAACAGAGGCATGAACAGTGAGAGGACTGGGGGCCAGGATGACTTAAATGTAGCATAATTATGAATCCATACTGTATTTGAGCCAGTGCCAGCTAAAGATAAACATTGGAAATGTGTGGTCAGTGCATCTGGATGGTTTATGTGGAGAACACTTGTGTCCTATGAAACTGTGTCCGCAATTTTCTTGCCAAATTTCCTCGATAGATAACGATGAAGACTTCCAACTCCATTTGTGATTTTAAACAGTTGCGAAAGGTGAGTACATAATGTGTAATATTTCATCAAGGCCTAATGTTTCTGATTTGATGCCCCTTACTCCAAGGAAAACACCAAGTTGACATTAAATGAACATAGGTACAAGATGTTTGAAAAAGGCTATGGATCAAAGTCCTTGTCAAAGAATCCATTGGAAAAGTTGAAAGGAATAAATGCTAGTGCCATTCCCCCTTGTGAGGCAGAGCTGAATGTGCATTTGAAACGAGCTGCATTTGTTGCACAAATGTGGGCAAAGGCAGATTCTGCTGAAATCCAACAACACCCAGATGCATCAAATGGTTGGGATCTCGAAAATGGGTGTTACATGCCAATATGGCATGAAGGACCCCAGATGCCAGGTACCCTTATTCCGGAACAAGGCGAGGTCGTCAATGATGATGATGAAAACGCTGAAGATGTAGACATGACAATCTCTTCTGATGATGAGTCAGACTGGACAGAAGAAGAGGATTAGGTGCAAGTGGGGAAAAACCTTATGCTGCCTGTGACCTTTAACACCTTGTTCCACTTTGACCCCTGCAATGGCAGCTAAATTGCTCGTTATTTACATTCATGATACACAAAAAATAATCTGTAGTTCTTAATGATGAGGCTAGCCGTGTATTTCAGAAGCATGGCTTTGCATCATTTGCTTTGACCGCATTCAACCAAAAGGAAACTCAGTGATAAAAATGATGTTTCAGGGAAATGCTTGCCTTCCTAGTGATATTTGGGGAAAATGGAATAATTCTTTTCGTTACTTTGTATGCCACAATCATTGTCTTTTTGCATAGACCTTACTTTAAATATACACTATTTACCCAACTTAAAATGAGTACAATTATGTAGATGAAGCACTTGAGATGTTTCTCTGTACTGGTGATGAGCACTGCATGCCCAGTTCTCCTGTTTGTTGAAGACATAGGCCTACAATATGTATATAGCCAAATTTTTCAAAGACAATAAATTCGATGTAGCATGTATGTAACTGGATAATGTTTGGGTTAATATTCAAAATATGGTGCATTGCTAATCAACACTGTGGAATCAGCTCGGCCTGCAATGAAGAAAATAAGGCGAATTTCTGCATTTTTCTGGTTGAAATTTCGAATCATTGAGAATTTTAATTTCAAACTGAAAAGCAGAAATTGGCATATTACTCCATAGTCTGTCAATGCAATCAAAACATGCATGTAAGTTTCTTTGCAAAATGTTTTAAGGGGACAAGAATTCAGTCATTAGCATGGGAGATGCAAGTCTCTCTATTTCAGGAAGTCACTTCATGTGTGTGTATACGCCAATCACCCTTCATTATGGTCAAAATCGATCAGCAAGTCCAACAACTTACAGTATGTTGCATGAGTCACTAGTGATGTAGTTTCTCATTGTTTGTCTTTTCAGTAAAAAAATCATAGATACTAGAATTTTAATTAAAATCTATGTACCTGAACACAAAACTGTCGAGTTCTTTCGATCTTCCCCTTTCACCCCTTCTTAAGGGGTCACGGTACAGGTTTTGGCACTTAAGAATCCACTTTTCTTAGTTGGGTGAACCTACCAAATTCATTAGCGAAGGTTTCGTTGATGTACTCAATTATGCTAATTAAATTGCTAATTAGCGCTAATTAGTGGCTTTCTTAAATGGATTAAGTACAGGAGTTGAGGGTTAAGAAAGATGGATCTTCATTTACAACCTAAAAATGAACATTTCAGCATTGGTTTCATACATGTACTCAGTTATGCTAATTATAGCCCTGGTTGAACTGACCCTGACCTTTGACCCCTTCTTAAGGGGTCACGGTACAGGTTTTGGCACTTAAGAATCCACTTTTCTTAGTTGGGTGAACCTACCAAATCCATTAGCGAAGGTTTCGTTGATGTACTCAATTATGCTAATTAAATTGCTAATTAGCGCTAATTAGTGGCTTTCTTAAATGGATTAAGTACAGGAGTTGCAGGTTAAGAAAGATGGATCTTCATTTACAAACTAAAAATGAACATTTCAGCATTGGTTTCATACATGTACTCAGTTATGCTAATTATAGCCCTGGTTGAACTGACCCTGACCTTTGACCCCTTCTTAAGGGGTCACGGTACAGGTTTTGTCACTTAAGAATCCACTTTTCTTAGTTGGGTGAACCTACCAAATTCATTAGCGAAGGTTTCGTTGATGTACTCAATTATGCTAATTAAATTGCTAATTAGCGCTAATTAGTGGCTTTCTTAAATGGATTAAGTACAGAAGTTGCAGGTTAAGAAAGATGGATCTTTATTTAGACCCTAAAAATGAACATTTTATCATTGGTTTCATACATGTACTCAGTTGCTAATTAAATCTAAATTTGGGATATTTTGAGTGGCTCCCCCTAGAGTTGGTACAGGCGTGGAAACTTAAGAATGGCCATTTGATTGTACATTGACCCTAATCAACATGTTGCATGCCTCAAACCTTTTGTACTTGCAATGCTAAACAAAACAGCGCTATATGTTAGCTTTCAGCAGCTTGACATTTATAGAAAAACTTAAATGCTTGAATATATTCACCATGCCATATTTTCTTGAGAATTGGTGGCAAAATATGCTGACCATTGGTGCACACATGAAGGGTGGGACGACTGCAAAATGAGGGAATGCTAAGGAGTGACGTTTGAATTTGGATACCACCTTATCATGCAATGACATCTGGGTCAGAAAAAATCAGTTGCACGCTTTTCAGGTTATACAGCAAGAATGGGAAATGTCAGACACTTTGAAATGGGGTCTGGTCGCATCCCTATTTCTAATGAACAGACAAAAGAAGAACGGCATTTGGATCGTTTAACTTGTACACTTCCAATAAGGATTATGTTTCAGTTTTCTTTGACTCTTATTTTGGAATGCCGAATTTACTATTTCGTCTGCTAAGTCATTGCACAGGCAATTGCACACTTTAAAATGTTTACAAAGGCATAAATTGCGAAGATGGACGCATATCTTTCGCAATCTCCGATACACCATCCAATGTCTGCGTGACAGAGTCGTTTGTGTCATTTCCGGAACCAATTCAGACCATGGACGGACGCATAGACATTTGGTATTAGATAAGAAGGCCTAAAATGATGTCCAGAGTATTTGCAGTCGACAGAGCATGCGTGTATATCCTAATGTGCTTTGGCTTAACCGAGTACATAAATTTATATATAACGTTTCTGATTTTGCGAGTAATTGTGATATCTTTAGTCAAGATGGTATATGTAAATGTAATAACAACTCTCAGAATTATGTTGCTGATTGCGACCTATTCGTTTCAGACCGATCAATCCTCATCTACTGCCTTTTCTTTACAGGGAACAGTAAACACGAACAATTACAGAGCGGTGACTCTCAAGGGGAGGTTAATCGTATTCATATCATGGCAAAATATACGACGATCGTAAATATGCAAAGCATTCAAATGAGCAGCATGAATAGTAGTTACTTAATCTATCCAATCTGTGGTACGGCATTAACATGCAAATGATCAACAGGCGCAAGCTTGTTCACTCTGCCCTATCTAACGCAGCGTCTTATTCCAATATCACGGCGCATTCACATCCAGGGGTTCTTTGGGTCATCAAATCGTACTTTTATCACTACTAGAGTAGGCTATCGATGAGTGTTCAAGATATAGAATACACTATGTGGCGTTAACAACTACATTTGTTTTATATTAGCCTTAACATATTTCGCGCCAAACCGATACTGGGAACATTCTGATTGATGCGTAAACAGAGTTGCGCTTATCATTTGTTAGAGGCATCTAGATAAACAATTGACATATATAGCGAGAGATGTGATTTCTATGACAAGATATTTCTAAATTATATGATGCAATACAATCATCCAGCCTTGCCAGATGCATATGCTACTGCCAAAGGATGCCTAATGCTTTCATAAAGAACACTTAGGAATATGTGCGTTTGACTCTCTTTGAGGTCGAAAACAGCTAACATTGTTATCATTTATATCTCTTTGGGCAGATGATCATGTTTCCCCAATGAAGCGGCATAGTTTACCAGGAATTCGATTTGCTGTAGGGCCATATCAACTGAGAGCCCAGTGGCTACCCAGACAAACGCACATAAGCGATAAAGCTTTATCATTTAATGGATGTCTCCTTCATATCCACCATATCATACAATGCTGCAGACAAGATCCATGCAACAAAACCATATCCTTCTGCAGGAAACAAGACAACCAATTAATGCACTCTTTGACGTCTATGCACTCTCCGTCGGATGAATTAATTTGGATCGCATATATATATTATATATATATATATATATATATATATATATATATATATATATATATATATATATATATATATATATATATATATATATATATATATATATATATATAATGCACGCAAACGCATGACCAATATCGTGCTCTAACAAATATATGACTCCAACGATATGCGATTAAGACAGATAATTGTCTAAGTATAACAATTTTCCCCGTATTTCTACGTCCGCATCGTCCGTGCCGTATTTACTACTTTCTTTTATATTATGTATGTGTGTAAACGAGAGTGGTATCAACGAATGATTGACTATTCGCCCTATTCAATGCTGAACATGATATATGCATAAATTCAAGGTGTCGGCAGCATCAATTCGGGCATTTCAACGATTCATTCCCTTCATGCTGTTTGAGTAAGGGAAGTTCTAGAAGCAGCCGCTGCAAAAGATATTGTTGGTGGTAGATGGAAAGATAATGGTACAATGCAAACCATAATCACAAACTCGTGCGTGCAAATGTTGGGTTGCCTAACACTATAACAAATTGGCAGTTCTATGACAGCAACAGGCTAAGATGTCTTGATAATGTTGTCATAAAATGACACATCGGGTTGCGTTAATCGGATGGGTTTTTCGTTCAGACAGTTAGTATCCATCGATATATCAGTGATAGCGTTTTATCATTTAAATACTACACGTTGGCCTTTACTTGCAAACTCATAGAGCAATGTTCCGGTGTACGTAACGACCGACTAGTCGTATAATGTACAACCAAACAAGCTCGCATTCGAAAGGAAACAGTGCTAGGTTAGTTATCCAAAATGTCGGTTTTAAGTGTTGGTAAATGCAGCGAAATACATTAAGTTAAGCTTCCAAATGAAGAAAGTTGTCGATGACCAAAGAGGCCTAAACATCGACTTATTGGCGTGTATCAGACAGTGAGACTATGCAACCGACTGTATATCTGTTGGTCTATTGAATGCTCAATAGGTTTGTGTGCCTAATTTGTGTTTAATATTGCTGATCAAATAGAAGCCATATTTGGATAATGGATTTCAGCTATATTTTACCATACGTCGCAGTACTCAAGGCGTCTGTTCTAGTTAAAATGATTTTATTTGAAAATATGAGTGATATCATTCATACCATTGAGCTAACACATTTAAAGGCATTTTGGTAGTATATTTTGTGAGGATGTAACTATTTAGCAACATATTGGTTAAATGTTGGCAAGTTTAAGGGCCCTTTGTTTTGTAAATGCTGATACAAACTAACAGACAAGATCTAATATGCTTGAATCGTGAAATATCAAATTGCAAAATAAAGTCGGATGTAATTTGTTATATGTCAAATATACATATTTTGATACAATTGAATCTAATAGACTATCAGTATGATGAAAAACGCAATGTGCGTAAGAGCATGAAGCAGTTCAAAGAGAATAAATAACCGCTAGAATATGCACAATCACCAATCATGTAGCAAAATTACTCGCCAATGCCATTGAGTTGCTTTTTTACATGCTTGGAAAAAAATAACTTTCATCTGTATAATTCACTGATTTCTCTGAGCTAAGTTACCAGCTGGGGATTTGTATATCATATAACAAAGTCATCAAATTTGGCCAATGCTAATGAAAAAAATCCTGTTTTGTGGGCAGTATTTAGTTGCAATCTATTTCCGAACCTAAACATAATATGGATAAAAAGAAGCCACGCGCCAGGCTTGCTGCCATATATTCCCGTTTGCACCACAGATAAAGAGGGTCATTGAAATCCGTTATCGATACATTGCAATGTCTAGATTGTTAGCATCTACTACACAACGATTTACTAACTGAATATATTTGCATACAATCACCATACTTTGACCTGATAAAACGTGATATTCAAAATTGCCAGGCTCCAAATATATTTAAGGGCCGACAATGTCGAGCTATTGCAATGTGCATAATTTGGTATTATCGCA
>CM067354.1:60682554-60752276 GCA_034190875.2 Urechis unicinctus
TTGGTCGTATTGGTATGCAGCTTAAATCATTTGATATAACGTACCTTGTTTTAATCGTCCACTGGTGACGATCTTAGCTAACGTACTTCGCAAAATCTTCAAGTGAAATAAGGTACAATGGTCTCTGACAGGTGTTACCTGTAGCACTTTTTTATTCTAATAATTACGTACCAGGTTTATGTGGTGTTTGTCATAGCTAAACGGATTTGTAATAGCCGATATACAAGATTAATAATACGATCTAAATGATGTCACATGACATACTGGATAATAGAGCCACATCGCATTTTGTTAATGTTAGAGAAATTAATCGATAATATAGATAAAACTTCGGATCGGCTCATTGTAGCTGAATAAAAAAAAGTTTTTTTAACCACCAAATATGACCTTCTTTAGGTTCTATAGAGGGTGATCATATTGCAAGGAAGCCAGAATATTTTCCACGTCGTAATATAACGCAGCATTTTGAGAAAAAATACTCTCTGTTTGTCATTATGTAAACCCTTTCGCCATACGACTGTTCCAAGGGATATATATGAGAGAGAGAGAACGCGAGAACGAGAGAGAAACTTATGCGTGTATGTGTATATATATGCATGTGTAGATATTGGGTATTCTACAAGTTTTAGAATGTGTTATTGTGCCATGTTGATCAGGGTCAGAATTATTTGGAACAAGGATTGCGATAGAATATGTCGGGGGCAATACGTCGATCTACCATGAGAGAGATCCGTTAGTTGGTATTGGCCATTTGGTTTCATAGGTATTTATCTATAATCATATTATTTTCATTATTTCCATTGTCGATTTATTAAGGTTCTCCAGAGAATGTTCGTTAGGTTTATGACAAGAATGAGGCTTCGGTGGAATATCAAGAATTCCTTGATAACCAACCAGTGTTACACCTGATTTTGTAAAACCATTCAAGTTTGTGATGCATATGCGAGGAGAAAGTTACTTGGAATGGGACACAATAAAGAAGGGTGTATTTACTAGAAATTTGAATATTTTCTCAATGGCAGAGCATTTGAGTTTCAGGCTGACTATTAGCCGTACGATTGGGTAGACTCGAAAACAACTAGCAATAAAGTGGTGATGAGATGAGCCATAACCCTGCATTAATAAGAAGATGAAATATTCTATGATCCTTCATTAATAGGGTAATGAAATTAGCTATATCCTTTCAATAAAAAGTGGTAAGATGGGCTAAAACCCCGTTATAAAAGGATATTGAAATGGACCATAACTCATCAAGGATACATATTGCGTCTGGCGTCAATCAGTGGGGGCGATTCATATACTGTATTTGTATACCTAAACAATTGCAGTTATCAGCCAGTGATGAACGCAGCTTGGTTTCTTTGAATCCCTGTCTGGTCCGAAGCACAATAGGCCCACTTCCCTCTTGCTTGCAGGAGGCGGCCAGCGTCATTCGATTTGGCGAAGAAGAGAGGCTGTAATGACTTGGACTGGTCAATCGGTTTTCTTGGAAATAACCAGGAATGTCCCGAATGTTAACGATTATTCTTTGCAGACTAAGATTCACAACATAATTCGAGGCGCCCTCAACAGTAATAATTTTGCTTGATAATTTACCTTATGCATGGACCTTATATTAGCGTAAAGTTACCCGAAATAGCTCGAGGCTATGAGTATTGCGTTGGGATTATATTTTTACTAACGTGGTTATCATATTTATACTAATGTTTTCATCGTCCAACTTCAGAGCGCTCGTTTACGCGATGTAGGGGAGTCGTTTTCTGTTTCGTATGTATCTGTCGTTTTGTTGGTCCTTCATTGAGCTTCAGACATCAGTTACCGCAGGGTGGAGTAGGTTTTATGCCGCGTTGGGGCTGATTATATCTCACCATCGCCTGAATAGATAGACAGAGTTATGTATCATGCGCCTGAGGCGTCCACCCGATGAATTAGCTTTGATTCTTGAATGAACTGTATCCGAAGGCCAAGACAGTATCGGGTTCTAGAATATCTGCAAAATTCGGCGCTTTGTATTAAAAACCATAGTAGTAGTTTATATACACTGTTATCCCTTATTCTGCGCATTATCCCGTCGACTATTTGCGTGTTACCATATATTTTACTTCCACTTGTGCGCATGCATAATTTATTCCAACCTTTTTTATTCATATAATATCTTCCATCGTTTGTATGTTATAATGACATCAATCATCTTTCACGAGTTGCGTGCACTCTCCAATCATTTGTGTCTTACCATGACACTATGATCATTCACGACTAGCATACCCTCTACCATCTTTTGCATTTTACTATGACTTCTATCATCTTTTACGAGTAACATGCCGTCTTTCATCATTAGTGTGTTACCATGACCTCAATCATCATCATTCACGAGTAGCATGCCGTCTTCCATCGTTTGTGTGTCACCATTACCTCTATCATCATTCACAGGTAGTATGTCCTCTTCTATCCGTTTGTGTCAGCATGACCTCTATCTTCGGTCGCGAACTGTCAGTTTTTGGGTTGCAGCATGATCACTGTCTTCTCTATAGTTGTTCACATAATGCAATGCAAGTTAACGATGTCGGCGCCTTCATTTACATTCGCATCAAAAACATTTTAACAATCGTTGAGGAAATCTTTTATGCAATTCAAATTTCTATTGTGAAAGTCATTGTCAGGCGACAGCATTCGTACATATGAATGTTGTCGGGTCCCTATAGAAGATCAAAAGCTTATCGAGCCGGTAAAACGTTTAACTATACCTAATATAATCCCATACGTCTGTCTACACAATGTGATATCCATCCGCGCGACGTGTGCTTGAAGAGTCATTAGATATGACCAATACAAGAAATATGTCAGTCATGGTCGGTCGATATCGATTCTTGATAATAATGATGTCAATACTCTTGTCGTTCTCAACGTCAGGTGCTGTTTCTTCGTAATATCCGTTCTATATCAACGCATGACTTCAGGTGTGGTTGTAAGGCGCATGGCGGGTTTGTATTGGCGCAAAACAATAATTAGCTCGGGGTTAGGGCTGAATTCTCTTGCGAATGCTAGAGATAAGTAGGTATATACATTATATGTTAGGATCATGTCGATATTTTATCAAATGCTTCTCATCACATATATATGTCATCGATGTCGGCCCGTGGTCTAGCTTCAGTTATCAGTTACCCCGGGCTTGAAGGAGTCATACGCCCCGGTAGGGTAGATTTTATTACAAGCCGAATTGAAAGCATCCGTTATGTATTGTGGACCCTAGGTACTCTTCCTATGATATTACGTTACCTATCCAATCTTGCTACATCCCAAGGCACGTTGCCATCAATTTCAGCTGGTTGGGTCTTTGAAATGAACGTTCGGCGCGCTGCTAATGAGTATTGCTTCGCATTATATATATATATATATATATATATATATATATATATATATATATATATATATATATATATATATATATATATATATATATATATATATATCTATATATATATATATATAATATATATATATATATAATTTTATATATATATATATATATATATATATAGATATATATATATATATATATATATATATATATATATATATATATATATATATATATATATATATATATATATATATATATATATATCTCTATATATATATATATGCATGTGTGTATATGTTGTTGTACGTTATTATTTTATACCTGTGCGTGTGTTAAATTATAAATATAGATAAATAAAAATATCTATCTGGTCCGCGTGCACTTTATCTTGAACCTGGCTTTTACCTCCTTGAGGGAATAGCGAAGTTTATCCTTTTTAGGTTGCTTTGTTTTTTCTTTTGAAGAATGCTAGGTTAATTTCCATAATCCCTTGTGGTGGTATGAAACTCTATATTTATAAGATGTATACCCCTTAGGTACTTAGCGACTACGCTGTCACCATTGTTGCAATGAACCCATCAGTGTGCGTGCTGTGAATGTCTAGGATGTCACTTTGGTTGCTTGAAGTGCATAAGAAAACCTCATCAATTCTTATCTTTCCCCCGCCACTCTCAGTACCTCTCCCTCCATTAACGGCATTATCAGTTGAGAACATCCCCACCCATTTAAAAGTCACTTCCTCTCCTCAGCAAATGAAATTGTGAATTACATTGCATCAATACCTCGCATTGAGTGCTCGGAAAATATTGAAATATTGTACCATGGGAATTTCTTTCATTGACAATGCGACTGTTTTGATCTGCGATAACTTGACACATACTAAGACTAGGAAAAGTGGTTATAATTTCACTAGCGAATGTAAAAAACTATACAATCACCAATTACCAATTAATAACAGTCAATGCTTGTTGGACATGTAGCCCTCAGCAATGATAGTACGAAAGCGTTGTCTGGGAAGTATTGGTCCTGTCAAATACTTTCATCAATGTCCCATGTAATGTCCATAAGGAAGTGTGCTCTAGCAAATTTATTATCAAGTGGTAATTACAGCGCTATCCACCAGTTAGCCGTGACCACCCTGTTTATAATGCCGACGGGAATGGGAGATCAACAGGTACACATGCAGTGGTTGATTATATGTGCTATAATTTTCTAGCTTTTTACAGCTGTGCTTTTAGAGCAGGTTAAGTGGAATGCACGGCAAAGTTATACCCATTCGTCACCCTCGGGTGCAATATGCAATATGCCACAATAGATAGATTACAGTAGTTATTATCTAGTCTATCGCATGGCTGGTGTACATAATGTCGTCCGATTTGATTCTTAGTTTTTGTTATAGGAATGCTATCTTGACGAATGTGTTCGTGTTGGGAATGACTTTCCCGCAATTTGCTGCCAGGTGGGCGATAATCGGTAATAAACAGAGTCATTTTATCAGATTATCGCCTCAGGGTCTTGTATCAGTCGTATGTTTTCCAGACATGGTGCAAACAACGAACAACATACAGTACCGTGTTTGATCAAAGATGCAACGATTCGCACATTCAACAAGCGCACCATGAAATGGTAATAAAATGGTTTCTAACTGCACATAATATTTGTGAAGGAAACGAGGTACTCTCGCATCTAACGCTATTCACATTGAGTTCCGCTCTTAAAATTACAACATGATAACACGATGCCCTAAAACCTACCATGTTGGACTGAAATATCGCAATAGAGTGACTTTTTCTGCTGTATCCAATGAGAGAAACGCCAATCTAAATGGCTTCATACAGCGTCGTGTATATCACACTGCTCCTATGTTGTGTTGTTATGGAATTTTATCAAATTTATCCCATTGAGAACACAAAAGTATTATGTGTGGGATTAACAAATCGATAGCGTAGCAGATGACTAAAATGAATTCCATTAGAACTAAAGAGACACCAACGTGGCGGGAAGCTTGGTTCCAATTACGAGCAATGATGATGAAGTAAAATAGAGAGTGTAAGTGTTAAGCTTTCAACTTATCACAACTTTCTTCTCGCTTTGCCATATCATGGGATTTACTCAGCCAATATAAAATGTTTGTTAAACATCCACAGAATAAATGTTTGTGATTTAATAAACAGCTGCGACATGTGATAATATCAATACGACTTAGGTCGATTGCCATAAAGGTCTCTTGAGCTGGCTTCATACGTTAACTGTTCTTATCAAACAGATTGAAAGCAGCGTGCTTAATTCGCGTTATATATGACGATTAAGAACGAAGCATCGAATTAATGTAAATGAACGACTGACGGCAACGCTTCGCTTAGCCAGAAATTTACGTTCTAACGGCCCCGTATTCCATATTGCATCACGCATGATTTATTTTTTTATATCCTATTTATCGGGTTTGCGCTACCGGGTACGAATATAGTGTCACTGCGAAATTACTATCAACGACTATTGCTATTGTTTTCTGTACAGTGAACTGCAGTGCAGCAATGCTCATTAAGTCTTCGTCGTCGTAATGATTACTATGTGGGGCATATCATTTGTTTTGCATGGATTGGAAGGATCCAAATACATGCCACATTCCATGTATTTCTGAATAATCAAGGGATTATTTATTAACTTGGCTAAATAATACTCATTACCATATTCATTTTAAAAATTATACATGGAATGGTGCCCTAGATGTCAAGCGTTTGCTATACTAGTTGTAATGCTTAGCTCTAGTGGATCGGTGAGCAGAAGATTAATAAGTCAAATGATATCCATGTAACGTTTGACTGCACTGAACTTGCGTGCACGCTTGGTACAGTTGACGGCTCGATTTTCTCGCTCACATTCCCTCGCTCGCACTGCCTAGCTCGCATTCTTTCTCTCGCACTCCTTCCCCCACTGGCTAGCTCTCTAACCTATTTCGCCATCTGCCTACATTTGCGAATATCATCTCCCTCTCATTGTCTCTTTCTTGTTCATTCTTTAGCTCACTGGCTCTCTTTCGTTTTCTTTCAACACACTATTGTTAATTCATCTCTCGACAACAGCTGCCCATGATGGAGCCGAATGACATACAATGCCACCATGTCATTCTATCTCTATTCACGACAAGATAAGCCCGGAATTACTGTAGCATCTAAATACTGACATGATATATGACGGAACATCATATGATTGACCTCATTTGTCATAGGCGTTTATTGCCATCAACATCCGCATAAATATTGCGAATAAATGTGGTTTTGGCCGTTTATTCTTGTATATCGTGAGCGAACATCCATCGTGACGGAATGATGGCCAGTTAGCAGTTACCAACTAGCATTACTGCGTTTTATAATCAATCCATTTAAGCTGTTATAGGTATCGAAGCATGATTACGTTTGTGATCAGTATTTGCAATGCGACTGATTGCATGTGCTCTCATAGACCATGACCCTACTTTTATGCAACAAAGGCTCGGCTTACAGATTCTTTCATTCTAATCTATATGCATTTTGTATGATAGCGTCGCCAATGTAGGATGGTTCCGTTAAAAACTTTCGATATTTTGCAACTTGTCATTTACACACTTGTTCATTGTAGATCAGTGTTTACGTGCATTGTGTTAAAGTGAGATGTGGTAATTCAAACTTCGTTGTATGAGAGTACAAGTGATCCATTTGATCTTGGCTACAAAATGAGTAAGAAAATATTCTAATCCATCCATTTTCGCTTCAACATAAATTTCAAGTGGTAGCGCAATTCATTCCACGTTATTTCGCAAGAGTTACGGACCATTATTTCAAACTCTACCATAGCGTGATCGGTCAGAAATATAGGCATGGCCGCGACCATTTTATTGCCTGACCAGCTGGTATGTTGAACGTAGCCAGTTAAGATGCACAACCAGCTCTCTCAATCATCATCAACAATACTTGTAAAAGATGCAGGGAGAGGTGTCGGGTTACAAGCATACATTTTACATGCATCAATCAGCGTTCCCATTAAATCGACGAAAAGATTCGATAACCTGCTCAAGGAGCAATTCGATCAGAGTATCCTTTTTTTTATTTAAGTTTCCGCGAAAAGATTTGAACTCATGAAACTGGGAAATCAATTCTATTTAGAATATGAAAACTTCGTGAGCATAGAGATGGATTAGAAAATTTACTCACTCATTTTGTAGCCAGGATCAATAGGATCACTCGTACTCTCATACAACTAATCCAGGGTTATGCGATATTTCTGGGCTGTCGGAATCGATAAAGAAATCACGTTTTTATAAGCAAGCGGTTTCCTCTCGTTTTCTTATTGAATTTGCAGTATAGTCAACATTGCGTGAATCGGAAAGTAGAATCTGTTGAACGTGACAGTATTGGATTGTATTAATGGCGTCAATGGTGTCAAAGAATGATGACAACCAAGATGTCAATATTTGTTTGAACAGAACATCGTAACATCGCTTATTAGTAGTAGGTAAAGTGATCCAAGTAAGCTTGCTCGCCATCAGTAACCAAGTAAAAGTCATTTGGACTGCTAAGTATCCTTCTTACTTATGTAGGCAAGGCACGAAGAACAGAAACTAAATGTACAACAGCTGAGTTGCATTACATGATAGCAGATTATATCAGTATCAACGCCTAAGTTTCCAGAAGTTAAACACCTATAAACCGTTCCATCCATTGGATGTCTCCTTGGTCGGTTTCGTTAATTGTGTACTTATGATACGTCTGCAAAATTTCTAAATGGATATTTTGCTTCACTCATGGCATTATGGGTGCTTAAATGCAGATTGAGAGTAATGGTAATTTGTACCTTATCACCTTTCAGGGATTTGTAATGGTTTAGGACTAACATTTGCAATCGATTTTATCATAGTCATCATGGCTCTCTGAAATGAAACTGTTGCGCAAACATCAGACAATATGAGCAAATAATAAGACGACTAATTCAGCGTAACGTCGCCCGGAGTTTTTGATGAAAAGATAAATCCCATAAAAATAGACAGAATTGCAAATAACACACGGTTGTGGAAGGTTTAATCAAGTAAGTACAACATGTAATATCTAGTAATTCATATTTATCATCCCGTTTATGAGCCCAACTGAACTGCAAATGTCAAAACTGTAGTCACACATCTCTACACGTGTTGTCATGTATGAGATTATAATTATACTCTTACGGTTGGCACCATTAGCTATCTTATTTAGGTTGAAGTGAGAGGGTGTGGCAATGTGTAACTATTTTTAATTGTCCCATCGACATATATTTAGAGGTCTCAAGAACAATGACAATACTTCAACTATACGAGTCTCTACAAAAAATTACATAACATGGTTCTGAAATGACTTTACTTCGATTGATGAACTGAAAGGTTTAATTAAATATTTGCAGATGATAGTATTTGGTGAATTATGGATTATATTTCCCTACAAATGAGATGCCGTGACTTGAGATTGCAACACGTGACCACAAAGCCAATCTATTTTTCCAAATTATCCTCTGGTCATTTTTCTATCCATCCTAGGAGACTCTTTTGTCGATGACAAATGAGGAAGCCGGTCTGTAATCAGCACAGGTAATGTATCAGATATATTGATACTGTTATCAATAAAAGTGTTTATCATGAAAAGCATACCCATTCTAAACAGTCATTTTGTCAAGGCATAGTTCGATATTACAGTTATTTGACTGTAATACGGGTCAAAATATAAGGTGTTTTATGTAAGTCTCTGCCACGATAAAGATATGTAAAACAATGTCGATTAAATTGAATTGTTGCTTGGTTACGAATTCTATTATCATTATGTATTTTCGTTAACATTATTAATTATTTTGAAACGGCCATCTCAGCCATATCAATGAGGCACCTAGTGGACGCAGTTGTAAGAATCATGATTGAGAATATTCCCAGGAAGAGATTGTAACTTTTTGATATGTCGGTAACACATATTCCACGTTTTTGTGATTTATCTCTAAGCTATCGAATACTAGAAATAGGTAGAAAAATCGTGTTTTGTCATCATATTTAACAACATCTGAAGCCTGTCGGATCTAACTTAACATATTTTCTATTTTAAAGAGGGTGCACTGCTGGCAGTTGACCCGATGAATTCTGAGAGAAACCTAGCAAATAAAATGCGATGCGCCACAAAAACGAGAACCGCAAAAAAGTAATTATCTTGGATTGAAGTGCATGTCTATCAACGAAATTGAATTAGAAAGGTCAAATATCACAGTCTATTCATTTACGTCTGCACCTGATCAACTTACTGCTTTGCTGCAAGATAGTGATTACTCTTGGGTGAAAGCGCGTCTTGTAGAGTTTCAAGATGCGAGCGATGGTCCAGTTGATTGCAACTTGGTACCTTATGCGGGTGGCTCATTTTATATTGGACTATTAAGTGATGCATTATACTCGCGTATGTCTTCGAGTTAAACATACTTAATTTTCCGATTGTTTCGTTGGCGTGATGATCGCATAACCACCGCAACCAAAACATAAGTAAAGCAATGGGCTGATATCATCCCAGAGTACTCTGACAAAATTGTGTTACTTCACTACTATTCAATGCTTCGCAGGAAGCTGCGATCAATTAATGCAAGATCAGGGAAATTGATTGCATTGTTTCATTGAATGTGCTCAGATTCGAATTCAACCACATCCAATGAATGTCCATCAATCTTAGTAGACCGTGGTGGACATTAGAAACATGTGGTATAACCAGGGAGGTATGGCCGTGATGGCGACTTTTGTCAAATGATTTTCCCATGTTTTAATGCCAATGAGGGGTAAAACAAACTTTAGATTTAAGGACACGGTAGTCAAGTACTGCCAAATAGCTGCTCCATTAGCTGTCCCGGTCCTTAAAATGGTCAGGAACCTATGCATGTTTAATAACCCTACCCTATTGCAAACGAAAGAAAATAAACAGCTTTGTACATTACCCCATGTGATTGCCCGGAGGTCCGATAAGTAGACTGAAATATTTAATCCCATACTAGTTCCTGTCCCCAGGCAATGGCAATTGGCTAACTTTAAGCTAGACGAGCAGCAATTTGTCGCGTAGTTTACTGTTGAACTTCAGGAAAACAGCATAAGCAATAAACAGCCGTTCAATCCTATCGCGACGTCTAAAGTGCCCCATACGAACACAGTTTTTGTTGTCAGAAATCATATCTCGCATTCGATTTGTTCTACCAATTTAGGCATTTAATCGCATTGTCCAGCCAATCAATTCGTGTGATTTAACTTCTTTTGTAACCATCAACTATGCACCATAAAGATGTTTGAACTTCATAGTGTAAGTAATAGTGAGTTAGTTAAGTATTCAATCATATCTTTCTTATTTTGACAAAAATGTAAATGTTTTAATCACATTGAAATTGCATAAAACGTTTTACTTGTTATTTAAATGTTTGAAACTTATGTATTATATAACCATCCTTAAGAAGTCCAAAAAATGAAAAGAACTCCAACCGTTTGATTATTTTCAACATGTAGGTATGTAAAGGGTGACATAACATCAATTGCATAACGACTTTGATGTTTCCTGACAAAGGGAAGCTGATTCGAACGCATATTAACATATAATTATGTGTTATGTCTCGCACTATCGGTGAACATCTGCACAGCATTTGAAAAGGCTTCAGTGCCAACATGGAAAAGGTAATATTCATATTATACACACAGAAACGTGGAGAGAAGCAAACCTCCCAAGTAGAGGGATGTAGATTGAGCAATCTTTTATTTGGAAACAGGGTTTTTCCGGTTGGAGCGGTGGAGTGAAGCGAACCCCCCGAGTTAAGGGATGTAAACTTTCAACATTCTATAAGCAAGTCATCATTAGAACACCTCAGGCGCGTGATAAATAAGCGAAACTATCAAATCCGCTTTTATCGAATTGCCCCTGCTGCAGCATAAAGTGTATACACCCTAGGGTAACTGATAACTAAACATACATGAGGATCCTTCGTCAGTAAAAGTTGTGTAGCGACTCAACGATTTCGCATAAAGCCGCATATTAAAGTAAAAGAGAAAACCTGAAAGTATCAATGAGAATATGTTTGCATCGATTCAGATTTGCAAGTCACGATATTGACACAATACATGTTAAGGCTGGTAAAAATGGTCTCACGTTGACATGTTCATAATAACTAGATATATAATCTTGTAACAGTGACTAAAACACTACAAGATAACATCACTTGAAAATTTCCGCATTTATTTCAAATCTATAACAGTGTTCGCTCTAAAATGGTGTCATGACGGGCTCAGGGCTCGGTACTGTCACGAAGATTGTAAACATATCACCGATAACTTCCAGTACAAGTGTTTCCAAGGCCGCCACATAATGCTTCACTATGAAGCCTATCTATTTGTCTTCATATTGTGAATGAGTCATTATTGAATATGTATTCAGCTGTGGGTGTTGATATTTAAATACAACAAATGTTGAACAAATGCTTTTCACAATTGTTTGAAGAAATTCATTCGAATATGTTCCTACAATTGTAGACAAGTTTGCAGCAGTTTGTGGACTATCATGATAAAATACAAGAAATAGGTACACACTGCAACTAGTAAGTTGGTTTTGGCGTGTTATGGATAATATGGTACTAACCGTTACACACAGACAGAATTTCATTGCGTATTTTTCCTATTGATCAAACTTGAGCAGAGTGCTTAATGTGAGATCATTTGCGTGGAGCTAGGTCGTTTTGGCATCCCAGTTTATCCTTTCTCTACCCCACTGACTCTCCTTGTTTACCTGACACTTAGTTCAATATTGACTAAGACTGACAAAATCGCATTTACTTTGGTGCGGATTTGGACGATGCATGGCATAAACTCATATAATCATTATTACATACCTACGGCCATACAATATCTGCATTCCATCTCTAACGAATAGATATTGTTTTGTGTATATACACAAAAACACGGAAGACCGGTTGAGCTGAATAGCTGATCAGACTTATTGATGGGAACGCATCTGACAGCTTTTGACAACAGCTCCGGTTAGATTGATTAAAGATAGTCAAAAGCAGGCAGGTGCAGCAATTCTCGACGAATCTGTCAAGCATTCTAGACAAGGCTCTGACAGCTGTTCTTCACGAGATATTGATCTTCTGAGTGCAAACCAGCGGATGCCTAAATAACATGACGAATCTCAGGTAATATTCCCAGCCGCTTAATTTCTTGAATTTAAGCACACATATTGCATTATCTCATGACACATGTCTGGTTGTAGGTGAGCTCAGGTGGTTATAAAATAAGTGCGGAGAGGTGTATGAGTTTTCATGCTATAAGTTGATTGCGTAAAAGGGCAGTTGCACCAATGATGCAGGCGGTGTATGGCGAATTTAATACCTAATGAGTGCTCCCTAGAGGGAAGCATTATGCTTATCTTCGCGAGATGTGAATGAATAGGGTCTGGTCCATTCATTACGTTTGCTGTCATGTCGTTTAAACAGTTAAGTGCAAAGAGGTGTCTACTCAACCTTTTGGGCTAAAAATGCTTCAAGGACCCGTTTATACACAACTATATGCAACTCAGCATTATTTGTTTGTATTTTATACTAAGTCGAGATATTTATCGGGTTAAATACATTCCCAGTGGCCATACATATCTGCATCCCTTTTCGATCTTATCACATAATGTTCAGACGGTGCTCGGCACGTACAAGACAGCAGATGGAGGGAAGGAATTTAACACTCGTTTGTAACGTAGTCTTCATTGGTGATGTAGTGTATTGGAACAGTAAATTGTCCGACCTCGACATGCTATGCTGCACCAATTGCAAAATGACGTTTGTAATGGTAACATTGAAGTTTTACGTCATGTGTGATGGATGAGGACGATTATGATACTTGGGAAGCTTCCCTTAAGTACCAAGTCCCACTTGCCACAAACCCGTTTTTCCGGAACGAATTGCCATACCTGCGCCTCTGGGACGAAGGTACAGTACAACACTATTGAGCTGCCAAATCGCGTGCATCTCCCTTCAAATATGGGACTGTCACATAGTTGCTGCGCAAAGCATCATTTTTCATTGCATTACAAACCTTATACTTTTGTTCATAATATGTGCATTATATTTATTTTCATAGAATTATTATTACCTTAGTGTATCTCGGCTTGGCAAGAGTTATTTCATATTCTTGCATAACGGAGGAAAACATCATGCTGTGTGCTTTACAACCACAGCATGTTTTGCCAGTAGCTGTCATAATGAATATTTGATTACCTGGAATACAATGTTCTAAATCCAGCATGTCTAGTATAACGGTATCAATGTTACAGGAAAGCCACCAAGCACACTTCAATGACAACAAGTCAGCAACTATCAAACTGTTGCTTTTTATCGACAGAATGATTTCCCTGTATCGGCCATACTGAATATTCGATTGTGCCGCATGCCTATTTTTACAACATCATTGATCTATCAAACCCCCAAAGATACTTTAATGATAACGAGTTGAAAAGGTTTTAAAGTATATAAGATGGTTACTTGCTGTGAACGATAGTTAATAGATTCATCAGCATATAACGGAGGCGATGATCTATATACCGACCAACCTAATTTCATATATCAAGCGATAGCCACTATGAAACACAACCGGTAAGTTCAATTCCTTTCAACACAGCAGCCTTTCATATTCCGTGATATAAATTGATAACCTATATTTGTTCCATCATCTGTACCAAGCGCTACGTGTTTTAAGTTACCTTGATTTGGAATGGTTTCTTAGCAAAGACAAATGTACTTCGCGAATACGAAATGTGAAGACGCATAAATGTAAATTTGCATCACCATCACTAGCTGTCGAAGAGCTATGAGGCGTCCAAGAGTAACGTGATGAATATATAAGCGTACAACTCAGAAACGCCAATTCGATTTGGTAATTGAAGGTTGCAAAGACCTTTCAATGGTGCAATAATAATAAATCCCCAATCGGCAATCAATATAGTTGAGTTATTCATATCTATGGTAAAAACGATTGGCCCGGTTTCAAAATGGCCAACGTGCTTATATATTACGAGGCATGTATTGAGGTGGTATTTCCAGATAATGATAGATCCTGATATTTGTCTACGCTACAATGGCGGTGTAGAAGCAATTAGTCTCAAAGAACAATATGCATGACATCTTATCTATGTTTCGTTACCTGGCATGTAAAACATCGCTCTAAGTTGCTTTTGCTGTCAACCCAACAACTATAATCATCATAAAAGAACTTGCTCCGGCTGTCAACCCAACAACTATAATCATTATAAAAAAATAATTATCGCATGATGTAGAGCGTCAATAGGTAGGCGTTTCCGCAAAGTAGTGTCCGTAAAATTGGCAACATAGGACCCATCATTTTCCGTTTCTCTGCTTTCCATTGGGGAAAGCGATTTTAAGTGATGAGAAGACAACCACTGTAGTTCATAGGCGACAAACAAATTCAAATGCCACTGTTATTAAGGCAACTACAGAAAGCATTTAGAGCATTGAATGCATATTTCTAACTTTCATGTCATCTATTATAGTGATATTCTTAAACGATTTTTCGAACAAGGAAATCTTTCTTTAAGAAGGAGTAGAGCCTCTGAGCATATATTGAATGTGCTTAACATTAAGACAATCTGTTCATAATTACATCACATGCACTGTACACTTAAATATTCAATTTCACTCTTAGTAACTGTCTCTGAATAGTCGGTCCTTATTACGACTAAAACCGATGTCGATATATTATTCCGACTCTCCTGTCTCCAGTTAAATGACACCTAATTCAATAGAGAATTCGACTTTCAATGACGCATTCATTAAGGTGCAAATTTAGCATGGTACAAACTCTCAATCATTATGAAATGCCTGTGGATATATAATTTATGAATGCCATTTCGAATAGATAGACATAAATGTAAAGGCACAATTAAAATTGAAGGACGGTTTATACTGAAATGCTTAATAGGCACACCAGTGGATAACGTATTCCACCTTTCTTCGACCAAGTCATCCAAGTCCAGCATAATCCAGTCCACGGCATTATCTGGTTAGATGGAATTTAGTAGAAAGCAGGCAGGTACAGTAATTATTGATTTCACCTGTCAAGGAACTAGCATCTTTTGTCTCGAGCTGCCGTCCAGCTGAGAACATGTCAATTTTGGGTCTCCCACTTAATAATAATTTCTGCTGCAAAAGTACGATTCGGCTTATTTCCATTTCAACTCGCAGATTGCAAATTATCATGACGCACGTCTGGCTTCGTGTAAGCTCAGGTGGTGTGAAAGCAACTGCCGAGGGGTTTTTCAGTTTTCTCGCAAAAAGCGTTAATGCGTAGCTGGAGCACTAATTGTGCACATGAACGCTATTTGATTATGCAAGCAATCAGTAACGGGATAATTAATGATGCCATGACTGGTGATCTGTAGTGACATGACATCACAAAGAGTGCACGGATGGTGCAAAAGCACAAGCAGTTATGTTCATAGTTATAACGTAAGTATTATACCTAGAATATGACACTTATACCGGTTATGTATCAACTAGTGCTGGTTTTGTATGAAGGCACAATCAAATCGGCCTCTTCCATTTCTCATTTTGGGAGTGGCTTCACTATCATATGATCATATGCAAAGCGTCATACCCTTTTTGTGTCTGGGTAGGTGACGATGATATGTACGGAGCACAACAAATTGCACGTTTCATAAATGAACTAACGAGCTATTTTGTTCATGGTATAACGTAAGTAAAATACCTAGAATATGACACTAATATCAGTTATGTATTCCTCATTTTGGTCTCCTGGGAAGTAGCTAGAGTACAATTTCGTGATGTTGCGCTGTTAATTATCAGGGGAATGCAACCTAGTAGTAGTCGAAAACAATTAGTCATAATCCTGATGAAATCAGCAGATTAGAAACAAAGATACACATTGCAAGTGTTAATTACACGAGGGACGTACCAGAGGGATTAATTCAGCGCTTTTTAAAATTTACACCCTAATCCATTGGGACAGGGTATTATAGCAACCCTTAAATCCGCCCAACTGCACCCAGTTAATGTGCCTATTCTTTCACTGCATTGACTTTCACTACAGTTACTTGGGCATCTCATCGCCTCACGAATCGTCATTAAGGTGCATTGTCGCGACGCTGAAACATATTGGATCGCGCGTTAAGGCCATCTTATCCGTTATGTGTTTCATGACAAGACGATATCCCACATAAACATTGTTTACGACTAATGAAATGAGAAGCTAACGACAACGGTTCTGAAGTAGCTGCGTGCTAACATAAATAATCCTCTCACCTATCATTCGTGTCTTATGACAGGTTTTAAAGCAGTAAACGGTTAAATTTCGTAGTTCATGGAAACATTGTAGTCATTTGTTTCAATTCTACTCTTGCACGAGAGTATCTGCTGGAAAAAAAATGAATGCAATGCGTTTTAGAAACCGCCTATACCTGACATATCGGTAATACCACTACTTCCTATCGACAGTACTAACAGCAGGTCAACATCAAGTTGTATGATGATAAGTTATATGAAATAAGAATTCCTATCAAAGCGTTGATTTTATAATTTGTGTCCTAGTAAAGGTCTCATTGCTAGGCTTGCCAGTTTCGCATATTCGTACAGTTAAGTCGATTATGTATAGAGACCGCGAATCAGTCATGCGCCCGTGAGATTATACACCTGTCAGTGTATTACCACAGAGAAACCCCAAAAGGTAACTGAAGCAGGTGTGGGGAAGCAGAGTTAACGGATACGACAAAGATGTGTCTTTCTGGTTAAGCCGTCTTTTCGGCCGAGATCAATCCCCATTAGGGCCTATAACCTCTGTCTAGGGTGTTGTTTTATAATCGCCGTCAATCGTAGCCTTCTGACTCCGTCCTGGCGGCGACTTGCTGTGCGCTAAAGAGGTGTGAACACGCATCATGAACTGGACAAAAATACGCAGACAATTCCCATTTACTTGCCTCATCAGTTCAGCTCCAACTCTGAATATGTAACAGCTTGTATCTGTAAATGTATAGCATAATGTTAATAGTTAACGCGACATCCCAGCTTGTTGACAATCTTCCCGAGTACGGTTCGGGGATGCCCATACCAGCTAATACAACAAAACCAAACCAAACCCAAACGTTGACAGTAGCAAATAACCAAGACGCTTACACCGTCAGCATTACCCGAGACATAAACCTAACAACTATATGTATAAAGGCATTGTTAATCTCTTCTGTAGAAATCCAAGGAACGGAGCGTGGAAAGCTGAGCCCGCCATTCAAATAATTTTACTTATATACTATCTTTTAATCCGCTTATGCCTATTCCCGCAGTTACTAAGACCCATTGTCTACAACGGTCACTAGTGACCAATTGATCCTGTTACATCCCGGCTGTTCAATGTTATCAAACGATAGATCGCTTGTTAAGCTCCACGTCTATATAAAAACTCAGAGAATCTATCACGGGGACACACGCTAAGTGGCAGCAGACACATGTATGTGTATGTAGCATTATGGCATCCCCACACCATATCCCCAATACAACGTCGGCATCCACGAACCTAGAATACGAATGTTCAGATTTCATGGCACACAAAAAAAGCAATAAAACATTCAAAATGCTTTTAACAGGCATTGATCAATGGTTTTCCTCTCATAATTTAAATCAGTACAACTATGCCTAATAGAGTTCACCAAACTATAATTCGAGACAGGCGCTTTGATCGTGCGCTTGCGCAGAGGATAGTATTTGTCATGAAATATTAATTGATAAAAAATATATATTCTTAAGTTTGCATATGTGACTACAACGCTTGACAAGGGTACACGCCCTTAAGTTAAATCAAATACGATTACAGGCTTACACCTTTGGCATTATTAATGCAGCAGGGGTTTCGACTTTTAATGTTAGCTAAGACACAGGGAGTTCATAAAACATTTGTAATGGGTAATTTGAAAGAGGTTCACATTGAATATGGCACGAAAAGATAAGCGGGAGTGGGGCTGATTACGCTGGGCTATTGTTTTAGTAGCGAGTTCATTGTTACGTTGGGTTGCACTCCGCGGTCCGAGAAAGGCTCTAATCTGACGCCCGATGGTACACTTTCTCGTGTATTTCCCGAAGAGGTGAAGCCTCGTTGAGTAGTCAAGCTGCATCTGCCAAATACCGTTAATTTGTCAGAGTAAAACGCCAAACCGTGCCAACTGACGATTGTGATTCCACCAACTGTAAGGGAAAGCTCATATCCAGCCGAGGAATTACGGCACTGTCGCGTCCCCCTTATCAGGCATATCGACTCGTTCAATATTCGATTCTTTCGAACATGTACAGTGGCATTCATATACCAAGCGTATCATTCTCCAACAAACCATAAATAGCACATCCATGGCATAACTACACAGAATTGAGCCTGGGATCGCATCAAATGCGGACTGAGCTTCCAACGAACAGGCAATGATTGGGGTGCCGCTATGTATGATGTAAGTAGATCTTTATGCGCTAGCGAAATGGCAACACTGGCTCCCCTCACTGGAACAAATCCATGGTGTGTCGTCATTCACGGCAGCAACATTTTTAAAGCGCACATATTTGGATGAATTTGAACAAAGCGTTACACACAACAATAGGTCGATGGCTTTTAGAGATTGATTAGTCTGTGGAGAGATTTGTTTTGGATGACACAGCGATCCTTTTTGTGAAAGTCATATTGATCACTGGTATTTCATGAACAGTTTTCTAAGACCGAACATATGTATGATGCCGTGTCGCATTTCATATACGTGTGCTGTAAACTTTATTCAAAGCAAAAACGCCAACACAGGAGTCTTTTCTGTGCATAAAATTGGCCATGGGGTGAATACGGTTTTGTTCAGCAGACCAGTTATCAACAAGAGCATTATGTTCACGGAGGGCGGCGCCTTACCACTGATTCTCATAAGCGGTTCTCTTCCATGATCGTCTATTGTGACTTGAATGATATGCATAGTTTCTATACATAAACCATTTGGTTCCGATAAACGGTAATTACTATTATGACACACACCACAGACATTCATTTTAACAATACTACTATATATCATATGAATTCCACTTGCAAGGTTTTAAAGAATAGTAGAATGTAAACTATATCAGCAACGCAACCAATGAATATATCCATCCTCTCCACCGCCACCATCATTCGATTGATTGTGAAAGGCTGAACCAACCTCGCGATTGATTGAAATCCGATCCAAAATGCTGTCTTGCAGGAAGAGTGAAGGATCGGTGTACTCAATCACTAGGGACCTTATATTCCACCGAATTGTGTAATAACCTAAAACGAGTTCTTTGTTCTTTAAGAATCAATCATCTAGTGAACTAATTCAACACCCGAGCCCAAACAAGCTAGGCTGAACCAAACGTGCTGGAAAGCATCGTCGACGGTGCGTAGATATATTCAGCCAGCAAGCTTAAGGTATTACCAATATATTACGATTGTACAGTTGCTCAAGAGAAATAAGTAAGCAGCCCCCTTCACCAAAGCATTAATCACAAATATTACGGCAGGGAGCTAGTGTGGATCTGTTGTATCTGTTATTGTAGTTGTGTTACTGTGTGTAATTTATGGCTGGACCTGAAATGGGTTGTTGACATTATCACATGTCGTTATTCTAAATAGTTTTTACTCAAAGTCATTACAGAACTGATGAGATTCAATATTAGGTGAAAGTTTTCTAATTGTCATGTACCATTGCAATAAGCTAGCCTGATGTATTATGGCTGAGTTCGTCACATCAATGATACATTGTTTGACAATGACAGCATCGCATAGATATTAAGACTATGATCTATTACATCCAAATTCTCACATCAGTTCATGTCATATTTTCAATTATCATTCAAATCATAAACAGTTGATAAATTACATGCTGTCGATTTTCTTTTTATTAAGTTAGTTGATTGATGGTCGTTGCATTTATATCAAAGGTTAGTCTCTCGGGTAACGAAATGCGGCCACTGCGTCGGCGCTCGGTTAATCAGCTCCAAAAAACAAACACAGTGTTTCAAATGATACAACTACTATATATGTCTTACTTACATAAATAAGTATGCATAACAATAAAAAATCTCATTTTGAGGACAAACACACCTATAGGAAAAATCGTCAACAAAATCAAGAATAGCTCACATCCTGTCCGATCCATAGTAATCATTATCACTCAGCGTGGTGAAAACAGGCACGTAACAAACTAACTGCCATATTCTTCATCACAATTTTCAAAATATAGTGGATTAAATAAAATCACGAGCAATTTTTGTGAACAATATTCAATGATGCTATGAACATTTTATTTGATATTTGCTTTTCTTTGTGCCAAATACCGAAATATGATAACGACTGCACACCGTTATTTAGACACCAAACTTTTAGGAGCGCAGATTAAGCAGTTAACCTGAAACACCTCATGTCATTGCTATTCCAATTTTCGAAACAAAAAATGTCAAAATGGCTATGAAAGATTAAACAGTTTATTGTCTAGTGAGAACACAACTTCAATGCTAGTATCTTTTTCAACGCTTTTTATGACATTGCTTGATTTTTTAATTGAGGACCATTAGTTGAAAGATGTTCTTTGTTGCATTTCCCGTCCGTCATGAGGAAGCATAAAACTGTATGTTGAAATCTAGCCCCGCAATCCAGTAACATCACGTTTGTCTGTATACTAAATGCATACTGTTTTTCATCACCGCTATTTAGAATGACCTGTTACAATGAGATCTGACCCAAATCAAATGCGTAGCACATAAATGATAACGCTACTCTTAAGACAATATGCAAAACTGTTCACATTCGTATGCTTTCAGTCGGTTAAAACAACAAACATAATGTAAAGTGCAACCGTAAGACAAGGGTTCTATACATAAATTAACTTCAGCAATTGGTGCTGCTAATCATATCAGCATCTTGACAAAAGCGAAAACAGAGTTTTGGCGCAACAAATAAGTGGATTAATTTGGCTCGAAAACATGATTGATTGATCATGTATCAACTGCTGACTTACGCTATGTTGATCTGCATGATACTGATGCTCTACACATACCAGAAGTACTATATGGTGAAGAACAACTTGAGAGAATGGAATATCGACACTAAATATGCACCACTAGCCAACAGTTCATGTTACTTAGTCTTCTCAGAGCCTTCGTTTAACTAAGGGTATTCAAAATCTGCAAATGAGATCGTACGCGTGTGTTAAACACGAACCATATGCCCTAACGTGAGTCTGAAAGGATTACTTAATCATGGAGTGGCACAAAGCAGCAGCGGTTATTTTCTAGCGTCTAATAAACATGCAACAACTCATCGACACACCAATAAGCGTATACACGCACACCTACACTCATATTATTGCGCATATATTTAGATTACATTTACTGTGTAGTTTTAGAAGAAGAACAATCGAAATAAAGGATTGATAATGAGACGGTCCATGATGCATGCGGAGAAAACACCAAGGTAAACGCAGCTCGATAATGACAAATTGAGCATAACAAGGCTTTTGCACCAGTTTCGTACTTACAGCTGTGCTCATCACCTTGTAAACATTGTTTCTCACATACACAGCAGTACATTAGAAGTATGAACAATGTCGGGATGCAAATATGTTTAGCACAGCGTTTTGTCTAACTTTCACGCGAATCTGGCTCGCATAACCGCTTCTTCTCCTTACACATATTAACACACATAAACATCTAGAAGGCTTTTTACTAAATTTATTTTTATGCCGTTTAGTGTGTTACTTTCACCATGTGTAATCAAAGGCATTCCACATCATATCAACATGTAGGAATGATATTCTGGCACATCCAAGGCAATCAATCACGTATAGTATCTCCAATTCATCCGTTTTGATCACTGGTGAATAATGTCGTTCAGTGTATGGAAATGCGTCAACACTTAACATAAATCAACAAACAATACCTTTAATGGATTGTCTTAGTTGTGTAACTACAAACTACTGCAATTTTCGCGATTCTAAACTTGTGCCGCCGCCATTGCCGACTGGCTTTTAAGGTGATCCAAATACAACGGATGATTGTTAGGATCGTTGTATATCCAATGACGTCAGCCGACCGGAGACAGACACACCTCGAAGATGAAAGTAATATAGCGTTGAAATCATCCAATAATGCAACCTCAAATAACAAAACTTGCGACTGTTTGGACACTGGGAAGTTGTTTAGGGAGAGGTGATGTGAATCCACATCACAGATTTGGAACATTATATTATCCATGCAAAACGTTGCATCCAGCAACGTAAATCATGTTCGTAATGGCCGTTATCCACCGTGGCAAGCAGTACATGAGCGCGATGCCGCCATACTGAATAAGGGTTACTAATGAAACAATGTAGTGGTTAAGAGGATTAAGGAGTGTCGTTAAAGCTCAATTATCACTTTTTGTTATGACTGATTAAACATTCGCAGCTTAATGAACCCTATTGTGTTAAGGTACAATACGGAAAATGTTCGAGTCGTACACTCGCTTGTCATCATCTTAGCTATCGTGTATATTTATGACACATGATGCAGTAGTGCTTAGGCTAAGTATTTTGCAAATAAAAGTATGCTATGCTATGTCGACGAACATTCGCGACATATGGAAACCCGATGAAGCTTTTACACGAACTGGATGGTGAGTGAGTCGCTTTAACACGGTCGTGACCTGTGTCTGCAGTGGATATGCTTTACTTGATAAAGCTTTACAAATTTTCTAGTGCACAATGGCGATTGTTGTTGCATATTCGTTAAATAACTAATCATGCGAGGTGTAAGGCATTCAGTGTAGCTCGTTGCACAACCTGTAGTCCAACAGATAGTGTCATGAAGTTTAATTTTCGGTGATGTCACAAAGGCAAAATCGCTCTGTTCGCTAAATTGTATTAAGCTGAGATTCGCAAAATTTTGAGCTTTCTCCATAAATGCAAAGCTCTACTTTCACTATTCATTCATTCGATTATTACAAATGCACCATCCAGTAGGTTGTGAACGTACTGTAAGTTATGTCTTTTTAAAATAAAAGGTTGTGTAACATTATCTAAGTATTCTGTGATTATACGCAATTGCAACACGATGTAGCCAATCTGAATTATTTTATCCATTCTCAATCTGCATTGCAGTTTGCAGCTGCCATGTGAACCGTTTCTGTAATTATTTTTGCTGAAAACTTTGACGGTGCTGATGCAACCTTGTCCTGATGTCTAACTACATTCGTCATTGTGTGTCAGTGGGTATATTTGAGTTGAATATCATATATGCGCTGAATATCATATATGCAATGGCACAAACCGCACATTCACCTTACTACTTGTGTGCCGAATCAAAATAATTCCACGTTCTACAACTCAGTTATTCAATATTCAATTAATTGTAGATAATATCCATTGAATATAATGTGTTATCTTGTCGCACATTTTGGCATTCCGTTTTATGTGCGTATTGCATTCAAGGGTTTCCGATCTTGTAATATTCAATATATTATAAATTCGTCAGAATAAATATATGTTTAAAATATCATCTCCAATGATGAAGATGTAAAGACCCAGCTCAGTGTTCGGTGATCATTAAAATCAGCCAAACTTTTCAGGTTCGTGGTCCAGGCTCAATTCTCAGACAGCTAAGGCCATAAACAACAGAATGAATGTAATCAAAGCAATTGCTATATAGCCAGCAACTTATGTGGTGAGGGTGTACACCAATTTTGTCATGCCAGCGGATATGACAATGTGTTAGCGTAACAGCTGAACTTTGCCGTTAATCTCTCTTAAATTGTTGTTCCCTATCAGTACAGCTGCTCCAAGCGCAGAGCAAATCTAGTATTATGCCTCTGCATGTCCATGCCCTTATAACTATAAACAGTTTACCCCCTAATGCATTCTGAAACTACAATGCCACACATTTTGATTTGCTACTTTATAGATGCACTTACACAAACACAAATACTGGTTTAGCATAATGACAAATTACGGCATGCAGAGACCCTAAAACACGAATGCATTAGCCGGTTGAAGTTGCATTAGAAAAGTGATTCTTCTTTTGTTTTGGGTAATGACCGTGTCACTGAATTAAGCATAAACCGTTTGTTAGGGTTATTAATCTTCGCGGTGACTGGTGAGTGTGACGTTAACGACATGATGCAGTATATCTGTCTCACAAGCAAGCATATGTGGCGTTAGGCTCATAAATCATTCAACAGAGCAATCAATTCATTCTTACACAACTGTCAAATTGTGACCAGCGGTCGTATATAAAACGGCCGGTATAATTTATTGCCCTGTCATGATATATAGGATGATATCAGTCCACATGGATATATATATATATATATCAACTTGTGGACTAGTGGCTGTATATATATATATTTAAATATATATTCAGCAGCATAAATGATTGAATAAATACACAATTGTAAATACACAATTGTCGGGCGTTGTTTGATATAAATGATGGTGTAAAGTGGCACTTAATCTTACTTGATATATATAATGCCTTATGAGTGTCAAAGCGGCATTTACGTTGCCTTAAGGATAATTTTACGCCCACAACCGTTTTAACCGTACGAATTGATATTTACACTTAAACATTTGCAGATGATAAATTGCAATTATTAATCAGTCAATAAGCGGAAATATTGATGCTTAAGAAAAGGTTATACTCACCGGGCCTTTATGATGTTGAAGCCTTTTAACATATTGTGATCTTTAACATTTATAATAACTACATTGGTGTTAGGATTGAAGTTTATCCGATTTACAGGCGAAAAGAAAGAGATTATGCATGAGCTACACAATGTATATGACAATACTGGACGGGACACCTGCTGATTGCTAAAAAGACAATGAAAAACATGCAACCTAGAAAGACGATGGGTGGCGTGTAGAAGTAATAGTTCTGCATTAATTACGTATTTAACCATCAGCTTATTAACTCTATTCCTGCAGACTCTTTGTACTATAAATATATCTACTTTTTCGCAAATGTTACTATATCTCAGTCGTCGTTTACTGACCGTGTCTCCCTAACCAATACTTCTCTACTGGATGGCTATATTGCTCTATGCTCTGAACCCTACACGTCGCAACTTCTTTACATAACGGTCATCCCTAATGAGCAAATACGTGAGGTGGAAATATAACGACGCGTCTGACAATCCAGCCAGCACCAGTAAGGTTATTAATCAATAAAACGCTTCTTATTTATGAATTAAAGACTTAAAAGTTATGAAATACACATTTTATATTCGGTGGCAGGCTAATGCAACGGCTTGGGCTAGCAGAACATACGCCTGACGCTGTGCATTTTCAGATATTGGAGTAATTAATGAATGCGAGAAATCATACATGTATATCATTTACAGTACTCTATATTACTTCTGCGATTCAAGTTGTATGTCAATGGCATCAAATATCATCGTTGTTGATGTTTCTGTTAGATAATGACTTACAGTGGCTTATTCTGAGCAATTAACACCACTGGATGCATGAGCTTTATTATGTTTAAACCTCTTTCACAGAAAAGGAAAGAAGAAAATCGCTGCCAATCACGTCACCGGCTTTCACTTATGGCATTCGTTGTATAGCATTTTCTCATCAACCGATGAGATATCGCTATAGTATACTTCCTATAATGCAATAATACCTCGAGATATATATATATATATCTATATATATATACATACATATATATATATGATATATATATATATATATTTATATATATATATATATATATAGATAGACATAGAGATATATATATATATATAGATATATATATATATATATACTCTCTATATATCCATATATATATATGTATATATATAATATTAGGAACGGCGATACGCGCGACACAATGTCGAAACACAGTTTATGATGCATATGCGAGGAGAAAAGTATACTTCTAATGAGACATATTATAGATACAATATAGAAGAGTGTGATGTGATGAGCCATAGCCCTACATTAATAAGAAGATGAGATACTCTATGACCCTACATTGATAGGGCGATAAAATGAGTAATATCCTTTCAATAAAAAGTGGCAAGATTAGCTGAAACCCCACTCTGGCAGGTTATTGAAATGGATATATAACTCATCAAGAATACATATTGCGTCTGGATATCAATCAGTGGGGGCGATCATTATTGTTGTATATTTGTGTACCTCAACAATTGCATATATCTAGCCAGTGATGAACGCGGCATATATATCTATATATGTATGGCCCATGCAAATATATATATATATATATATATATGAATATAAGGTTAGGAAACCTGCTTAACGCGATACAATGTCGATAAACACAGTTTATGATGCATATGCGAGGAGAATTCTTCTAATGAGACATAAATCCACAATAGAGAAGAGAGTGTGATGAGATGAGCCATAGCCCTACATTAATAAGAAGATGAGATACTCTATGACCCTACATTGATAGGGCGATGAAATGTGTTATATACTTTCAATAAAAAGTGGTAAGATTAGCTACAACCCCACTCTAGCAGGTAATTGAAAGGGACCATAACTCATCAAGAATACATATTGCGTCTGGCGTCTATCAGTGGGGGCGATTCATTTGTTAATGTTAACGACGATTCTTTGCATACTAAGATTCATAACATGATTTGATACGCCCTCGACAGTAATAATTGTGCTCGATAATTTACCTTATGTATGGACCTTATAGAAGCGGAAAGTTATCTCGACTAGCTCGAGGCGATGAGTATTGCGTTGGGCTTATATTTGTACGAACGTGGTTATCATATTTATACTAATGTTTTCACCGTCCAACTTCAGAGCACTCGTTTACGCGATGTAGAGGTGTCATTTTCGGTTTCGTATGATCAGTCGTTTTGTTGGTCCTTCATTGAGCTTCGGGCATCAGTTACCGCAGGGTGGAGTAGGTTTTATGCCGCTGTGGGACTGGTTATATTTCACCATCGGCTGAATAGATAGACAGAGTTATGTACCATGCGCCTCAGGCGTCCACCCGATGAATTAGCTTTGATTCTTGCATTAACTGCATCCAAAGCCCAAGACAGTATCGGGTTTTAGAATATCTGCAAAATTCGGCGCTTTGTATTATAAACCATAGTAGTAGTTTATACACACTGTTGTATTGATTCTGCGCATTATTCCGTCGACTATCTTCGTGCTACCATATATTTTACTTCCATTTGTGCGCATACATAATTTATTCCAACATTTGATGATTGACATAATCTTTTCCATCGTATTTGTTACAATGACCTCGATCATCGTTGACGAGCAGCATACCCTCTTCCATCGTTTGTATGTTACAATGACCTCTATCATCATTAACGAGTAGCATACCATCTTCCACCGTTTGTTTGTTACAATGACATCAATCATCTTTCACGAGTTGCGTGCACTCTTCAATCATTAGTGTGTTAGCATGACCCGTATGATCATTCACGACTAGTATACCATCTTTTGCATGTTACTATAACTTTTAGCATCTTTTGCAAGTAACATGCCGTCTTCCATCATTAGTGTGTTGCCATGACCTCAATCATCATTCACGAGTAGCATGCCCTCTTTCATCGTTTGCGTGTCCCCATTACCTCTATCATCATTCACAGGTAGTATGTCCTCTTCTATCCGTTTGTATCTTCGGTCGCGAACTGTCAGTTCTTGGGTTGCAGAATGATCACTGTCTTTTCTATAGTTGTTCATATAATGCAATGCAAGTTAACGATATCGGCGCCTTCATTTACATTCGCATCATTAAATTTTTAACAGTCGTTGAGAAAATATTTTATGCAATTTAAACTTCTATTGTGGTAGTTATTATCAGTCAAAGATATTGTCCGGCGAAAGCATTCGTGCATATGAATATCTTCGGGTCCCTATAGAAGATTAGGAGCTTATCAAGCCAGTAAAACGTTTAACGATACCTCATATAATCCCATACATCTGTTTATGCAATGTGATAACCATCCGTGCGACGTGTGCTTGAAGAGTCATTAGATATGACCAATATAAGAAATATGTCAGTCGCGGTCGGTCGATATCGATTCTTGATAATAATGATGTCAATAATCTTGTCGTTCTCAACGTCAGGAGCTGTTTCTTCGTAATATCCGTTCAATATCAACACATGACTTCAGGTGTGGTTGTAAGGCGCATGGCTGGTTTTACGACAAGGTGATAAATAGAACCTGACGTTGGTCTTTTGGGCTCGGGGTTAGGGCTGGATTCTCTTGCGAATGCTAGAGATAAGTAGGTATATACATTATATGTTAGGATCATGTCGATATTTTATAAAATGCCTCTCATCACATATATATGTCATCGATTTAGGCCCGTAGTCTAGTTTTACTTATCAGTTACCCCGGGCTTGAAAAAGTCAAATGGCCCCAGTAGGGTAGATTTTATTACAAGCCGGATTGAAAGCATCCCTTATGTATTGCAGACACTAGGTACCCTATGATATTACGTTACCTATTCAATCTTGCTACATCCCCAGGCACGATGCCAGTAATTTCCGCTGGTTGGGTCTTTGAAATGAATGTTCGGCTCGCTGCTAATGAGTATTGCTTAGCTTTATATATATATATATTATATATATATATATATATATATATATATATATATAGAGATATATATATATATATATATATATATATATATATATATATATATATAGGGATAGAGACTCTATATAGAGATATATATATATATATATATATATATATATATATATATATATATATAGTATATATATTTATTTATACAATGCACACACACACATATATATATATACATACATATATATATATATATATATATATATATATATATATATATATATATATATATATATATATATATATATATGTATATATATATATATATATATATATATATATATATATATATATATATATATGCATGCATGTGTGTGTATATGTTGTTGTGCGTGATTAAATATACCTGTGCGTGTGTTAAATTATATATATATAGATATTAAAAAATTGCCTATCTGGTCCGCATGCACTTTATCTTGAACCTGGCTTTTACCTCCTCGAGAGAATAGCGAAGTTTATCCTTCTTAGGTTGCTTTGTTTTTTCTTTTGAAGATTGCTAGGGTAATTTCCGTAATCCCTTGTGGTGGTATGAAACTCTATAGTTATAATATGTAGACCCCTGATGTACTTAGCTACTATGCTGTCACCATTGTTGCAATGAACCCACCAGTGTGCGTACTGTGAATGTCTAGGATGTCACCCTATCACTTCTTATCTTTTCCCCGCCACTTTCAGTACCTCTCCCTCCATTAACGGCATAATCAGTTGAGAACATCCCCGCCCATTTAAAAGTCACTTCTTCTCCTCAACAAATAAAAGTGTGAATTATATTGCATCAATACGCGTATTGAGTGCTAGTAAAATATTGAACTTTTTTATCATGGAAATTTCTTTCATTGACAATGCGACTGTTTGATCGGCGATACTTTGACACACACTAAGACTAGGAAAAGTGGTTATAATTTCTCTAGCGAATGTATAAAAACTATACAATCACCAACTACCAATTAATAACAATCAATGTTTGTTGGACATGTAGCACTCAGCAATGTTAGTACGAAAGCGTTGCGTCAGCCTCGGGTGCAATATGCAATATGCCACAATAGATAGATTACAGTAAGTATTATCTAGTCTGTCACATGGCTAGTGTACATAATGTCGTCCGATTCGATTATTAATCTCTCTTATAGGAATGCTATCTTGACGAATGTGTTCGTGTTGGGAATGACTTGTCCGCAATTTGCTACCAGGTGGGCGATAATCGTCATTTTATCAGATTATCGTCACAGGGTCTGGCATAAGTCGGGTGTTTTCCAATCATGGTGCAAACAACGAATGACATGCAGTACCGTGTTTGACCAAAGATGCAACGATCCTCACATTCAACAAGCGGCACCATGAAATGGTGATAAAATGATTTCTTACTGCACATGATATTTGTTTAAGGAAACGAGGTACTCACGCATCCAACGAGATTCACATTGAGTTCCGCTCTTAAAATTACAACATGATAACACGATGCCCGAAAACCTACCATGTTGGACTGAAATATTTCAATAGAGTGATATGGCTTCATACAGCGCCGTGTATATAAGACTGCTTCTATGTTGCATTGTTATGGAATTGTATCAAATTTATCCCCTTGAGAACACAAAAGTATTATGTATGGGATTAAAAAATCGATAGCTTAGCAGATGACTAAAATGAATTCCATTATAACTAAAGAGACACCAAAGTGGCGGGAAGCTTGGTTCCAATAACGAGCAATGATGATGAAGTAAAATAGAGAGTCTAAGTGTTTAGCCCTCAACTTATCACAACTTTCTTCTCGCTTTGCTATAGCATGGGATATACTCAGCCAATATAAAATGTTTGTTAAACAGCCACGGAATGAGTGGTTGTGATTTAATAAACAGTTGTGACATGTGATAATATCAATATGACAAATCGGTTGTAGCCACTGAGGGCACACGAATTGGCCCAAACAATGCTTTTTACGATATAACTAATGCAATAAATTGTTTTAAAATTATTTTCCTCATTATTAATACGAAAACTCCCACGTCTATTAATAATGGTTTAATGGGCATCAATAAGCATGGCAATTAAACGTGTTTTTTATTCATAACATACATATTATTGAATAACACCTTGGTCTCATTAATCAAAACAATTTGGTAACGATACCTCGGTTATGTGACCAACTATCATATTAGCAATAGCTGCCTTAAATAAACACAACCGCAGAGAGGTCGCAATTCATAACCTCTAACAATATGGTATATTTTTAATCTCAATATGGATTTAATTTTGGTATTAATGAGAACCATCGGTAATATTAAAGGTAAATTGCTAATTCACTTATAAAACCGTTCGTGTTATTTGCATCCATAGTCATCTAAATGTAATAGTCTTTTTTTTTGGAATTAAGAAATGTGATTGGTTGATGCTTTTATACACGAATACTACTTAATCTGGTACTGCTCAGCCTTTCGAGTGATGTTTGCCTTTTTCCTCTGTTTTTTACGCTTTTCAGGACGATATTTTGCCAAACAGAAATGTAATTTAGCCTGCAATGTATAGACCACTTTGATTTTGTCATCGGTTACCTTGTATTATTTTAATACTCTGTTGGTCAAGGGAGGGCGAGCGATTACATCGCATCCTATAAGCATTCGCTTAATTAAAACCGCACAACATACCAATACGAGATTCACGTTTATGAAAGCTTTAATAAATATTGTATCCTTTTATCAATATTGAAGCATATCTCTTAGTAAGGCACCTACGTCTGCATTTAAATATTATTGAACTACCCTGTAAGGCCGCTTTATATGTCCTTGAAAACGGGCTATCGTTATGGTTTAGCAGCCAGCGACCTATCGTCTATTGTGGTTTTAGTATTCCATATAATTCATCTACCGATGCAATGGATGCAGTGCCTTCTGTAGTGTGATACAATTAGTGATGGCAAAATCGCTCTCGATTTGTGTACGTCTAAACTAAGTATATCGCTACAGCTCTAAAGGGTGACATAGCGTAATTGTACATATTATTGTGTACTGGTTCTAACCCCAGAGATAATTAAGACTATGCATAATGTGCCTCCTGTTTCTGTCTGTGAACGTGGTTGGCGTTATTTACGACTCAAGTGATGTAAATACATTCAACACATTTTGTTTATAAGGCATTAAGAGACACTAACTCATTGACACTATATAGACAGAAAACAACAGGTATTTTGCAACTGTCTCTCGTCGAATAAGCACCTGAAAGGTATCATTCACAAATACCTTGATCTGACGTTCGTTGACTGTGTTTGTTATTCCAAATGCAAAGCGGAAACCTGCTTCATGTTTATGTTACCTTTGAATGAGTTCACCAGGGATAGTATAGGCATACTCAAACAAGTACTGGTCCTGTAGCATGCTTAAATGATGAGGTACATATAAACACACGTTAAATGAAAGGCTAGGGAACGCATTATTACCCGTTATATCACTGGGCATGAGAGAGTGTTATAACAAATAAAAGAAGATTGCTTTGATCATTCATATAATGGATAGCAAATGATGTAGGTTAAATTGTAAAAGTAGCGAGCGGGGCGATTGTATGCCGCGGGCAGAAATACACATTACTGACAAGCATTGAGTACAAATAACAAATTACTGCCGGTTCAAGACATAAGTTCAGTTATGCTAGTAATGTAATTTACTTACCAAGATTACCGATATGTCATGCTGGGGTTTGCTTGCATTATCTAGTAGCATATTCTTAAGATATCATCGTATTTCCTTAGATTCTCTTGCAGACATGTTAGGCAACTGATAATATCACACTATGCGCACTTGAACGGCTATTATACGTTCACGTCCCGGAAACGAATGCATCATCAGCTGTATAAAGATATACGTTTTGTGTGGGAGTCACATAAGTGGGAAAGCGAGGTGCGTACGCTTAGATCTGCTATTAAAAAATATGAGACACTCCTTGGTTTTTTTATACAAGCAACTCGCTCTTACATCACTTGAAGTGCAGAGGCAGAATTAACATGCTGACAGACATCGTGGTAGGTAAATATGTTTCGATTTTTTCCTCATCAACGAGACTGCAATGAATGCTTCCGTTGCATTGCATTAGCTGCATAAAAATTTCTCTCTGGGTTCAAAAAACTATGCCACATGAAGAAAACCACGGCATTCATTAATTCAAAGGTAAATACTGACGTTTCAAGCACTAGATCTAAATAGATTGGCTGAATATGACCCACGTGTACGTCACATAATCCGCATTATAATCCGCATTACTGCTCGCATTCACGGTCCACTTGCTGATAATCCACTATACACACAGGATAATTAACTTAATGTGTATGTGGACACATGACTTAATTTTGTCAAATCTATTGTGCGTGCAATGGTGCTGTTGGTGTTAAACGATAACACATATAGTATCTCTGTAATAAAGCATTACATTGGCCACATGTTTTTCAAATTCAAGAGTCAACCTTGTATCTTGTGCCTTCTTGTTATGAGGTTACAGCATACACAAATCTGCGTATGCTATGTCTGTCATATATGGTGTTTTATTACATTCTATGAATTCGCCTTCATTTGTAGCATAGTAGCTGTTGTTTTTGTTACCAAAATTTTACATGACAAAGTTTTGCTTTTGTGACCGGACAGGCGCTTTTGAAATTTGTATCAAGACTAGCAGTTCATTTTTACGATCACCTGTTCTAGCATACTCTCTTAAGCAGGCTATTTATTTTCAAATCAGGCCATGATTACTATTTAGGTTACTTGCCTCACGTTTCAGAAATTGCTGAGCAAGCAATGAGCGGGATCAATCGTTACTAACCATTACGCAACAATAAACATTACTAAAACGAACAGAAGTTCATAGAATTCCCGGGATACTTTCAACAACCGTACGCCTTTGGAATCATGCCATTGTGATACTAACCCCTATTTAAGAGGACCCTTTCATACATTTAAAATATAAACTTACACGTCACTTATATATATTGGACAGCTAGTGATATGGATACAAATGTACAGTCTTGCATTCATTATTTCGCATTACTCAAGGCAATATTTAAGAACAATGCGGTCATTCCCATACCCACAATTCAAAGAACGAAATCCTTGATGTAGATAATGGAAACACTGTTTGCGATTATAATATGCAGGCGTTATAAGATAATACTGCTCACATTAATCAAAAAATTCATGCAATGATTAGAAACTTAAGATCTATGAATTATAGTAAAAGGTCATCGCACGAAATTCTACTGCGATTCTTTCACAGACCATTTCCAAAATAATTCCTTTTGTCATACTTATTTCATTACAATCGCATTCAATGTATCGTTATAAAGATATGCCTGAAAGTAAAATTCTTATACGTTACAATGTGTGTGGATATTCATCAAACTTAAATGATAGGTATAAGTCATAAAGAGTTTTTACACAATTTTACCCTCTATACCTAAATGCTTCCGGCCCGCCAGTCACCCGTCATTAATTTCTTTGTGAACCTGCTAGAAGCCTCTCAGCTAATAACATTCGCTGATGTGGGGCAGCCTTCAAAAGTCACGGAATATAAGCGAGTGAACACACGCTCACGGGAGAGCAAGATCACATACCATAAATCAGAGCCATCTCACCCCTCATTAAATACAATCGTTTTCGACAACTTTGATGAATAAAGAAGTTATCCTGTCGTCAGAAGAATAAAGTATATTTCTTCTTTTTTCGGTCGACCTTACAGCGTCGTTTGTGTATCCAACTCGCATTCAAAGTCGACAGAACAATGCTCGACGCTTTGTTGTCACAAAATTATTTGAATTGATCAAATGCGCTGCCTTCAAATTGATGTAAAGAGGGGATTGCGATGTCAGCGAGAATATAATGTCCAATTTACTATAACTCTGTCATGCATGGTGCCTATAATGGCTTTTCCTACCTAAAGTTATGTTATTTAATAGATATTCCGCTTTCCGTCGTCCTGTTATATTTTGAGGATGATCATGTTGTATTAACGGTTTAGGCGCTCAATGATCCAGTATATAAGCTGTACAACGAATTACGGAATGTAGGAAAGGGATTCAAGCTGTTACGAGATGAGTGCGCATAACAAATGCTTATCGATCTGTTTGCGAGCAGATGTTTCTGATTAAGTTACGTACATATCTGTCTTAACCTAGCTCCCTGCTGCCGCTGGTTTGATGCAGCCGTACCTTATTCAGGCTAATCGGGGGCTAATATAGAAGACTAAGCGACTACAGTCGTAATCCGTGACCACATACAAGTTGCAACCAATAGTTTAGTTTTTAGGAAACTGCACAGGATGTAAATGACAAGCATCAGCTTCTTGAGGTGCAATACGAGGTAGCAGACGAATATGATACATGATAAGAAACAACATGGACGGTATATTCTTTTAAAATGATGAATTCAGAACACTAACATGTTCGACAAGTGGGATAGCATATTTAACCACGCATCTTATTCAGATCATATGGCACACTAAGGCCAAATGATATCTGCAAGTCACATCACCTTATGACCAAAATCAGATATTCTCGCCGCCAATAAATGGCCTGGTAACAAGAGCAAACCAATAAGTTTAATACTTCCATTTACTCCCGCGAATAACTATTGTTTGTGCGTTGCAATATTACTAATGAACGGAATATGAAAAATTCGCATTCACCCATTATTTGCCAACTATGTGGCAACATGTGGGTTCGAGTCACACATTTGTGGTGGGTCAATAAAATTGCCAGATACATGCATTACAAGCACGTTGTTTGTATCGATAAAACGACAAAATGCCCATAGCAATGCATATCATCTACCGCACCGGTTGAAATATCACATTATCTGCTATTCATCTTTACGTACGCATGTAACGTGCTTGAGGTGGGGCTAAGCACTTGATTTTTTCGGACACAGAACACAACAATAATGTCACAGATAACACACGTATATGTTGACTCCATATCAAATGGACTTGATCAAGCGTATTTTCAAACCATCACTCAGGCATCAAATCCGAATTATCAACCCTATTGACTAGATTCAAGAGACGGTATTATTAAACTCCTAAGGAAGTGCATACATTAGTCCTGAGATATTAGCATCAATAGATGCGATTCAATAGATGCCAAGTAATGTGCGACAAATATTAAGCAGTCATGTAGCAAAAATGCATTCCCCGGCTCACAATCAATGTAAGGGTACTCTAGGCAAAACGGAATCTACTTTATTATGTTATATATCGTTAAGGTACACTTGGAAAAAAATCGATTTATGTGTCTGGCCTGCGATACGTTGTGAACATGGTGTTCAACAGACTTTAACATTGATTGGCATGGATGCATATGTACGGTACCTGCTTTAGAGGCCAAGTAATAGTTGAATCATATACAGCATTTAGTATGGAATAACTAGTGTGATATTTAATGTCGATGTTTGGGAAAAGCTGTCGCTGATCAATCTTGTAACACCAGTATCGCACAGATCACCTGTTCGTATTGATTACATCATGAAATCATCCCCGGAACAGTGCCCGTTGCCCCTCAGTCCTGACAATCGCTGTGTTTTTGGCGACGGACCGTTGAAATTTGTTAGGGTTGTATCCGTGACCAACGACAAAATCAGGCGCCTAAATTGCGAAATTCAGGGTAACGCAAAAACTTACGATTTATTAAGAACGCAATGACCTTTAATGCGAATACTGCGCTATTGATGAAGGACAAATTGAATTATTTCCAGACAGATGACCTTTGAACATACATTACAAAAGAATTTTTTTCTTTTCAATGGCACTCCATCAGTGCGTCTAAAATCGAAGCATACATATAGCGCTAATAGTGTCCGCAAATCGTACGTCACGTAATAAATCGTCATAGTTAAATGTAACACGTAGACATTGCGCTTTTATTTTGCCATTTAAATAGTCATCACATAAGCTAAAGATAGTGATAAAATAATCTGCTGCACATTGAAGGAATAAATAACAGTGGCTGAAGCTTTTTGAGTGTAAGTCATATCTCACAACTCACAGTTTTGTTATATGTCGTGGTCATTGCACCTGCAGGTAAAATATAGTGAAATGTTTTGATACGGAGGAATTTTCTCAATTCATCAAAGCGCTGAGGTACCATGTCTGTGTTTTTTGTTGAATCGGACGCTCATGATTGATTTTCTGATGATCTAACTGCGGCGTCATACCAAAGATGTCTCAAACAACATCAACTTGAGCATCACAGGACATACCCCATTCCTGATAACCATTTATACCCAACATCGACTTTAAACAAAAATATGAACGAGCCGCTTTGTCGTCTACATATTGACAGAACATCAATAATGATTGTAATTAGCCACCAAGAAGTTGTAAACCTCAATTGCAAGTCGGCATTTATCATTAATTCGTGATTGAATAAACTCTATGCAAGCTATATGTTTATTTCCGTTACTGCCGATAACAAATGGTACCGTTTCATTTGCAACGCTAGTACCCTTAACGACGGCTGAACCTTTGGGTGCATCAACTACCTTTCATACTTTCAATAGACCATTACCGCTCAAATGATGCTCAACGCTGGAATCGTTTGATGTGGTTGTGGTCTTTTTTCTCGATGTTTATGTGAATAGCACTAACAGTTTTGAAATATTTGTAAGTAACAATGTAGTTGCTGCATCATTTGTAATGAGTTTCGACTAGTGCTCTGCCTTTCATTGCGCAAGAATCTCTATATTGGGCGTTATCATCAAGGATTTATCAAAGCTCTATGACTTTTATATAGCTGGTCGTTAACAACTGGAATAACACAGCAAAGGATAGAACCCGTGTGTAAAATTCTAACTCCTAACTTAACTTCCAGGAGAGTGACACTCCCTGGAAAATACATAGTAGATTGTCTTAAGTTCCTCATAGCATTGTTATATACCCGTCAGCGCATATAACATAAATAGGCTATCATTGAAAAGGCACATAATTGCATGATATATATTAAAACTGTTATTTAATACACGGAAAACACATGCTTGTAATATACGTTGGCATACACCGAAGCATATCTTGTCACGTGTCATTGCCAAATTCTCTCTGATGAACTTTTCACAGCAATCCATCATAATAACGATTCGACCTATACGATGATATGATGATATTCATAAGAGAGTGCCATCATTCCATTATTGGCTAACTATTACGACAAAACGATCTTTGAGGAAGCAGCAATTTGATTTGGCAATCTATGAAGGACGGTTTGGGGATATATTGTTGTGGTTATTGTTTATGAGCATGGCGAGAAATGGTTATTGTTTATGAGCAAGGAGAGGCTAGGAAATTTCCTTTTTAATCGATTGCGAATGCATGAAGTGCGTATAGTAAGCAGATTCGTAAAAGCAAATTTGCATCCACAATGGGTTGCAAAACTTATGCAAATTTGAACAAGTAGGACGCTTTAACCTATGCGAATACAATCTGAATTTTACAGGATCTTATCAGCAGTACATGTCTATTCTATCATTATAAAGGATATCTTCAAAACATTTATGTTTTAGTTCCATTAACATCGGACACTTTGTCACCTCTCTATAGCACAACTGCTTGCTTTTCTCATTGTGATGCTTATCAGAGGCCATTTTGAACGAGTGGTCTTAAAGTACAAGCGCTCTTAAAACGATAAACATACTACAATGACAGCGCATTCATTCTATTTGAGGTCGTGTAGCCACAATATAATCACTATCATAACATATTGTGTGTGTGTTAGGGGTTGTGGTTACGGTAGAGAATATATGTTATGTTCCCATTATCGAATAGTTTCTTCTTTACTATGTTTCACTTTCTGTATCTCGCTATTATTTATCATCTTTGTCAATCTCTCGTTCTACCTCCCTCTCTCTATCTATATCTGCCCGGTACGTTTCCATTTTTCATTGATTCTGGTGATTCATTGATTAATTTTCCCATGTAGCTATTCATCAAACAACAGCGGCGAGTTAAGTTAAATGTTATACTCATGAAAAAAAGCCCGAACATCGATTAAATACTTCGTTATCCACTCATTACCACAACAAACAACAAAACCCATATATATTATATATATATATATATATATATAGATATATATATATATATATATATATATATATATATATATATATATATATATGTATATATATATATATATATGTATATATAATATAAATATACATATATATTTATATATATATCTATACTCTCCTATATAGATATCTATATAAATATATCTATATATATATATCTATATCTTATATATATCTATATATATATAAATATGGTTTTTTACTGGGAAATCCGGGGTTGTAAGTCTTTGTCAACTCATTTAAAGAGTTTTTTCTCAGTATCTATCCGTCTGAAAATGTTTTATTTAGATAAATAAGAACAAATGCAGTACTTAAGCTGGAAATTGGAGACGCAGTTCAGCATTCAAAACTTTTAGAGAATCTCACTGTTTAGATACCAGTTTTCTCGATCGTGAAGTTTCAAGTAATAAATGAAATCATCTGTCCGATGTAAAGAATGCCATTTTGCCCACTGTCAGCCTGGTATTTAGGCTTGTGGTATCTGCTGATCTTGACAGCGGACATGCGCTCCGGTATCACAGTACACCAGACGCTCCAATAGTCTTGTTGAGTAAGTTAGGGAGTCAGCATCATCGACTCCACTCGTCTTCCGACTTCATGCCCTGTAACTTACAATGTTGTGTGGTGGACTATGACACTAGCCACTAGGATAGCTAGTGTCATAGTCCATCATACCAAAATCCTCGTTGTAGTGCGGTGTGGTAGTGGGAGTTGGTTGTACTATTTTGTTTTCAAAGGCTGTAGATTGATATTTTGCATTGTACATCATTGAATTATATACTTCCATCAGTAATGTTACCCTTAACCTACATTTTAAAGTACTTTTATTGGACATGATTATAGCATGATCTGCTAATATTATATATCATTCCAATACACTAAAGCATGAGTTCTTTATTACATTCCTATAAGCTTGATTATATGTTACATGATAGTTCAGTCATGGACAGTGTCAAACTTCTGCCATCAATTAGTCAGGAAAGTGATCCTTTTGATTTCAATAGAAGCTTTCAAAAAAATGTTCAATGCTTGTAATCCAGTTCTTTAATAGAGCAATCAACTCATTTGAATCTATCAGATGTAGGCTATTAATGCCATGATCATTGGTAAGTTAGTCTTAAAATCTTTACATCTGGTCTAGTTTTGATGGTGGTATTAAGCATATTTGAAACCCCAAATCACATGAAGCCTTTTTAGGACAGTGCAGTTCCCAAGATGTAATAATCTGACTGGTTATGCATGACTTGGATGGTCCCTTTGATTAGTTTCCATCCCGGACATGTTGCATGCCACTTATAAGGTAATATTTATGGACCATTAGGCAGGAACCATTAATTTCACCAATATTGTGGCCTCACCAATACTGTGGTTTAATCAATATTTTGGCTTCACCAATGTTGTGGCTTTACCAGTGTTGTGACTTCACCAATATTGTGGCTTCAGCAATATTGTGGCTTCACCAATACTGTGGCTTCACCAATATTGTGGCTTCATCAATATTGCGGCTTCACCAATATTGTGGCTCAAACAAAACTGTGGCTTCGCCAATATTGTGGCCTCACCAATACTGTGGTTTTATCAATATTTTGGCTTCACCAATGTTGTGGCTTTACCAGCGTTGTGACTTCACCAATATTGTGGCTTCAGCAATATTGACACTTCATCAATATTGTGGCTTCACCAATATTGTGGCTGCACCAATATGTGGCTTCACCAATACTGTGGCTTCACCAATATTGTGGCTTCACCAATTTTGTGACTTCGTCAATATTGTGGCTTCATCAATATTTTGGCTTCTATTGTTTATCATATTCCGTTGAGATATATCAATCACTGGGGCTTAAAAGGACATGTTATGTCTGAATGTAATTTTTGTTAAAACCATCAGAATGACCAAAATGACCGAAACAATGAGTATTATCTATATTTGTTGTGTGTGAGTATGGCTTCAACAGTCTCTTTAAGTAGAAGTTTTTTTATCAGAAGTTCTGTTTACCCAGTATGGCTGTTAAGCTCCACCTGGTCCTGATTGATGGTCTTGCAGTTATGATGTATGCACCTGTGTATAGTGTCTCATTGTTGTACACTTAATCTGCTCTGTTTATCTGCAATTCATATCACCTTCTCATCACCAGCCCAGCATGACAAAAACCTGGGGTTCTTTTTATTACCGGCCAGTCGTTACACTGACCTGGGGTTCTTGTCACCAGCCCAGTATGTCACTGACCTGGGGTTCTCCTAACATGGCACCTTTTTGGTTTGGAGGGGTAGAATTTATTGAGGCCAGTTAACATCTAAAATGGCCACCCGTCACCAGGACAGGTCAGGACGGATGGCCATTTTAGTTAACTTCCAGCCCTGTTACTGATGATTGAACTAAGCTGTAGACTTATTCTGAACATCTGGCATTGTCACATAATCATCTCCAGATGAACATCAGATATGTATGTCCTAATCTTCACTATATACTAATTTTTCAGATGTGCACAATTGTGGCCTCAGGTTAAGGGTGAAGAGAGCTGGCTTATGTGGATGAGACACCATTTTATCAGTGGTTAAGTGACAGAAGGAAGTGCACCATAGCCAACCTAGGGGAGCAGTCAAACATTGAATTTTAGTATATTTATCAATGCTAAGCTCCATAGCAACCTTCCTGGTGGTCACTAGTCAATGCCTGTTATCTCGATACCCAGCAAGAAAATGTTGCACTCAGTGGTCAATGAATGAAGATAACAATAATTACTGATGGGTGGGCGGTTTGTTATTGGTTATATAATTGCAGTTTAAGTGCATATTGATAAGATCAGGCTTACAATGTGTTTTACCAATATTTTATTAGTTTATATTGAAATGTAGATTCAGTTTCTGCCACATGAGCGATATTAGTTTTTACTTCCTTTACTTCCTTTACTTAACAAGAGATTGATTCATGTGACATGTTATATTGATGATCAACCTTATCAGGTTGTCAAGAATTAATTTTGTGTAATGTTTTACATTGTCTTCCTTTAATTCTTATGATATAAGTCTGATAGGCAGTTTGACAAATTAACTTTGTGTGTGTAACAGAACGTGCAACTATAGCTGGGACACAGCAGGATAATCATCTTTTGCTGAATCATATGGACAAGCTGTTGTATGGATTCACTAATTGTGTCCTAATGGAAACCCACCAAGACTGGACCTCTTGACAGTTTATTACTGATAGTGCAACATAAGGCGCTGTTGTCGAAGTTCCTGCTGATCATGTTAAAATTTATCTATCTGTAGATATGCTTTGCTTGATAATGATATCCTGATAATTGATTTCCTTATATTGTTAACCCTAATGAGGTCAATACATTCAGTCCATTAAGTCAATTTATTACTGAACCAACTCTAAATGCCTATATTGTGGATTCATTTTATTGTAGAATTTAAGTGACCCTAGATTGTGAACAGCAATCAAAGTTTAATCATCAACAAAACTGATCATCTTAAAACCTTAACACATTGCCTGCACATTGTCTGCAGTTGCTGCTGTTTTTTTTTTTAATTTGTAACTACATGTTATTATGTGGCAAAATGAATAAAGGTGATATATTTAAAACTTAAAGATTGTTTAATCCATGTTTTAATCTTGGTGTTCTGGGGGAATTTATATCATTCACTCTGAAAGATGAGATTCAGTTAAATTCTCAAATAAATCTAATGTAAGGCAAGACAATGATGCTCTTTCATGAACAGATTAAACATGTAATAAAGAATGCACAATGAATCAATTGGAGGTCAGTTTGACACTTGATGAAGCAAATTGTGAATAGATACATGAATTTATGCAGTTGGACACATCATTATATGACATGCACATACTTTGAATAGTGCCCTGTTGCCTAAACTTCTCGGCTGGTTTGCATTATTGCAGTTAACATTTAACAATACGAAAATAAATTATTGAACCATATAATATAAGAGCAAAGACTGGGTTCATAACGCTGTGTGATGCTGCCTCCACTGCTCCGTGTCCGTCAGTATCAGCTAGCTAGCTGCTGTCAACATCACCGAAGCCCGATGACCGATTTGGGAGACACCCAAATAGCTTCAGTCGAAAGTTATTTGCTCTCAAATTACCATATCTTATTTGCCTTTCATTTACTATATATAAACACTTCCTCTTTCATTTAATTGGAACTGATTTAAGATTATCACCTTGTGTTTTTTTTGTCGCACCAAATTTAAGCGGATTTTGCAACTGTGGCCATGTGCGGCAAGACTTTCGCCATGTCGCACGGAGATAAATAGTGACAGCTGTTTGGACTCTCCCGATTCAAGAGACGAGGGATGTTGTCGAACATCGTTGACAGACAGATTACAGTGTTCAGAGTGGTTAAATAACACTAATCCGCCCAAAGCAATCGATAATGTATAATAGTTACAGCAATTACTTCAATGATGGCAGTTTAACTATCCATGAATCAGAATATACATAGGTTAAAATATATGATCTACGTGCATTTATGACTTGGAATCGTCCGTGCTCCAACATTAGAGACGACAATCTTCAGAATGTTAAGTATCACTAATTGATGTTAAAACTCGCAGTACCAAAGTATAAACTTGAATCCAATTAATAACGGGTATGTTGAAGAACTCCCTTCCTTAAAATAGGTGACTTTAATGCATATTTACTCCGTTCTCCACCTGCCGCTCGGCAAGGCTCGGAACTTTTCGGAGCAAGACATTGCGTCAGCATTTCGTGGAATCGCGCCGATAATTTAACTTCACTTTTTTCTTCGTGGCTCGTAGAATATTGTGAATGTACAGTTCGAATTATGTATAAACAATGAGAAATCGAAAAAAGTTTCTTTCGGTTCGAAAAAAACCTAAAAACGCGCAATACTTTGTGTAAGCTTGTTTGTAGGAATTTAATTTAAGTCGTTGATTGTTTCATAGACCTTCTAAGCTTTGTAACCCAAGGTTGTATAAACGATAATCTGTCAGTAGTAGGTTGGTTGGGATAATAATGGTTGGTAATATCGGAAGGCAAAAAGGGCTGGTCGGCTCATTTGTTTATTTTAATCGCCAATATGGTTGGATATATAAAATGGCCATAATTTCTGGTTATCTAAAATGGCCAAAATGGTTGGTTTTATAGAAAAACTCCAAAATGGTTGGTTTTTTGCATGACAACATTATCACGACTATTTTGGTACAACCATTTTGGCCTATAATTTTGATAATCTTCTAAAATAAGTTTTGAATGAGGATATTAACTGAAAGCTGTACAAGGCAAATGTACAATGTTTTGCATCCGCGATATCGCATAATTTGAGCTCCAAAAAGCGAAATAATCGAATGACCCCAAATGGTCGGTTTTGTCGATATTGTCCAAAATGGTGCAATTGTAAGTATATATATATATATATATATATATATATATATATATATATATATATATATATATATATATATATATATATATATATATATATATATATATATATATATATACGTGTGTGTGTATATATATATACATATGTATAAAATAAGTATATATATATGTATACATATACATATATATATATGCATATATATATGCATATATATATATATATATATATATATTATTATATATATATATATATATATATATATATATATTTATAGATTATATATATATATATATATATATAAATAAGTATAAATATATATGTATATATATATACATATATAGATATATATATATATGTATATATGATATATATATATATATATATATATGATCTCCCTATATATCTCTATCTATATATATATATATATATATATATATATATATATATATTCTATATATATATATATATATATATCTATATATATCTCTATATATATATGTGTGTGTGTGTGTGTGTGTGTGTGTGTGTGTGTGTGTGAGGAAGGGCTTTAATTCCGTTACATCACAACTATCAAAGGCATTATCTATAGTCTTTTAACGCATTTTCAAGTCATGAGACGTTCGGATTGGAACAATCTTTACCGTTAAGCCAGAAAACCCTTAAGCATCAATTTGGACCACTATGCACTGCCTTTAGCCGAACTTTAGCTAATGTGTAACAAAGTACGTGTTCGGTAGTGTAGCTTGTTCATCGCTGCGTTCATATCCTGTTTTCTGTTGATGCCAATAGGTAAAACGTATTATTCAATGATGCCATAATGACATGCTGGCATCAACCCTATCCATGCATCGTAAAGAGCCCAACATTTGTCTATCAAGTTGACCAAGCGGCCTTCATTGTGGCTATCATCTTTGTTATCTCGAATGGAGCACTGCGTGTAGGACTTGGCCTGGATAAGGTAATGAAAAATATTCCGTTCTTTGTCAACTTTGAAAAGCCCATAGGCTGAAACCATTAAGCATGAAAATGAAGCTAAATCATTTGTCGCATACATAGACATCCGTCGTCGTTCTATGTGCGGACTGAGTAGCAAACATTTCGAAATTCTTCAATAGCAAAAAGGAGCGTTAAGCTACAGTAAACGTAGATATGAACATGCCGGTTTCTTGAGATTATTTGTAGCGACTGTGATTATCATTTACCATGTCATTTTTACAAAGCACATATTGGTTTTCTTTGATCCAAGATGACATGCACTATGTTGGATCTAGGATTAGGTAACATAATCCTAACTGTGTAAAAGCACTAGTTGCATTCAGCAGAAGCTGTACTTTACTACTCCTCCAGATGATGGAAACGTATCACAACTATTCTATACATATGCATTACAGGAACTGCGATTTTGCTATTTTCTGTTAAAGCATGCATTAATGAATCATTCGATAAGTATTCCTGATAGTGTACTCGAGAGGACAGAATATTACATGAAACAACTGCTCCATGCGAGACTTAATGGTGACCTAAAACGCAGAACCGTGTTTTGAATGATATTTGTATATTTCAGTGATCCTACAAAACTAATTGGGGGTCATCTACGCTCAAGTAGAAAAACCTTCGATAAGTGACAAAGGAATATTGACTGACAAATTTCCGATTTTATATACGTGCTCGTAAACACCGGTATGAAGCCGAATAAATCGTTCGAAGTGCTATATCACAAATGAAGGCAGACGGTGTTTTCAACAGATGGATATAAACCTGTTCACAGCGCTATGATTGATTTATGTGTTTCGTGGATTGGTATGACGTATGATTCTTCAGAAAGACGAGAAGTAAAAACAAAAAACTGAAACTCGTTTGCAGGGTCAAAAATTTACTATATAACAGTATGATCAATCACTAATCTAATCTTGCATTCTGCCTACCATGATTCGTCATAAAAGAAGCGCAAATGACAGAATGATAGAGTTTAATGTGATTTGGGTTAGATTAATATAATCAGATCCATTGTAAATGAGTCTGAGGCATCATTTGAAACATAGTTTAGAGCAGAACACACGCGAGAACAAATAAGTTACAATAGGCGTTGAAATAAGAACAAAATATGACAATATCGGTGCACTCATTGATTTCGTGTTCGGTTCATAAGAATTTTTGGCAACATCCAGATGATCACAATAATCGAATTGAACGGTTTTGTGTATTTATTGCTACTTTTATTTATTAACCCACTAGAATAGTACATTTAAGGTGTATGGGAAAATTAACGACGCATTATATCTGAACCATATTACACGAAAAAGCTGTACAAAAATTGGATTTTATGCCGTCCTACTTGCTTGTTTCAAACTCTTGACCCACTGCAAATTATAATATTATTAGGAGGATATATTCATCATAATTAACTTCCTATACATAAAATATGATAGCCCTATATACGCACTCGGGACGTAATCGTTTTATTGCACGGGAAAACCACGGGTGTCAAACTTGGTTGCCATCTTTGTTCCATTATTATATATATATATATATATATATATATATATATATATATATATATATATATATATATATATATATATATATTGTGTCATATATGCATTTCTCGAGCCCTTGGCTGAGAGAAGGGTGCCATGCGATATATATATATATATATATATATATATATATATATATATATATATATATATATATATATATATATATATATATATATATAGATATATCTATATATCTCTATTTATAAGTATGTATATATATATATTTATATCTCTATCTATTATTTATATATATATTTAATATCTCTTCTTTATATCCCATATGTTTATATGTATATATATAAATATATATATATCTTTAATACATATTTGTATATGTATATATCTATACATATATATATATATGTATGTTTATATATATATATCTATACTTATACATATATATAAATATTATTATATATATATATATGTTTATTTCGTACTCGAGGTACCTGCATAAACAATAACTGTGATACATAAATTTAAACTATAGTGCTACATTCAACGGAAAAAGAGATAAAACTGTTACGATACTAAAATATCTTGTATCATCAAATAAATCATGTCATCGTCAAATTCATCAATCATAATTTCATTGTTTTTAACGCAAAACAATGTATTTAAGATACAGACCAAAGCATTCTGTTCATCCGTTAACGAATCTTTCTTGATAATCTGTGTGATATTGAACCCCACCTCATTATGTACATTAATGTTGTATTTGTGTCTAAGGTAAGCAATATTGCGACCCAAAGGTGAAAGGGCATTAGAACAAGCATGTTTGATCACATACTTAACTACTGCATTGTCACTGTGATTCATTTGAACAATCATTTTCAGCGTTTTTAATGCATAAGGAAACGCTAATGTGTAGTTGGCCACTTAATGGCCCCAGTACCCAAGTATGCGAGGCACTTGGAAGGTTGAGTATTCGCCTAACAGCCTTATTCCACTGAACACATATTTTTCTATAACCATCAGAATCAATGGTCCATAACTGGGAACCATAATAACTGCAGCAATAGGAATTGAATAATTTACACAATGTGTTTTTTATGCAACTCTCCAAAGTTCCCCATCATTTTGTTAAAAGCAACATTAAACATAGAACATTTTGATGTGCAATCACTAAAATCATTCAACTTGTTATCAATGACGTTCCCCAAGTGTTTAATAGTTGTAGCCCATTCAATAGTAGAGCCATAGAATATCACCTTATCAAATTCATTGACTGTCCTGCCATATTTTATGCATTTTGTTTTTCAAAGGATTAAAAACTACATTATATTCATTAGCAAATCGTTCACATATTTTCAACATATTGTTCAGTGCAATGAGACTTGGACTGAGTAAGGTAATGTCATCAGCATAACCAAGCGCACCAACATATTCGCTGCCTATATGACAGCCTAGTCCAGACTTTTTTAACCTTTGTATCAGCTCATCAATGTACACAGTAAATAATATCGGTGATATGACACCACCTTGCTTAACAACCGTTTGATACATGACACTCTTTTGATAAGCATGCATTCCATTCAACAGATATAGTCTGTCTCGAATAGCTATCCATAAGAAACCTAACTATAAGCGGAGGCACTTTACGCTGCAACAGCAATTTGAATAATTTTCCATAATGTACCCTGTCAAAGGCTTTACTAGCATCTAACAGACAACTAAAAACATCACTATTTCTTTGTGTATAATAACTAATTGTTTCTTTATATACAGTCGTGCAAAGGATTGTAGAATGTCCCTTTTTGAAGCCAAATTGAAGATCAGACGTACATAAAACATTGCCATACAGCTTAAGAATTATCATATCCAAAACTTTGCAAATTGAACTACATAATGCAATTCCCCTGTAATTATCACTACAACTTAATGATGATCGCATATCTTTTGGTATCGAAACAATCGTTGAATTTAATAAATTATCAGCTGTATGGCCATGTGAAATCATAGCATTGAATAGTTTACATAGGAGACCAGCAAGTTTGGGCGTCCCGTTAATCAAATGGTCAGAATAAAGCTCACGATTGCCATCGCTTTTGTTACTCTTCAACTTTCCTATACATTCAGATAAAACAGATGATGTAATAACATCATATCTTGCACTGTCATAACTAATACCAGCATTAACCGCTTTCATCACATCACGCATTTCATTATCGTTCGTGGGAACACTATTGAATAACGCAGAGTATTTATCAAAAAAAAGGTTTGCAATAGGCACTGGTCCACTTGCATTATCTACCACAGTAGGTACACTCTTACAGTTTGGATTGATCTTTTTTAGTTCACGCCAAAAATCTGTATTACTACATGCGTTTTCAGCCAGTTTTGCCTTCTTTATATCGAACGCATTTTTTTTGGGCTGCTCGTATGGCATAATGATATTTATGACGTGACTGCTTCATTATGTCATACACAGTGCCTTTGTTAGGTTTGCCACACTCGATCCAAATCCAATGCCAGAAAAGTGATCGTTCTTTCTCTGGTTTTACAATCTCTAACCATCCCGCAATTTTCCTTGAAACAGGCTTCCTTGACGGAATAGTTTCTGTACCAGCTTGAGTACAACAGTCAACAATTGATTTACAAAATGCATCAATAGCTGTTTTGTGATTACTATCACGGCACCGCTTATCGGTGCATTGAAACACAGCATGCGATACAGACACACCATCTAGCAAAATATCCATTCACTCTTGTACCGATTAACATCTACCTCTGTTGCCCGACTCCACAATAGCCGATCATCTCGCAAGAATCCCTGACTATCTGTAGACATAACGTTGTCAATATTGACATCTATTGTGATGAATATAGCATTATGATTCGACGGGTTTGTTGGGTCACGAATAACATTACTGCATAGCACCTTACTGAAAACATTATCACTAACTAGAAAATGGTCGATACAAGACATCTGATTTAAAGCAAAATTAGTATATGTATAATCTTTTGAGGAGTTTTTACTGTTCCAAGAAACCCTCATACAATTTCTCTCCATAAAGTCATTCAAACAGCGAGTCTGTGCATTGGTTTCTTTCAAACGATGTGTTTAAATCACCGCAAATTACAACCGAGGTACAGGTAATTGAATTAACAACAGACTCAATTACATTAATAACCTCCTCATATTCGTTTGTTACTTTGTTTCTTGAATAATTATCACAAGGCATATATACGCAAATCAATAGCACACTCCCCAAAGAAGAATCATCAATCGTAATGCCACAGACGCGCCTGTGAGGTATATCTATATGTGACACATGCTTAGAAAGAGACTTTCGGTATAAAATTGCAGTCCCACCATAAGGGCGCCCTACTAGAATGTCAGATGTTGAGTCCATACCAGACTTTCCAACAAATTGATAATCCTTATGCACATTATTTAACATCGAGACGTTTTCTTTTAATAACCAAGTTTCTTGTAAACACATTATATCACAACTGTAGCGGTTCAAACAATCGCTAACATAGGGTGTACACCTCTTTATCCCTTCCACATTCAAAGAGCAAATATTAAAACCATTGCTGTTTGGACTATTATCCATGAGTAAAATTACCTATTACGCGCGTTTCGTCCAATACCGCCTGCATCCAATACCTTCAGGCCAGAATTCCGGCTTGTAGAGCAGATTTATATCTCCAGTCTCTAAAGCTATCCGGTATGAAAGTGTCCAAGATTCTGGTTTTGATGCGCATTCAATTTCGAGCACCTTGACGCCCTGTTCTTCCAAAAACGATTTCAGCACTGACGAGTCGATATCACGATGCACACGAAATACGAAGAGTTCATATCTTCGAGGACCTGCACGTAGTTTGGTATCGGTGCGGTTACCAAAAATGGCTCTAGGCCTCTCCTGGATTGTCTCCTTATCTCGCGCTATCTGCCGATCCTTCTTCTTCATTTTGCGCTGTTGACGCGGTTGAAGATGGAACTCATATTCGTCTTGAGAGGTGCTTGACGAGGTCGTTGGTGTTTCTGGCCCGCATATAAATATATATATATATATATATATATAATATATATTAAAATATATATAACAATAATATATATATATATACATATAAATATATTTATATATATTTATACATATATATATACATATATATATCTATATTTATATGTATATATATATATATAATATATATCTATATATATATATATATATATAGCTAGAGGCTCTCTATCTATCTCTCTCTCTCTCTATCTATCTATCTCTCTCTCTCTCTATCTATCTCTCTCTATATCTATATATATCTCTCTATATATATAATTATTGATGATCTACTTGTACAGTTAGGCGTATGGAGGGTTTGCACCGGTGCTTAGCTACCACTGTAAAATTAATTATCGAAACGCAAGATGCATAAAATGCTAGGTTAAATGTATCAGTGTTCGTGTGGTAGGTAATTACTCTTGGTGATTATTGCGATAGAAAGTCGGCCTAGGTGCTTCGACAGTCTATTCCAAAGGTCGAAATAGAATTACCTATGCTAGTTTGGAACTTGGGCTAAATTATCCGGGGAAATAAACTGGAGAGTAGGCATTAACATTATGTCTTTGGATCATATATATTTAATTTTCTGCCTCTCATCAAAATGTCCAATGTAACGGAGTAATATCCTGCTTTCCATATATATTTTTTTGATGTAGGTCCTTTGTCAAGCTGCAGTTATCATTTACTCGGAAGGTTGAATAAGTAAAATCCCCCAGTAGTGCCGACTTTATTACAAGTCGATTCGATGAAATATCTTATGACCATACACCCAAGGCACTCATCTGATGATTTCCCGTCACTATTAAGATGTTGCCATATACCAAGGCAATTTGCAGTGAATTCTAGCTAGATAGGTCGGTGTATATGCATTTTAAAGGAAGTAAACGGTTGAGCTATTCCATTACATCCTGGTAAACTACATCTGTACAATCATTTTAGTAAATCTATGTATATGTATATATATGTATATATGTATATATATATATACATATATATATATATATATACACATATATATATGCATATATACATATATATATAAATATATACATATATACATATATATATATGCATACATATATATATATATACATATATATATATTTATATATGTATATAAATCTATATATGTATACATGTATATATATGTATATATATATGTGTATATATATGTATATATATATGTATATATATATGTGTATATATATGTATATATATATGTATATATATATATATGTATATCTATATATATATATATATAGGTATATATATATGTTTATATATATATACATATATACCTATATATATATATATATATCTATATATATATATATATATATATATATATATATATATATATTCATACAAATATGCTATATATATATGCATACATATATATAAATATATATATGTATATATATATATAAATATATCTAGATATATATATGTATTTATATGTATATATGTATATGTATATATATATATGTATATATCTATATGTATATATCTATCTATATATATATATAGGTATCTCTATATGTTTATATATTTGTATATATGTATGCATATATATATATATGTATGTATATATGTATGCATATATATATATTTAAGTATCTATATATGTATGTATATATGTATATATATATCTGTATATATATATGTCTATATCTATATATATATATATATATATATATATATATATATATATATACTATATATATATAGGTATATATATATGTTTCTCTATATATATATATACCCTATATCTATATATATATATATATATATATATATACATATATATATATTATACAATATGTATATATATATATGCATACATATATATATATATATATATATATGTATATATATATATCCTATCTATATATATATCTATATATATATATGTATGTCTGTATATGTATATCTATATATGTATCTCTATATATATATATATATATATATATATATATATATATCTATAGGTATATATATATATATATGTTTCTATATTTGTATCTATGTATGCCTCTATATATGAAAGTATATATATATCTATCTGTATATATCTATGTATATCTCTATATATCTCTATATATATATCTCATATATCTCTCTATCTCTCTATATATATATCTCTATCTCTCTATCTCTATATATCTCTCTCTCTATATCTATCTATATATATATCTATATATCTATATATATAAATCTATTACTACTCCTCCTTCTTATTCTGGTTGTGCTCAGCCGTACGAATGATATCCGCCTTTTTCCTCTGTTTTGTTCGTTTTCAGGGCGAGCCAAACAGAAGTATAATTTAGGCTGAAAAGTATAGACCATTGTATCTTTGCCATCGATTACCATCTATAATTTTAATACTCTGTTGATCAAGGAAAGTTTGAATCAGACCAACCATAAATATTATGATACCTTTAATGATGGCACAGGCCCTCACGATTTGTGATGCCGCTAGGGCTCTAAAGGGTGATACAGCGGAATTCTATTTGCTTTTGTGTAATGGGGCCCCAGATATAATTAATAGAGTATGTTGGCATTGCTTGTTGAGTTTGCTTAATGTGCTTCATGTTTCTGTCTGTGATCGTGTTTGGCATTGTTAACGACTCAAGTGATTTAAATACATTCAACACATTATGTCTATGAGGCATTAGGAGATACTAACTTAATGACACTATATAGACAGAAAGCAACATGTATCTGTACTACGGACTCTCGTCGAATAAGTATCCGAAAAGTATCATTCCAAAATATGATGTTCGCTAACGGTGTCTGTCATTCCAAATGCAAGGCGAAAACCAATTTCATGTTTAAGTTAACTCTTGAATAGTACAGGCATACTCAAACAATTGGTCCCTGTAGCATGCTGAGATAATGAGGCACACGTTAAATGAAGGGCTAGGGAACACATAATCACCCGCGATATCACTCTGCCTAAGAGAGAGTTATAACAAACAAACGAAGAATGCTTTGATCATACGTACAATGGATAGCAAATGATGCATGTTAAATTGAAAAATGTTGCGAGCTTTGCGATTGTATGGCGCAGGCAATGATACACATCGCTTACAAGTATTGAGTGCAGATAACATCACTCTGCTGTTTCGAGACATAAGTTTGATTATGCTAGTAATTCACTTACTAAGATTACCAATTCGTCATGCTTTGGTTTGCTTGCATTATCTAGCAGCATATTCTTAAGCTATCATCGTAATTCCGTGGAAATCTTTTGCAGACATGGTTGGCAACTGAAAATATCACAGTATGCGCACCGAATGCATCATCAGCCGGGGATAGATATACGACATATGTTTCTTAAGAGAGTCACATTGGTAGGTAAGGTACTTACGCTTAGATCTGCTAAAAGGAATTCTGAGCCACTCCATGGCGTTTTTTGTACCAGCAATTCGCTCATACATCACCTGAAATGCATGATAACATTTTTGTTGCTTGAATAGTGCAGAGGCAGAATTTACATCGTGGTAGGTAAATATATTCCGACTTTTTCTCATGAACGAGACCTCAATAGATGTTTTCGGTGCATTGCATTCCATTAGCTACATTCAAAATTCTTTCCACATTGAGTAAACCACGGAATTAATTTATTCACAGATAAATACTGAAGTTTAAGGCACCTAAAACCTAGATTGAAATAGATTGGCTGAATATGAGCCACCTGCACGTGAACATGCAATTTAAAGCAAAACAACGGCTTATAATTCGACTTACTGCTCAGATTCATGGTATACTTTCCGATTATCGATTATGCACACAGGATAATTAATTGACTGTGTATAAGGATACATGACGTAGTGTTTGCAAATATATTGTGCGTTCAATGGTGCTGTTGGTGTTAAACGAAAGCACATATACTATCTCTGTAATAAAGCATTACATTAGACACATGAAACAAGCACTTTCTTGTAAGGAGGTTAAAGCATACATAAGTCAGTGCATGCTATGCTTGTTATATATGGTTACATTACCTGTTTTGAATTCGCCTTCATGTGTAGCGTAGTAGCAGTTGCTTTTGTTATCAAGATGTCACATAACAAAGTTTCGCTGTTGTGACAAGACTGGTGTTATTAAATTTTGTAATAAGACTATCAGTTCATTTTTACGATCACCCTCTCTGGAACACTCCTTTATGCAAGCTAATAATATTCAGAATCAGACTATGATTACTATTAGGTGTCTTGCTGTTCATTTCAGACAACGCCGAGAAACAAACGAGTTGGATCAATCTTACCATCCGGTACGCATCCATAACATTAATAAAACAGAAGTTCCTAGAACGCCCGGGATACTTTCAACAACCGCACGTCTATGGAATCGTGTCATTAGGATACTAACCCCCATTTAGAGGACCCTTTCATACATTAAAACTTACGCGTCACCTATAAATCTTGGACAGCTAGTGATGATGATACAAATCTAAAGTATTTCATTCATAATTTTGCAGGGCCATATTTGAAAATTAAGCGGCCATTGCAAGACCCGCAATTAAAAAAAAACTATACTTGATGTAAATAATAGAAACTAAGAAAACGAGATATCACTTCAATTATTGTATTTAAATACCTCCACAATTGCAGTTATCAGCTAGCAATAAATTAGGGTATTTGTTTTGGATCTTTATTCTGCCCGGAAACCCTCCTGCCTGCAAGAGGCAACTAGTGTTAGTCGAATTGACCAAGAAGAAAGGCTCGAAAGACCGTGCCCAGTCAATCAGCTAATTGGTAAATAATCCGGACACGTTCCGAATATTTACAATGATTCCTTGCTAGCAGAGATACGTAACATAATTTTGGTGCTTTCGACAGTGATAGTTTTTCTTGGTTATTTATCCTATGTATGTATCTAATATAAGCATAAAGTTATCCCGACTAGATCGAAGCTATGAGGATTTATCGTATTTCGTTGGCATAATATCTATACCAACTTTTATAACGTCCAACTTTAGAGCGCTCGTTTACGCGATATAGGGGAGTCATTTACTGTTTCGTATGGATCTGTCATTTTGTTGGTTCTTCATTGGGTTTCGGTTATCAGTTACCGCGGGGTAGAATATGTATTACGCCGCGTTGGCAGCGATTTGATTTCAGCATAAGCCCATTAGATAAGCAGGGTTATGTATCATGCGCCTGAGGAGTCCGCTCGATTAATTAGCTTTGATTCTAGGATAACACTGTACCCGAAGCCAAAGCAATATGACGTTCAGCGTATCTGCAAAACACTACACTGTGTATAACATTGCTGTGTTACTTAGTACTAGTTTATGTAAAATATTATGTAAACTATTATTCAGCGCATTGTTCCTTCGACTATCTGCGTGTTACCATACATTCTGCTTCCATTTGTGTGCCTACATAATATATTCTAACATTTGATGACTGACATAGTCCCTTGTATCGTCTGTCTGTTACCATTACCTCTTTCATCATTCACGAGCTGCATACCCTCTCTCAGTGTTTACCTATAGCATGATCACTCATTATACATCTGTAAATGTTATCTCGTCTACTGTTGTTTACATACTACAATGCGCGTTACCTATATATGCTGCATCGATAGACTATCCGACTTGCAGTACACTGCGCGGACCACTGGCTAACATCAAAGATCTTGCCAACTAACCTAACACAGTACCGGGGCACCATGGAGAACAGATAATCCGACCAGCAATAAATGCTTCCTGTCGTGTCTTTGCTGTAAGAACTATTACCGTTATCCAGGTTCTAGACGACTGTACACAAGTACAATGTTTAAATTACCAGGTGATCATTCCTCCTGAAACGTACCATTTGACTCGAAGTCAATGCATCCAAATTCATCAAAGGCTGTTGGTCTTAGTTTAGCATCCTGTCTGTAGCTTCAGTTGTAAATGACAATGATCTGTAACTGCAATGAGAGCGCCAGGCATTGAAACGAGGCTAAAGCTGCAATAAAAGGAAAATGCTCCTACATCCATGACGGATATCGTGAACCATAGGAAAACATTGTCATTGCAAACTGTGTTGTTGAACATCTGTTGAGTTCATCTGTTGAGCTGAATCATCAAATCAACATGGTGCAGCTAGAGTGCCGGAAATATGCCATCGCTAAATGATGTAACATCTATTCATGTCGGGTTCACGAGGAAGCAGGCTACTGTGATAAACTGTATGTCTGATTGTAAAAGATAAAATTGGCAGCGTTTTGCCTCAATCGCTTGTCCGCTTCCGTAAACATCAATTTTCAAAGATGCTAGGGAACAAATAAACACTAGAAGCACATTAAGGCATTTGCCTATCTTTTCATGTTAGATGAAACTAAGCGATATAGCGTCGGAGTATGTTCTTAAACTTTTGTCTATCTATTCAAATATAAGCGAAAACTTCAGACAATATATCTGACAGGACATGTTAGCACTGTATTACATTTGTCGTATAAAACTTCTATCGGGTATATACAGAATGCAATACTGCGTTACTGATATTCCACGCGATTGTCCGTCACTTATACGGACCACCCATCAACCTTGAGATGTGGTGTGCGAAATCAATATATCGCATCATGACTCACATGACTATCCATTTTTGAGAATATGTAACATGTCAATTTAATTATGACTTCAATGGCCGTTGAGCGTATGTTCGTCACTAGCATATGGTGACGCTTAATGACGATAATGACAGGCTTAGGATCGTTAAACATGCTACGAAACTAAATGGAATTTACAGCAAATGAAGGCAGAGGTGCGATTAGAACGTTATTATGCTATACATTCCGATAACATCCTGATATGCCCGTGTTCATGCAGCTATCTGAGCTCATGTCCTAAGAGATATCAATGCTCCTGCAGATGATGTGGAATGGCATCCAACTTGTTTGTGATGTGGTCCCAGCTAGGTGTTGCGAGACCTTTCCAACTGGGATGCAATGCATTAGCCAATATTGCGTCAAAACTGCTGGGTACATTATAAAGCTGATAATCTGCCGTTAAATATGCAATTAAGAGTTATAAAGTTCGACCATTTTTGCTAAACGATCAAACAGTGTCAACCCATATATCATAGGCGAACAGGCTTTTGATAGTCAACCTTACATAAAATTACTAACTGGTTCAGTCACTCACGTGGGTTTCATGTTAATCACTCAGACAGCATGTTGAAATGTTTGTGGGAGCCAAGTGTGATTAAGGGTGCAAATGAGGTGCTATTTAGAATGCATCATCTCGTTATCTCACAGCAACTTTTTGGGGCAGCACATCTATTGATTTATCGTTTGAACCCAACAATATTCTTTGTATTTAGCGTAAAGTGTGCTATATAGTTGCTCAGTCGAATTCAATGTATTGCCACTGATAGTTTCACGTATGCACCCCCTGAAAGGGTCAATCTCAGGAAAACGTGATTAAAACCATCGTATTGAGATGGTGCTCATGAAAACGCAAAGCAGTAATGCCTCTCCCAGAGTAACAACTACCCAGTCTTTGGCCTGTTTTACAGTGTCGAACTGGGTTGTGACCCTGAATAACCTGTGACGCCGATAGAAAAGCATTGAGTTAATATGCGCCTAATAGTGCGAGGTGTTTTCTATGACAGGCAAATGTTAGACACCAACAAAGCAAACCACTGTCGAATCTTGAGCAAATTGTGGTTTAAGTCGGGTAAGAACAAACGGAAAAGCAACACGTAGCTGGTTGCTCAAAGTCATAACAAAACAACCAGGCTATTTGATCCTTTCAGAAATATACACATGTGAGTGCCGCTACGGCTGAATGGAGGGAAAAATGCTCAACATGATGCAACTTATCGACGCATGCCCACTTTATAACCCTAAAAACTCATCACCGCCTGCTGACAAGGTATGCGGCCTTCACTTCTAAGGATTTATAGAATGTAATATACACTGGTACTTAATGCGTTTTCTTGCAGTGACTTTCAATCACTGCTTGGAAGTTTCGGAGCAATACAACATTAGGAGATGCTCGCACATTTGCCAAGCGCTGGTGTGGCTAACGCCGACAATAACCATGGATCTCTACTTCGGTGACTTATATTACCTAACTGAACGTCAATGATCCACATTTAATTTTTTTTTAGACTTTTCACATTCGTCAGCAGGCGTTGTTGCTTGTGCACCCTGGCCAGATTATTTGTTAGGTGACACAGCCGTGAACCATGATTTATAACTGCAGCGTTAATATACAATATATCCACAGCCAGTTTCACCCATATCGGTTGTTTTCTGTTGATGTTCATAGCGGCATTGTGACGTCAGTTTCCGACTTTTCTGAAATCGTGAAGTAAAAGTGAGCATCATAGAAGACACAAGGTGCTTCACAGCCATACTGTCACTATTAGTTAACAGCATGCTCGGTAGCTGCTGCATTGTATATGGGCTACTACAGTTGCTTGGAGTCAATTTGCCACCAATATTTATCCTGCAGCGTTCAATACAAAGTGTCTGAACCGAGATATCTGAGAACGCCAATGACCGACACATGCAAAAGATATATGTTGTGGCTATAATCTCTTGATCAGTATCCGTAGTTGTAGAAACAAGGAAACGACGATGTAGGGGGCCGAAATATAAACTTCTCTTTATTCAGTTTAAGGTTCTTTTTTCCCGAAAGGTGTGCCTGAAGACTAGAGAAGAGATACCTGATAAGCTTGACTAGGGCTTGCTCTCGGTCCAAGTTGGCTTGAACTGTGTAGTTAGGGTTGAGCTATAAAGTTAGTTGACCAATTATGCGTAAGTGTCATGAGAAGGCCGAGATATCGGAGATAGCTTTAAGGCCAGTGACTGCACACATTAGATAAAAAGGATGATACCGAGCTACCAACCAGCCTGTCCCCCTAACATTTGGCAGATAAACAGACACTGTATTGTGCACAGAAAATTCGTATCAACCGACTTAAGTTAGAGAAGGTGAAATGCATTTCACCGGAAATGATCCCTACGAAATGTTGGGACGCTGAGCTAAGTGAATTCAAATCAGCAGCAAAAGTTTAGCATATAAATAAATCTCTTAAGCCGCTCCAACATCCTGTGATTCAGACCCATTATCAACTTTGATGCTGAACTATTGTATAGATATCCTTCTACCTGTTATTACAAAAATGGTCAATCTTTCTCAAACTTCTTGTTCTATGTCAAAAGGATAGCACGCTGCAATTATACAACTTTCTACTTAAAAAGAGTAACCTGTGTCCGGAAATTAATGACAAGCTATAGAACAATTTCAAATTTGAGCTTGATACCCAAATTAACAAAAGGGTTGTAGCCTATCGATTCCAAGACTATAAATTTGCCAACCAAACGCCGAGGTACACACCTGCCATATAACTGAACTGAACTTCTGTGAGTATACAATGACATAGCATGTGCTGTTGATAAACTCTATGCTTTAGCTCTAGTGCTCTTTTACATCAGCTCAGCGTTTGATACTGTCAATCATGAAATCCTGCAACGACGTCCTGGTGGCACTTTTGGTCTAAGTAGCGAATACCTCGCATTCCTCAAGTCCTATTAACAAACCACATTCAAAGAGTCAGTGTTGAATGCGTTTACTCAAAAACACATACACTAGCATGTGGTGTGTAAGAAGCGTCCATCCTTAGGCCATTACTATTCACAGTTTACAAATCAACATGGAATGCAATTCTAACATTATGTTGATGACACTCAGATCTATCTTACATTTTCTCCTTCGTAAGAAAAAATTTTCCGACAGATATTATCATTGATGGCAAAAAACTTTCAGAAACTTTTTCGCTTCAGAGGACACATGCCAGTCGTCGTTTGGTCCAGTTAAAATTGGCGAAATGACTGTACCTACATAATAAACAGTCAGATATCTCGGTAATGATGGAGTTCACGGTAAAATCACATGTTATAAAATCATATTAACCTCTCTTTGGAAGATCAGGCAACATAAGGAAGTTCCTGAACTAATCAACGACTGAACTTTGTATGCATGTATGTATGTATGTATGTATGTATGTATGTATGTATGTATGTATGTATGTATGTATGTATGTATGTATGTATGTATGTATGTATGTATGTATGTATGTATGTATGTATGTATGTATGTATGTATGTATGTATGTATGTATGTGTATGTATGTATGTATGTATGTATGTATGTATGTATGTATGTATGTATGTATGTATGTATGTATGTATGTATGTATGTATGTATGTATGTATGTATGTATGTATGTATGTATGTATGTATGTGTGTATGTGTGTGTGTGTGTGTATGTATGTATGTGTGTGTATGTGTGTATGTGTTTGTATGTATGTCTGTATGTATGTATGTATGTATGGATGTATGCATGCATGCATGCATGCATGCATGTATGTATGTCTGTATGTATGTATGTATGTATGTATGTATGTATGTATGTATGTATGTATGTATGTATGTATGTATGTATGTATGTGCATGCATGCATGCATGCATGCATGTATGTATGTATGTATGTATATGTATGTATGTATGTATGTATGTATGTATGTATGTATGCATGTATGTATGTATGCATGCATGCATGTATGTATGTATGTATGTATGTATGTATGTATGTATGTATGTATGTATGTATGTATGTATGTATGTATGTATGTATGCATGCATGTATGTATGTATGTATGTATGTATGTATGTATGTATGTATGTATGTATGTATGTATGTATGTATGTATGTATGTATGTATGTATGTATGTATGTATGTATGTATGTATGTATGTATGTATGTATGTATGTATGTATGTATGTATGTATGTATGTATGTATGTATGTATGTATCTATGTGTGGATGTATGTACGATTAAAACAACCTTTATAACAGCGTGTATTTCTTGTGGATATCCGGTTTCATAATTGATATTGTTCAGATCCATTTCTTTGACATATCTTGCTCTCTGAATTACATAAATGTCGTTGATGAATTGGTAAACGATAATTCACCTTTCTACAAATTTGACTTAGACCCCATATTCGAATAAATTGCAATTCCCATTGCATTCATTACTAGTCGAACAACCTGATTATGCAAGGGCTTGGATGATTAACAATGGCAATCGCTAAATATGTTTGGTGATATCTTATCGGGCAAATCGTTGCAAAATTTAAAAATATGAATATATATAACGAAATGACGCGTCAGTTTATTTGAGCGTGAAAGCATGACCCGTTGCATTCCGAAATATGTTTTGGACTATCCGGTAATTAATTGTTTCGAACTGTATAAGGCTTCTTATTAAATCGCTTTTTCACCCATCGTATCATTCTCGTCTCTGGTACATTCTTCAGATAAGTCTGTAACATAAAGAAGATAAAAACATCTTTTTAACGATGTTTAAATTGTTCTTATACAGCGAAACAGAATACTCACTGTCATGAGTACCTCTTAACTGCGATGCAAGGGTTTGCTTACTCACAGCAACTACATGCAATACATTTAGTAGTTTGGACTGTTTTACTGTTTTACGAGGATGAGGCCAGGTAGCGTAGCAGGTCGTTAAACCTGATTCTATCTGTGATTTACGGTGATGGATGGCTATATAAGTAGACCAGATCTAGAAGCATCATGCGGACATAAACATAATGGATTACCGTGATGATGTCGCTCGGAGCTAATCAACAGAGCTGCAACATTGCCTTTATCAAGACTCTTTGGAATAGAGAGATGTTCTTAAAGGCCTAAGGGATGCTTGCGTTAACAGTCGGTGGTGGATTGTTTTGCGAAACCATTCGGGCATAAAACCTCGAACCTAAAACCTCAATTTGCATCTGGTTCATACACAGCCGTCGCCTCATGTATCAGTTACATTTGTACTCGATTCTAAGTTTGGCGCATGATTTGAAATGCTTGTTTCAGGATTTAAGTGCTAAAAGAGGCGACAATTGCAAACAAAAATATGGCCGATTATGAGTGGCGTGTCCCTTAATAACTCATCTGTCACGTTACTTCCGACCGATCAAAATTTCATTTACAATTAGTGCTAAACGTAGCCGTATAGTGGCATTGGTGTCACCCACCAATGAAATAGCAGTGAATCTAAATATATTTTAATGGCCGACGGTACCGCGCTAGGTGAAACGCAACTGAAAATCTGAGATCGCTGTGTATCTTAGCGTCGATAAATAATATGATTAAATGCCTAAATATAGCGCTATCCGACGTTAGTTTGCAGAATATCTGTTGCATGACTAGTTGTTTCGATTTGCATAGCAATGGCTAAAAACTACACTTTCCATAAATATTGGAATGTTAGAAAATGTTTGTGCCCTTATAATTGTGACATGATACCTTATTAAAACTGAGCCAGTTGATGTGATCTATGAGTCATAACCTAAAGGTCATCAGTGTGGTGGCATCGCTGGGTTGTTCTCGCGCATACAATGAGCATGCAGTATATCATGTTGTATGTTGACATCGGAGCACGTTATTTCCTATCTGTCGGCTCGTCCAAAATCGCTAGCTTAAAGAATCGACTCATAGCACAAACATGATTTCGACATAATAAATCAGGTTTAATATTTCAGTACTTTCTTTTGATTGCAACTATTTCATACGACACGTGTGGGTGTGCGTCGTAGCTGCATATTGACACACCTATCCAACAAGCGGCAGCCCGTATATATTTAATAGAATACCAAGCGAGTTTTAAATGTATCGTAACAGGGCCACATATGGTAACGAATATAATCACGTTTATTAAGTATGGTACATCATTCTGTGTACAGCAGGGGGTCACATTAAGCTGCAAAGCAATATCAAATAGAGCGCTATTTCTTTTCTGTACTTTAGCGTTCGCATATTTGTAATCTACCATTTGACCGACACACTGGTGCAGGCATCACCACTGCGAATAGTTTGATTAGATGATGACTGTCTATTAGACCTACCCATAATCGCTACGGGTTTTGCTCGCTAAGTGGAGGGATCCAACATTGCCTGAACCTTTCTTGAGAACCCGTCTTTGGGTTGAAATAACTGTTAATAATATTACAACATGTGCTGCCTGCATATGCTCTTATCCAATTTGCAGGTTTTCACTCTTTTTGTAAGGCTGGTAATTTGTCTGGTTTATTTATATACCGAAGTAATAACCACAATGGCTACTTAAGAATTCGTTTGAATGAAGATATATGGCATCATTGTGTTTCGCATCAGAAAACGCCAGCAGGGACGTAGCCTTTTGCAATGTATCCGGATATGCACATTGCAAATGGCGGTAAGGCATTACATAACTGATTCTGACACGAAAACTTTTTAAAGGAAGGATCTTACTATCTTCCTTAATGGATTTCTGTGCTTTTCTAGTATACAGTTTTCTAGTATAACACCAACCCCACGCATTTGCATAACTAAAGCAATTAACTAATGCCCCAATCCACACCGTCCCACCCGGCGATGTCCGCACCTTTCTCCCCTGCGCCAGCCCACCCTGGCCACTTTGACAGGCTCGACGATCATTGGGATGATTGGCTTGAGCGGTTTGAAGGGTGCCCCCGCCTATCAAATAAGACGCACGAATATATGGCTGCCTTGGTACCGGCGTACAGAGGTACCGGCGCCATGCAGAGTACCGAAATATCACCAGATCACGTCCAGATGTCGTCAAGTGGAGCGAAGTGCGTGATCGCAAATACAGCAGTTTTAGCAAGGTGTTTAATGGTCATGCCGTACTCAAACGCGATGATGAAAGTGTAGCTGAATTTGCCACTTATTAATTTTTTGCGTTTTAATTTGTCGGAGAACCATGTGTTTAGCCACCTTTTCGCGTCCAACCTACGCCATAGATTACGCGCACAGTTCACTGGCGCCGAAAAACGATTGGCAGCGGAAAGAGAGCAGATGGGCAACAATGTGATGGCTGTCTGCTCAAACGCCCGCCAACATGTGCACTTCGATTACACACGTGGTCGCCGTCAATCCGGGAGGCAACAGCACACACATGGTTCATCCCGGCACATGTCTTCAGTCTTGCATCAGGTTTTCCAGGTCGATTTGTCAAAAGTTTTTAAACACTTGACTACCTTCACTATGCCTGACTATAAATCCTATAAGCTGAACAGACTGAGAATGTCACCGTCATTGTTCCAAGAGTTGATGATGCAATTGCTGTCTTACTGTCTCGGCAAATTTGCGTAAGTCTACATGAATAACATTATTGGGCCCTCGGGCTCTTTTAAAGAGTACTTCGAATCCCTAAATTATGTTTTCTAGAAACTGACAGCCGCCAATCTTAAGCTAGATCCAAACAAGGGGTAAAAAATGTCGGCATGAAACTGTCGCATTCTGTCGTCCAGCCATGCGACAATGCCATGAAGTCATACCCTGTACCGACAAACATCAAAGGTGTGTGGTAATTTTTAGGGTTTAAGGAAATTCATACTGAATGTCGCTGACATTGCTAAACCACTCAGTTCGTTAACTTAAAAGGATGTCTAGTTCGATTGGTCAGCTGAATGCCAGTTACGTTTAGAGACATGAAAAACGCTCTAACATCTAAGCCCCTTCTCTTAACCCTTCGTTCTATACACTGATGCTTCTACATCTGCTATAGGTCATAGTTTAGCTCAGGTGGACGATGAAGGCAACGAAAGACCGGTAGGCTACGCAGGTGGGTCACTCAACACTGATGAACGTTATTATTCAATTACCCATCTTGAGTTACTTGACGCTGTTCATGGAGTGACCTGTTGGACATCGTTTCCGGAAGGCTCACAGTTTACGTTAGTCACGGAACACAAAGCACTGCTGTCAATTGTGACCACTAAGCAGACAGTGCCGAAACCAATCAGATGGGCTTTAGTGCTGCAATCTTGGATTTTGACATCAAATATCGTAAACGTTACCTCCATTGTGTCGCAGACGCCCTTAGCAGGCGGGATTATGACGTTACGCATTGTGCCAACGATGACGAAATAACGCATTCCCCTATTTAGCCACTGTCTACAACAATATTGGAGAGGTAAGTGTGCATCCCGTAATCACGAGGTCAGCCTCAAAAGCGAACTCACCACAGATACATCTGCCAACGGCCAACCTCATAAAGGTAAGTCTCCTGATCATAATGTTCAGTTTTGAAATCAAAAAATGCCGCGGCTCATAATTGTAGACTTATCTAATGACACAATTCGCAAAGTGTAGGCTAGCTGTACGTTTTGTAACGGTTCGATCGATGGGTTAATGCACGAGAAGCTACCAGCAACCAGTAGAGCAGCCTGACGGATTTTGCTTCGTGAAAACGACTACATGATTGCAAATGGTGTGCTATATGATTTATTCCGACCATCCGCTTTCACAACCAGCGACTTCTGCCTCACGCTTGTTGTGTAAAAGAGTCTTGGACACACGGTGTTGTCTCAATGTCATGGCTTTGCATTTGTATGTCACGTCGTCATTAATAAAATGCTAACCGCGTTAAAACAGCGCTTCTCATGGCCAGGAGTGTACAGGGATGTAAGGGAATTAGTTGACCATTGCCCTCAGTGCATAGCCATCAAACGATCACGTCGCCGCGGGCGACCATGACGCTATTTGAACCGGTCACCGCACCATGGCAAATATTCTCAATAGACAATATTGGGCCTATGCCACGATCTGTTAACGGAAATGCGTACATTACCGTTGTTGTAGATCTATACTCACGTATCAAAGTGACCTGGCCTTCCGAAATTTTTGAAGCTAGCACACTCGTTTAAACCTTCTGTGACAAGGTCATATGCGCTCGCGGCATGCCATTACAGTTGTTGACAGATAAAGGTACTGATTTCATGAGCAAACTTTTCAGTAGATTAGATGTACTATTTCATGCAAAAAATCGCGTCCGCTTATAAATTTCCACTTACGGCAGAACGGAGCGAGTTAATAATACTCAACAAATCTTATGTGAGCGTTTTGCGATAAGCCTAACACGTTGGATAAATATTTGTCGTCAGCTACATTAGCAGTGAACCCTACAGTACATCGCACCATTGACATGTCCCCCTATGTGCTTTTGTTTGGTAGAACCCCAAGAATACCCCTAGACACAGATCTCAGATCAACTCCCGACAATATTCAAAGCAGAGGCGATCATATTCTACGAACACAACTGGAGGGTCGTGAAATTGCACGGAAGGCCGCTGAAGAGAATGAGGCCAAAATGAAAGCTACATGGGATAAGTCAGCAGCTCTAGACCGCATCGAAGTCGACTCTGTGGTTTATCTACATAGTCTCGACCTCTCTAAAGCGGGTCTAGGTAGCCAGCAATTTGCCACCAGGTCCTTTTGTAGTTACTGCCGTTGGAGAGCATACAGCTAAACTTAAAGACTTAACCACGGCAAATTTTGTGCCAGGTATGATTGCCTTCAACAGAATTAAGTAAGTGAAAAAGAGACCTACACTGACATAACACACCATTTGTATTTCAGAACTTTGCCATCTCTTTCATGGGTAACAGGTTAAATTTTCCTTACATTTTCACATAATTTTCACTGAAAATACAGGGCCTCTATGCCCAACAGTCACGTGCGCTAACGGATTTTCGTTGAGGCTTACATTTCTGCATCAGAAGTCCAGTTCCCTGCTCTACTGCTTCATTGCTATTCATTCTAAAATTAACAGCCATGCGGCCCCACTGATTGGTTGATCAGTATCAGTGCCTTTTCAACCAAGCCCAATCACTAGTCACTCAGTATTGCCTCGCCGGTATTAGCCAATCGGAGACACCCACCCCTTGCACATGACAGATGGCAATGGGGTTTACAGCAGCCAACCAGTCACGTTACCCCAGTAATTAGTCAGTTAATCACCAGGAACGCGACGTTAGGTGACGTTAGGAGGTAGAGCATAGGTAATTAGTCACTGGCGTTTATAAGCTGACCCGCAGGTCATCAGGTCACGTGCTCTTTGGCGTCTCCTTAAACAAAACTCCCAACCCTTACAATGGAAAATATTATGGCAATTTTGCAGAAAGTGGTAGTCATGCCGCACTTTGTGCTGACCATAGATACCGTACAAGATAAATCGATATGACTTTCACCAGAGAATAGGCCGAAATCACGTTTTTTTTGGCGCACACGGACATGGTGCCCCAAGCACCAACTCCCTCAAGAACGGAGCAACTGCCTTAACTTTTTCTCAATTGCCACGACCATGACAACTAGCGCCGTTTTTCCCCCATACAAACACCCAGATACTGCCACGTCCGCTTGTACATACTCCCATTTGTAAATATGTTTGTGCTCATATAAATGCCGAAAATAGGTCCGCAGCAGCACCCCACCGGACATGTGAAGCCGTTCCGTGCCAGCTATCTAGGTTTGTGCGATAACCAAAGCGATGTAGGTATGCCACCACATGTTTTATAATCATCACTACTGCAGGGTTTTTTTCAAAACTGTTCAACCATTAAGATTTGTCACCATATATTCTGCACCCACACTGCACCCTTAGGAACTGCCGCCTAGTTTGTCTGTATGTCTGAGAAATCCTTCCATGTGCTCAACACCGCAAGCGTTGAACATACCGAAAATTCACACGAGCCACAGACAAGACTTGATTAAATAATTGATTACTTAAAATTAACTTCTACACCTTATATGCATTTCAGTTATACATTTGACTTCACTAGTATAATTATAATTCAATTTTGAGTGTCATCATTCTGCACCCGTATGTCAGCTTATTGCACGTTTATCATCTGATATCAATCATTCATTTTAGCTCTCCATAAGTTGTCAGGAAAAAGAGTCCCAGCCAGTTTGAGCATTATAGGACAAAGCCTACCACGTCCTCCAAAGAAGTTTGGATTGGTTAGCCTGCCCACGGCGCGCGATTAAGTACCACACCCTAATGCACAGTGTACATTTACTTGGCAACAGTTTCTGTCCCGTTTCGACCTTTAACTTTAAACCTACCATATTCTTCAATGTCTTTCCCCATTTATTCATCCATTCATAATCTGTAAGCTGTGCAGCCTGCATGTCAGCATCATACTGCTGTACGTGTTTTATAGCACTATTAATAATCACTTCAAAAGGAACTTACATGCATTAGAGTACTAAACTGTACATCATCATTTCTCCCCATTTAGTTTCATGTTCCGTGTTTAACAATGATATTCGCTGATGGGGGGGGCAGTCTATAAAAGTCACGGATTATAAGGGAATGAACGCACGCTCACAGGAGAGCAAGATCACATACCCTAAATCAGAGCCATCTCTCCCGTCATTAAATACAATCCTTTTCGGTCACTTTGATGAATAAAAAGTTATCTCGTCTTAAGTATATTTCTCCTTTTTCGGTTGTCGTTTGTGTCCTCCATTCAACACGCATTCAAAGTCGACAGAACCAGGCTAGACGCTTTGTTGTCGCAATATTATTTGAATTTATCAAATGCGCTGCCATCAAATCTATAGCATTGCTGTTGTGTGAAGAGGGGATTGCGATGTCAGCGAGAAATAACGTCCAAATTACTATAACTCTTTCATGCTTGGTGCCTATGATGGCTTTTTCTAATTTGAGTTATACAATTTGATAGATATTCCGCTTTCCGTCGTCCCGTTATATTTTGAGGATGAGCATGTTGTATTAACTGTTTTATCGCTCAATGACCCAGCATATGAGCTGCACAACGAATTACGGAATGTAGGAAAGCGATTC
>CM067354.1:60759456-60776956 GCA_034190875.2 Urechis unicinctus
ATATATACACACACGTATATATATATATATATATATATATATATATATATATATATATAGGAGCTCAAATTATGCGATATCGCGGATGCAAAACATTGTACATTTGCCTTGTACAGCTTTCAGTTAATATCCTCATTCAAAACTTATTTTAGAATATTATCAAAATTATAGGCCAAAATGGTTGTACCAAAATAGTCGTGATAATGTTGTCATGCAAAAAACCAACCATTTTGGATCTTTTCTATAAAACCAACCATTTTGGCCATTTTAGATAACCAACCATTATGGCCATTTTATATATCCAACCATATTGGCGATTAAAATAAACAAATGAGCCGACCAGCCCTTTTTGCCTTCCGATATTTCCAACCATTATTATCCCAACCAACCTACTACTGACAGGCCATCGTTTATACAACCTTGGGTTACAAAGCTTAGAAGGTCTATGAAACAATAAACGACTTAAATTAAATTCCTACAAACAAGTTTACACAAAGTATTGCGCGTTTTAAGGTTTTTTCGGGAACCGAAAGAAACTTTTTTCGATTTCTCATTGTTTATACATAATTCGAACTGTATATTCACAATATTCTACGAGCCACGAAGAAAAAAGTGAAGTTAAATTATCGGCGTGATTCCACGAAATGCTGACGCAATGTCTTGCTCCGAAAAGTTCCGAACCTTGCCGAGCGGCAGGTGGAGAACGGAGTAAATATGCATAAAGTCACCTATTTTAAGGAAGGGAGTTCTTCAACGTACCCGTTATTAATTTGGATTCAAGTTTATACTTATGTACTGCGAGTTTTAACAAGAATTAGTGATACTTAACATTCTGAAGATTGTCGTCTCTAATATTGAAGTTATTGCTGTAACTATTATACATATCGATTGCTTTGGGCGGATTAATGTTATTTAACCACTCTGAACACTGTAATCTGTCTGTCAACGATGTTCGACAACATCCCTCGTCTCTTGAATCGGGAGAGTCCAAACAGCTGTCACTATTTATCTCCGTGCGACACCGCGAAAGTCTTGCCGCACATGGCCACAGTTGCAAAATCCGCTTAAATTTGGTGCGACAAAAACAACAAGGTGATAATCTTAAATCAGTTCCAATTAAATAAAAGAGGAAGTGTTTATATATAGTAAATGAAAGGCAAATAAGATATGGTAATTTGAGAGCAAATAACTTTCGACTGAAGCTATTTGGGTGTCTCCCGGATCGGTCGGGTTGACAGGCTGAATGACACGGAGCAGTGGAGGCAATATCACATAGCGTTATGAACCCAGTCTTTGCTCTTATATTATATGGTTCAATAATATATTTTCGTATTGTTAAATGTTAACTGTAATAATGCAAACCAGCCGAGAAGTTTAGGCAACAGGGCACTAATCAAAGTATGTGCATGTCATATAATGATGTGTTCAACTGCATAAGTTCATGTATCTATTCACAATTTGCTTCATCAAGTGTCAAACTGACCTCCAATTGATTCATTGTGCATTCTTTATTACATGTTTAATCTGTTCATGAAAGCGCATCATTGTCTTGCCTTACATTAGATTTATTTTGAGAATTTAACTGAATCTCATCTTTAGAGTGAATGATATAAATTTCCCACAGGACACCACGATTAAAACATGGATTAAACAATCTTTAACTTTTGAATATATCACCTTTATTCATTTTGCCACATAATAACATGTAGTTACAAAATGAAAAAAAAACAGCAGCAACTGCAGACAATGTGCTGAAGGATTTGTTAAGGTCAGGAGTAGACAGAAGATGAATTCGTTTTGTTGATGATTAAACTTTGATTGCTGTTCACTTGTCTATCTAGGGTCACTTAAATTCTACAATAAAATGAATCCACAATATAGGCATTTAGAGTTGGTTCAGCTGAATAAATTGACTTAATGGACTGAATGTATTGACCTCATTAGGGTTAACAATATAAGGAAATCAATTATCAGGATATCATTATCAAGCAAAGCATATCTACAGATAAATTTTAACATGATCAGCAGGAACTTCGACAACAGCGCCTTATGTTGCACTATCAGTAATAAACTGTCAAGAGGTCCAGTCTTGGTGGGTTTCCATTAGGACACAATTAGTGAATCCATACAACAGCTTGTCCATATGATTCAGCGAAAGATGGTTATCCTGCTGTGCCCCAGCTATAGTTGCACATTCTGTTACACACAAAAAATTAATTTGTCAAACTGCCTATCAGTCTTATATCATAGGAAGTAAAGGAAGACAATGTAAAACATTACACAACATTAATTCTTAACAACCTGATAAGGATGATCATCAATATAACATGTCACATGAATCAATCTCTTGTTAAGTAAAGGAAGTAAAGGAAGTAAAAACTAATTTCTCTCATGTGGCACAAACTGAATCTACATTTGAATATAAACTAATAAAATATTGGTAAAACACATTGTAAGCCTGATCTTATCAATATGCACTTAAACTGCAATTATATAACCAATAACAAACCGCCCACCCATCAGTAATTAATGTTATCTTCATTCATTGACCACTGATGGCAACATTTTCTTGCTGGGTATCGAGATAACATGCATTGACTAGTGACCACCAAGAAGGTTGCTATGGAGCTTAGCATTGATAAATATACTAAAATGCAATGTTTGACTGCTCCCCTAGGTTGGCTATGGTGCACTTCCTTCTGTCACTTAACCACTGATAAAATGGTGTCTCATCCACATAAGCCAGCTCTCTTCACCCCTAACCTGAGGCCACAATTGTGCACATCTGAAAAATCAGTATATAGTGAAGATTAGGACATACATATCTGATGTTCATCTGGAGATGATTATGTGACAAAGCCAGATGTTCAGAATAAGTCTACAGCTTAGTTCAATCATCAGTAACAGGGCTGGAAGTTAACTAAAATGGCCATCCGTCCTGACCTGTCCTGGTGACGGGTGGCCATTTTAGATGTTAACTGGCCTCAATAAATTCTACCCCTCCAAACCAAAAAGGTGCCATGTTAGGAGAACCCCAGGTCAGTGACATACTGGGCTGGTGACAAGAACCCCAGGTCAGTGTAACGACTGGCCGGTAATAAAAAGAACCCCAGGTTTTTGTCATGCTGGGCTGGTGATGAGGAGGTGATATGAATTGCAGATAAACAGAGCAGATTAAGTGTACAACAATGAGACACTATACACAGGTGCATACATCATAACTGCAAGACCATCAATCAGGACCAGGTGGAGCTTAACAGTCATACTGGGTAAACAGAACTTCTGATAAAAGAACTTCTACTTAAACAGACTGTTGAAGCCATACTCACACACAACAAATACAGATAATACTCATTGTTTCGGTCATTTTGGTCATTCTGGTGGTTTTAACAAAAATTACATTCAGACATAACATGTCCTTTTAAGCCCCAGTGATTGATATATCTCAACGGAATATGATAAACAATAGAAGCCAAAATATTGATGAAGCCACAACATTGACGAAGTCACAAAATTGGTGAAGCCACAACCTCGGTGAAGCCACAATATTGGTGAAGCCACAGTATTGGTGAAGCCACATATTGGTGCAGCCACAATATTGGTGAAGCCACAATATTGATGGAGTTTCAATATTGCTGAAGCCACAATATTGGTGAAGTCACAACACTGGTAACGAAACAACATTGGTGAAACCAAAATATTGATAAAACCACAGTATTGGTGAGGCCACAATATTGGCGAAGCCACAGTATTGTTTGAGCCACAATATTGGTGAAGCCACAATATTGATGAAGCCACAATATTGGTAAAGCCACAGTATTGGTGAAGCCACAATATTGCTGAAGCCACAATATTGATGAAGTCACAACACTGGTAAAGCCACAACATTGGTGAAGCTAAAATATTGATAAAACCACAGTATTGGATGAGGCCACAATATTGGTGAAATTAATGGTTCCTGCCTAATGGTCCATAAATATTACCTTATAAGTGGCATGCAACATGTCCGGGATGGAAACTAATCAAAGGGACCATCCAAGTCATGCATAACCAGTCAGTTTATTACATCTTGGGAACTGCTCTGTCCTAAAAAGGCTTCATGTGATTTGGGGTTTCAAATATGCTTAATACCACCATCAAAACTAGACCAGATGCAAAGATTTTAAGACTAACTTACCAATAATCATGGCATTAATAGCCTACATCTGATAGATTCAAATGAGTTGATTGCTCTATTAAAGAACTGGATTATAAGCATTGAACATTTTTTTTGAAAGCTTCTATTGAAAGCTTCCTGACTAATGGCAGAACTCATGTTGAACTTAGTAACATATAATCAAGCTTATAAGAATGTAATAAAGAACTCATGTTTTAGTGTATTGGAATGATATATAATATTAGCAGATCATGCTATAATCATGTCCAATAAAAGTACTTTAAAATGTAGGTTAAGGGTAACATTACTGATGGAAGTATATAATTCAATGATGTACAATGCAAAATATCAATCTACAGCCTTTGAAAACAAAATAGTACAAACAACCCCCACTACCACACCGCACTACAACGAGGATTTTGGTATGATGGACTATGACACTAGCTATCCTAGTGGCTAGTGTCATAGTCCACGACACAACATTGTAAGTTACAGGGCATGAAGTCGGAAGACGAGTGGGATCGATGATGCTTGGTCCCCTAACTTACTCAACAAGACTATTGGAGCGTCTGGGGTACTGTTATACCGGAGCGCATGTCCGCTGTCAAGATCAGCAGATACCACAAGCCTAAATACCAGGCTGACAGTGGGCAAAATGGCATTCTTTACATCGGACAGATGATTTCATTTATTACTTGAAACTTCACAGATCGAGAAAACCGGTATCTAATTTCAGTGAGATTCTCTAAAAGTTTTGAATGCTGAACTGCGTCTCGTATTTCCAGCTTAAGTACTGCATTTGTTCTTATTTATCTAAAAAAAACATTTTCAGACGGATAGATACTGAGAAAAAAACTCTTTAAATGAGTTGACAAAGACATACAACCCCGGATTTCCCAGTAAAATCGCCATTTTTTTTATATCCGTCTATAAAGTTATTTGAGCGTGTGCCGCCCGTTATTCGTTGAACTGCTGAACTATATATTCATTCCAAATTTGTGTGTTTTTCATTTGAAGAGATAATTTAGAACAAAGAATTGTTCATTGAAGTTAAAGGTCACAACAAATCATGAATGTAAGTTTGAAGCAAATATACATCGAACAAAGCCATATGATGACCGATTATTCAACATGGCTAAAATGGTCGTTAGGGCAAAAATGTAAATTCACGGAAATGGATTTAACGCCAAACAAAGTGGATAGTTACCCCGAAAAATAATAGCAAACAAAGTTACACTATGAGATGACGCTGACTATTTTGTCCCCATGGTCGTCGACCAAAATGTAAGTATGGGCCAAAATAGTCGGTGAATTGTACCAATATGGTCGGACTTGTATATATATATATATATATATATATATATATATATATATATATAGAGAGAGATATATATATAGAGATATATAGAGATAGAGAGATATAGATATATATATATAGATATAGAGATATATAGATAGAGAGAGAGAGAGATATATAGATATATAGAGATATAGAGAGATAGAGGATAGAGAGAGATAGGGAGAGATAGAGAGAGAGAGATAGAGGATATTCTGAGAGAGAGAGAGGAGATAGAGAGAGAGAGAGATAGAGAGAGAGAGAGAGATAGAGAGAGATAGATAGAGAGAGAGAGAGATCTCTCTCTCTAGAGATATATAGATAGAGAGATATATATATCTCTCTATCTCTATATATATATCTATATCTATCTCTATCTCTCTATATATCTATCTATATATATATATATATATATATATATATATATATATATATATATATATATCTATATATATCTTTGGTTTTGTTGTTGGTTGTGGTAATGAGTGGATAACGAAGTATTTAGCCGATGTTCGGGCTTTTTTTCAAGAGTATAAAATTTAACTTTACTTGCCGCTGTTTTTTGATTAAGTAGCTGCATGGGAAAATTAATCAGTGAATCACCAGAATCAATGAAAAATGGAAACGTACCGGGCAGATATAGATAGAGAGAGGGAGGTAGAACGAGAGATTGACAAAGATGATAAATAATAGCGAGATACAGAAAGTGAAACATAGTAAAGAAGAAAATATTCGATAATGGGAACATAACATATATTCTCTACCGTAACCACAACCCCTAACACACACACAATATGTTATGATAGTGATTATATTGTGGCTACACGACCTCAAATAGAATGAATGCGCTGTCATTGTAGTATGTTTATCGTTTTAAGAGCGCTTGTACTTTAAGACCACTCGCACAAAATGGCCTCTGATAAGCATCACAGTGAGAAAAGCAAGCAGTTGTGCTATATAGAGGTGACAAAGTGTCCGATGTTAATGAAACTAAAACATAAATGTTTTTAAGATATCCTTTAAAATGATAGAATAGACATGTCCTGCTGATAAGATCCTGTAAAATTCAGATTGTATTCGCATAGGTTAAAGCGTCCTACCGCTGAATAATCAACCCCTAAAAGTTAAGAGCTATACTTGTTCAAATTTGCATACATTTTGCAACCCATTGTGGATGCAAATGTGCTTTTACGAATCTGCTTACTATACGCACTTCATGCATTCGCAATCGATTAAAAAGGAAATTTCATAGCCTCTCCTTGCTCATAAACAATAACCATTTCTCGCCATGCTCATAAACAATAACCACAAAAATTCATCCGTATCAAAACATTTCACTATATTTTACCTGCAGGTGCAATGAACACGACATATGACAAAACTGTGAGTTGTGAGATATGACTTACACTCAAAAAGTTAAGCCACTGTTATTTATTCCTTCAAAGTGCAGCAGATAATTTTATCACTATCTTTAGCTTATGTGATGACTATTTATATGGCAAAATAAAAGCGCAATGTCTACGTGTTACATTTAACTATGACGATTTATTACGTGACGTACGCTTTGCGGACACTATTAGCGTTATATGTATGCTTTGATTTTAGACGCACTGATGGAGTGCCATTGAAAAGAAAAAAATTCTTTTGTAATGTATGTCCAAAGGTCATCTGTCTGGAAATAATTCAATTTGTCTTTCATCAATCGCCCAGTATTCGCATTAAAGGTCATTGCGTTCTTAATAAATCGTTAGTTTTTGCGTTACCCTGAATTTCTCATTTTAGGCGCCTGATTTTGTCGTTGGTCACGGATACAACCCTAACAAATTTCAACGGTCCGGCGGCGAAAACACAGCGCTTGTCAGGACAGAGGGGCAACGGGCACTGTTCCGGGGATGATTTCATGATGTAATCAATACAAACAGGTGATCTGTGCGATACTGGTGTTACAAGATTGATCAGCGACAGCTTTTCCCAAACATCGACATTAAATATCCCTCTAGTTATTCCATACTAAATGCTGTATATGATTCAACTATTGTTTGGCCTCTAAAGCAGGTACCGTACATACGCATCCCAGCCAATCAATGTTAAAGTCAGTTGAACACCATGTTCACAACGTATTGCAGGCCAGACACATAAATCGATTTTTTTCCAAGTGTACTTTAACGATATATAACATAATGAAATAGATTCCGTTTTGCCTAGAGTACCCTTACATTGATTGTGAGCCGGGGAATGTATTTTCGCTACATGACTGCTCAATATTTTGTCGCACATTACTTGGCATCTTTTGAATCGCATCTATTGATGCTAATATCTCAGGACTAATATATACACTACCTTAGGAGTTTAATAATACCGTCTCTTGAATCGAGTCAAATAGGGTTGATAATTCGGATTTGGTGCCTGTGTGATGGTTTGAAAATACGTTGATCAAGTTCATTTGATATGGAGTCAACATATACGTGTGTTATCCGTGACATTACTGTTGCGTTCTGTGTCCGACAAAATCAAGTTCTTGGCCCCACCTCAAGCACGTTACATGCGTACGTAAAGATGAAGCGCATATAATGTGATATTTCAACGGTGCGGTAGATGATATGCATTGCTATGGGCATTTTGTCGTTTTATCGATACAAACAACGTGCTTGTAATGCATGTATCTGGAAATTTTATTGACCAAACACAAATGTGTGACTCGAACCCACATGTTGCCACATAGTTGGCAAATAATTTTTCATATTCCGTCTATTAGTAATATTGCAGCGGACAAACAATAGTTTTTCGCGGGAGTAAATGGAAGTATTAAACTTATTGGTTTACTGTTGTTACCAGGCCATTTATTGGCGGCGAGAATATCTGATTTTGGTCATAAGGTGATGTGACTTGCAGATATCATTCGGCCTTAGTGTGCCATATGTTCTGAATAAGATGCGTGGTTAAATATGCTAACCCACCTGTCGAACATGTTGGTGTTCTGAATCATCATTTTAAAAGAATATACCGAAGTATCTGCGTCCATGTTGTTTCTTATCATGTATCATATTCGTCTGCTACCTCGTATTGCACCTCAAGAAGCTGATGCTTGTCATTTACATCCTGTGCAATTTCCTAAAAACTAAACTATTGGTTGCAACTTGTATGTGGTCACGGATTAGGACTGTAGTCGCTTAGTCATCTATATAAGCCCCCGATTAGCCTGAATAAGGTACGGCTGCATCAAACCAGCGGCAGCAGGGAGCTAGGTTAAGACAGATATGTACGTAACTTAATCAGAAACATCTGCTCGCAAACAGATCGATAAGCATTTGTTATGCGCACTCATCTCGTAACAGCTTGAATCCCTTTTACATTCCGTAATTCGTTGTGCAGGTCATATGCTGGGTCATTGAGCGCTAAAACAGTTAATACAACATGATCATCCTCAAAATATAACAGGACGACGGAAAGCGGGATATCTATTAAATAGTATAACTCTAAGTAGAAAAAGCCATTATAGGCACCATGCATGACCGAGTTATAGTAAATTGGACATTATTTTCTCGCTGACATCGCAATAATTTTGTGACAACAAAGCGTCGAGCACGGTTCTGTCGACTTTGAATGCGAGTTTGATGCACAAATGACGCTGTAAGGTCGACCGAAAAAAAGAAGAAATATACTTTATTCTTCTGACGACAGGATAACTTCTTTATTCATCAAAGTTGTCGAAAACGATTGTATTTAATGAGGAGAGATGGATCTGATTTATGGTATGTGATCTTGCTCTCCCGTGAGCATGTGTTCACTCGCTTATATTCCATGAAGGCTGACCCACATCAGCGAATGTTATTAGCTGAGAGGCTTCTAGCAGGTTCACAAAGGAATTAATGACGGGTGACTGGCGGGCCGGAAGCATTTAGGTATAGAGGGCAAAATTGTGTAAAAACTCTTTATGACTTATACCTATCATTTAAATTAGATGAATATCCACACACATTCTAACGTATAAGAATTTTACTTTCAGACATATTTTAATAACGATACATGGAATGCGATTTTAATGAAATAAGTATGACAAAAGAAATTATTTGGAAATGGTCTGTGAAAGAATCGCAGTAGAATTTCGTACGATGACTATAATTCATAGATCTTAAGTTTCTAATCATTGCATGATTTTTTTGTCTAATACTTATTATTAGATTTTTATTTATTATTAGATTTTTTTAAAGCAATTGTCAAACACGGAACATTTAACTAAATGGGGAGAAATAACGATGTACAGCTTAGTACGCTAATGCGTGTAACTTCCTTTTGAAATTATTATTAATAGCGCTATAAAAACACGTACAACAGTATGATGCTGACATGTAGGTTGCACAGCTTACAGATTATGAATGGATGAATGAATGGGGAACGATATTGAAGAATTTGGTATGTTTAAAGGTCGAAACGGGAAAGAAACTGTTGCCAAGTAAATGTACACTGTGCACTAGGGTGTTGTATTTACTAGCGCGCCGCGAGCAGGCTACCTAACCCAAAGTTCTGTGGAAGACATGGTAGGCTTTGTCCTATAATGCTCAAACTGGCTGGGATTCTTTTTCCTGGCAACTTATTTAGAGCTAAAATAAATGATTGATATCAGATGATAAACATACAATGATTAATTGAAATGTATATAAGTTAAATAAAATAATTAATTATTTAATCAAGTCTTGTCTGTGGCTCGTTTGTATTTTGGTAGGATCAACGCTTGCTGTGTTTAGCAGCTGGGAGGATACCTCAGACATACAGACAAACTAGGCGGCAGTTCTTAAGGGTGCAGTGTGGGTGCAGAATATATGGTGACAAATCTTAATGGTTGAACAGTTTTGAAAGACGCTGGAGTAGTGATGATTATAAAACATGTGATGGCATACCTACATCGCTTTGGTTATCGCACAAACCTAGATAGCTGGCACGGAACGGCTTCACATGTCCGGTGGGGTGCTGCTGCGGACCTATTTTCGGCATTTATATGAGCACAAACATATTTACAAATGGGAGTATGTACAAGCGGACGTGGCAGTATCGGGGTGTTTGTATGGGGAAAAAACGGCGCTAGATGTCATGGTTGTGGCAAATTGAGAAAAAGTTAAGGCAGTTGCTCCGTTCTTGAGGGAGTTGGTGCGTGGGGCACCATGTCCGTGTGCGCCGAAAAAAACGTGATTTCGGCCTATTTTCTGGTGAAAGTCATATCGACTTTATCTTGTACGGTATCTATGGTCAGCACAAAGTGCGGCATGACTACCACTTTCTGCAAAATTGCCATAATATTTTATACCGGCGAGGCAATACTGAGTGACTAGTGATTGGGCTTGGTTGAAAAGGCACTGATACTGATCAACCAATCAGTGGGGTCGCATGGCTGTTAATTTTAGAATGAATAGCAATGAAGCAGTAGAGCAGGGAACTGGACTTCTGATGCAGAAATGTTAGCCTCAACGAAAATCCGTTACCGTCTTCAAGTTTAGCTGTATGCTCTCTAACGGCAGTTGCTATAAAAGGACCTAGTTGCAAATAGCTGGCTACCTAGACCCGCTTTAGAGAGGTCGAGACTATGTAGATAAACCACAGAGCCGACTTCGATGCGGTCTAGAGCTGCCGACTTATCCCATGTAGCTTTCATTTTGGCCTCATTCTCTTCAGCGGCCTTCCGTGCAATTTCACGACCCTCCAGTTGTGTTCGTAGAATATGATCGCCTCTGCTTTGAATATTGTCGGGCGTTGATCTGAGATCTGTGTCTAGGGGTAGTCTTAGGGTTCTGCCAAACAAAAGCACATAGGGGGACAAGTCCATGGTGCGATGTACTGTAGTGTTCACTGCTAATTTAGCTGACGACAAATATTTATACAACGTGTTAGGCTTATCGCAAAACGTTCGTGGAAGATTTGTTAGAGTATTATTAACTCGTTCCGTTCTGCCGTTAGTGGAAGGTTTATAAGCGGACGTGAATTTTTGCATGAAATTGTACTTTTAATTCTCTGAAAAGGTTGCTTGTGAAATCAGTACCTTTATCTGTCAACAATTGTAATGACATGCCGTGAGTGAAAATGATCTTGTCACTGAATGCTTTAGGGAGTGTACTAGCTTCAAAAATTTCAGAAGGCCACGTCACTATGATACGTGAGTATAGATCTACAACAACGGTAATATACGCAATTCTTTTTGCAGATCGTGGCATAGGTCCAATGTTGACCGTTGAGATGCTTTGCCATGGTGCGGTGATCGGTTCAAATAGCGTCATGGTCGCCCGCGGCGATGTGATCGTTTGGTGGCTATGCATTACGGGCAATTGTAAACTATTTCCCTGACATCCCTGTACATTCCCGGCAACGAGAAGCGCAGTTTGAACGCGTTTAGCATTTTATTAATGACGACGTGACATACAAATGCAAAGTCGTGACATTGAGACAACAACGTGTGTCCGAGACTCTTCGGCGCAATCAGCGCGAGGCAGAAGTTGCTGGTCTTGGACGCTGTTGGTCGGAATAAATGTTATAGCGTACCGTTTGCCGACAAGTAGTTGTTTTCACGAAGCGAAACGTGTCTAGCTGCTTTAGTGGCTGTTGGTAGCTTCTCATGCATTAACCAATCGATCAAACCGTTACAAAACGTACAGCTAGCCTGCACTTTGTGAATTGTATCATTAGATACGTCTGCAATTTTAGGCTGCGGCATATTTTTAGTTTTAAAACTGAAATCACTGGATCTAGACTGAACATTATGATCTGGAGACTTACCGCGCATTTCTTTGGATGTAGCTTAAGATTGGTGACTGTCATTGTCTGGAAAACATGATTAAGGGGCCCGAGTACGTAATAATGTCATTCATGTTGACTAATGCAAATGTGCCGAGACAGTCAGGCAGCAATTGCATCATCAACTCTTGGAACAATGACGGTGACGGCTGTAGCCCCATGCTCATTCTCGTCATCTTATAGGATTTATTGTCAGGCGTTGTGAAGGTAGTCAAGCGCTTAAAATCTTTTGCCAAACCGACCTGGAAAACCTGAGGTAAGATCTGAAGACATGTGCCGGGATGAACCATGTGTGTGCTGTTGCGACCATGAGTATAATCGTAGTGCACGTGTTAGCGGGCGTTTGAGCGGACAGCCATCACGGCTCTCTTACCGCTTCCAATCGTTTTACGGCGCCAATGAATTTTGCGTGTAATCTATGCCGTAGGTTGGACACAAAAAGGTGGCTACACACATCGTCCTTTGACAAATTAAAACACACACACGGCGAATGTAGCGTTGGGGATTGAGTACGGCATTGCCATTAAACACCTAGCTGAAACTGTTGTATGTGCGATCACACGCTTTGCCTCACGTGACGACATCTGGACGTGATATGGTGATATTTCGGTACTAATGGCCCGATCTGACAGGTACGCTGGTACCGAGGCAGCCATATAATCACGCGTCTAATTTGACAGGTGGGGGCACCCTTCAAACCGCTCAAGCCAATAGTCCCAATTATCGTCGAGCCTGTCAAAGTGGCCAGGGTGGGCTGGCGAAGTGGAGATAGGTGCGGACATCGCTGGGTTTGATGGTGTGGATCGGGGCATTAGTTAATTGATTGAGATATGCAAATGCGTGGGGTTGGTTTAATAGAGCGCGCGTAATGTAGGCGCAACGTCCCCACTGCTGCTATGTGAGGGAGAATTGTCAGCGAATTTTAGTAGCTGAGAGGCTTCTATCAGGTTCACCACTGAGGTCACCCCTTAATGAGGTAGTTATGTTGGGGTTAAGGAATAACTGACGGGCATCTGGACTCTATAACCAGTTGCAACAATCAAATGAGCCATAGGGAATTTCTAGACGTGGTATATCTTTTGATAAAGCGAAGGCTGGCACACATTATGCATTAGTCGCAAGCAACGTATGCTGTCTTGCTCAAATATATCTTTTGCTCGGGGACTCATTAATATCAATCAATACGTCCCTACCTACAGGCATCTTGTTAAGCTCAGCTTTATATGTCTTCAATCGATAGTGCCATTTCCTTTGATAATCCACATATCACCATTTGGTGTTTGCATCATATCAATGTGTATATCCAGATACATTGCGAAAGGCTACATCCCTGCAGGCGTTTTTTTTATGAGAAACACAATGATTTCATATATCTTCATTCAAACGTATGCTTAAGTAGCCATTGTGGTTATTACTTCTGTATATAAAAAAACATCAACGGCTATGGCAGACCATAGCCGTCAAGTCCCAAGTTAGTCCAAACAAGGTATATAGTCTCTAATAATTACACTACAGAGCAAATGGTAATGCGTTGCGAATGGAAATGACCGATGATAATAAAATCATTGTGTATTAAACAACTGGGGAACGCAGCAGTGCCTGGGCGGCACAATCAAGATTGTGCCGTTGAGCTCATGAAAATTTTGTTCATTAGGGATTATACTCAGCATAAATTATGCGCTTAGGCTTTCTTTACACCAGTTTGATCTATGAATACATTGGCATTAACTCGTAAACGTAAAACGTAGCATTATGTCAAACGCAAACGTATTTTTCCCCGTTCCAAATCAGACCAAGTGCAGCATTTATGGTGTATTGTAACTATAGATACCTGCATTTAATGCTGCAGCTTAAAATTTGGTATGTTCGCCAAATTTAACTTTTCTAAAGTATATCGGAATACTGACAAAAAAAGGGACCCTATGTGTTGAAGCATCTAATGAATAATAAGTTGGATAGGTGTGTCAATATGCAGTTACGACGCACACCCACACGTGTGTGTCGTATGAAGTAGTTGCAATCAATAGAAAGTACTGAAACATTAATCCTGATTTATTTTATCGATGTGAATTCATGTCTGTTCTATGAGTCGATTGTAGAAGCTAGCGATTTCGGACGAGCCGACAGATAGAGAAATAACGTGCTCCGACGTCAACATACAATGTGACATACTGCTGACTTATTGCATGCGCGAGAACAGACCAGCTATGCCACCGCACCCCGAACATGATGACTTTTAGGTTATGACTTATTGATCATATAAACTGGCTCAGTTTTAATACGATATCATGTCACAATTATGAAGGCCCATGTAATCTAATAAATGATCCGTTCTGGCCTCTTACATTTCAATATTTATGGAAAGTGCAGTCACGCTGCAGATATTCTGCAATTAACGTCGGACAGCGCTTTATATATATATATATATATATATATATATATATATATATAGATATATATATATATATATATATATATATATAGATATATATATATATATAGATATATATATATAGATAGATATATATATATATATATATATATATATATATATATATATATAGAGATATATATATATCTATCTATATATATATATATATATATCTATATATATATATATATATATATATCTATATATATATATATATATATATATATATACACGCATTTAATCATATTATGTACCGATGCAAAGATACACAACGATCTCAGATTGTCAGTTGCGTTTCGCCTAGCGCGGTACCGTCTGTCGATTAAATACATTTAGATTCACTATTTCATCGGTAACACCACTGTCACTTCACGGTTACGTCGAGCACTAATTGTAAATGGAATTTTGATCGGTCGGAAGCAACGTGACAGTTGAGTTATTTAGACACGCGCAACTCATCATCGGCTATATATTTGTTTGAGATTGTCGCCTACCTGAGCACTCAAATCCTGAAACAAGAATCTCAAATCATGCGTCAAACATAGGATCGAGTACATATGTAACTGATACATGAAGCGACGGCTGTGTATGAACCAGATGCAAATTGAGGTTTTAGGTTCGAGGTTTTATGCCCAAATGGTTCGCAAAACAATCCACCACCGACTGTTAACGCAAGCGTCCCTTAGCCTTTTAGCACCTCTCTCCATTCCAAATGGTCTTGATAAAGGCAATGCTGCAGCTCCATTGAATGGCTCCGCGCGACATCATTACGCTAATCCATTATGTTTATGCCCGTATGAACCTGCTAGATCTGGTCTTCTTATATAGCTATCCATCACGTAAGTCACAGATAGAATCTGGTTTAACGACCTGCTACGCTACCTGGCCTTTAGCATCCTCGTTAAACAATTAGTACCGACTTGTACAGTCAAACGGTCTAAACTACTAAATGTACTGCTTGTAGTTGCTGCGAGTAAGCAAAACCTTGCATTGCAGTTAAGAGTATTCGATTTCACTGCATAAGAAAAAGTTGAACATCGGTAATAAGATCAACTGTTTTTTTACGTTCTTTATATTACAGACTATTCCAAAGAATGCGCCTGAGACGAGAATGATATGATGGGTAGAAAGGGGTTTAATAAGAAGCCTTATACAGTTCGAATAGTCCCGGATAGTTCTATTTCGGTATGAAACGGGTCATGCTTTCGCGCTCAAAAACATTGACGCGTCATTCCGATATATATTCTCCCGATAAGATATCACCAAACATATCTAGCGATTGCATCTGTGGATGATTTCATTCACAGTGTTATTCAATTGATATTCAATTTTATGCTACATGATAGAAACAAATTTGTGTTGTTAATTCTTAACATTCACTTGGTATACGGATAGCGTATAAATGTAATAAGTAGAGAGCACATATGAACTACACATATATTGTGTAAGCTTTACGTTATCACAAACGGTGAAGGGAACGTCACCCAACAGTCATCAGCGGATGGGACAGTATCGGCAAATGCTTGATTTCATGCAAATTGGAGGCAGAATTCCCGTCAGTTCATTATCGTATTGGATTGTATCCGGCCCATTTGTCGTTTTGTAATTCTATACATTTGAATAACGACGTCGTCCTGTTTTCTACATTCTTGATGCACGTTATGTTTACACGAGCAAGGTAGGAAAAGGTGGCCAGTTTTGAGATAACTGAATCTTAAATTAACATCAGGATATTTATGCCATTGGGCAGTTACGATGGCAGTTTTGAGCTAAGCACAATAGTCATCTCCTACCTGAGATATCCCTGCAATGAATCGGACAATATATTACGCGAGCTGCAAAATGAATAAACTATGGCAAAGCAAATCGAACGGAACATGCTACGTTAGAGATTTGTTAAATGCATCTGCTGTGTGAAATATTGTTGTGTGTATGCTGAATATATTGCTGATATTTGCTTTATACTGATCATTTTGCAACAGTGCATTAAAATTTACATTTGCCGATAAGAAGTTATTAATCATTGCAGCGCATTTGAAAGCAATGGTCATAAATATTAATAAGAGGATCGGATGGGTAATTTGTTGAAATTATAGCGCTGCTCTGATGCTAATTAGTTGCGGTTGACCTGTCACAAACCAATGTACGCGGACGTATTGCGGAAGCAGAATTACTTACTACTAAATATGTTCATGCTAGTTCTACAGCAGGATTGCATGACTAAAATCTGCCGCTATTCACTAGTTTCAGGAATGCTGCTAGCGGAGGGTGCATGCTTCGAGAATGTTCTGTATTTCGATGGTATATCCCAGTAGCCGGTATAACTAGAGGAAAACAGATAAGTACAATTTCGGCAAAATGTTATCTTAATTCGGCAGAGAGCCAGCTGATAGAAGTTTTAATTGTGCATTCGTGGGCAGGTGCTATGTGTTTCTGCAATTAATATACCTACCCACGACGAAGAAACCAAATATAGGAGGCACAAGCTTAAAAGCTCTTTTCTAATACCACAGATAAAAACAAGCATGTCCGATTATATGTAATACCAATGAGACACCTCGCATGATATAATTATCAGGAATTTTAAAGTTGGTACATAGTGAGGCTTAAGCATCAATTGAGCAAATGACTTTTGAGAAAACTTTCGGTTTACGACTTGCAAGGGTTGCGTGATATGAAGATCCTCCGAAATTTTGCCATGTTAGAGCAGTGGTGCTCTGTGAGGAACCTTTTCAAATGTAGTTACTGCTTGGTGATATATCGACACGGTCGCAGTTATCGCACGGCAAACTGTGCA
>CM067354.1:60779456-60849456 GCA_034190875.2 Urechis unicinctus
ATCAGCGAGGTTTGATTCAGTTTGCCTTGATCCTTGCGATATTAAGCTGAATCCCCATTGCTAAAGGGTGCAGAATTTTTTATTTCGGCTGCTATGTACATTCTGATATTTTATATTTAATGAATCCTTACGGGGTGCAATAATCTGCTTATCTGTCCGATTGATGATTGTGATGTCAACAAGAATACTAAATAACAAGCCAGGCAAAATCTTAACCTGCTGAATCTGATTGCAATTTCGGTCAAATGTCTACGTTTCCATCATGTTCACATAGTTGATGAGCGAATCATTTCTGAAAACCATAAAGCTGCTGTTGTTGGTAATGGCGTTGCACCAAACACTACATACACTCCTGACATCACTCCTTCCACGAGTGGCGAGTATCAAATTGCGCACAACGCTCGTAAATATGCCAAGCATTCAAAAAGGACGGCAAGCTTTGTAATAAGTTAAATAAGCCCATCAAATAGGGGCGCAGGCTTCATAATTTGCCCAATCTAAGCGTCATACTTCAATATCAGGGCGCACTGATATTAAAGGGCACATTGGGTCATCAAATTGCACTTTTATCCCTGCTAAAAAGCAAAGCATCACAATACGCATATGCATTCAATTAGCCTTAACACTATTTACTGAATACATTTTGATTGAAGAGTTTCCATAGTTGCGTTTTTTATTATTAAGATGAGTCTAGATAAACAAATGACATGTATAGTACTGGAGATACGATATCTATGATAATATAACATTAAAATATGTGATGCAATGCAATTCTCTAGCCTTGTCAACTACATTTGCTGCCAATTCCGCCTACTGCCTAAGAAAGCCTATTGCGTCTTCGGCTCGTGTAATTGTGAATTCAGAATTATCAAATATCATTGCAACATGTGCGTTTTACTCTCGTTGAGGACAACAATGATACAGTTTGCAAGTCAATAGATATATATTTTAAATTTTTATTTGCTTTACCGAAGCATATCACACACATGCTAAACATCGTGTATCAAAATATAAAGATATCGTTAATAATTATTTCTCCGCAAGCAAAACTTTAGTGAGCATAAAGTAGAATAACCTACCTGACAAACACGGATGTGCGCCTTTGTGTTATGTATTAATGTGAATATTCATGGTAACTAATACTGGGACCTATAATAAGACGAATATGCTGCTACATACATGATCAAAACCCATCCGAAGATTTGGGCAAAAAGTCAATCCGCCTTTTTATTACCCGTGATGAATTACATTCTCAGCAAATAGGGCAAAGTGCATTTGTGAACATTTCTTATCATTCAGAATGCAATATCTACTTCCGGAGGTCAGGTTGATGACCACTAAAAATAAACTGGCGCTGGAATGGCGGGATAGATACTTGGCCCTTATTCAAAAAGCTGATATCTAATTTACCGGTTTATGGTTTAGAGCAATCATTCTGATAAGAAACATATTGCCTTTTCAGAAGTGATGACTGTAAAATGAGAAATTCATTGAACGTTCGTTTTCCAATGATTAATTGGTGTTATGCAGTGTCTGTTCTATATCCTATAAATTTGATTTCGTGATTTAACAAGCCTTTTGTTTTAGCGCCTTTTTCTGAATCTTTAGGCTAGTTGCTAAACAGTATGACATACCGTCATATATATAAAAAAACATTTGTAATAATCGACAAGCTATGTATAATATATATAACGATGTATATTGAGCGTTCATGATATAGACTTATCGTGGTAAATTTCTGATGATCGACCAGGTGATGTAGCGATGATCATGACCACGATGTAAGCCACATGATTTGAAGACACGCTAAAACATGCTCCATACTCAACATGAAGAGACGTGTGCCTGCTGTGAAACTGCAAGCACTGCGTAAAAACATGGACAGATATTGGCATTTTGTGGCTAGCTATATTGCTTTGCTGGATGCCCCCATCAAATCGAATTATGTTAATCCATCACAGTTAAGTAGTTCTGGGGATATACAATTTTGCTATTTATTATATATCGACCAATAAAATCAATGTTTATAAGGCACTGAACCCAAAGTCTCAGCCAAACATATACTATTTCTGCAGGGAGGAAATGATACAACGCAATCGTTCGCACATTTCACCTGGTAATGCGCCATCACATTGTTGACTTACCTACACATGTATGACTGCGATTTACAGTACCTGCCATCCCGTATATGAAGATAGGGTCAACAATATTGGGCATAGACATTTCAGTACCAATAATTTACTTGCGGACACCTTATTCGGTCCTTAGGCGAAGATGAATTATCTTCACGGTGAAACAATAATTCAAATTCATGCAAAGATGGGGTCTAAGCTGTAAGGTTAATTGCTTTACAAAATGTTTTAAATAATTCGGCAAGAGTACGATGATTATTAAGAGAACCATATTTTGTCTGCATCAAAACGCAGTTTACAATTAGCATCAGATTACATCTAGGATACATTGGCGATTTGCACACATATCATATTGTCACTACAGTGCTATGACTTTTGCACCAATTGGTGCAGAGTTGATACGATATATACTGGTCACATTGGAAAGACAGTATTGCACGGTGAGCTTTAGCACGGATGATATGACTTTTTCACTACCGCGGTTAGTGGAAATTACGTTTTTATATGCCCATGTGTCCCAATAATGTGTGTCAGATGCACTAGCCAATGGACATGCGCTGAATGACATGAACGAAAACAATTATATGGCAAGCGTAAAAGGAGAGGGGAACATAGAAAAAAAAAGAATAAATGATGATTAATGGATCCAATATCATCTATCATGATAATGCCGAAATGCAGACAATGCTCTTCCGCATGATCAACATGTATTGCTTTGAACTTCTGGTCCCATACCTGCATCACAGCAATGACAACACAACTGCATGACGCTAATCACACAGGCACGCTGGAGACTCTTACATTTCTCTTGTTTGCGGCTGCTCAACCGGTACTATTTTAGGCCTCGTTATCGCATGTTGACATGCTATCTGCATTTCTGATTTTTGCTTAGGATGCTCAACATGAATTGAATCTCGCGAATGAAGATGCAAGTTAGAATGACTGACCATACAACGAACGACTGCCTGCATATTTGTATCGTGAGAATTGCAATATAGGAAAACCGTGGACCGTTTAGTCTGGTTGCGGAGTATTTATTAGTAACAACACGCATATTCCTTTTTGATTAACGCGTGGTAGTTGCATATTATCTGCGCGTTACATTCGACAAACTATTATTAACCCTTTCAGAAGACAAGGAATTAACCGTGTGATATAAATGGAAATCAATTATCTTAATTCTAATCGAATATATTGATTACCGTCACGTGGTTTGCAATAAATAGACAAACGCTAATGAGTTGGGTCATTGAATCGCATTTTTTTCCTATCCAATCCCAAACCAGTAACCAAGAACGTTTGAATGAATAAACAAAATGATAAACAACACATAGTGCAACCTGCTTTTCTTAACTGTGCGACTTATTAATAGTATTACAATATTATCTATTCAGGCAAGATACTTGATTTGATCGATCATGCACAGTATTATAGACGTCAAATGTGCCGCGTAGTAAGACACACGATATAATTTGCATTATGGGAATAAGTTAATATAAATTAAGGGGGCGATAACTTAATTAAAGCAATCATATCATTAAAGACATCAAAAGATATCTGGCATAGGCTGTGATTCTTTTTCTGGTGTTTCATCAAGGTGTGTTATCCGCGACCCGATGCATGTAAGTCTTGGACTACAATGAGGTTTACAATTTTGCATAGTGAATCGTTAAAGGATGTGATAATATATATATATATGTATATAGATATATATATAGAGATATATATATATATATATATATATATATATATATATATATATATATATATATATATAGACATAGATATGGATATATATATACATATATATGTATATATACAAACAAAAATATACATATTTATACCATATATTTATAAATTTTTATTATATATATAAATAGATATATAGAGAATATATATATATATGTATATATATTTTATATATACATATATATAAATACATATATGTATATATATGTCAATAAATATAAAAATATATACAAATATATATGTGTATATATATATATATTCCATATATATATATATTTGCATATTTTTATATATAAATCTACAAATACATATATATATAAATATATATATATATAAATAAATATATATATACATATATATATATATATATATAGAACAGACATATATAGGTATATATATGTCAATATATATACAAATAAATATATATATAAGTTAATATACATATATAGGCATATATATTTTTACACACATATATATATATTAAATGTACATTTGTATACTTATGAATACATATATATTGATAAGTATATATGTATATATACCTTTATATATATATTTATAGACATATATATATATTATATGTATATTAGTATATTTATACATAAATATATAAATAAGTATATATGTATATGTACCTTTATATACGTTAATATATATATATATATAGTGACCAATATTTATACCTATATCATATAAAGACATATAGATATATATAAATAAATATATATATATATATATATATAAATGTATACATATATATATTCATATAATTGTATATATATATGTATATATATATATTTAAATAGTTAGATTTATGTATATATATATACATTTACATGAATTTTTTTTCACAAACATATGCATATGTTTATATGAACATTTATGTATGTATATATATATATACATATATATATATATATATTTATATATATATATCAATATATATATTTATGTATATATATTATGTATAAACATCAATTTACATGTAAATTGATTCATATTTATGTATTAATATTTGTATACATACACATAGAAATATACATTTATGCGTATATATGTATATATAATATATATATATATATATATATATATATATATATATATATACAATCAATATATATTGATATATATAGATTATTATACATGTGTACATATATATTTGTTTATATATGCTTATATATCTATAAAGATAGAACGATATATATATATTTAAATGTTTATTCAATATTTATATGTAAATTGATACATATTTATATTTTCATATATATCCACATACATGTATATTTATTATCCTATATATATATGAATGTATATAAGTTTATTCTATGTTTATTTATATACAATATATATATACAGTTATAAATATATTTATATAAATATATATAGGTATATACATTTATAGACATATATATATCCATATATATGTAATTATTAGTATATATATATATATTTATATTTATATATATTTGTATATAGAGAGAGGGAAAGAGAGTGATTGATATATACATATACGATATGTTATCAACACACACGCATATATATGTATATATATATATATATATATATATATATATATATATATATATATATATATATTTATATAAATATATAAATTTATATACGAATATATATATATATATTTATATATTTGATTGTGTATGTTTAAAAATATATATATTTTCTCCTATATGTAAGAATTTCTACAACATTTATGCAAATAAACATTTTTAAAGTTGCATATATAAATGATTATATATATGTAGTTATATATATATATATATATATATATATATACACCATATATATACTTATATATATATATATTTATATATATACAGATGTATGTATTTTTAACTTTATATATATTTATATATATACATATATATGCAGGTTTTTATAGGTAAACATACATATGCATACATATGCGTATATATATGCAAATATATATATGTATGTATATATATATAGAGAACCATCTGCAGATGGGTCAGATCGGCAGATGGGATATAACATATTTATGGTGTATGCATGTTTGTGTAGATATATCTACAATTGCACTCATGTGACTTAAAACATTGCTATAAACTATGTTACGAAATACAGTTGTTGGCTACTCTCACAACATGATTATAAAATAAGAATACCACCGTTTTTGTTTTCTGTAAGAGGCGATTTTTTAGGCGAAAGGCAGCTTTGAATAATTGTTTTAAATAAAACGGGCTTTTAAATTTGAATAGAGATCATACATGCGTTTACAATGCTCGTATACAAATAACTGTATGCGTCTTCGAGAATATTGTAGAACATAAACTTGGTTATAATCATCTTGTGTTCAACCCCGTCGTATTGGGCAGGATATTGCACATCTTTTGTTAAACTTGTTTATTGGTTTACGACTTATACTTTATTGACAAACACCCCACTAAACACAATTTATACATTGCGTTATCAAATGTTACTTAATGGCGCCATGTTCGAGATTAATAATAAATGCCACTTTATCGGAACCATGTAAGTAAATACGCCAGCCAGTCAGAAGATGCTGTAGAATATAACAAAATGTTATGGTTTATCATACATAATTTTAGTTGAGTTTTGGAACATTCGTTGAAATGATATTACATTGCTCACTATTGGCAATATACTACACAAAGCCAAGTAACTTGGGATGATCAACATCTCTAGGAGATTCTATGCACGGAAGTAGCGATTCCAGAAAAGAATAATGTCGACGCATTCCTTAAGAGTATGCTATATATTGTTTTCTGGCAAGGATCGCCTTCGGGGGTCCGCTCATCCCTCAAGAGAAAATCATGCGCTGTACACGTATGACCTACACACGCGGAGGCAAGAGTGACCTCAACTTAACAGATATACTTGTGGGGGTTTAGCCACACCCAAAGTATGGGCTGCATTTTATGTGGCCTGTTGGGGATAGATTCATCCCCCTGGTATCTCCACTTTTAAAATATATGATAATCGGAGATTTGAAGGGTGTACAAGGCGTTTTCAAATTCAGTTACATTTTTGTTTGGTTCATCTTTTTTACTGCCGGGTGTGTCCATATACATGGCTCGGAATCAACTAAAGTAGATAACGTTTGGACATATTATTGTCATCGACTTGCCATGACGTATGTATACGATAAGTATCTGCTATGCGCCTCATGCACATCATTACTGCAAATCAGATCGATGAACACTTATCAACTGTACACCTTGACCAAGCGGGTAATACTGTCAAATGCCATTCATCTGTCATTTGCAAATCAGCAATAGTAAAATGGCAGACAACATCAATCAAAAAAGCACGGTAAATGTTTATTGTCAAGGCTGCATCAGATAGACTTAATTGTAATGTCGCGTCTTTAGGCCCTGTGTATTATTAATTACTTGATATATATATATATATATATATATATATATATATATATATATATATATATATATATATATATATATATATATATATATATATATATATATATATATATATATATATATATAGATATATATATTTATATATATATATATATATATATATATATATATAAATATATATATATATACATATATGCATCGTGTATTGGATGCATCTTACATGAACAGCAATTATTTGGTGAAGTTGTAATTCAGATGAAATCCCTAGCCAAAATGCATAGCACACTATACGTCAGTGTTAATGATAGATATGTAAACCTTCAAAGTGGCTGCACTTGCGGTCAGACTTTTCTACTAAATCCGGAAAGATGAGGGCAGGAGAATATATCTATATTGTAATTCGGATTTAAAGAAATATCTTCTACTTACTTAGCATTTTGATTACATTAACACCAAACACAGCCGTAAACAGAAAGCAATTTCTACTGGCTTAGGGTCATATCAACAGGCGGGATATTCATAGTACTGGACTGGGTCTCCTAAAACAACCTTGAGAATAACCAAGTCAGGTTCCGCAAGTAACAACGCTAGCTGACGAATGTAAATATAGTCTTCATTGTTTAAGATTAGGATCATTGGCTTTCAGAAAGGTACAATAAGTCACTAATGTATATATTCATGGATATTATTGCCGTTAGCTACACAAGCGCATGGCATAATTGCGACCATGGCGTAATTTTGTAATGCTCCGAAACTTCCGAACGGTGATTAAAATTCAGCATGCGGTGATAAATTTTGAGGGTCATCAAGCAGTTGTACGTCGTTGAGTTGCAATATGATGAGCCTTTCTCTACACTGAACCGTAACGGTTAGGATTCGGTTAACTCCTGAATCAACGGCAATGTACCCTGATATACTACAATGTGCATGTTTTTGAACGGATTGAATAAACTGGTTGTTTGGCTATAAATTCGAGCACGCAGTAACATGTTTCCTTACTATTGGTTCGTACACAATTTGTTTCACTCTTGGTCCAAATTCGACAGTGGTTCGTCTGGTTGGTGTCTAGCCTTTGTCTGTCGTACAAAAAAACTTCCGTTATTAACCGCATATCTTCTCCGGGCGTTCATATTGGCGTCACGGTTACAGTTCAATAGTTCGTTGCTGACCGCTGCTTCTGCTTATTGCATATTACATATTTGCCATCTTCAGTAAGCACGGCGTTAACGGCCAGATATCATGAACTCTGTATTTCAAACGTACCCCTTTCATAAATTACACTGTTCAAGGAGAGGCAAGCGAGCAACGAGTTGCACCACTAAATAAGCTACATCACCTTCGAGGTTTAGGTTATTGACGCATAGCCCGGCAAAACAGCAAAAATAGCTATATTGGCTGATAACTTGTTACTGGGAGAGGCATTACTGCTTCGTGTGTTTATAAGCACCATCTATTTACGATGTGTGAATCCCTCGCTGTAGGTACAGATGGCTCGCGGTGCTTGCTTGCATTGCAAGGATTCCACCTTGTAGCATAAATATCTCCTAGAAAATGAGCTTAGAGGGCTGCATGATCACTATCATTTCTGGATGATATCGGAATTTATAGCACAATGATATCATAATCGTGCCCTTTGTCTGAGCGTTTAACAAACATTATTACTTTTAATTGCATATTTAACGCAGTTCATCAGACGGGTCTGACGACACATTAGTTCGCCAAGTCTTTGGACCATATCACAAACACGTAGTGTGTCGTTTAATATTTTGTTGTGACAATTATTTGTAGTAGCATAGATAGCTCCTAGAACATGAGACTAGAGGGCTGCATGAACACGAGCATATCTGGATGATATCGGAATGTATAGCACATCGATATTCCAATCGTAGCTCTGTCATGTTGTGGTTAATAACATTCGGCAGTCAAACTATGTACCAAAATATTTCAAAATGTCTGAATGGCGTTAAAATATAAATTTTGTAAATGAATTTTGTTTGGTTGTTCTACATTTACACAAGATAAGTTGCATAATAATCCATATCATGAAATAATTTGTTTAGATGCAGCAGTAGCAATTGGGATTCCGTTGAACACCAAACATGCGACGCTGAATATTATCAGGTGTTGAATTAACGACCTGCATCCGTTGTCGCCTCCTCTCTAATTCATCAACATCTATCAAATATGCTCGTATGTTTTAAGCGAGGATTTGATGCATGAATGCTAAGGCAGTATTTGTTAAATAGCACTTAGTTACCTGTCGGACATTATAGGAGCCTAAAGTTAGGTTAATTGACAGCATATTTTAATCAACAAAAGTTGCATAATTATTTCGTGTTTTCGGTTATTGTAAATGAATTAATTAAGGAGCCGAACGTTAGGGTAATTTACAGCCTATTTTTATTAACAAAAGTAGCATAATCATTTGGTGTCATTGCAAATGCATTAATTATTACATGTATATCTCCTATATCACACGCTACTACGCGTAGCACAAGCAGCATAATTATTTCGTGTTTTCGGTTATTGCAAATGCATTGATTAAGGAGCCGTTAGGTTAATTTACAGCATATTTTATGAACAAAAGTAGCATAATTATTTGGCGTTATTGCAAATGCATTAATAATTACATATATTTCTCCTAAAGATATTAACACTAGGTCTTATTAGGCCGTGAATAATATTGAAAAGCGTTATTGGTCCTTTAACAAAATAAAGCAACAAATCACTCATACTTTCTCTTGGGTGCAATCTGTAATCTTTATGATCTTATCTAACCATTAATTACATTTACACTAATCTAACCAACAACCAAAGCCTACCCTGTAAACGTTTCTGCCATAGTGTAATGCGTTTTGTCAACATTAATCCTCAAACAGGAACATAGTTTATTTGAAACGCACAAATAATTTGAGTGTGTGTTAAGTCAACTGGCACAACTCAATAAAGCCGTAATAAAAAATTGCGTAAGAAAGTGATGGCATCTCGATATAACGTATATTATAAAAGGCAATGATGTCTATCAAGTTAAGGCATGATCCATCAAATGGTTTTCCCATGCAATAAAACCATGATGTCCAAGAATGCGTATATAGAGCTATCCATATTATTATTATGCGACTATTTAATTCACTGTTCTAATTATCCGCTAACAGGACCTAGCTACGTTTTAGTCTGTTTGTTTAAGAAGAAGCCAAAGAGCAAGTGACTTGTTGACCCGCTAGTAAGCTTATAAACGCCAGTGACTAATTACCTAGGCTCTGCTTCCTAACATTACCTAAAGTCGCGTTCCTAGGGAATAACTGACTAATTGCTGGGTTGACGTGACAAGCTGGCAGCTGTAAACCCCATTGCCATCTGACATGTGCAAAGGGTGGGTGTCTTCGATTGGCTAATACTGGTGAGGCATTGCTGAGTGACCAGTGATTGGGCATAGATGAAAAAACAGGTTTTGAACAGATCAGCCAATCAGTGAGCCGCGGGGCCTTCAATTTAAGAAGGAATAGCTATGAAGCATTAAATTAGGGGACAGGACTCCTTCTGGGAAATGTTATCCTCAACGAAAATCCGAATGCGCACGTGACGGTTGGGCATAGAGACCGTGTATTTTAAAATTATGTAAAAATGTGCGGAAAAGTCGCTAAGATTTTGGTAAAATTGAAACAAATATTTAACCAGTTAACCACGAAAGAGTTCTGAAATATGAACTGTGAGTATATTAGACATAGTATGTTGGCAAGATATACTGTTGAGTCAACATAGGTCTCTTTTTCACTAATTTCAGTCTGTTAAATGCAATCATGCCCGGCACGAAATTTGCGTGGTTAAGTCTTTAAGTTGACCTGTATGCTCTCTAACATAAAAGGACCTTTGAAACTGGTGGCAAATATCTGGCTACCTACACCCGATTTAGAGAGGCCGGGACTATGTAGATAAACTAAAAAGCTCACAGCGATGCTGTCTGGACCTGCCCATGTAACCTTCATTTTGGCCTTATTCTCTTCAGCGGCCTTCACCACAATTTCACGACTCTCCAGTTGTGTTCGTAGAATATCTGCTAAATGATCTCTGCTTTGAATATTGCCGGTAACTGATCTGAGATATGTGCCTAGGGGTAGTCTTGGGTTTCTGCCAAACAGAAGCTCAAAGAGGACATGTTAATGGTGCGATGTACTATAGTGTTCACTGCTAATGTAGCTGACGACAAATCTTTATCCCACGTGTTAGGCTTATCATGACAAAACGTGCGCAGAAGATTTGTTAAGAGTATTATTAACTCACTCCGTTCTTTCGTCAGTGGAAGGTTGATAAGAGGACGTGAATTTTTGCGTGTCCTGTAATAGTACATATAATTCTCTGAAAAGCTTTCTTTGTGAAAATGGTACTTTTATCTGTGAACAATTATAGTGGCATGCCATGAGTGCATGTGTCCTTTTCATAGAATAATTAAGTGAGTGTGCAAGCTTCATTATTTTTAGAAGGCCAGGACACAATAAAACGTGAGTATAGTTCTACATCAACTGTAATGTATGCATTTCCGTTTGCAGTTCGTGGCATAGGCTCGATGTTGTCCATCGAGATTCTTTGTCGGTTTAAATAGCGTCATTGTTGGTCGCTCCCGGCAATGTGATCGTTTGGTGGCTATTCATTGAGTCAGCTGTCAACAAATTATCTGACACCCCTGTACATGACAGGACACGAGGAACGAGGAGTCGTGACATTGAGACAACACCGTGTGTCGGTACAGCAAGTATGAGACATTGTTTATTTGTACGATGTGCAAATATTTTGAGTGCGTGTTACGTCAACCCGCATAACTCAATCAAGCCTTCAAGGATTCTACTTGGTTTGATCAGTGATACAGCATATAATACTCGTGTGCCGTAGTTCTGATGCCGTAATAAAGTCCCCAGCACAGAATACATAAGCCATGATGCTTCCTTCTCCTTGTTTAAAGTCGCACAAAGAGATAAAAAATTATGAACATTGTTTACTTTGAGGCCCCTCGTTACAATTGATGGTGTCAGTGTATTGCATATGCATTTTACATGCACATAGATTCCTCTTGACATGTGATCATACCTCTGGCAAATACTAACCATAATTTCTTCTCCGCTTGAGAAAAAAAAGATTACACCGACGTTTTTTTGTTTCACATTGATCACCAGCGAGTTCTAAGTTTTATAACAAGTATTGTCAGTTAATGTCTAGTCATGGAGCACGTTATGGTCGTAATACTGATGCTTTATACTTAGTTATACCTTTAGAAAAATGAGGATTCCGCTGTTGCTACACCAGTGTTTAAACATACAAGGCCATTGATGGAACCAGCAAAACCCCTTAAAATTGTAATTGAATGTAAGTGCATTCTATCCTGCAACATAGGTATGTACAACCACTGATTGTGCTGTTGGTTTATTGCCGTGATAAATTTGCTTCCTGTCCAATGGACATTACAGTAAACCTTTAAGGAAGTGTGTACAATTAACACTTAAATTAAACCTACAAATATATGTGCTGGTAATATGGCCCATTTATCAAGGTTATGGTATTAGTTTAGATATCAATCTGCACACATAACCTTCTCATGACAGGTGGTCATTATGACGCTAGAAGGCAAAACTCAACCGGCAAATATACAATTTGGACAGTACGAAAGTCGACTTCAAGCGAAAGTTTTACAATAAGAAATTTGTTTCAGACCCCCACACCCTTTTATCACGTAGATGTTAAAACGTTGATCTTAACCCCTGTAACCACTCAAGCAATATATATATAAATAAAAGTAAATACATATATATATATATATATATATATATATATATATATATATATATATATATATATATATATATATATATGTATATACATATATATATTTATATATGTATATTTATATACATATATAAATATATATATATATATTTTTATAAAATATATATATATATATATATATATATTTATATATATATATATAAATTAATATAGACTCATTTACAATGGATCTAGTTCGATAAATCCAACCCAAATCCAACTAAATTCTTCTAACTTGGAAATCCTGTCCTTTGCGCTTGGATTCTGTTGGATTGTAACTTTTCGACCCTGCAAACGAGTCTATTGTTTTGCTTCTAGAATTTCGCAATAATCGTACGCCATACCAATCTACGAACCACATAAATCATTCATAGCACAATGAACAGGTTCACATCCTGTTGGTTGCAAACTCTGTCTGCCATCTTTTTGCATTTTTGATATGACGCTTCGAACGTTTAATTCGGCTTCATACCGGATCATATGAGCACGTACGTAGAATCTATACCTTTTCAGTCAATTTTCCTTTGTACCTCATCAAAGATTTTCTACATGAGCATATATGACCCCCGAATTAGTTTTGTAGTATCCCTGAAGTGTACAAATATCATTCAAAACACGGCTGCGCCCTGTCCGTTATGACCTGTGTTCTATGGTTACCACGGCTGTGAATGACAGTACCACACAAGCGAGCAAACGTCCGCTGGTTGTTTTGATTGCTCCGTCGGGTATTGTAATGACTCTCTGGCAAGCTTTTAAGTGCCGTATATCGTTCACTCATTACCGTTGGGATCTTTAATACAATAACATTGAATTAGAACTCTTGTTTAATGTGAGCATCGAAGCTCAACTAATGGTTGTACTTGCAGTTAAATCAGAAATGGTTGCAACATAAACATTAATCCTTATCAAATTAGAGGTATGGCAAGAATTGTTTTGTGAGGCATCATTTGTCATTAAGATTTGAAACATGCCTTCTCATATATAAATTGCCGCAAGCAATTGTTCTGGGTTTTAAGTCACCATTTATTCCCGCATGAAGCAGTTGTTTCAAATAATATGCTATACTTCCGAGTACACTATCAAGAACCCCTACCGAATGAGCCATTAATGTATGCTATTACAGAAAATAGCAAAATCGCTGTTCCAGTAATGCATACACAAAGAAACGTTGTGATACACTTCCATCACCGGGAGAAATAAAAAAGTACAGCTTCTGCTGAATGCGACATGTACCTTTACGCCAAGAAGATCATATTACCTAATCCTAGATCCAACAGAGTGCATTTCATCATGGATCAAACAAATCCAAAGCGTACTGTGGTACATCAAGCTATGGCAAAAACAATATATTAATAACATGACAGGTGCAACTTATTCGTACAGGTTAAATGCGAAACACAGTGCCAAAAACTAATAGCTCCAGCTTAATGCTCCTTTTTCCTTTCGAAGAATTTCGAAATGTTTATTATTCAGACCGCAATAAGAACAAAGACAGCTGTCAATGTATACGACAATTGATTTAACTTCATTTTCATGCTTAGTGGTTTCTGCCTAAAGGCTTTTCAGAGTTGACAAAGAACAGAATTATTTCATTACCTTATCCAGGCCAAGCCATCAACGCAGTGCCCCATTCTAGATTACATCAGTGAAAGCTTGGTCAACTTAATGGACAAACTTAGGACTCTTTACGATTCAAGGAGAGGGTTGATACCAGCATGATATTATGACATCATTGGGTAATACGTTTTCCCTTTGGCATCAAACAAAAACAGTATATAAACGCAGTGATGCTCACGGCACCATACGAAACACGCTTCTAGTGATACATCAGTTAAATGTGTTAAAGCTGATGGGTAATACCTTTGATAGAATTATAGCTCTACACCTTATATGAGCTATATATTTATATATATATATATATATATATATATATATATATATATATATATATATATATATATATATATATAGCTATATTTGTATATATGTATATATATAAATATATATATACATATATATATATACATCAGTTTAATGTGTTTAAAGCTGATGGGTAATACCTTTGATAGAATTATAGCTCTACACCTTATATGAGCTATATATATATATATATATATATATATATATATATATATATATATATATATATATATATATATATATATATATATATATATATATATATATATATATATATATATATATATATATATATATATAGCTATATATGTATATATGTATATATGTATATATATAAATATATATATATACATATATATATACATATATAGAGCATAGGCCCAATATTGTCCATTGAGATTCTTTGCCATGGTACCGTGACCGGTTCATATGGCGTCATGGTCGCCCGCGGCGATGTGATCGTTTGGTGGCTATGCACTGAGGGCAAGTGTCAACTATTTCCCTGATATATCTGTACATTACTGGCAACGAGAAGCGCTGTTTTAATGTTGTGACATTGAGACAATCCTGTGTGTCGAAGACTCTTCGAGACAACCAGCTTGAGTCAGAAGTCGCTGGTCTTGGAAGATGTTGGTCGGAATAAATGATATAGCGTACCATTTGCTGTCAAGTAGTTGTTTGCACGAAGCGAAACCTGTCTGGTTGCTTTACTGGATCTTGGTAGCTTCTCATGCATTGCCCAATCGTTCAAATTGTAACAAAATGCACAACTAGCCTGCACTTTGCGAATTTTGTCATTAGATAAGTCTACAATCTTTCGCTGCGCCATATATTTAGTTATAAAATTGAAATGACTGGAGTTAGACTAAACATTATGATCAGGAGACTTATTGTTATCAGGTTGGCCGGCAGATGTATTTGTGGCGACCATCTGCTCAGTTGACTTATCTGATTTCCCTTTTTGATACTGATCTCGTGATTACGGGATGCACACTTACCTCTCTAATATTGTTCAAAACAGCGATTAAATCGGGGAATGCGTTTATTTCGTCATCACTCCATGAACAGCAGCAAGTAACTCAAGATGGGTTATTGAGTAATTTCGTTCATCAGTGTTAAGTAACCAGCCTGCGCAACCTACCGGTCTTTCGTTGCTTTCATCGTCCATCTGAGCTAAACACTGACCTATAGAAGATGTAGTAGCGTCAGTTTATAGAACGAAAGGTTTAGAGAAATCTGGGTAGGCGAGTAGGGGCTCAGAGGTTAGAATGTTTTTTAAGGGATCAAAACTTAATTTGCGTTCAGCTGACCAATCGAACTTGACATTCTTTTTAGTTAACGAATTGAGTGTGTTTAGCAATATTAGTGGCACGAATTTTCTTCAAAAATACCTGAACCCTAAAAATGACCGCACATCTTTGACGTTTTTCGGTACAGGGTATGACTTCATGGCTTTGAGGTGCTGATTGCCTGGCTGGACCCCTGAACGCGAGAGATTTATACCGAAGAAATTGACCCCTTGTTTGAAGAGCTTGCATTTGTTTGGATGTATCTTAAGGTTGACGGCTGTCAGTGTCTTGAAAACATCGTTAAGGGGCTTTAGTGGCTCTTTAAAAGTGCACAATCATGTCATTGATGTTGACTAATGCAAACTTGCCGAGACAGTCAGACAGCACTTGCATCATCAACTCTTGGAGCAATGACGGTGACTGCTGTAGCCCCATGGTCACTCTGGTCAGCTTATAGGATTTATAGAAATATTAAGGTTTAGCATGTGACATAGGTGTAACTGTTGTTGCGGTTGTGCTCCTTGTCACTGGCGGTTTGACTGTTCTTTGTTGTATTGTCAAGGGACTGCGTAATATAGGGACCTTCCACGGATTTGAGATGTTGTCCGACTCCGTGATCTGGATGCGAGATTATAGCCGATGTCGTTTCGTGAGCGAGCGGGAGGGGTCGCCTTAGCCGTGTTACCGAGTGCGACTGTGAGTGCGGTCTGTAGAGAATTCTTTACCACTTGATTGCTGTTTAATTCTGCTGGCACTTCTGTGTGTGCGGGCAAAACGGGGGCAAGATGAGTTCCGCGAAAACCGATTGTCGCCGTTCTGAACATATGTGCAGGGTTGAACCATGTGTGTGATGTTGCCTCTTGTATTAATGACATCCACGAGTATAATCGTAGTGCCTTTGTTGGCGGGCGATTGAGCGAACAGCCATCACATTGTTGCCCGTCTACTCTCTTTCCGCTGTTAATCGTTTTTTGAATGTAAACAAAGTCTTCATTGGTTTAGATTTAGATCATTGTCGTTCAGAAGGTACCATAAGTCATTTAAGTAGATATTCATTGTTATAGTCGCCACCAGCGCGTGGCATTTGTGCGAGCATCCCGTAATGTTATGCTCCAAAACTTCCGATCAGTGATTAAAAGTCACTGCATGAAAACTTATTAAGCACCAGTGTATATTAAACTCTTTGAAGCTAATGCCACAAGGTGAATAGCTTACCAGCAGGTGGTGATGAATTTCGATGGTCATAAAACGCGCTTACGCCGTTGAGTTGCATCATGGTGAGCCTTTCCCTTATTCAATCGTAGCGGCTCTTTTGTAACATCGGCACTCAAATGTGCATGGTTCTGAAAGGATCAAATAACCGGGTTGTTTGGTTATGACTTGGAACAAGCAGCAACGTGTTGCTCTACTGCTTTTTCTTACCCAACTTAAACCGCAATTTGCTTAAGATCCGACTGGTTTGCTTAGTTGGTGTCTAACATTTGCATGTCGAAGAAAACTAACCTTTAGTACATATGAACTCAAGGCTTTGATATCGGCGTCACAGGCTATTCCGGGCTACAGCCCCAGTTCGACACTTATAACTGTTACCGACTGTTGCGAGTTCATTGATGCGGATCCCTGTAAAACAATGACCTCTATTGGACTGGAGAGGCATTACTGCTTTGCATTTTTATGAGCGACATATCTTTTACGATGTTTGAAATCTCAAGCTCGTGGTAAGAATGACTCTCTGTGCTTGCTTGCACTGCATGGAAACTCGTTAAAATCTCGCTGGTTTTGTACTTTTGATATTTCTGAATCACCTGACATTGATGGCCTAGGATGTTGATTACGATTCCTGAGATTGATCCTTTCAGGTGTTTGGTTTGCATACGTGAAGCTAGCAGTGGCAATATATTGAATTCGACTGACCAACAATAAATCAAGTTACGCTAAATGCAATAAATATTGTCAATCATGATTGATCTACATACGCGTTAATACTGAGTGATGGAATGCATCCGCTTCAAAATCACCATCTAGCACATGATCAAACATAACACTAACATGTGCTGACTTCATTTTGTTCCGGTTGAGAACAGTAATAATTAAAGAAACAGCTGGTCATTAATAGCTTTTTATTTTTGTATGAATGTGTGCAGTTTTGTACCCGAGTGTTACCTTGCACTTCACTTTTTAACATCAAATATATTCAGCATAGTGTTATGATTAGTAATTGTGTACAGCATTGTAGTATAGATATCTCCTAGAACATGAGCTTGGAGGGCTGCATGAAGGTGAGCATATTAGGATGATATCTGAATGTATAGCACCATGATATTCCAATCGTAGCTCTACCTTCGTTTGCAGAATGTTCTGGTTAATTTCTTAGCATGTTTAATGTGTCTTGACCTGTCATTATCTTCATTAAGCGTCACCCAATGTTAGTGACGAACATACATTCAACGGTAATTGAGGTCATAATTAAATTGACAATGGGTGCATTTCAAATTTATCATATTTTGTGAAACTCTTAAGTGACTAGTTTATTGTTTAAGGCGTTATTTTGATGGGTTGATGGGTATAGTTTCATCTAAAATGAATTGATCGACACATGCCTTAATGTGTAACCAGTGGTAATTTATTCCCTAGCTTCCTTGACTGCAAACAAGGGGCATAACTCTACCCAATTTGATCTTTCACAATAAGACATAAAATTTATCACATACGCCTACTTTCTCGTGAACCCGATATAGATATATGTTACATAAATTAGCGATGGCATATTTAACTGTACCTAGTTGACGTGATCGTTTACCTCAACAGATGAACGCAGCAGACGTTCATCGACAATAGTTTTGATGACAATGTTTTTCTACAGTTCAAGATGTAACACAAAACCGACATGGTTCGAGGAGGATTTCCCTTTCATTGCACTAATCATTGATGAATTTTGATGCATTGGCTTCGAGTCAAATGGTAAATTTCAGCGGTAATTTGGTAATTTAAACATAGCACTTGTTTGTAGTCGCCTTGAATATGCCTAGCGGTAATGCTACTCACAGCAAAGACATATATATATACGTAAGTATGTACATATGTGTATATACATATATATAAAAGATATAAATATATATCGATATACATATATATATATATATATATATATATATATATATATATATATATATATATATATATATATATATATATATATGTGTGTGTGTGTGTGTGTGTATGTGTATTTGCATGAGTATGTGTGAATGTGGGTGTGTGTGTGTTTTGTGTAAGACTTTTTATTGTATTATAGTCTCAGTACAATTACAATTACAATGCTTATTCCGTAGGCCGTATCTTGCAGTTATCTCACCGACACAAACACCAGATAAGGTTTATGTATCTGTATTATAATCTGAGTGTGCTTGAGTTTTATGTCTAATCCACTATAGTTTCCATGTTAAAGATTATAACAGATTTTTGACGCTATTCGACAGTAGTGTACTAGATAAAAACATGTCCATATCATTTGCAGTTGCTTGAATTGGCATAGTGTAAGTGGCGAGTACTAAAATCATGTCAAACATTCAAAGGAACGGGAAGCTTGAATAAGCCCATAAAATTGTGGTACGGTAAACGACAGCAGGTGCAGGCCTCGTCATTTGCCCAATCTAAGCATCTTACTTCAATATCACGGCTCACTGATATTCAAGAGTACTTTGGGTCATCAAATTGTACTTTCATCACTGCTAAAACGAAATATTCATAATGCTAACATGAGACCACAAACCGTTCTCATCGCGATATTGCTAAGTATTAAAGATATAGAATACACCATGTGGCGTTAACTACTCAGGATGCGGACGACGAGCACATATGTTTTCTATTAGCCTTAACACTTGTTCGTGCCGAACAGATACTGTATACATTTTGATTGATGCGTTACCAGAGTTGCGTTTCTTATCATTACGAGGAATCTAGATAAAAAATTGACTTATTCTGCGGGAGATACGATATCTATGATAAGATAACATTACAATATATGATGCAATACAATTATCCAGCCTTGCCAAGTACATTTTCGGCTCATTCTGCCTTCTGTCAATGATTGCCTATTGCGCCTTCGGCTTGTGTAATTTTGAATATAAAATTATTTAATATCATTGTCACACGTGCGTTTGGGTTTCATTGAGGACCACAATGATGCAGTTTGAAGATCGATATTTTCAAACTTCATTTGCCAAATACCGACAAAACATGAAGCAAAAATGTATAAGCAAATTATTACAGGATTCCAAATATTTTGCACCAAACAAACCTTTGCGAAAGAGCATGTGGCAATAACATGAGAAAAGATTATATTCACTCAGACTAGCTTTGCAGATAATTTCCAGAAATACATGTTCAGCCGAATATGCTTGGGGTCAATTGTCTACCAAAGTTGTGATCGAACAAATAAATAAATCGTTTTTTACATTTACAGATGAACCTTCCCCAACACTCACTGCGCAATGCGCAAATCCAGCTAACGATGTATTCATATATAGCGCTGATAGTAAATGATCTATCTCCCCCTTTAGGCGGCAGAGTTAACTCGTAAATTGCGTTTTATATAGCAATAGCCGCAAGGGTATTTCGCCTGATAGTACACTGTATACAAAGGACTAATGCACAATCCAGAAGTAGCTATATCAATATAGATGTCTCAGTATTTCCACTGCATAATACAATGCTGCTGGCATATATATATATATATATATATATATATATATATATATATATATATATATATATATATATATATATATATATATATATATATATATATATATATATATATATATATATATATATATATATATATCTATATATATATATATATATATATATATATATATATATATATATATATTTACGTAAATATAAATATGTATCTGTATATACAAGCACATATAAATAGATATATATACATTTATAAATATATAAGTATATATATATATATGGATATATAACATAGTAAATAATTAATCTTATCGTCCCTAATTGTCTGAGAATTGGCCTTGTATAGGCTGAATGTATGAGTTGCAAAATTCGCTCTCATTCTGCTTACGGCCGGTATTACTTTTACAAGTTTTTGCGGAAATAGAAAAGATGAATATGACATATATGGTCTCGTATCTGTTGAATTGTTTAAGCAAGCTGAGTCGATAAAAGTTTTTTGGCATTGCGTATGATGGCTTATCAGCAACGTAGTGTGGAAAAGTATTTGTTATTCTAACTGTCGAGCTCCTAATGAGAGGAAAACACAGCACATGTGAAGTCGCTCTATAAAATGCAATCAGCTACGAAAGAAAGGAGACTATTGGAAAACATAGAACCTTTAGGTAAATGAAGTTCGCCGAATCTGACCCGAAAGGGAATCATGCTGGTTTGTTCGAGTCAGAGGGCTTTAACCTAAAATCTTTTCGAGATGGTCCTTGAAGCTAATAGATGATGCTACCACGGGAAATATAATTTTATTCATAGGTTTGCAAAAGCCAAATGTGCTATGAACCAAGAAAATAAGCTCTCTATAACTATATAACTAACTAATGTGCCTTGAAGATGCTAGATTACACCACCTAGGGGAATAATTTCCACAATAAGATTTAAAGGCTATCACATGGCAAATAAATCATATATCACATTGTGCAATTAATTTGGTATATTTTAATTTATTGATGCTTGCCTGTTGTTTTGGAAATATGATGTGTACAGCATCGGAGAAGACATAATTGGGCTTTGAATATGACTGGGGTTATGGTGTTTAATGTTGGAAGAAATGCTATTGCCAGGAATAAAAAAAGCTTGGTCGGTAGAGCAGGGCAGCGAAGAAGCGTAATGTTAACCGCATCATGAAATAGACGGAGCTTGTTCCGAGTGAGAAGCTGATAGATCCGCCGCTATTGGCCCCGGATTCGATGACAGGTGCCCAATGAGTATCGTAGACCTCCAAAAGGGCACCGGAATGTCTACAGCCAGTAATATATGTTGCCTCAGTTCCAGCATCAACTGAGTGGCTGTATACGCCTGCTTACTTTTGACTGACTGAGCAATAATCAAGCCCACCAAAAGGTGTTCCAGTAGCCAGAGGTATAAAGTATATAAACAACCGCCTATTTGTTATTTATTGGTGCAGAATATTTATGGTTACCAATTCAGGAACCTCTATTAAGACCAATATGCTGCCAATCCGACATTTCATTACGCGAAATGGCCATTTGTGACCCTTCCTTATCATTTAGAATGCAATTGCTACTTCAGGAGGAGAGGTTGATGACCGCTAAAAATATACTGGCGTTAAGATGATGGGAAGGCAACTTACGCCATGATTCAAAAAGCTGCTTGAACGTTCGTGTACCAAAGGATAATGGGTGTTATGCAGTGCCTGTTCTATATCCTATAAAACACAAGCCTTTGTTATGGCGCCATTTGTAAATAATTAGGCAAGTTGCTGAATACTTATGACATGCCATCTTATGCACATAACATTAGTAACAATCGACAAGTTGTGTAAAATATACATAACGATGTGTATTGAGCGTACATAATATTAACTTATCGTGGTCAATTTCATATGATTGAGATCTAAACAATAACATGATTTTTTTACTCATGGAAGTTGTCGATTTCTCTTCACTACGATTGAAATTATTTGGATTGGAATAAACCTTTGTAAGATCAAACACAATAAACATTAGAACCCGATGATTTAAACATGCACTCTGACCAAGCTAGCTGATCATGTGACGCGTTCGTACCAATTAGAGATGAAGATAACTCTAAGTGCTATAGAGGTAGAAAAGCAAGTTTAAGTCATCATAATTGAGGAAGAAAGTACAGTATCTACAATATACAATCGTTGTGAAGCACTTAATCCTGTAGGATTTTAATTGAAGTGAACAGGAGCGACATTTGGAATTTGCAATAAAATGAATAGTTTGTAGCACATACTGCAGCTGGAAACTACAATAAAGTAAACTTACACCTGTGTGGGTGATGTGCCTGTATCGGTTGATGAGAGAGGCATGTCAAAAAAGGACTGGTAGGAATTGGTGATTGACAGAACATTTATGAGAACGACGCCATTTGTCTGACCATTTATTGGCCAGACGCTCTAGAATGGCTGGTGTCGAAACTGATGTGTTCGTAGAAAGCCCACTAACTTGACGAGGTAACGAATGCTGATCATGTTTATGATGTAAGCAAAATGATTTGAAGCTATGCTGAACCATGCGCCAGGCTAAGCCTGAAAAGACGTGTGCCTTCTGTGCCACTGCAAACACTGCGCGAAAACATAGTCAGATATTGGCATTTCGTGGCTTGGTATATTGCTGCGTTGAATCCCCCCAATCAAATCAAATTATATGAATCCATCACAATAAAGTTGTAGTGGAGATATACAATTTTGTATATTACATATCAACCAATGAAATCTGTTTTAACAAGCACTGAAGTCTCAGCAAAACCTATAATCAAACTCTGCAGCAAGGCGATGATGCAACGCGACCGTTCGCACATTTTACATTGTAGTGCGTCATCGCATTGTTCACTTACCTACATTTGTGTGACTGCGATTTACAAAACCTGTCATCGCGTATATGAAGAACGGGTCGACAATATTTGGCGTAGACATTGCAGTACCAACACTGTATAAGGTCATTTTGCAAAGTTGAATTGCCTTCATTGTGAAACAATAATTCAAATGTATGCAAAAATGGGGTTTCACTTCTATGGTGAATTTCTTGATAAAATGCTGTAAATAATTAGGCGAGTACGATGTTTATTAAGAGAAAAATATTTTGTCTACATCAAAACGCATTTGACAGTTAGCACTAGAGTACATTTAGGATATATCGGCGATTTGCGCATATAACATACTGTCACCACAGTGCTATGACGCTTTGCACCAATTGGTGCGGAGTTGATGAGATATATACTGATCACGTGCATGGTGACCTTTAGCGAGGAATGTCCGTTGCATTGACGAGGGCCCACGGCGCAAACCTTATGCAAAAATAAGGAATAAAAACGCATTGCCGGTAAGCATTGTCATTAAATCACTAAATGCCACGTCCAAATATTTGGTGACAACTATTTCATCGAATATTACGATAATAAGAAAACCCAAAGATACTGAATGCCTCAAAATTAAAGCGATCGTCAGGATCGGATGGGGTTAGGATCGATGAAGATTCCATCTGCATATGTGAACCACTGTGACGTAACATAACCTTTAACAAACGTGCAAGGCTCATGCGACGTCTAAAATAATCGGTTCGTCACCATAAGTCAAGCATTTAAATTATTAACAAATGGCAACATTATCCACCGATTTCATCTAACATTAAGAGTCACATAGTACAGCTAGTGTTGACAATGTGAATGCTATCTAGAGAAACTACACTGGTTTCGTTTTAAAAAATGTTTAACAAATACTAGGGTAGTCTTGTGTATATTCTTGCTGGTTTCAAGCTTTCACATTCAGACTCAATGTGTTTTCTTAATACACAATTGCATTCATGGATGGAATTACTAGTAAGTTGGCGGGTTTCCATATCGGTATTTGGTTAAATATCATGGTGCATTCTAATATTGAACACAAGTTGTTTTTGCAATAGATGCCATTAATCAAAGAGAAAAACTGATTCGCCACAAATGTAAAACCCTTGATAAGCGTGTTGCAAACAAGTTTAATTTTAGCATATGAATATTCATGCGAGTACTGGTATGTAAACCACATGGGCGGTGTCGTTAATACGCTTCGTATCCACTTTTCGAATTTCTTCTCTCAGTATATGTCTGCCAGGTGAGTTTCCATGATGACAGCTTTTCAGTTACTGCTTACCCATAACATCCATCGAGAGTATATGATATACCCTTGTATTTCACGTACTTTATGAGCACCGTGCAAATATACATCAGTAAATCTGTGCATTTTGTTTTGATACAGAACAATGCATGTACATTATTCAAGCTTTGGCTTATCATATTTCTTTTACGCCGCTTCGTAATGCATAAGCCCTCTAGATATCGATCTGAGCATTTCCAAATAAATTGAACTAACCTTTGAAAAATAACGAATATACATCTTGTTGATATTCACACAGCATCAAGCATTTTCGTTAAATTGTAGAATATAGACAATTATTCGTGTATAACAATGTTTTTATTTATGAATTGCTACAGAATGAACATTGCAGCAGCTTTGAAATACTGATTCTACATCCTGTATTCTGAATTTTCATTATTTATGATAGGTTATTTCATAGATAAATTTTGCTGTTTTACGCAAATGAATATATAAATGTTATAACATCGAGTATTGGATGCTTCTTACATGAACAGAAATTATTTGGTGAATGAATAATTCACCTGAATTCCCTAGCAAAAATGCTTTCCACACAATACGTCATTGTTGTTGATCGATATAATAACCTTGAATCTGCGGTCAGACTTCCCTACTGAATCCGGAAAGGTGATGACATTGAGCATATACCTATAACGTTATTCTTATTTTATGAAATATCGTAGACTGACTTAGCCTTTTGATTACACTAACACCAAATACATCGCCGTTAGTAACATAAACAGGAGACAATTTTGACCGGCTTAGTGTCATATCAACTAGCGTAACAACGCTAGCTGACGGATGTAAACATAGTCATCAATGTTTCAGATTTGAAACATTGGTGTTAGGTAAGGTGCAATATGTCACTAAAGTGGATATTCATGGTTACTGTTGCCGTTAGTTACAAAAGCAGATGACATAATTGCGAACATGGCGTTATTTAGTAATGCTCCAAAACTTCGGAGCGTTGGTTAAAAGTCAGCAGGCGGTGATTAGTTTCGAGGGTCATAAAGCAGTTTTACGTCGTTGATTTGCAATATGATGAGTCTTTCTCTCCATTGAACCGTAGCAGATCTCATGAATTCTGTATATCAAACATACTCATATCATAAATTACTCTGCTCGAGGAGAACCAAGCGAGTGAAACATTGCACCGCTACATAAGCTTAATCGCCTTCAATGATTTAGTTTATAGACGCATAGCACGGTAAAACAGCCAAAATACCTATATTGGCAGATACTTTGTTACTGAGAGAGGCATAACTGCTTCGCGTGTTTATAATCACCATATATGTACGATTTTTTTATTACCTGGCTCTAGGTACGTATGACACGCGGTGCTTGCATTGCAAGGAATCCACCTGATGCCGATGTCGTTGGTTGTTAATCACTTTTCCTGTGATTGGTTCTTTCAGGTGTCTGGTCTGGATACGTGAAGCTAGCAGTGGCAATATATTGAATTCGACTGACAACAATATATCCCACTTATCACGCTAAATACAATGAATATTGTCAATCATGATTACCATCTGCATACGCGTTAATACAGCATTGTATCGAGTGGCAGAAGACGTCCGCTTCAAAAACATCATCTAGCATATAATAAGCATAACATTGACATGCGTTGGCTTCCTTTGCCTCTTTTGAGAACAGTAATAATAGAATAAACAGCTGGTCATTGATAGCTATGATATCGTGTTAATGTGTATAGTACTGTACCCGAGTCTTACCAAGAACTTCACCCAAAAACATAAAATACATTCAGCATCGTTTATTGCTGGACAACTCATTGCGTACGGTATTAGTGGTATAGACGGGGCATGCGATTAAAACTAATTTTGTTGGATTCAAGCGATAGATCAATAGATGCGCTACTTCCAAAAGCTGCTGCGCTGCATTTTAAATAGCACAACATATGCATACCTAATCACACTTGCCTCCCTTAAACATTTGAACATGCTGTCGGATTGATCAACACGGAACCCACGAGAGTGACTGAACCAGCTAGTAATTCTATGTTAGGTTGACTATGAAATGCCTTTTTGCCTATGCTGTATGCGTGTTAACACTGTCTGATCGTTTACCAAACATTGTCCAACATAATAAGTTTTTAATGGCCTATTTAACGCAGATTATCCGACAGGTCTCACGACACCTTCCAAGTCTTTCGACCATATCACAAACACGTAGTTTGTCATTAAACATTTTGTGGTGTCATTATCCGTTGTAGCATAAATATCTCTCAGAACATGAGCTTAGCTGCATGAACACGATAATTTCTGGATGATATCGGAATTTATAGCAGAATGATATCAAAAATCGAAGCTCTGCCATTGTTCGTTGAAAAATCCATGAAATTTCTCAGCTTTTTAACGTGCCTTAGCCTGTTAATATTTTTATCAAGCGTCACCCTATGCTAGTGACGTACATACGAAAACCAGTCATTGAAGTCATAGATAATTTTACACATTTTACATAGCTAATTTATCATATTCTCGGAAATTTTGTTATTTAAAGCGTGTGTCGTGAGGCGATATATTGATGGCGCACACCACATCTCAGGGTATTTGTGATAAGTTTTTTTATTCATTTGCTAAAAGAAATATGCAAACGAGAACAGCCACTCTGTCCCGTATAATTAACAAAAGTACATGTGTTTGCTCTTTAATGCAGCAATCACACGGAATGACAGTAACGCACGATAGCATGCTGTATGTACCCGAGAAAAGTTTGATACCACAAATGTAATACGGGGCTTACAAGTTCTGTCAAATATTTTATTTGTAATTTTTTCGTGCGTTTTTCTTATTTTGGTGAGAATTTTCGTACTTATATTCGAATGGATACCAATGGCTTTAGGAGCATATACCGTTTATAATATTGAGAATTAAAAGGCAAATGTAAATTAATTCTAGATATCATCGGGATCTCATGCTTTACAGCGTGTAATAATTACCAAATGTGTTTTTTTTAAATAACTGGAACTAGGTTTGTTCCATCATTCCTACGAAAAATGAGAACTGATGTGAATACTTGATGCCGTTTAAAGCCAAACAAAGTTTCTATTCTTAACAGCTTAGATCGAGAGCTTTGTATTCTCGTCAATCTTGGACATCAATAAATATCTGTATCGATATGCACACACGCATATACGCATGAATACACGAACGCGCTGATTTCAGAAGAGATGTAGCTTGGTTACTCCTTCCATCTATCAAATGTTCACAACATATACCAAGATATTGCGTATTATTAGGTTAGATGCTCTGTAATGAATCGCGTTGGTAAACATCCATCATACAAAAGGATCAAAGTGCAATCTGCTTGCTGTAATGGTTGTAGTCGCATAACAGGGAACTCAGGAATTCGTCCCAACGAAGCTAATTTAAGAATTATAAGTGCTTATCAACAAATCCCGCGCCCCACAATTAAACCATATGTGAGTGAATTTACATCTACATCTGAACTTTTACATCTACCCCTAAGGACTCTTTAGAAGAGAGACATTACCAACACGGACAATACATTACCAGCCATCCGCATTATCAGCAAGCTGGTTACAGCTTACTAGTGAATTGTGCCGTTATTATCGCAGAATGTGGCTTGCATAGAACACCCTAAATATATACTATATATATATATATATATATATATATATATATATATATATATATATATATATATATATAGATATATATAGATAGATATAATATATATATATATATAGATATATCTCTAGAGAGATATTATCTATATATATAGAAATATATATATATATATATATATATCTATATATAGATAAAGATATATAGATATATACAGATATAGATACATATATATATAGATATATATATATATATATATATATATATCTATATATATATATATATATATATATATATATATATATATATATCTCTATATATATGTATATATATAAATATTGATATATATATATATATATATATACGATCCTAAAATATAATCTGCCCTATGCCTACTTTTACCTTTCATTCGCAAGAGAATTCAGTCAAAGCCTTGAGCTAGTATGGACTACTTTATTGCACCATCGGGTAACATTTTTGAAGCACTTGTTGTACTTTAAATCGCAAAAATCACAAACGCTTTCTTTCCACCTGTAGGAATCCTAATATTTTCAAATGACAATTTGATTCATTTTGCGTATCATGAATTACTGTTGTATGGGTTGTGTAGCATCAATGCAAACCCGCCATACGCCTAACGACCATGAAGGAAATCATATGTGAATATTAAAATGATTTGATGTGAAGAGACATCAATGCAAACCCGCCATACGCCTAACGACCATGAAGGAAATCATATGTGAATATTAAAATGATGATGTGAAGAGACAGCACATTACTTTGAGAACGTCAATATCATCAAGAATCAAACTTTCCCGACCGTGATTGACATATCTCTTATATTGTTCATATCTTATGACTCTTCAAGCAAATGCTGCGAGGATGGATATTACATTGCGAAAACAGACGTATCTGGTTATATGAGGTGACGTTAAACTTTATACAGGCTGGACTTGCTTTTGATCTTCCATAGGGACCCTATACATGCATCCGTATGATTGCTTTCACCAACCAATGACTTCAATAGTTTTAATGTCATATAAGATTTCCTCAATGATAATTGAACATTTTATGAGTTGAACATTGACAAAGTCGGTGACATTGATAACACGCATTGCTGTATGTGATCAACAATAGACGAGATCACATTTACATGTGTATAATGAGTGATCCTGCTTTTGGCAAACATAGAGAGAGGGCATGTAACTCGTGAATGAGGATAGAGGTAATGGTAACAGACAAGCGATACAAGGGATTATGTCTGTTATCAAATGTTGGAATATATTATGTGGGCACAAAAATGGAAGCAGAATGTATGGTAACACGCATATAGTCGACGGGATAATGCGCTGAATCAGCATACTAGTGTATATAAACTACTACTACACTTTGTTTGGCAAAAGTTTGTAACAGCGCAATGTTATGCACAGTGAAGTTTGCTGCAGATATGTCTGAACGTGATACTGCTTTGGCTTTGGATACAGTGAAATCCGACAATCAAAGCTAACTCATCGGGTGGACGCCTCAGGCGCATGATACATAACCCTGCCTATCTAATGGGCTTATGGTGAAATCAAATCAGCCCCACCGCGGCGTAAAACCTATTCCATTCCGCGGTAATTGATAACCGACACTCAATGAAGGACCAACAAAAAGACGGATACATACCAAACAGAAAATGACTTCCCTATATCGCGTAAACGAGAGCTTTTAAGTTGGACGGTGTAAACGTTGGTATAAATAGGATCCATCCCCACGTTGGTATAAATATTATCCCAACGAAATATAATCAATCTGCATACCCTCGAGCTAGTCAGGATAACTTAATGCTTATATTAGATACATACATGAGATAAATAACCAAGCAAAACTATCACTGTCGAGAACGCCAAAAATAATGGTATGCATCTCTGCCTGCACGGAATAATCATAAATATTCGGGACATTTCCCAATTATCTACCAAAATATTTATATATATATATATATATATATATATATATATATATATATATATATATATATATATATATATATATATATATATATATATATATATATATATATATAAAAATATATATATATATATATATATAAAAATATGAATTATATATATATATATATATATATATATATATATATATATATATATATATATATATATATATATATATATATATATATATCTATATATATATATATATATATATATATATATATATCGTTCGTAATCTTTCGTCTGAAAATATAATCATTTACCAAAGTTGAATAACCTCAGGTTTTTTCAGTAAATCATAAAATGTGGCATATGTTCGAATTCTACCCCGGTAACTCTAGAGCTGCCGTCCACTCGCTAAAATGGAAAAAGGTATTAGGTTAACCAGAGTCATAGAAGAGATGTTGCCTACCCGTATATAATGGAATAGCTCAACCATTTGCTTCCTTAAAAATGCATACTCACCGACCTATCTAGCTACAATTCACTGCAAATTGCCTTGGGATATAGCAGCATCGTATTAGTAACATAAAATCATCGGATGATTGCCTCGGGTGTATGGTGCATAACAGTGTTATCGAATCGACTTGTAATAAACTCTACGCTACTGAGGAATTTGACAAATTCAACCTCGGGGTATATGATGACTGCAGTTTGGCAAAGGACCTACATCAAAGTAATATATATGGAAAGCAGGATGTTACATCGTTATATAAAGCATTTCAATGATAGGCCTAAAATTTAATGTGTGATCCCAAAATATACTGTTAATGCCAACTCTCCGGTTCATTTCCCTGTATAATTCAGACCAAGTCCCGAACTAGCATAGGACCTTTGGACTAGACTGTCTAAGCACCTCGACGTACTTTCTGTCGCAATAATCACCTACTGCAATTATCTACTTGCACGAACACTGACACATTTAACGTAACATTGTATGCATCTTGCGTTTCGATGATTAATTTTGCAGGGGTAGCTTAGCCCCAGTGCAAACCAACCTTACGCTTAACTGCTCAAGTAGATCAGGAATTATGATGAGTTTGGTCCAGATACCTTATTTGAATCAGACACGCAGCTGCCGCCCTCGTTTACCTTAGTTTAAAATTGTAAATATCGGTTGGCGTGCTACATTCTTTTAAACAAAGTAGCAAACATACCATACATACACCATTCTTGCAACAACTAGATACACAAAATAACAATTTGCTAGATATTGGCCATCATGGTGTATGTATGTGATAATTGACGTTAATTTAGTAAGGTCTGAGTTATTGCACGGGATGATACTTTGGGTACCTTTTGTCTCCATTCCTTTTAATGATGGAGTCAGCATTACCTGGTTTACGTACCAGTCACCTTCAACGTCCCCAGCAGCAGTTTTACTTCTTGCCTTATCGAGCTTTCTTTAAAAACATGACCTATAAAACAAACAATATTGAACGAAGCCCCTTTGTATTTTGACACTAATATCATTATCCGTACCAAAATGCATAATCATATGATGATATTGAGCTGATTAGTGCTAGTGTCAGCTGTTTGACTTGAGTTAGCATGAGTTGATGCTGTGGCAATATACTTAGCGGGAGCATTACAGTAGGAGCAGACGTGAAACGGATAAATTGGCTATAAGGTTAAACAAAAATGCTTGACTGATGTTGTTCGTCCCTTAAAACGTTCAAATAGCCCTAGTCTGAACCAATTTTGGGAATTATTTTTGGCCTATAAATCGCAACCTTCCGCTGTTCGCTATAGCACGCAAAGTTTTAACTCGGATTGAACAATGACACAGCGAATACATTTAGAAGGACTTGGAGTCAGGCATAAACTTCAGTTCTAGTGATACGAGAACTTAATTCGCTGCGAAGCGGATGAAAACCAATATGACGACACAAACCATCTGGAAATGTGACATTGGCTAATCAGAGACGACGACTGAAAGTTCCCCAAGAAACAGGGAGCCCGATTAGAGCTTTCCCATCCGTGGATGCAGCAACAGTTCCGGCCAGGGTTTCACTTATGTTATACGGTAGCTTTCTTATTTAGAATGACATCATTTAGAACTTGATCATATTAATGTAGTTCGTTGGTTATTACAATCTCATATATTAATCAAAAACACCAAATATCGCTAGAACTTAAGTGTTAGTAGAATAAAAGTGCCATGTGACATTTACAATCAGTCATTGTGCTCAAATTTACTTGAATATTCTACCAGCGCTAATTTTTGTTCACAGGAGGAAAGTAGAAGCAAAGGACGTAAAACCAATACATTCTAATTTGCATATCAAATATACTAACTGTCGTTAACTATTTACGACGAAGTTTACACCCTTATCGTAGCCATTAAATTAGTTTCTTGATAAAACCGTCACATTCTAATCGCACCCGATATTTCGCACAATTTACACCACGAACAGCGTGCAGGCGTCTCTTAGAATCGCGTATAAGTTTCAAATATTGCTTTTGCTGATGCGATATATAAGGTTCATTTATTTAGATTTGTATCATAATCACTGGCTGTCCAACAGCTTTAAGTGACTTGTCAGGTAAAAGTGCTACGTGATGACTTTGTATATGTGTAGGTTTGACAGCTCGTTAACATGTATGTGCTCAGACGTTTCCATGAGTAAAATCCCCGATATATCATATTAATACGAAATGGGTTTTTTTATAATTTGGGTCATCATCCTGATAAAATGCAAAGGTCTTCGTTCCTATAGTATATTAGGCATTCAATAAGCTTGCGTTCGGCTATTCATGGTTGTGGATTTGTAACTGCTGGTAATGAGTTATACCGTTCTTAATTCCGTTGAAAATAGCTTTATCTGAAACGAATGGCACGTAAGAACAGATAGATATTTTGCGGATAAGTTATTTATTCGAGGCAATAATTCGTTTCCTTTTTTTCAAATGAGCTTGTCACAAAAGCAAAACTTATTTACATGATTTATTGATAACGAAAAGTCGCTGCAATCGCAGTTGGCGTATGATTTACCCCTCAATTAATCTTGCTGGCATTCTTACATAATTGAATACAATGCTGCACGTGGAAGCGATTTCAAAGCCATATATATATAACTCATATATGACAGGCATAGCATACGCAAAAGTTAAGTAATAATAATGCTATATCACTCTTTTACAAAATACGCTAGATGCTCAGCTGATTCGTGATCATATGCTTTGTTGGAGAAGTAGCAAGACGACATTAGCTGAGAGCGATTATGATTAACATAATTGATAGATTATCTACATTCCACATATAGCCAAATACCAATCCATTCGAATGTAGTCCATATTTATAGTTTATTTGCTATGACAGCATCGTTTCCAGTTTAAATTCCATCCAATTCGACCGTCATGAAAATATTAGGGTAAATAAGAATTTTTAGGGAAAGGGAGGCATTTGTAGACGTTTTTAGCAAAATCTCTAACAAAATGTCTCTAAATGTTTGAATTGCGTTGCTGATCGTTAAAATTTGAATTTTGTAAATACATTTTGTCTAGAAAAGCATAGTCGTGGTTGGTTGTTCCACATATATACAAATTAAAGTTACGCAATAATCCATATCATGAAATAATTTGTTTAGATGCAACAGTAGCAATTGGAATTCCGTTAAACACCAAACATGCGAAGCGGTCGAGTACATGAGAATGTGTCGAATCATATTTACTTGCCAGGCTGTTCTGCATCATATTCATGTCCACACATGGTCCTCTACTATCGTGTCGTTATATTTCAAGCTGTTAAAAAAACTTTTCCGCTTGCTTTCGTCGTCGTTATCGTTGTCGTCTGCCCTTCATCAACCTCTATCAAATATGCTCGTGTGTTCTAATCGAGGATTTGATGCACAAATGCTAAGGCAGTATCTGCTAAATAGCAATTAGCCACCCGTCGGACAAAATAGGCGCCTAAAGTTAGGCTAATCAACAGCATATTTTAAGTAACAGAAGTTGAATGATTGTTTCGTGTTGTCGGTTATTGCAGATGCATCAATTATGTTGTAAAACGATTTAGCACTAGGTCTACTAAAGCCGTGAATAATATATAACAGCGTTATTGTTCCTAAGAATGGTGTACATTGTTTACTTTAAGGCCCCTCGTTATCATTGATAGAGTCAATGTATCGCATATGTATATTACAAGTATATAGATCCCTCTGGACATGTGATCATACCCCTGGCACATAATGACCATATTTTCTGCTCCGCCTGAGTAAAAAAGATTACCCCGACGGTCCTTTATTGCACATTGATCACCAGTGAGTTCTAAATTTTATAACAAGTATTGTCAGTTACAGTCCTATCATGGAGCACGTTCTGGTCGTAATACTGATGCCATATACTTAGTTATACCTTTAGAAAAACGAGGATTCCGCTGTTGCTACACTAGTCTTTGAACATACAACGCCATTTGGTGATGGGCTGTGATTCACACCGCTGATGAGAAGGAACCCATTGCCATATACTGTTGCAATCGGTAATAATTTGAAATTTAAATGCCCGTAGATCGACACAGCAAAACCATTAAAATTGTAATTGAATGTAAGTGCATTGTATCCTGCAACATAGGTATGTACAATCACTGAACGTCTTGTTTGTTTATTGCCGCGATAAATTTGCTTCCTGTTCAAATGGCATCACAGTAAACCTTTACGGGAGTGTGTACACTGATGTTAAACCTACAAATATAGGTACTGGTAATATGGCCCATTTATCAAGGTTTTGATATAAGTTTAGTTATCAATCTGCACACATACGCTTCTCATGACAGGTTGCCATTATGATGCTAGAAAGCAAATATACAAATTCGACAGTATAAGTCGACATCAAGCGTGAGTTTTACAAACAAGAAGCAATTGGGTTCAGACAACCACACCCTTTTATATCGTAGATGTTATAATATATATATATATATATATATATATATATATATAGATATATATATATATATATATATATATATATATATATATATATATATATATATATATCTCTATCTATATATATCTATCTATATATATATATTATTCTCTTCTATATATATATGTATATATATATATATATATATTTATATTTTTATATTTTTCAACTCCTGTTATTACTTGTGTGATCCCACGTGTGTCCTGTGCCAAACTATACGTCCAATGATGCCCTAGAATCGTCAACTATGGATCTGATTCGATAAATTTAACCCAAATCAAACTAAACTCTTCTAACTTTATCATCTTGTCCTTTGCGCTTGTTTTATGACGAATCACGGGAGGCAGATTGGCCGAAAAGATAAGTGATTGATCATTCTGTCGAATCGTAAATTTTCGCCCCTGCAAATGAGTTTCAGTTGTTTCCTTATACTTCTAGAGTTTCGCAATATTCGTACGTCATGCCAATCTACGAACCACATAAATCATTCGTAGCACAGTGAACAGGTTCATATCATGTCGGTTGCATACTCCGTCTGCCCTCTTTTTCATTTGTGATATGACACTTCGAACGTTTTATTCAGCTTCATACCGGCTCTTACGAGCACGTATGTAAGATATATAATTAGTCAGTCAAATTTCCTTTGTCCCTCATAAACAATTTTCTACATAGATGACCCCCAAATTAGTTTTGCAGTATCCCTGAAGTGTACTAATATCATTCAATACACGGCTGTACCCTGTCCGTATTGGCCTGTGTTTTATGGTTACCAAAGCTGTGTCTGTGAATTACAGTACCAAACAAGCTAGCAAACGTCCGATGGATGTTTGATTGCTCCGTCGGATAAAATGCCGCAAATCGTTCACACATTAATGATGGGATCGTGATCTCTTGTTAACTGTGAGCATCGAAGCTCAACTAATGGTTGTACTTGCAGTTTAATCAGAAATGGTCGCAACATATACATTCATCATTATCAAACTAGAGGTGTAGCAAGAAGTGCGTTGTGAAGCATCATATGTCATTAACATTTGAAACATGCCTTCTCATATATAAATTGCTCCGCGTTTTAAGTCACCTTTTGTTCCCGTATGAGGCAGTCGTTTCAAATAATATGCTATCCTCCCGAGTGCACTATCAAGAACCCCTACCGAATGAACCATTAATGTATGCGATAACAGAAAATTGAAAATTCGCGGTTCCAGTAATGCATGTGCATAGAATAGCTGTGATACGCTTCCATCACCGGGATAGATAAAAACGTACAGCTTCTGCTGAATGCAACTAGTGCTTTTACACCAAGAAGATCACATTACCTAATCCTACATCGAAAGGAGTGCATGTATTCATGAATCAAATAAATCCCAAACGTACTTTGAAAAATGACACGCTGAATGATACATCAAGCAATAGGAAACAAAATATGTTATCAACATTACAGGTGCAACTTATTCGTACAGGTTGATATTGATAGAAGCAAGCGATGTGTTGTCAGTAGTCATACATTAATAACACTCTACGCTGCTTCATCAAATCTGGTTGTTAGTTTTCTTATGACGATAAAAATCTTAATTATTTTTATCGTGGTTGATTTAGCGCACATTTAATCAATGTTCCCAAGTAAGAGAATAGATATATCAACAATGTCCTAACCATTGTCAACGGCCGGTTTGTAAAATGGCAATTTACTGCCCGTAACAATTTTGAAATTTGCTTATATGGTATGTAACTCATAGTTCGATCCTGTAACACAAGGTATTGCTACCTTATACATGATTTGATGTGCTGCACGATTTCTGAGCTGTACTTATTTCTTATTATTTCACGATATAAACGGCAAGACAATATAATGCAGTAAAACACATAGCCAATATTGTTGCCGGCATGGTATTCATCATACACTCTTTACTTATATACGTTGAAGTGAAATAATGGCTTTTTCACAATTGCATGTCGGCCATTAGTCGCTCATGATGGATATGACGAAACAGCGAAATCTAATCAATCCTCATGGCTTCGTGGTTGTTGGTAATGATGGTGTACGAAGTATTAAATGGATATTCGGGCTTTCTTTCATGAAATGAAATGTGGTTGATAGATGGCTTAATCAGTGAATCACGAGAGGTCGAAGAAATAATAAATGGTAACGTACCGGGCAGATACAGATAGAGAGCTGGGGGTTGAACGAGAGATTGACAAACATAATAAAGGACGTCGAGATACAATAAGTAAAATATAGGAAAGACGAAACCATCCGATAATAAGAACCTAAATCGCTTTTTACATACACAGATGAACCTACACTAACACTCACTATGCAATGCGAGCTCCTAATTAGAGGAAAACAACAAATGTCAAGCCGCTCCATAAAATGCAATCAGCTACGAAAGGAGATCGTTTGAAAACGCAGAATCTGACCCGAAGGTAAGTGCTTGGTCGAGTCAGAGGGCATTAACATATAATCTTTTCTAGATGCTTCTTGGAGCTAATTGAAGATGATACCACGCGAAATGTAATATTATTCATAGATTTGCAAAGCCAAATGTGCTATGAACTAGGAATATAAGCTCTCTATAACTGTACAACTAACTAATGTGCTTTTAAGATGTTAGATTACACCACCAAGGCGAATTATTTCCAAAATAAGATTTAAAGGCTATCACATGGCAATTTAATTATATATCACATTGCGCAATTTATTTGGTATATTTTAACCTATTAATGCTTGCCTGTTGTTTTCGAAATATAATGTGTACAGCATCGGAGAAGACATAATTGGTCTTTGAATGTGACTGGGGTTGTGGTGTTTGAAATTGCAAGAAATACCATTGCATGGAATAAAAAAAGGCTTGGTCGGAAGAACAGGGCAGCGAAAAAGCGTAATGTCACCCGCATCCGGATCTAGGTAGAGCTTGTTTCGGGTAAAAAGCTGAAGGATCCGCCGCTATTGCCCCTGGAGTTGATGACAGGTGCCCAATGAGTTTCGTAGACATCCTTAAAGGCGCCCGAATGCCTACATGTAGTATTGTATGTTACCTAAGTGCCAGCATCAACTGAGTGGCCGCATACGTCTGCTTACTTTTGACTGACTGAGCAATAATCAAGCCCAAAAAAAAAGTTGTTCCAGTAGCCAGAGGTATAAAGTATAATAACAACCGCCTATTTGTTATTTATTGGTGTAGAATATCTATGGTTACCAATGCAGTGACCTCTATTAAGACCAATATGCTGCTGCATACATGACCAAAATCCATCCGTAGATCTGGAGAAAAAGCAAATCCGTTTTTATTGCATGTGATATATTTAATTTTCAGAAAAAAGGCTATAGTGTATTTGTGACCATTCCTTATCATTCAGAATGCAATTGCTACTTTAGGAGAAGGGGTTGATGTCTGCTAAAAATATACTGGCGCTGCCATGATGGGGAAGCTACTTGCGCCATGATTCAAAAAGCTGTTTGAACGTTCGTGTACCAAAGATTTATGGATGTTATGCAGTGCCTGTTCTATATCCTATAAAACACAAGCCTTTGTTTTGGCGCAATTTCTAAATATTTTGGCAAGTTGCTAAACACTTATGACATACCGTCATATGCACACAACTTTAGTAACAATCGACAAGTTATGTAAAATATACATAACGATGTGTATTGAGCATAAATAATATTTACTTATCGTGGTCAATTTCATATGATTGAGATCTAAACCATAACATGCAACTTTTACGTGGATATGAGCTTTTTATCCCATGGAAGTGGTCGATTTCTCTTCACTACGATTGAATATTTTAGATTGGAATGAACCTGACAATGAACATTAGAACCCGAGGATTACAACACTGTGACCAAGCTAGCTGATCATGTGACGCGTTCGTACCAATTAGAGATGAAGGTAACTATAAGACTATAGAGTCAGGCAAAGCAAGTTGAAGTCATCATAATAGGGGAAGAAAGTACAAAATCTACAATATAAAATCGTCGTGAAGCACTTACTCCTGTAGAAGTTTAATTGAAGTGAACAGGAACGACATTTGTAATCTGCAATAAAATGAATAGTTTGTAGCACATACTGCAGGTAGAAACTACAATAAAGTAAACTTACACCGACGTCTGCAAGTAGGAATTGGTGATTGACAGAACATTTATGTGAACGACGCCATTAGTCTGACCATTTATTGGCCAGACGCCCTAGAATGGCTGGTGTTGAAACTGATGTGTTCGTCGAAAGGCCACTGACTTGACCAGGTAACGAGTGCTGATCATGTTTATGATGTAAGCAAAATGATTTGAAGCCAAGCTGAAAAATGCGCCAGTCTAGACATATAAAGACGTGTGCCTACTGTGCCACTGCAAACACCATGTGAAAACATTGGCATATTGGCATTTCGTAGCTTGGTATATTGTTGTGTTGAATGCTCCCAATTAAATCAAGTTATATGAATCCATCACAATAAAGTTGTAGTTGAGATATACAATTTTGTATATTACATATCAATTAATGAAATCTATTTTTAACAAGCACTGAACCTGAAGTCTCAGCCAAATTTATAATCACAATCTGCAGATAGGAAATAATGCAACGCGACCGTTTGCACATTTTACATGGTAGTGCGTAATCGCATTGTTGATTTACGTACATTTGTATGACTGCGATTTACAAAACCTGTCATCCCGTATATGACGAAAGGGTCATCAATATTTGGCGTAGACATTGCAGTGCCAATACGTGACTTATGAACACTGTATTAGGTCATTTGGCAAAGTTTAATTGCCTTCACTGTTAAAAACAATGATTCAAATGCATGCAAAAATGGGGTTTCAGTTCTCTGGTGAATTTCTTGACAAAATGCAGTTAATAGTTCGGCGAGTACGATGATTATTAAGATAACAATATTTTGTCTACATCAAAACATAGTTGACAACTAGCACTAGATTACATTAAGGATATATTGGCGATTTGCGCACATATCAAGTACTATGACGCTTTGCACCAATTGGTGCGGAGTTGATGAGATATATACTGGTCACATGGAAAAGACAGTATTGCATTGTGACCTTTAGCACTGAAGATATGACTTTTCCACTACTGTTGAAATTACATTGTTATATGCTCATTTGTCCTAACAATGTGTGTCGGATGCACTAGCTAACGGACATGCGCTGAATGATATACACAAACAAAAAAAAAGTTTATGGCAAGCGTAAAAAGAGAGGGGAGCATAACAAAAACTATTAATGCTGATCAATGGATCCAATATTACGTATCATGCTAATGCCGAAACGCAGGCACCGCTCTTCCGCTAGATCAAAGTGCATTGCCTTGAACTTTTGGTCCCATACCTGCATCAGAGCAGTTACAACTCCATGACACTGATTACACAGGCACGCTAGAGACGTAGCGCTATCTTCCTTCTCTATATGTTTTCGGCTGCTAAATCGAAAATATTTCAGGCCTCTTTATCGCATGTTGACATGCTATCTGCATTTCTGATTTTTGATGAGGCTGCGCAACATAAATGAAATCTTGTAAATGACAATACAAGCTGAAATGACTGACTATATCACGAACGATTGCCTGCATATTGCTCGCGTGAGAATTGCACAAGATGTCGTGGCAACAACATGGGAAAACCATGGACATCACTTTTAACCCTAATTGCAATAATCCGCGGTACAATTATATTATCTGCACTTTAATTTGATGGGTCATTGCACCGCCTTTCTGACCTATCGTGAAGCAATCACAGGAACCGAACACTTTTGCGTTTTAAACTTTGCAACCTATTTATAAAATTACAATTGTATACCTGCGAGGAAGCTTCTTGATTTGATCGATCGTGCACTGCAGCGTAGCTTCCAATGAACTGCGTGGTTAGCCACATGGTATAGTGTGCATTATCTGAATGAGTTAACATAAATATTCCTTAGTTCAACGGGGCGGTAATTTTATGGAAGCAATGATACCAACAAAGACATCAAAGGAGATCTGGAATGAGCTTTGCCTTTTTTCCAGGGGTTTCATCAAGGTGCGATGATACTTGCGTGACTCAACACATTGCTATAAACGAAACCATGCAGCCAAATGTAATTTGGTGTCACTCGAACAACAAAAAATTCGGAATACCACCATTTTTAATATTTTTCTATAAGCAGCTCTCTTATAGCCGAGAGGATAACTTTGAATGATTTTTTTAAATCAAACGGGCCTCTAATGTTGATCAAAGGGCATATATGCGTTACAAATGCTCATGTACAAAGGCTTGTATGAGTTACTGAGAATATTTGAGAACCTTGGATATAAACTCGGACACCCATAGCTAGACAGTACATTCGTGTAATGCGTTCAATCCGGTTTATGCATTACTTATTGGCTCAATGATTGAGATAGAAGATAGATTCCACTTTATCGGAAGTAAATACCGCGAGCCAGGCGGGAGATGCTGTAGAATATAAAGAAAAATGGTGTCATTTAAAATACAGGAGCGATTATATTGTCTGGATTGGTACAAAAAGTCCGTGGATGGTTAAAGCGCATCACCTTTTACGCATCATAACTTCGCAATCATTGCATGAATGTCTCGCATACTCTTCACCTTGCAATATATGCCTTTACTCCATGTCGGGGGTTACCTAGGAAACAATCTGCCGGACATCGTTATCGTTCTTCCGCATGCATTTTACCCCTGTTTGATGTGCAGTTAAAGATTTTAGACAAACCTGACTCTAGTCTTAAGCAGTTCAATTTGGCTTGACAGATAGGAAGTTTGTAACTTGCGCTCTCGTATTTGTTGCATGTAAGTCTATCGACACACAAACAAGCGTGTTTTAAATTGTGGCTATACAACTGACAAAATACGACCCGATTAAAAGTTAAATGTATTTTTTTATTAGTCATAATTTTAGTTGAGTTTTGAAACATTCGTTGAAATGATATTTCATTTATCACCATCGGCAATATACTGAACACATGTTTACAAATCAAGTATCGTACAATGATCTACACCTCTGAGAGATTCTATGATTCTATTTATCTATCTTTTGATGGCTTTCGATCAGTGTTGATGTTTACCTTGTTACTATCTTCGCATCATGCGAAAACAAAAAGGATGTATGCAGTGAACCACACTTCCATATTTCCATGCGTTGCATAAATATCGTTAACGACAATGAAACTATCCATAATATATGAAGAAATGTAGATTTGCACTGTGGAGCTGTTAAAGATCGCTATTTACCTGCTCGACGTCTTAACTGATGTTAGTTGCTGCTTAACATTTTTAAAATAAGACAAACTAAGATATATATATATATATATATATATATATATATATATATATATATATATATATATATATATATATATATATATATATATATATATATATATATATATATACATATGTATATTTATATATATATAATACACTGATTGATGTTATACCTGAAATAAAAATGCCCAAGCACAGCGACCCATATCCGCATGGTTTATTTCATAGTTCTGGAATGAATTTATCCGAGTGCAGATCATATGATGTCATCACATGAGTCCATCATCTTTATCGACATCCCAACTAACACGTCTTATCTACAGGATACAACTTCTACCCACAGCTTTTTACAAAATCTAATTGCGGTAGAGACCATATAGAAAACAATGTCGGCGATAGCTGACCCCTAGCGACAGTAGCGATTCCATGTGCGGCTCATTAGGCGTTGACCATCAACGTGTCTTTAAGCATCAGCGGGTGCCCTTATTGCCAAACGCTCTGCGGTCGCGCCAACCATAGGCTTCACTTATTATATGTATTTCTGTGAAAAGTCTTGGTCGATTATAATATACTGACTTTGATATGCTGCAACAGCCACAAGAACTAGCCATATTGTTAATGAGTTAGGTGCATATACTATTGCGGGGTTATATTACACTACTATCACGGTTCAATGTATAAATAAAAGGATGAAACTTACGGAGTATAAGTTGCATTGACAAGGGCCCACTGCGCAAACCTTAAGCCAAATATTGAGTAAAAACTCAAATGTTACGCATTGACGGTAAACATTGTCGTCACTAAATGCCACATCTAAATCGTTGATGACAACGATTTCAGCAAAAATTACGATAATAAGAAAACCTAGGCATACTGAATGCATCATAATTAAAGCGTTCGCATGGGGTTAGGATCGATGGAGATTCCATGTGCATATATGAACCAATGTGACGTAACATAACCTTAAACGAACGTGCATGTCATATGCGGCAACTAGGATTTACCGATTTGTCACCATGCGTCAAACCTTTTAAATTATTAACAAATAGCGACATTATCCACCGATTTCATATGACATTAAGAGTCACATGATACAGTAAGTGTTTACAATGTGACCCGGTTACGTTTTCTTAGATGTCATCTAACGTAAGTACATTTGTTTCGTTTCAAAATCTGTAGAACAAATAATAAGGTGGTCTTGAGTATAATCTCGCGGTTTTCAAGCTTTCACATTCCAGGCCATGAAATTCTATTGTATTTATGAATTGAACTAGTAGCAAGTTGGAATGGCGGGTGTCATGTCGGTATTTGGTTAAATATCATGGTGCGTCATAATATTGAACACAAGTTGTTTTTGCAATAGATGCCATGAATCAAAGATAAAACTGATTCGCCACAAATGCAAAAACACGGTAAGGGTGTTTAATTTTATCATATACATATAGATATCCATGCGACGAGAATTGGTATGTAAACCACATGTGAGGTGTCTTTAATGTTCTTCTTCGTCTCCACTATTCGAATTTCTTCTCTAAGTATATGTCTGCCAGGTGAGTTTCGACGATAACAGCTTTTTAGTTCATGCCTCCTCATAATATCCATCGAGAGCATATGATGTTCCCTTGTATTTCACGTATTTTATGAGCACTGTGCATATATTAATCAGTAAATTTGTGCCTATTGTTTTGGTACATTCTTCAAGCTTTGGCTTATTATAAATCTTTTACGCCGGTTAGAAGTGCATAAGCCGTCATGATATCGATCTGAGCGTTTTCAAATAAAGTGAACTAACCTTTGACAAAATAACGCATATACACCTTGTTGATATGCACACATCATCCAGCCTTGTTATTAAATTACAGGATATAGACAGATATTCGTGTATAACAATGTTTTTTTAGTTTGGGATCGCTACAGAATGAACAGAGCCGCAGCTTTTAAATAATGATTCCATGTACTGTATTTCGGAAAGTTTGTTAGTTACTTATAATAGGTTCTTTCTTAAATGAATTTTGTTGTTTTTCACGAATGAATATATAAATTTGATAACATCGAGTAATGGATGCATCTTTCATGAACAGAAATTATTTGGTGCAGAAATAATTCAGCTGAATTCCCTAGCAAAAATGCATTGCACATAATACGTCAGTTATGTTGATTGATATCTAAACCTTGAACCTGGCAGCATTTGCAGTCAAACTTTATATTGTAATTCTGAAATGTCGTAGACTGACTTAACCTTTTGATTACACTTAAACCACATACATTGCCGTTATCAGCATAAACAGAAAGCAATTTCGACCGGCTTAGGGTCATATTAACAAGCGTGACATTCATAGTACTCGACTGCGTCTCCTAAAAAACCTTGGAAATAACCAATCCAGGTTATACAAGTAACAACGCTAGCTGACGAATGTAGACATATTCGTTATTGTTTCAGATTTTGATCACTGGCGTTCAGTAAGGTACACTTTGTCATTAAAGTAGATGTCCTTGGTTAATGTTGCCGTTCGCTCCACAAGCGCGTGGCATAATTGCACATACGAAGTTATTTTGAAATGCCCCGAAACTTCCGAGCAGTGATTGAAAGTAAGCAGGCGGGGATAAGTTTTGAGGGTTATTAAGCAGTTTTATGTCTTTGAGTTGCAATATGATGAGCTTTTTTCTACCATTGAACAGCACCGGTTTGGATTCGGTTAACTTCTGCATCAACGACAATGTACCCTGATGTACTACGATGTGCTTGTTTCGGAAAGGATCGAATAAACTGGTTGTTTGCCTATATATATCGAGTACGCAGTTACATGTTGCTTCACACTTGCTCGTGCACAATTTGTCTCACTCTTGCTTTGAATTCGACACTGGTTTGCCTTGTTGGTATCTAGACTTTGTCTGTCTTAAAAAGCAACTCCCGTTATTAACCGCATATTAACTCCAGGCGTTCATATTGGCGTCACGGTTACAGTTCGACAGTTTATTACAAACCGGTGCTTCATATTTATATATATGCCATCTTCAGTTAGCACGATGTTAACCGACCAGATATCATGAATTATGTATCAATTTCTTAAATTACTCTGCTCATGGAGAAGCAAGCAAGTAACGAATTGCACCGCTACATAAGCTATATCACCTCCAAGGATTTAGGTTATTGACGCATAGCACGGTAAAGCAGCCAAAATACCTATATTGTCTGATAACTTGGTACTGGGAGAGGCATTACTGCTTCGCGTGTTTATAAGCGCCATCTATTTACAATGTTTTTATTCCCAGGCTATAGGTATGGATGGCTCGCAGTGATTGCTTGCACTGCAAAGGATCCACCCAATGTCGATGGCCTTGATTGTACATCAGTTTTCCTGAGATCGGTCCTTTCTGGTGTTTGGTCAGGACACATGAAGATAGCAGTGGAAATATATTGAATTCTACTGACCAACAATATAACACCCCTTATACGCTAAATACAATGATAAAGCGCTGTATCGAGTGACTTAAGACATCCGCTTCACAAAAATCATCTAGCATATAGTCAACATAACACCGACATGCGCTGACTTCTTTTGCGTCCGTTTGAGAATAGTAACAATTTAATGAACATCTGGTAATAAATAGTTATGTTATCGTATTAATGCGTAAAGTGCTGTATCAAAGTCTTACCTTGCACTTCACGCGCCAACATGAAATATATTTAACATCGGTATTTTATGATAGCTAATTGTGTACGGCATTGATGGCATAGACGGGACATGCGGTTAGAACTTATTTTGTTGGATTCAAACGATAGATCAATAGATGTGCTACTTCAGAAAGCTGTTGCGAGATGACGCAATAATGTTTTGAAAAGCTCAACATATGCGTATCAAATGACACTTGCCTCCCCAAAACATTTGATCATGCTGTCGGATTAATCCCACGGAACCCACGTGAGTGATTGAACCAGGTAGTAATTCTATGTAAGGTTGACTATGAACATCTTTTTTGTCTATGTTATATGCGTTGACAATGTCTGATCGTTTACCGAACATAGTCCAATATTATAACTTTTAATTGCATATTTAACGCAGATTATCAGACAGGTCTGACGACACCTTTGTCAACCAAGTCATTGGACCATATCACAAACACGTAGTGTGTCATTAAACATTCTGTTGCGTCAATTATCTGTAGTAGTGTAAATATCTCTTAGAACATGAACTACGAGGGCTGCATGAAACCGAGCATATCTGGGTGATATCGGAATGTATAGCACACCGATATTCCAATCGTAGCTCTGCCATCGTTTGTTGTAAATTCCATTCAATTTCTTAGCATGTTTAACGTTTTTTTAGCCTCTCATTAACTTCATCAAGCGTCACCCTATGCTACTGACAAACATACGTCCAATGGTCATTGAAGTAATTTGACACTTTGTACATGACTAATTTATCATATTCTCGGAAACTTTTAAATTTTGTTGTTCAAGGCGTTTGTCATGATGGGATATATCGATGGCGCACACTACATCTCAAGGTATTAGTAATAAGTTTTAATTAATTTGCTAAAAGAAATATGCAAACGAGAACTGCCAGTCTGTTTCGTTTAATAAACATCATTTCCGAGGGTACAGGTCTTTGCTCTTTAATGCAGCAATCTCACGGAAAGACAGACGCCGGATCGCATGCTGTAAGTTACCAAGAGATACGTCAAATGTACTACAGTGTTAACCTGCTCTTTCAGATATTTCATTTCAATTATTTTAGTGCGTTTTTCTTGTTCTGGTGCAAATAATCGTACTAATTTTCGAATGGATAAACAAAAGCTTTAAGAACACATAACGTTTTTAACATTGCTACGTAAAAGGCAAGTGTAAATCAACTGTTGATATCACTGTGGTCTTATGTTTTACAGCAAGTCATAATTACCAAATGTGCACTGATGTTTAAATTTTCGAGGCTATGTCACATTTATAAAGTTTAGTTTCATCTAACATGATACTATAGACCAGTCTCTTAATGTGCATCTGGTTTTATTTGTTCCTTAGCATTTTTGAAATTTATTGTTATCTGTAGCGGACAAGCAGCTGAGGCATGACGCCACCAAGTTTTATATTTTTCGCTGAGACATACAGTTTATCACATTAGCCTACATTCTTGTAAATCCGACATGAATATATGTTACATTAGTTACCGATGGCATATTGCCGGCACTGTAACTGTACCATGTTGATTTAATGATTTAGCTCAACAAATGAACGCACCAGACGTTCAACTACGTTGGTTTCAAGGACAATGATTTTTTCCATTGTTCACGATGCAGCACAAATCCGTCATCGGCCTAGAAGGATTTCCCTTTTATTGCAGCTTTAGTCTCGTTACCAGTCGTTTCATCTAAAACACATAAAAATCGTAATGTGTTGTCCGTGACGTGTATTGCAAGACGGATAGTCTATCCATGCAGCATTTGTCGCATATCTCAAGCTCTGATGCATTGTTCACACATGAATGCAAAACAAAGTCATGAGCTAAATAGCATTTGTAGACAATATAATGGACTACTTGGACTAGATAAACGCTGGGCATACGGATGGTGTATTAAAGTAGAGCACTCATATGACCTGCACATATATTGTGAAAGCTGAATGTTTTCATTAATGATAAAGGGAACGTAACCCTAAAGTCATCAGCCGATGGATCAGTATAGGAGAACGCATGATTTTATGCCAAGTGGGGGCAGAATACAAGCCAGTTTATTATGTTCACGGATTGTATCCGGCCCATGTAGCGTTTTGCAATTAGATACATTTAAATGACAATCTATTCCTGTTTCCTTTATTCTCGATACACAATATGTGGTCATGAGAATGGTAGACAAAGGTGTAACATTTTAAAATAATCGATTATATTATAGGTTCCACTGGCTAGTACTGATAGCGGGTTTGAGCTGACACAATAGATTTATACTATTAGAGATATCCATGCAGGGAATTGGATTGTTATGGCGTGAGCTACAGTATGAATCAACTGTGGCAAAGTCAATCGTAAGGAACATGCTACTTGAACGATTCCTTTCCATTCATCTGCTGTGTGACATATTGCGCGTAGTGTATGGATAATGTATTGCTGTGATAATACAGAAAATGTACGCATAATGTAATCTTGATTCGGTAGACCTCCGGGTAAGAGGAGTGGTTTTTGTATTTCCGTTGGCGACTACCTTGTCTTTCTTAATTTAAAACGAAATAAAAAGGAGGTTCAAGCTTAAAATCTCCCATCCAATTCCACTGATGAATACAACCATGAAATATCTTACGTACTATATATGTATATATATATATAAATATATATATTTATACATATATATATATATAAATATATACATATATATATATATATATATATATATATATATATATATATATATATATATGTATATTTTATATATATATATATATTTTTGAATGTATGTGAGTTTGTCTATGTGTGTATGTGGCTTGTTATAGGTACAGTAATTACATAAATTATAATGCATAGCCCGTAGGCCTTATGTTGCAGCTTCGAGAGTCACCTACACAAACACTAGAGGAGGTTTAGGGGAGTAATCGTAAGCAAGTACCAATGCCTCGACTGTAGTTATGCACTGGATAACCAATTTACTCACAATGATCCTTGTTCGATGCGGTTAGGGCCATTGGAGAGCGGTACATCACTTGGTCTGCTTAAGTGATATACATAGTTAGAAGCATCAGTTGATAGCAACCTTTTGCGTGGTACTTGACGAATGCATTCTGTGACGATTACAATATATTACATCTTAATCACGTATGTAACAGCTAAAGAGAATATTAAACGCACATTTTGACTCATGATGGTAAATTATTAACCACATTTAGCTGTGTTTATGTAACACAAATTGAAAGAACTTTGCATATTAGGCGTTTTGCGCAGAGGAAAGCCAACTGAAAAGCAGTATTAATATCGTTGCGCTCCGATTTGTTAATAGTGCATATTCAAATCAACGAATGCGTATCTGCATCGACATATATAATTTTAATGCACATATCATTCCATGCATTTGACTCTAAGAATGTGCAACTACAACCTAAGTCAGGTAGATAGAACGGAATGAAGCACACATTGCGAATTATACAATTTTTTTTACCTCCTGTTAACCCCGCTCACGTTTTAGCATTTTGAGTGTGAATATTAATTGTCCCTCCCCAGCTATGAACAAGACGACTTCAATGAAATTGATTTCATATATTAAGCGCTATATGTTAGCTTTCAGCAGCTTGACATTTATAGAAAAACTTAAATTCTTAAATATATTCACCATGCCATATTTTCTTGGGAATTGGTGGCAAAATATGCTGACCATTGGTGCACACATGAAGGGTGGGACGACTGCAAAATGAGGGAATGCTAAGGAGTGAAGTTTGAGTTTGGATACCACCTTATCGTGCAATGACATCTGGGTCAGAAAAAATCAGTTGCACGCTTTTCAGGTTATACAGCAAGAATGGGAAATGTCAGACACTTTGAAATGGGGTCTGGTCGCATCCCTATTTCTAATGAACAGACAAAAGAAGAACGGCATTTGGATCGTTTAACTTGTACACTTCCAATAAGGATTATGTTTCAGTTTTCTTTGACACTTAGTTTGGAATGCCGATTTTACTATTTCGTCGGCTAAGTCATTGCACAGGCAATTGCACACTTTAAAATGTTTACAAAGGCATAAATTGCGAAGATGGACGCATATCTTTCGCAATCTACGATACACCATCCAATGTCTGCGTGACAGAGTTGTTTGTGTCATTTCCGGAACCAATTCAGACCATGGACGGACGCATAGACATTTGGTATTAGATAAGAAGGCCTAAAATGATGTCCAGAGCAATTGGAGTTGACAGATCATGCGTGTATATCCTAATGTGCTTTGGCTTAACCGAGTACCTTTGTTCATAACATAAATTTTATATAACGTTTCTGATTTTGCGAGTAATTGCGATATCTTTAGTCAAGATGGTCTATGTAAATGTAATAACAGCTCTCAGAATTATGTTGCTGATTGCGACCTATTCGTTTCAGACCGATCAATCCTCATGTACTGCCTTGTCTTTACAGGGAACAGTAAACACGGACACTCAATGAATTACAGAGCGGTGACTCTCAAGGGGAGGTTAATCGTATTCATATCATGGCAAAATATACGACGATCGTAAATATGCCAAGCATTCAAATGAGCAGCATAAATAGTAGTTACTTAATCTATCCAATCTGTGGTACGGCATTAACATGCAAATGATCAACAGGCGCAAGCTTGTTCACTCTGCCCTATCTAACGCAGCGTCTTATTCCAATATCACGGCGCATTCACATCCAGGGGTTCTTTGGGTCATCAAAGCGCACTTTTATCACTACTAGAGTAGGCTATCGATGAGTGTTCAAGATATAGAATACACTATGTGGCGTTAACAACTACATTTGTTGTATATTAGCCTTAACATATTTCGCGCCAAACCGATACTGGGAACATTCTGATTGATGCGTAAACAGAGTTGCGCTTATCATTTGTTAGAGGCATCTAGATAAACAATTGACATATATAGCGAGAGATGTGATTTCTATGACAAGATAATTTTAAATTATATGATGCAATACAATCATCCAGCCTTGCCAAATGCATATGCTACTGCCAAAGGATGCCTAATGCTTTCATAAAGAACACTTAGGAATATGTGCGTTTGACTCTCTTTGAGGTCGAAAACAGCTAACATTGTTATCATTTATATCTCTTTGGGCAGATGATCATGTTTCCCCCATGAAGCGGCATAGTTTACCAGGAATTCGATTTGCTGTAGAGCCATATCAACTGAGAGCCCAGTGGCTACCCAGACAAACGCACATAAACGATAAAGCTTTATCACTTAATGGATGTCTCCTTCATATCCACCATATCATACAATGCTGCGGACAAGATCCATGAAACAAAACCATATCCTTCTGCAGGAAACAAGACAACCAATTATTGCACTCTTTGACGTCTATGCACTCTCCGCCGGATGAATTAATTTGGATCGCATATATATATTTATATATATATATATATATATATATATATATATATATATATATATATATATATATATATATATATATATATATATATATATATATATATATATATATATATATATATATATATATATATATATATATATATATATATATATATATATATATATATATATATATATATATATATATATATAATGCACACAAACGCATGACCAATATCGTACTCTAACAAATATATGACTCCAACGATATGCGATTAAGACAGATAATTGTCTAAGTATAACAATTTTCCCCGTATTTCTACGTCCGCATCGTCCGTGCCGTATTTACTACTTTCTTTTGTATTATGTATGTGTCTAAACGAGAGTGGTATCAACGAATGATTGACTATTCGCCCTATTCAATGCTGAACATGATATATGCATAAATTCAAGGTGTCGGCAGCATCAATTCGGGCATTTCAACGATTCATTCCCTTCATGCTGTTTGAGTAAGGGAAGTTCTAGATGCAGCAGCTGCGAAAGATATTGTTGGTGGTAGATGGAAAGATAACGGTACAATTGCAAACCATAATCACAAACTCGTGCGTGCAAATGTTGGGTTGGCTAACACTATAACATATTGGCAGTTCTATGACCGCAACAGGCTAAGATGTCTTGATAATGTTGTCGTAAAATGACACATCGGGTTGCGTTAATCGGATGGGTTTTTCGTTCAGACAGTTAGTATCCATCGATATATCAGTGATAGCGTTTTATCATTTAAATACTACACGTTGGCCTTTACTTGCAAACTCAAAGAGCAATGTTCCGGTGTACGTAACGACCAACTAGTCGTATTATGTACAAACAAACAAGCTCGCATTCGAAAGGAAACAGTGCTAGGTTAGTTATCCGAAAAGTCGGTTTTAAGTGTTGGTAAATGCAGCGAAATACATTAAGTTAAGCTTCCAAATGAAGAAAGTTGTCGATGACCAAAGAGGTCTAAACATCGACTTATTAGCGTGTATCAGACAGTGAGACTATGCAACCGACTGTATATCTGTTGGTCTATTGAATGCTCAATAGGTTTGTGTGCCTAATTTGTGTTCAATAATGCTGATCAAATAGAAGCCATATTTGGATAATGGATTTCAGCTATATTTGATCATACGTTGCAGTACTTAAGGCGTCTGTTCTAGTTAAAAATTGATTTTATTTGAAAATATGAGTGATATCATTCATACCATTGAGCTAACACATTTAAAGGCATTTTGGTAGTATATTTTGTGAGGATGTAACTATTTAGCATATTGGTTAAATGTTGGCAAGTTTAAGGGCCCTTTGTTTGTAAATGCTGATACAAACTAACAGACAAGATCTAATATGCTTGAATCGTGATATATCAAATTGCAAAATAAAGTCGGATGTAATTTGTTATATGTCAAATATACATATTTTGATACAATTGAATCTAATAGACTGTCAGGGTTTTATCAGCATCTGTATTTCTATTTAAAATAACAGAGCTCGTTTACAACATGTGGTGCATGCTTGCAAACTGTCATGACCGCCTGTACTATAAATTAAATAATGATGGCAACATTTGTTCTCACAACGATCTTATGAATCTACAGGCAAGGACTAAGTAGCAAGATATAGCAACTGGTGGGCGATGGTGCGAAGGTAAAAATTTAAGAGATGACTGTGCGCTGTTTTGTTCTTAGAACAATTCGGGCCATGTATGTTTCGTAAGCGTTTATTGAAGTTTAATTACACAGGTATATTGAGAATGCCTCTTTTGAATGTAGAGGCTCTTATCTTGTTAATTAGGAAGTATACATGAGGTACAAAGCTCAACGATAACATAAAACCGGCTGTTAGTCTCCGTCTGGTAGCAATATTTATTGTCGAAATAGGAGATATGCATGCGACAAAGATGGGTTTTAGCTGTACAATTTCAAATAAATTTAATACATCACTTTCGGAAATTAGTTACGAGCAGTTGAATATATGTGTTTGTTGTGGAAGATATGACATCTAAGGCATCGGAAAAGACATCATTGAACAAGACCGGGAGATAATTGATAAGCAACGATAGCCTAAAGCCAGCATGAACATGCCAGATGAATACCAAAATAAGCATTGCTACCACCATATACTTCAACTGCATACACCTTATAAGATTTGTTTTACACACACATCCTGTTTCGAATGAGAAGCAAGTGTTAATAATGTATCAGTCAATCGGAAGCCAAAATAAAATAAATATTGCGCATTAATTCGGGCCGATAATGTGGATTTCATCAGAGCATTAACATCAAGCAATTTCAATATGGGAGCAGGTAAATATAAGTGATGGTTGTGAGATGTTTCCAGGGGCATTGAGAACACAACATGATTAATGGGCACTGCCACTATTCGCCAGGCTCTAGTATATTTGCTCTTTTATCACTTGTGCAATGCTTTAGACACCATGCTTGCATACAAATCCCGGACTAGCTGCTATCACCTATGATGCATATTGATGGCACTGCACCACAACTATATAATATAGGGCGTCGACAAAATGCTATTGAAGCGTTGTACTTGTATTGTCATTATGAACCTACTTGCTCACCTGTTCATGATAGAAACGATGCACATAGTCTGATGATTCAAAATTGTTAAGTACAATGCCACAACAATGTACTTGAAATATAATGCAAAATGTTATACACGAGTTTAAAATCGTGTAAGTAGAATGTATCGCCAAAAATAATTAAACTTGCACAACACGGATGTGAGACTATTCGCTATCTATTGGTATAGAATATGCATGGTTCAATCCCGCCAAGAACAGCTTATATGACCCAATATTCTGCATAGTACGTGACAAAAACAGGGAACCCTTTGATTGGGCGCATTGAGCAAATCCGCCTTTTTATTACGCGTGATGGATTCGATTCGCAACAAATACCTTATCAATTAGAAAGCAATTGTTACTCTAGAAGGATAGGGTGAGAATAGATAGAAATGAACTAGAACCGAATGATTTAAATTTATTAATTGCCAGGCTGGTAAGGTGCGGTGTTCAAACAAATTAAGAAGACTCAAGGTACAAAATGCAGGTAGTGAACCACTCAAACCTTTAGGTTTCTAATACTGCAGCTGGAGAGCAGCAAACAGCTTGTGCTTGTATCGGTTGATGTCACAAAGGCCTGGTAGAAGGCATTTGATCGAATGATTCTTGACCAAAATTTGCTCTGAGCGACGGTTAATTAGCGAGACGCTCTGCGATAGCTGGTATTGAAACTGATATAAGTATTGCGTGGTCATCAAAAGGCTTCTTACAAGATCAAACGTTGCAGCATTGCTCATGACCTTGATGTTAGCGAAACTATTTTAACCCACGCTGCTAAGCTAATCGAAACAAATATGAGCCATCAGTGCCAATGAAACACTGCTTATAAACGTTCACAGATGTTGACATTTTTTGCTTTGTTTGGTGGCCCCATCAAATGATATGAATCCATCAAAGTAAATCCATTCTGGAGTTATACAATTTTGGATATTTTGTATCATCCAAAAAAAATCATTTTCATTTGTAAACTTGCAGTAATTCAGCAGAAAGCAAATGGCAACGCACTCGTTCGCATTTTACATGAGTGTGAGACATTCCAATCATTACTCAGCTTCCTGGGATTCATAAAAATATCATCCCTTTTACGAAAAAAACGTCAACGTACCAACATGCGACCTGCAGTATTAATTAGTGACCATTTTATATGGTCACCACAGTTCTATGATATGATGGATGCTTTTCACGATGTGGTTGATGAGATTTATACTAATTATAGGTGCCAGATAGCCGCTATAATATTACCGAGTTTTATTATAATTGATCATCTGAGCCAAAACCGCTAACCGCTCTAATGCCGTATGACGCAGCCAAAGAGCCATATGGTGCCACATTCATCATGTATAAATTTAGGTCGATGACAATGGAAATATATTGCATGTATTTAAAGTGTGCTTTATTAGGGATTATATGACGGTTCCACTCCCTCAGTAATTGGATGTTGCATACTTATACACCCCTTGTCCAACTAATATGCGTACGTTTCCCTTGTCTATCGACACGTGCTGAACGATATATAGTACAGCATGTAAATGGCAAGCATATACAAAGGGTAGAATATGACCGTATGATAATTAAGGGATCCATCATCATACATCATGATAATGCCGAAATGCAGACAACGCTTTTACAACAATAACAGCTAAACCCGAAGACACTGATCACACAGGCACATACCTGCCTTCTCTCTGCGTTTGCGGCTGCCCAGCCGGTACTTTTTGGGCCCTAGTAACGAAAGTACTCAGTTTTCGCCACGTAAATGCAATATCGCAAATGACGATATAAATTAGAATTACTGACTTCATAACAAACGATGTCTTATTATATCTCTGAGTATATATATATAAATATATATATATATATATATATAAATATATATTTGCACCTATATATAAAAGTATAACTATATATATATATATATATATATATATATATATTTATATATATTTATATAAAAAAATAACTATATGCATATAAATAACATATATATATATATACTTATATATATATACATATGTATATATTTATATATACATATATATATTTATATACATATATGTATATAAATATACATATACAGATTTTTTATATATATATATAATATTTGTAAAAATATTTATGCATATATATAATATATGCATATATATATTTATATATAAACATGTTTTTATATGCATAAAGATATATATATATATTTATATCTATATATATAATATATACATATATATATATGAATATATATATAATACTTATATATAGATATATGTATATATATATATGAATATTGATATATATACATACATACACGTGTATATTTATATATAAATACATATGCATATATATATATTTATATATATACATATCTATATATTATATATATATAAACATATATATATACATATATATATATATATATATATATTACATTTATATATATATATATATATATATTTATATATATATATATATATATATATATATATATATATATATATATATATATATATATATATATATGTGTACATATATATATATATCTTCATATATGAATATATATATACACTTCATAACAAACGGTGTCTTTATTATCTCTCTGCCTATATATATATATATATATATATATATATATATATATATATATATATATATATATATTTATATATATATATATATATGTATATATGCATATATATATATATATATATATATATATATATATATATATATATATATATATATATATATATATATATTATATAATGTATGCAGTGCGTTGCTATATGATATATTATACTCCATGACATATCAGAGGCAAGTAAGTTAGCACATTTAGCCTCTGGGGAGAGGCTGCGAATATTAAAAAAATGCTATCATGCAGAGAACAGTAGGGAGCCGGTTAGATCAAGTCGTAATATAAGTTAAATTTCAGAACATTCGTTAAAGTAATATTTCATTGCTAATGACTGTTTAAATAATCTTACAAATCCAAGTTTCTTGGAAGGATCTACATTTACGAATTGTTCTGTTAGATTAAATGCCCGGCGGTCGAGAATCCCGAAAAGGATAAAGTCGTCACATTCTTTTACAATATGCTCAATATTGCTCGAAGACAAGGATCGCATTCGGAGATCGGCTATTCCTTCAGGCAAAAAATCGTTTGCTGTACGCGTGCGACCTATACGTGCGGGGACAAGAGTAACTCTATCTCAAATGTTATGTTAGTAGTGGTTTAGCCACCACCGAAGTTTGGGCTGAATTTCATCTACATTGGTGATGGTAGATGCATCCCACTGGTACTCCATTTTCAAAATATTTGATAATCGGAGATTTGAGGATTCCGAAAGGGGATGTCAAACTCAGTTATTCATGACTGGGTCATCTTTTGCTACTTTGTCCGATTTCTCACTGCCGGGTATGTCCACGTACATGGACAGGAACCTACTGGCGTAGATAACGTTTTTACATATCAATACCATTGTATTGCCATGACGATTGCATACGATAAGTATCTGTTATGCGCCAATATAAGGGTGGCATATGGAAATGTTTCTAAACGTTAATACACATGTCTGACAATCTGTAATATCCCAGGCAGTATAATTTTACAAGACATTTCCAATATAAGAATACCGCGTAGCCATTAAAGAAATGCAATTCTATGGCTATCCTCTTACAAGGACCAAATATCGTCAGGAATGACATGAAATGGCAATAGCAGGATTATAAAACATCAGAATAATAAGGTTTCCCCCAACCAATATATATATATATATATATATATATATATATATATATATATATATATATATATATATATATATATATATATATATATATATATATATATATATATATATATATATATATATCTATATATATGTTTTTAATACATATCGAGCCAACTTTAGGTTATTTGAAGAGCAAAATCGATGCCGCGGTCTATAAAAGCTCAGAATATATACAGCGTGGCATAACATTTTGTTGGTTTAGGTTTTAATAACTCCTTACCTATGGCCGTGCCACGGAATTATCATGAAACTAGCACAAGTCGCAAAATAATCAATGGAACAATCGCTACAAACACCTTGTGGATAATGCAAAACACCGGTTTGAAAACACAACTAACGTAGCAAACGCTATTAATGTTAATAGATCCGAAACTTACACAATATAGAATCATTATGAGCCGTAAAAGACCGACACAGGTGTCGCTCATTTATCAAATGCATTAATCGCCAATATATCACGTTGATAGCACGACCCTACGGCCTCCTTTCTCCGTGACCGGCATACAAACTAGTTAAATTACAACCGGTATGGAAAACAATGTTATTGTGGCTGACGAGGTACGTTTGTTGCTCGCCAGGGCCAAAGTAATGCGAGCTCGCAAATATTATGTCGTTCGCAGATTATGACAAGGCTTTGAATTTATAATGACATTTCATTAATTTACATACATATCTTCAACGACAACGAAACTACCTGCAATACTTAAATGCAATGTCGATATACACCATAATTTTAAATGGCACGCCCTTTACTGGCAAAACATCCGAACTGGGTGTAGATGCTGCTCAAGATTCTTCAAACACGACACAACAAACTGACGCACAAACCATACACACACACTCACACACACACACAGACGCACACACACACACACACACACACACACATATACATATATATATAAATATATATATATATATATATATATATATATATATATATATATATAAATATATATATATTCATATATTTATATATATTGATATATATATATGTATATATATAACTAAATATATATAAATATATATATAAATTCATATATTTATATATATTGATATATATATATGTATATATATATATATACATACATAAATATGAATATATATTTATATATATATATACACGCACACGCACAGAGACACACACATATATATATATATATATATATATATATATATATATGTATATTTATATACATGTATATATATACATATATATGTAAATATATATATATATATATTATATATGTATATACATATATATATATATATATATATATATATATATATATATTTATATATATATAAATATGTGTGTGTTTATGTGTGTTTTCATGTGTGTGGGTGTATGTGCGTGTGTGCGTATTGATTCGTGCATGTGAGTATATTTATGTATGTTGTTTCTGTGAGTGTTTGTGTGGAGACTTAGCTCATGATATTACTTAGCTTTAAGTGCCGACGGGTCGTGTTCTATGTTGCGTCGACAATTATTGACGGCAGTTACTTGTGCAATATTGATAATGCGATATCTGATTCAAAAGAGTAGGTTAAAATAGGGTTAGGTTTGTCTACCTTGCCGTGTCGTAAACAATGATCATTCATGATATTTAACACTGGCAACGGCGTGATTTTGGTCATTTGATGCTCGTACCGAAAATTATACGGGCCATTACATTCGTCTTTGATGATTTATGTAATGTTCCATACTGCTCTCTATAAGCGGCCACAACACTGTGAAACTGACAAAGTAAAAAAACAATAATCTAGTCTTCTCCTATACCTCACATAATATTAAACCTATTCTGCCCTAGATGACGCTCGCAATCAAATATACCATATATATATTCAATGCATATATATATATATTGATATACATATAAACACATCTATAAAAATTAATATCGATAAATAACCGTTACATATATATCTGAGTATATAAATATATAGATACAAGTATATTATATTTACATTGATATAAATATATATTCATGCGTATATAAATATATATATATATATTCATATATATATATGTATATATATATATATGTATGTATATAAATATACATGTATATTTATACATATATATATATATATACATATACTATATATCGCGCTATATATATATATACATATATATATATATATATATATATATATATGCATATAAATATATATATATATATTATATATATATATATATATATATATATATATATATATATATGTATATATATATATATATATATATAATATATATATATATATATATATATATATATATATATATATATACTGTGTCTATATATATTCATATATATATACACATATGACTGTGTCTGTGTGTAGATCCGTTGGTTATCCTAGGTCTAAATTCTCGCCTCATTAGTATTGCTTTCTGTGTGGTTCAGTCTAGCTAATCTTTATGGTTTACAACGCCTTGTAGGATAGCTGCTTAGTTGTTGGGTGTCGTTAAAAATAGTCCGGTTTGGATATATGGCCTATCACCCATCATTCAATCGGCTGATGTTAAATTTTATGGTTTTAAGCAATGAAATATTACGATTCAAATGTTATCTATGGCTGAGACATATGGAGACATGTCAGCACCTAGATATGACTATGGTTGCTTTGTGTTTGATAAAAGGTAACATTATTATTTGACTGGAAACATTCATGATCTACTGTGGAAATCTGTTTTATTCAGTTACATCTTTCCATCGATAACGTTGCCGCCCTAAAACCATGAACCACACGAATGTTAGCTGTAAATCATAACGCGCTCTAAATTTAACTCACTATTGATGTGTATACTTCCGCTTTGGTTACCTAATGTAGATTTCATCAATTCTTCACTCAATCAAGTTGTGGGCGTCTTTGCGCACACATTAGACTGACATGCTAGAAGGGTAATGTCCGACAACATAAATGGCGACAGCCGAAGTAAGGATCTATTTTCTGAGAACACAGCGCCGCGTAGCGACTGAAAGTTTGAAAACTTGACACTTTTGGTTTCCAAGGTACGGTTGCCAAGCAGCTTGCTAGGCAACCTCGTTCAAAATTTGGGGCTGAACTAACGGGATTTTCTTTGTTTCATCTGGCGGTGGCCAAACTATTGAGTATAGATTGCCCTTGTTTCATGTGCACCTTTGCTAATTTCATCAAACATTCAACTGTCTATCAAACTGACCTCTCGCGTCAGAATGGCTGTCACAAGGCTATCAACTTAATACATTTACTGACTCCCTGATATATATTTTTTTACATAACGTAGGATGGAGACATCTGCATCCGCTGTAACGTAATGCTGTTGGTACTATTGAAAAATTGCCGCCGACACAGAGCTCTCGAATCGTTGCCGCGGTTTTTGGTAATGATCAGAAATGGTAAGCATTGTCATGTATTCACCAAATGCTATGATTAATCGGTTCCCATTATTAATAGATGGCAACATTATCCACCTATTTATTCTTACATCAAGAGCCACATAGTAATTGTTGACAATGTGACCCCGTTACGTTTTATTGAATGTTTTCTAACGATACTCCATTTGTGTTGTTTAAAAATTTGTAGAACCAATAGTTTGGAAGACTAATGTACAATCTCGCGGTTTCCAAGCTTTAATATCCAGAGGCATTCCCTTGAAATACAATAGCATTCATAGATGTAATAAGTATTAAGTTTGAAAGGCGGGTGCAATAACATTGTTTGGTTAAATCTCATAGGGCGTTCTCATCACTCTGACGATCGACCAGTTGCAAGAATCAAATCCGCCTAGTGGCAATACAAGACGCGGCATTTTCTTTGATAAGGTCAAGGCTGGTATACGTAATTCATTTGTCGCAAGCAACGTATGCTAGCTATCATATTAATGGGCCCATTTATCAGGATAAGTGCGCGAAACGACTAGGTCCCTGCAGGCGTTTTTCGATGAGAAACCAAACCATTATCCCATATATCTTCATTCTGACGTGTTTTGAAATAGCAGTTAGCCTTTTTACCTTTAATAAAATATGCATCCACGGCTGTCGGGGTCAATAGCCGTCAAGCCTAGCCGCAGGTTTGGAGGGAAAAAATATATTATCTAATAATAACACTACAATGCAAATGGTAATGCATTGTGAATGGATATGACCTATGACAATAATATGTATTAAAAAAAAAGCTGCGGAAAGCAGCAGTGGTTGGGAGGCGCGACAAAATTGTTATAATTTTAGAGCCCCATGCGCCGTTGAGCTCACGAAAGTGTTGTTTATTAGGGATCAATTAAGGCATAAAATATTCGCTTTGAATTTTTGTTACAGCAGTTTGATCGATGAACACATTGTCGTGAACTCATAAACTGTTAAACGTAGCATTAAATCAGGCGAAAAACGTTACATTATTCCCAGTTCCAAGTAAGATGCATATCTCAGTGTGTGATTATCTGATGTTGATATGAGCGCAATGCGATTATTAAAGATGGAAAACAGTACTTTTAATTAGGTTATAGCAATTATTTATTAGCTACAGTAATGTTTGAACCACAAAGATGTTGTTAGTTTTTTTCAGTATAATGTTGATTTATCAGTTGTGGTCGGATATCAAACTGTTTAGCCACTTCCGATTCTATTTTTTAGTTATATCATGTACACGGGCAAGAATACTAAATACCAAATTACACGTCTGGTATGAGACAACCGCTGCCTACACTTTTGCGTAGTCGTCACATTAGGCTGTTAGCATTACACTGCATATCATATCGATCAATTTACACAGCCAAAAAAAGGTTACAGTATCTTATAGTTTATTTGTAGCACATAACATCAAGTAATGTGATATATTACGTTGGGCCGCTCACCATAGAAGGATAATCTATGTTATAGTCAGTCTGGTATTTCATACGTCTTAGCCATAGCTGTATGTTAGCTTTGTTCCTCCGGAAATGAACAAGAATGCGTCCTCGGCAGAGCTTCCGGAAGTTGACATGACAAACAAGCTAACAGGAAAAGTGCTCAACCTATTGTAGCATCGTTATTCATCTGCCAGCCTCGCAAAAGCACATTTATATAATTCCATATTTAACGAACACATTTCAGATGTCTCAACGATAAGTTGGCGCTATTTCTATATCAGGCTTCCTTGTTAGTGACGCCGCATTAGAAGTCACGAATATTGATAACGAAATAATTTGACACCAACGGGCCGTGGGGTAGAGAAGCTATGTTGTGCTCGCTTGGGACTATTAATCTCATTCTCTTGTTGTCAACGTCGTGTTTCAGATTGCAGGCTTGGATTTATCCAAGTGTCTTTTGGAAGCATTCATTCATGATACACTGTTATCCCGTCGTCACCAGATTTCATGATTTTGCAAACAACTCTTATGATGTATGTCTACATTTGCCCATTGCGCACGGCCTTGCAGCGTCCCCCGTAGAGTTCGAAAGAATGCAATTTAACACATAACGTCCGGAAATTGATGAGGCAACAATTCCGCAAAAAAAGACATCGAAGATGAAGAGTGCCGTATTAGCAGTAGGCGGATGGGCTGAGCCTCTTCGTGGTCGAATGACACTAGAAGGCCCTTATCAATACTTCACGCAATGTGTTTGCGTTCACAGGATGCTATTGCGGTTTTGTATACAATGATAACACTTGTAACACGAGACAAATGGTGTGAATAGTTGCAAGGTTGCCGCATATTTCCGATTCATAAATTGTCGAGCATGCATGGAAGTTTTTCTTTTTCTTGAGCAGTTTGTTTTTGTATGTGGTTACAGACAAATAACCCGATTCCGTCGAAAGCCTTACAATAAGGAAAAAGGAACCGGAAACATTGATCAGAGTATTTGCTGGCTGTACATAGTATAATATCATTAACAATTATTTTACAAGAAGACGGGTTCACGAAAGAGGCTCAGGCAAGGTTGGATGCCTCTCCTTTGCGAGAAAAATCCATGGTGTTTTTTAGCGAGGCCTAATAGACAGTCATTAGAGCGATTAAACATATGCGAATGCGAATGTATAGAAAAGGTCAAACACCCTTACGGATATTGCTTTGTAGGTAAACGTGACTCTATGTCCTACGCAAATTGTTGTGCCATACATTATAACTGATTTTATATTCGTTACCATATATGTGCCCGTTAACGGCGCATTTTAAACTTGCTTGCTATTCCATTTGATTTGCCATTGGCTGCAGCTCTTCAGACAGGTCACGGCATATTTGTGTAAAATATGCAGCTACGACGCCCACCCGCACGTGTTCACCTGGTTGCAATCAATAGTAAGTGCTGAAACATTAAACATGATTTATATATCGATGTAAAGTCCTGAAAATATATTTCTATGTTATAAGTCGATTGTTGAAGCGAACGATTTGGAACGAGCTAACAGAGACGGATATTTCTGTTGGATCCTTATCACGGAGATAGCGTGCTCAGACGTCTAACTACAATGTGTCATACTGCAGACTCATTGCAAGCTCGCGATGAGATCATCATGTAGTGATGCCCCTACACGATGATCTCTAGGCCAAGGCCTATATATCATATCCAATGGCTCAGTGTAAATTAGGTATCATTCCACTGATATTACGGCCGCTGCAACCTAATAAACAATTGAAGTTAGGCTAAATATTTATCTCATATTCCAATATTGATTGAAAGTCGAGTTAGCTTATGTACATTGAAACAAGGAGTCATGCAAAGGATATTTCGTTACTAACGTCGGATAGCGTTACGTATATACACATTTTATTATATTATTTATTACCGCGGCGATCTCAGGTGGTCAGCGGCGTTTCCCCTAGCGCGGTACCGTCTGCCAGCGAATTATATATTAAGACTCTCTGCTGCGTCATTGGTGAGTAAAACAAATGACAGTGCTGTCTAACTGCTACTAAGAAACATTCCCATGATGAACAGTCGGCAACGATCATGCTATTATAGGGCGCCGGCAATCTTGGTGTGATATAATGCACTTTAGCGCGTTAAAGGTCTGAATAATTTAGCTTTCTAGATATATTACACCGTGCGTTGATTACTCCCGTCCAACCAACGATGGCATTATTCACTATTATTCATGCTATCAGAGGCTGAGTTTCGGAATTATCAGGGAGTTAAATATGATGTCGAGTAGCACAGGGCGCGAATCTAGTTTCTATGATGCAGATGCGTGGTAAACAGCAGAAAACCTCAATGCGGACGCTTAAAACACTTTACAGTTGCTTCGAGCACAACTGATAAATCGAATTTTGATCGGTCGGAAGTAACGTGAGAGTTAAGACACCCTCCTCATAATCAGCCATATGTTTCTTTGGCCTGCCGCCTATCCTTACACAGGCATCTTAAATTCGACAGACACAAACTCGAGTACATATGTAAACTAATACATGAGGCGACAGCTGAGTTTGATTCAGGAGCGATTTGAGGTTTTAGGTTCGAGGTTGTATGGCCGAATGTTCTTTCAAATCCTCCACCACCCACTGTTAACGCTCCTTAGCCTTTTAGCACCACCCTCCATTCCACTTTGTCTTGATGATGGCAATGTTGCAGGAAGAAGAGATGTTCTTGTTGATCAGCTCCGCGCAACATCATTACGCTAATCCGTTATGTTTATGCCCATATTAACCTGCAAGATCTGGTCGTCTTTATATGTCAATCCATCTCCGTATATCACAGATAGAATCAGGTTTACCGACTTGTTACGTTACCTGGCTTTTATCAGCCTCGTAAATCCAGATTAATACCGACTTCTACAGTCAAAAAGACCTAACAGCTGGAATATTTGCTTGTTGTGGCTGTGAGTGAGCAAAACCTTGCATCCTACAGAATGAGTACTTATTACGCTGAGTATTCGATTTCGCTGCATAGGAACAAGTTAAAGACGAGGATGATATGGATGGGTAAAAAGGGATTTAATAAGAAGCAGCACTCCATTACCAGACATGCAATGGAATTAACGGGTCATGCTTGTGCGCTCAAAGCAATTATCATTTCGAACAGCTCCTGCATCACAAAAATCTTAGGTTATGTAATAAATCATCATATTCACACTCGTCCAGATAAGATTCAATCCAGCAAATCTGCCGAGGGTGCCAATGGATGATTCAAGAAGAGTGATCTTTCTAGCACTGATAGTTAATTTTATGAAAGCATGACTAAGAACTACATAATATAAGCACATTTGCATTCTTAATTTAGGTATCAATCCACTGAAATCAACGCTACGTGTATTTACAAATACATACATACATACATACATACATACATACATACATACATACATACATACATACATACATACATACCTACATACATACATACATACATACATACATACATACAGACATACAGACATACAGACATACTACATACATACATACCTACATACCTACATACACATACATACATACATACATACATACATACATACATACATACATACATACATACATACATACATACATACATACATACATACATACATACATACATACATACATACATACATACATACATACATACATACATACATACATACATACATACATACATACATACATACATACATACATACATACATACATACATACATGCGTGCGTGAACAAGGATTTAAGTTGTGGATAGGTTCAGGTACTTTCTTGTGTTGCTTTCTCTGTTTCTGTTGCAGGCAAAGTAATTTCGCCAGTTCTAACTGGACAAAACGACGACTAGCATTTACGCTGTCAATAGCACAGGCCATACGCACAGACGTGCAGTAAAATTACTATGGTCAGGTTTGTACGCCAGCTGATACTCTTCGTCTAGCTGGTTGGCAAATTTATAGTCTTAACGTTGATAGGCTACGATATCTTGGTAATTTGAATATCAATCTCAAATGTGAAATTGGTCTACAGTTTGTCAGCAATTCTGGATCTATGCTGCTCTTTTCAAGCAGTTGTTTCATGACTGCAGCTTTTCATCAATCTGCCAAAGAACAAGAAGCTAGGGAAAGATTAACCACTTGGGTAATAACAGGTAGTTATGGATCTCAATCATACGATGTTGGAGCTGCCTTTGTGATTTATTTATATGTTTAACTTTCCGGTCCTGATTAAAATCGCGGGGACCACTTCATATGAGATGAATTTCCCCTTCTCTAGCAAAAGTCTGATGGTACGAATTTCTGTGCAATACACAGTGCTAGTTTATCTGCCAAAGTTTTGGGGGACTGGCTGGTCGGTAGCTTATTTTCTTCCTGTTGCATGTGTCGGTCATTCCACAATTGTAGAACACAGGTAGTTATGGGTCTCAATCATACAATGCTGGAGCTGTCTTTGTGATTTATTTGTATGTTAAAATATTCTGTTACTGATTTAAATTGAAACTTTAGCTGCAGAACGGATTGAATCACCTCACCGATGTTATGTGATATATCTCTGACAACCTCAAGATTAGACCTTCACCTACGTCGTTCAGATATAGTGCGGGTTGTTGTTTACTCGCGGATGTCACAATCAAACCCATCTATGCCTGGGCGGCTAATGATTACCCTGTGCTCAATTTGAGCTTGCTTATACAAATCGCATCAAAGCATACTGTCACATGGTTTGCGAGATCATCGAGGCTTGCAGCGCGCGTTGCATGTGCTTCTAACGACAGATGCTGAAGATCGTGATGATGATTTAGCGTTTGTTCATTGAGGATATTATGCCTTTATAATATTTGCCTGTGTGTTTGTAAGTTTCAGCATCATCGTTAGTATTGCTGTTCGTTTCATGTGTCTGTGATGACATTCGTCCAGGTTCCTCCAAACATTGTCTATCATCATACCCAAGCGAAGCTTTAATCGGATATGATCGGCCTCGCGTGTTCGCATCGAGCTGCATCAACACAACAGCAAATACATCGCTGTGGTACTTAGTAAGAATAACTTGCTGACTAAATAACCAATCTAGGCACATTTAGATTGCGAAGACCCTGTCCTCAATTGACTAAAATAATACTGATATGGTTATTCGAATGAAGCAGATTTGTCATCCATGGTTCACAATACGGTTAATTTAATAGCCAACATCGCTATAAAGTACGTGTTAGTTATGCATGGTCGCTATAGAATGACACGTTTCAAAACAGCTCACATGCTTTTCACGGCATGTCATCATGCATAAAACCGGACCACCGTAGTTCACAAGGGTGTCCTTACCTTGTATGCATACGAAATATTTTCATATTTACCACCTCGATATTGGAAATAAACTGAACTAAGCTTTGACAAAATAACGAAAATGCATCTTTTTGATATGCTCACAGCATCCAGCTTTTCCGTTAAATTTTAGGATATAGATATATATTCACAACAATGTTTTTTATTCATCAGCTTGGCATCATGATTCCATAGAATGTATTTCGACAAAGTCATAATTTATGTTAGGTTTCATCTTTGATGAATGTTATTTTACACACAAAAAAAATGTGTATAATTTAGATAGCATTGGACAAGCATGCATTTTACATAAACAGCAATTATTTGGTAAATAAATGATTCAGTTGAAATCCCTTGTAAAATACACAATACGGACGTGTCTTTGACTGATTTGAAAACAACGAACCTAATAACACTTTGAGTCAGGCATCACTACTAAATCCGGAAAGGTGATGACGGGAAAATACACCTACATCGTAATTGTGACTTCACGAAATATCGTTGAATAACTTTAAACTTAGATTAAACTAACACCACACACAATGCCGTTATCAGGATATATAGAAAGCAATTTCGACTGACTCAGGGTCATAGTAACAAGCGTGGATATTCCTAGTACCCGACTGCTCCATCTTAAGAAACCGTTTAAATTGCCAAGCCATGTTGCCCAATTAAAAATGCTAGCTGATGAACGTAAACATAATCTTCATTTGTTTAGATTTGGATCAATGGCGTTCAGTAAGGTACAATATGTCGCTGTAGTAGATACCTACCCATGGTTATTGTTTCCGTTAGCCACACTAGCGCATGGCATAAATGCGACTAGAAATGCGTATTTCAAACGTACACATCCCATTTCATAAATTATTCTGCTCATGGCTAGGCAGCGAGAAACGAATTGCGCCGCTATATAAACTGCATATCCTTTAAAGACTTGGGTTATAGACGCAGAGCGCTGCAAAACAGGGAAAATGCTTATATTGGATAGGTAGTTGTTACTGGGAGAGGCATAACTGCTTCACGTGTTTATGAGCACCATCAATTTACGCTGTTGTTTTATATCAGGCTTCAGGTACGGATGACTCTCTGTGCTGGCACTGCACGGAAGCTCCTTATGCCTCGATGTTTGATACTCTCAATATTTCTGATTCACTTGATAGCAATGACTCTAGTTGTAGATCACTATACCAGATATTGATCCTTACAGGTGTCTGGTCTGGATTCGTGAAGCTAGCAGTGGCAATGAATTTAATTCGGCTGACCAACATTATGCCCAATAGCAGGTTGATGCGGCTAACGTGAAACAGTGCCAGCATATTTCCTAGGTTGGTGCGAATACTCGTGCTTTTATTTAAATGATTGAAAAAAACCTGAAGAACAAATAACGTGGATAATATTGCTACATTAAAACCACGTGTAAAGTAATTTTTGATATCATTGTACTCTTATGCT
>CM067354.1:60854456-60874456 GCA_034190875.2 Urechis unicinctus
CTCGTGCGTATAATGTGGAGTAGCCGTACCATAAAACGTCCTCGCAGTTCGATGAGAATAATAGGCCGATTGGTAATCATCTGTGTTTGGTTCTAGAATAAGCTGTGATCTTTCGAATCCACATATTCTAATGAGAGCTCGCTCTTGGCCCCCGTCACTTGAAATTCTTTAATCAATTCAGTGTCGTGTTCGCATCGACCAATCAAAATTACTCCATAACTTAAGCAGGCGCCCATCGCCGAGACGTTGGATCAACATTTCCTTTATACGGTTATTCATCCGGACGGTTGGTACCAAGAATAGATCGATACAAGCATTTAATTATTTTAATATTACTTATTAGCTACAACCCACTAATGGTCAAAACGTATTATGCTCAAACAACTAATCTAGGTGCTATGTTTCACGAACGTCTGACCATAGAGACTTACATATCGACTAATTAGCGAATATCAAAGGAAATGAATTAACCGACTGCATGCATGTTGGTTTACAGAGCGCTTCACATAAATAAGTTTGTTGTGGCCTTCTTAGTGTTCAATATTGCCTATGAAAACGAGTTATGTGGATAATGGATTGCAGCTATATATAACAAGACAGCGTAATCATCCAAGTCCAGTGAGCAGCTCCTGCCACATAGTAAGACTATCAAATACCATCACATTGTAGGTATACACGTTCAAATAACAGCATTAACAGCTATTCAATGGCTTTAATGGTCAGCCATGCTAATCTTATAACCCAGCAATTTCGAACACACTATTTCAATGATATTTCGTGAGGATTTCTCAATCAAGCAATATAATTCTTTCACGCAAGATACATAAAAATAGTAAGAATAACATTTGTTTAATATTGGTAAATAGACGCGGCCTTAATTTTTGAACAATGATAAAAAGTATCAGCCAAAATGTAATATGCTGAAATGTTCATCAGCTCACCGCAGACTAACAAGAAACGGCCATTCGAATCCCGGTTGGCTAATGGTTCCATGTTCATTTTGATCTCAATTGACTTTGCTGTGTCAGCATTCCCATTTCAAACGATAGGGGCTATTCATCTTAATGTCTGTTCCTTTCCAGTGCTCCCTGAGCATAAGTTCATGAGGCGTTTTTCTTATGCATCATATATGTTATTATATACAATTAAATCTAAGAGCTTGCCAGAATATTACGAAACTTTAAATCTGGATCGAGACTAGACCCAGACAAGCTAATCGCTAGCATATGCAAAAGACCAATATCGTGCGACGAATTCTAAAGCTTTCATAATTTTCAACGGAACCCAAACAGTCAATACTATTTTCCCAATTGTGCGGAAAGATGCCTTATCCGTATTTCAACGTCAGTTTTAAGAAGATGAATTTGTGTATTAGGACTGCCGACGGAATCTGGCAGATAGGTATGGTCATTGGCCAATTAGCATTTTTGTGATGTTTGTTGAGGCAAATTGTTCTGTATTATTATTGAAGCATCAATAACGAAGCCCCGTTAGCCCCTAATGAAAAGTTACTATTTCACAATCTAAAACTGGCGCTTTAATATACAACGACAAAATTTTGCTCGGCGTTAATGGCATATATTCCCTTTTAAACCACAGGTAAATAAGGTTAAACGTTTTCGTTAACGATCCATTGCTAGCACTAAATAGTAAGCATTCTGAACTGACTTATTGAATAAAAAAATTATATTCGCATACAATAACCATACGCTGACTGATAAAACGTCGGATACAAAATTGCAATACTTTAATTGTATTTATGAGCTGAGGTATTGTAATATTCATACTTCGGTAATATCATAAAGTAGAATATCCATACTTGCATGAAAACATATAAGCAAAATTTGCTATGCAACTTTTGCACAGATAGCATCATTATTGTCGCATAGAAGTGCATCGGTTTTCTAAGGCTAAACTATTATTTAAACGGTACACTAACTTTGGTTGCATTGTATCAGATAACACATTTGTGCAGATATGGGTTTTTTGTTAAGCTTACGCACCGTAGCGTTAGCACGTATGCCACGCTAGTATAACTTAGCAATATTTGGTGTTGTGTTTTCGCCATAAAAGCGTGTGATGGATGAGATAATAATAAAGAGTGCGACCAGTCGGTTGAAACGAAATAAGACAATGAATAAGCATTTTGACATCATGTATCAAAGTAGACGATTATCGTCAATAATCATTCCTCAGCAAACGATGCACAGGGTGTGGCAGAACAGTAGGATAATACACCACAGGTGTGCGTCTATTCATCATATATTAATGCATAACATACGCGATTACTTGTACATAGAATATTACACCACATATATGCGTCTATTAATCATATATTAATGCATAACATACGCGATTACTTGTACATAGGATAATACACCACAAATATGCGTCTATTAATCATATATTAATGCATAATATTCGCGATTACTTCAAAAAGAACCTCTCATAAGACCCAATATGCTGCTATATGACCAAAACCCTGTCGGGAATCCGTTGTTTTGCCGCACAAAGCCAATTTGCCTTCTCATTACGCGTGATGGATTTAATTCGCAACAACCAGGGCAAAGTGCATTATTCCACATACCTTTATCATTTATAAAGCAATTGCTAGGTTGGAAGGATAGGTTAACAGGCACTAAAATACTTAGGCGCTTGGATGATAGGAAAGCTACACGCAGCACGATTGCAAAATCTCAGATCTTATTATCAGGTTTATGGTTCCGAGATGGATTTTGATTTCTCACATATTACTTTATCAGAGGAAGTAAATTACAAATGGAACATCGATTGGACGTTCTTTGTCCACTTATTGTACGTGTCTATAAAGTGTGCGTTATCATGCGTTTGGTTTGGCGCCGTTCGAGAATCGTAAGGCAAGTTGCTGAACGCTGATGACATGTCTTCATTTGCATACAACATGTTACGTTACACTCGACAAATTCTGCGAAATGTCATGATAAAAGCGGTAAGGGTTCGAGTATATAACGATAGGCATTGAGTGTTCATGATATCTAATCGCGGTCCAATTTCGTATGATTGAGATCTAAACAAAGTCATCCAACTTAAACGTGTACGTCATTATTATGATTGCAGATGAATACCTTACTCAATCGAATTCAATTTTGTGATTTCTTGGACAATAACCATTAGAGCCGGATGATTTAAATTTGCATCCTTAGATAAACGCAGCTGGTCCTGTGACGTGCTTGAACCTATAAGATATGCATCAAACTCTATCTGACCAAGGTATGAAAAGCATGTTGTGAAACACTTAATCCTGTAGAGGTATATATGTTAAATAGGATTAAACAGGAATAACATTTCCAGCCATCAATCAGATTATAACTCGGGGGATATATAGTTTGCAGCTCATACTTCTGTCGGAAACCGCAATGATGTAAACTTACACCAGCATGTGATGTGCCTGTAATGGTTTATGAGAAAGGTATGATAAAAAAAGTCTGCTGGCAAAGATTTGAGAGATTGATAGATAGATGATTGACAGGACATTGTGCTGAACGACTTTTTATGTGCAAAACGCCCTATAATGAGTAGTTTACATAATTATCTAAGCATTGGCTGGTCTTCAAAAGGCTTCGAGCGTTGTATTGTTGATCACAACCATGATGTAAGCCAAAAGATTTTATGCCGCTGCTTGCAAACGTACTCAGATATTGCCATTTCGTTGGCAAGTTTATTACTTTGCTGGGTGCCGCCTTTAAACAAAACAGCCAAACTCCATCACAATAGAGCCAAACTTGTTATACAATAATTTTTATCTATAAAAAACCATTTTGATTAAGCATTGAACCGAAGAAGTCTCAGCAAAGCATGTAATTATTCAGCTAGATTAGAATGATGCTCTCATTTGCAAATTTTACATGGGGGTGCGTCATTGCATTGTTACCTGTAATCCCGTATGCGACGGGATGGTCAACGATGCTTGGCGTAGACATTGCAGTACTAATAAATGACCTGCACTCAAATAAACTGGTCATTTGACAATATTGTATTGCTCTCATCGTGAAACAATTTATGAGGACATGTTTTACAAAATGCCGTGAAAACTTCCGCTAGACTCTTATGATAATGGAAACAACAAAATGCGTTTTTATAAATACGCTGAGCATCAGATTATATTGAGGATAGGCTGGCCAAGTCTATTTGTGCACATATTATATAATAGTACTTGATAGACGCTTAACACAAACTGGTGCTTAGTTGATGAGATTGATACTGATCACATGGAGAAGATAGTCACTCTCTGATCGCCAATGTTTTTACTTCCGAAATTACAATTATTTATCTGGTCATTTAATGCAGCTTATACAACTAGACGACTTGAATGCCATTAGATGTTACCAATGAGTCATGTGTGTCAGCCATTCGACATGTGCTGAATGACATGAAGGCAATCACGCATATGGCGAGCTTTAAAAGAGAGCAGATGGGGACATAAAAATACAAATGTGTGATGATTAATCGGTTGAGCATAAGTTACTATGATATGACCTAGAGGCAAACACCGCTGTTCAGCTTTAGTCAACATATATTACTTTGCACTTTTAGTCCCATACCTGCATCGCGGCAATTACAGCACAACTCCATGAAAATGATCACACAGACATTCTTGAGACTGGGCAATATCTTCCTCCTGACTACGTCAGCGGCAGCTATCTGCTTTTCGATTTTTTTCTTAGGCTGTGCAACATGAAAGGAATCTCGCAAATGACAATATAAAATGGAATCACTGACTACAAAATAAACGATTGCTTGCAAATTGTTCTGGTGCGAGATATAAAAAATTTCGTGGCTACAATATAAAAAAAGAATGGACAGTACTTTCAATCCTTTTATGGCATAATCAGTCCATCAGTATTGTTGTAGAGTGGGTATCAGCAACAACAATCTGTACGTCTTCCCAATGGTAATTATACATTATCGGCGCGTTAAATTCGATGTACTATTATTAGCACTTTCGGGAGACAACGAATTAACTCTAAATTTACATTGACATCGATAATCTTAATTGTTATTGATTACATTGATGGAGTTCATTGGTTTTCTTTCGCGGAGGCAGTGGTGATATCTGTGATTATTTAAGCTTGTCGAAAAATACGTCAAACTGTTGAATGCAAATATATACTGAACTAAAATACAAACATGTGCGCTACAGAGCACACCAGTTAACGTTTGTGCGTGTCGGTGAAATATGATGCTTCATGGCTAACTTATTGATATTCATTGATGATAACACAGTACACATCCTACAAATCTAGACGTTTTAGGGTGACATCCGCATGAGCGCTTTTATGTTCGAGCTGCTATGGCATCAATAAAAATACCAAAGATGTGGTATGTCGCTTCAAGCGAAGTCGGAAAGTATTCTTTGGCAGTGGATGAGCATTATAGGGCCCAATGATATGAAATCTACACAATATTTTGGCTGTGCAGCTACAATACGGCTACCACATAAAATGGTTGACTGTTAGACAACAAACTTTCGGCTTATTGTATGAAGCTTACGGGTGATGCTATAATAAAATGTATTTCCATTGTAAATATAAATATAATGCAACTGCAGATTGCGACAAAATTCCAAATATCAAAGGATGGATACTATTTTTGAATGATCATATAATTTTTACCGGAAAAATAGAACCTGCCACAACACACATCAGCCACATAGCTTATCGTGCGGTCATAATGACTTGAGGTAATTGCAGTAAATAGTTTTCCATCATTAATGGCTGACACCGGCTGCAAAGACTCGACATAACACCGACGCATGTCGCATTTAATGCTGTCGATCGCAAAAGCATGAAGAACAAAGGCTTGCTGGCACATGAAAATAGAGCATATTTATGGGACACAACAAACTGTTATAAACGATGCTACTAAGAGTAGTCAGGGAGCATTCGCAAACTTCAGCGAACAATATTGCAAACAAATGAAGAAAACCACCATTGTTAATATTTTTCTGTACGAATCACTCCCAAAGCCGTGTGGACGGCATTTGAAATATTGTTTGCAGATATGCATCAACGGGGTGATTACAAGCTCAAAGTTTTGTTTAAGGGCAAGTATTTATTTTATCAATCCCTTTAGATTGGTCTACAAAACGCATAGGCTTTGATGAACGCGTAATTTATGACAGTTACGATATATCAATGATGCATGATGCTTCCTATTGAGCGTCTCGGGTGTCAGCGAAATGTGTTGAATTCCCCGGGTTTTTTTTCATACCATTGCGTCCGTTTTGTTTGCTCCAAACATCCCTTAGCACCATCAAATCACATGCAAGAGCTTTAGTTCAAGATAAATCATCATGCCACTTGGGCTGCCGTTCCTGTTTTATAAATTTCGCACATTTTGGACAGACCCACAGCACAACACAATCTGTACATTCCGTTTTCGAACACATGGGATGGAGCACATTCGGAGATGAGCTCATAACCTTGTAAAAATGATTGGTTTATTTTTATATTAAAATTGAATATTTGGCGTGCTGGTGATAATGATAACAAACACATAGGTCTTGTTGGGGATCGATTCTTCCCACTTATCTCTCTATTTGTGTTGTAGACATATGGTTATCCGTCATTTGAAGGCCGTAAAAGGTTGCTATTTTGTCCAAGCTAAGTGTTCAAAGAGCTGGTATGATCAAGTGCTCTTAGAATGAAATAAATACTGAAGTTAATTTGGTCAGACATGAAGATGAAAGCATGGTATCTTTAAAAATTTAGTCATAAAAAAATACGAATCACACTTTTCTCATTTGCAGGTTTAAGTAGAACTATAAGTATATCAAATGATGCAATAATATGCTAATATAGATATGTATTTTCTATATTGTGTTAAGAACCAGTAAAACGATTAGATTACTTTGATGAGAGAGCTGAAATTGTTCTTATGAGCGTATTGTCAAGATAAAATACTTATTCCTATTTGGCTCTCCTGACCTTGAGTTGTATATGTCAAGTATTATCTGAATAAAGCATATCTACATAATAGCTGTAGTGCGCATCGCCCAGAAACGCTTATACGTTATGTTCAGTTAATTCTGGCCGTACCCTACAATACTACAAATATTATGCTTTGATTTCCGGCACACATCGCATTCATTCATGTTGCTTCCAGAACGCCTTCATCACTGACATCTCATACACAACCACTGTGCAGCATGACAATTAAAGTAGGTTAAGTATAAGATATGATTCATTTATACGGTTCGTGCTGCTCCAGTAGTCTATACCTGACACATTTATTGGATTAGCATCTGCTATTCACCAATATGAAGGTCGTATATCCGAATGCTAACAAACGTGGATACACACGTCTGAGCACTGTAGTTGATCATAACCACAACCCATAACTATCTATTGTATTCCAGGTAATATTCTTTTTACTACAAGACATTCAAAATATAAGAATATCGCATCGACACAGAAACTAGTCGCCTAGCTAATGACGCCATCTACGCGAACCACACGCAAATCCAGAAATAATACACACCATTTAATGCATTGACGGCAAGCATTGTCGTTGAATCCCATTCAGCGGTGTTCAAAACATTTTGTTGATACTGCGTGTCAAGCTTTACATGTCATGCCTTTGTTTTGATACAATGCTCGTTAACGGTCGTTGTCAAAGCTAATGCGCTAACGTCGTTTCTGGTATTCAGAACCTCTGTTGAATTTCTCATTAAATACCTTGGTCAAGACACTGAATAGCGCAACATGCCTGATATCAACCATTCGATCACAGAAGACTAATTCTCATTGCGAGGCAGCATATGGTGGATTGCATTCAGGATGAATAATCCAAGTCAATTGGCTCACATAGCTCATCATCACAAAAGTAATGAGACTTCTGAGGCATGACTTGAAAGACATTGTAAACGAAATGGACTTGGGTTAATGTACTTACTGGCCACACCAACCATTATAATGTCCTATTGTGATAACAATTACTTAGTATCCATTTAACCGCTCAGGATAAACACTCAATTCGCCTTCAACAATATATGCACTTCGTTATATCAAATAAATAGGTGAAGTAATCCAGTGTAATCGTCAATCCTCTGAGTGATATTGTTTCTCGCTGCTAGTATGTATCTACCAAATTAAGGTCGTTGTGACTTGCCATACTCACGGGTTGTTAACGCAGTCATTTGCAGCGTGCAATTTGTTATTCTTGTGTGTAATATAACAAACTATATCGTTGATGCATATGGGTAAGTTAAATCGTTACCAGTTTGCTTTCGCGACGATCGTCAGCAGTGAGTCAATCTGATTCGATTAGGCCCAATTTAATGCAACGTTTCTTGCCTCTTGCAAGGGATTGCCATATTTGACAACTAGATAGTGGATACCTCTATATACCAGAAATATGTTGATTCTTAGTCCTGTGCACTAGGGTTTAAAATTGCAGCTCATTCATTGAAGATAGTTGTGCGTTGATCATTGACAACTGCTTGTACCTGTACAACAGCCATATATTTACATCAACAATTTAATGCACTGATTTGAGGTTACTTGTTTAAAAGTGTTTTCCATGTATTTCATGAGCTCCTTGTATATAATAACCTTTACATCTGTGTATTTTGTTTTGGTACAAATAAATGCATGTAAATTCGACAAACCTTGCAATCATATTTTTGTACACCGACAAAGTGCAAAAGTACTCCAAGAATATAACGCGACGAACATATATTGCATATGCTATATTTGAACAATTATGGTTACATTGAGTGTGTGGTAACATATTACTTATAAAATATTTATGTGTAAATGAAAGCTGAAATTTGCGATGAACTTTTAACTCGTCAAGAAATTGTCGACATTTATTAAGATTAGCTTGACTGGAAACCGGAAAACTATGCATCTTTTTAGGTTCTGCAGAAAAGTAAAAAGAAGCACGTCAGGCTTATTGGATCGTGTGACAAAAAGCAGCGTATGTCATAAGCATGTATTAAACAGGGGTTACATTTTTGCAACAGTAGCACTTCCTACCAACTGTTACGTGACGCATATAACCCGCCACCTAGCGACAACGTATGGGAGATGTTTCAAAAACTTCATTATCAATATGATAATCTGTTCATGTCATATTTTGAAGCTGTCATAACTAAACATATATGATAAAGAAATAAACTTTGAAAGGCAATGCGTTGTTTTAAAATGACAAGAGGTACAGGGGTTTTCGCGTGTGAAGAAAAGTGACCATCATGTGTTGCGAAGCTCATGAGCAAATCCACTCACGCTGAATGCCCGAGCATAATTTCAGGCCACCAGGCTAACCATCCTGTCGAGCCACATTTTATATCGATATGTCTAGTTAACTCTCACAGAAAATGTTAACGCAGCAAATGTTAATAGTACGGCGGAACAAGGTGCTTATGAGAATTAAAGACGCATAATGTTCGACACAAAAGGAGACAGGTATCAGAATTTTAACGGGAATACAAATAAACAAACATCACAATTTTACGGAAATTTCCTTCCCGGCAAAATCAAAACGCAGGTGCCTACGCTGTCAAGATTTGCATGTGACATGATGAAGTGCCCTCTGCAGTGCTAGAACGGTGGACCCAGAGGCTTATAATAAAACTTTACACTCTCGATTTACCATGACAACATTCACCGAAGTCTTTCGTTGACTTGTGTGTGAGATATTAAGACATACATATCGCAATGATTGTATTTTATAATGTAGATAGTAAAGCATAAACCACAATCAGCGGAGGCTCCCTTAGTATTTACAAATTTATGCGTCCAACATAAGTAGTATCGTGTCGTCACTCTTAACTGTTACATCTGTACCATCTGATTGTCATGAACAACATGGCGCTGACTATGACGGAACCTACTCGGAATATGATCTGTCCGGTTGATCATATACCAGGCGTGTCGAGTGATAGGGCATAGCACATATTACAGCCTCCATCTCTTCGCCACTACTCTTAGCCGTACTACATAGGCAGTTGAGTGAGATCCCCCGTAATGTTTCATTGTTACATTGGCTTTCAATTTGTGTCATCCAACAAATGATGGTGATGACGACTAAATCTTCCATGTGAATTACCTCTTCGATCCTAGAAGCGAACGTTGTTATGATATTTTCTGCATATATCCAAACGCTATGTATCCAATTACTTGCTAATATAGCGGCTACAGCGTCCTCGCCGTAAACATTTAGCGGTTCGGCAAAGTCCAATTTCTTGCTTGCATGGACTTGCATAGTAAATGAATGTTGGTCGGATGTTTCCGTTAAAGCAATCTCGGCACCGATTATCTTTGTAAATCGCCCTAAACATATGTGATGGTACCTTTTCATCACTGTCGACAGCAAAATAAATTACAATTTTTCAAGTTTCCTTCATCGAAAAGAAATAATAATTTTCTGGTCAATGCTATATTTAACAATTATATACCGATGCATCTACACAAACACACAGGCATATTGTGGACGAAGTATCATACATACTTTTGGAGCGTTAGTTAAGCGATTATTTTGTGAAGATAAACGTATTATTTGCTCCTATGAGCATGTTAAAATGTATGCGCCATTTGTACCGATACGGTTGAGTATAAACCAAATGACAACCCTTAAAAATATATCACATATTCTATGCTAATCTGATATCACAATTTGACCTGTTCATCATATATATCTCGTTATAATTGAACTTAAAGCGTGACATTGTGTACGCATATAATGCCACATCGGTTTGCTACGAAAAAAGCGAAATGACTCTTGCTCTCAGTTGTGTCGCTTTTAATGGGAAGTGTCGTTCATTAATTGTTATTGTCATTCATGTTTCATAACCTACACTTACTAACATTGAGAGCGGGCATCATTGGTTGCAAAATATGACAATATATTTTTATCAATTAACATAATTACAAAACAAAGCGTTTTACATTCGTATGATCCTAAAATATTTAACACATTTGGGACAAAGTTTATATGGTTCGATGGAGGATATTGAGATTTTCAGGTGATGTCAACGAATGAACACTTGTTGAAATCTGATTTTGCTATAGTTTTCATAAACCAAAGAAATCTTTCGTAAAAGATTATCTTGGTACTATAATTGCATGGACAATAGTCATATATCTTGGATAAAGCCAGTGGAACGACTTTCATTCCATGTTTTCATACTTGGAGATGCGATTATAGTTAAACAATCCCACATTGTTGAATGGCATCCGTATCATGGTGAGTAGATTGTTTTGTTACTTATGCCGATTTAATATTTATGAGTAAATGGGGGTGATTATAAGTGGTTTCCAGTAATACATCTCGGACAACGTTACATCCTTGTTTCAACATTACATATCGCTTATTGACATCCTGATTTTGTATTACATCGTGGAATTATGTGCTTATTGAGATGGAGGGGTTGTATCTACCAATTGTTAGACGCGGAATTGTTGTTCGTAACAACAGTCATAATCAACTTCCTCCATTCATGAAATTGTCCATGTATTTCGTCGCATAATAGCCAATAATGGTCTACTACTGGATTGTTCTTAAAATACAAGGAAACTAGAACATCTTTATCGCCACTTCATTCATGTTTCGATATCGTATGTTTATCAGCATTCTCGTTTAGCCTCTTTCCAAATAATATCTACTCGTCAAGCAGTTCAAAACTAGGACACGACGAAAATTACCGATTTTAACAGCAACAGAACACAGTATTGGCAGGCGCATGGTCATATAAGCATGCGACCGGCAGTCCGATTGGCATTCCTCATAAGCAACAATGTATTTTTAAATCACGCTCTAAGTATAATCGAATCACGTTAAACAAATTGCAGGGCTAACTGACTTCATAGTTATATTAGATCTTTTAAAATACCTTTGAATTATATTGTAGCAATGTTTTAAGCGCATTGCACTGGTAGGCCCTACAATGCATTTGTGGCCATGCTAATTCTTGCATGGCACCGGAAACTCAGTATTATTAATGAACGAATTGAGATGAGCCGTACTTTCGTTCATGCTGTGACCTGAAGAGCATTGACGCATTGTGTAAGCCAGATAACCTGCTGCTCAATGTGTGAAGCCCATTTGAGTCCACGAGTCGCTAACAATGCTCCGGATCGCTGCCACGCATAGGTTGATATAATGATGCTAGCGCATGCCTGGAGGTTGCCCCGGCGTTTTACGTTACAACCTAGTCGCATTGGCCAGTGTAACACCGTAAACATATAATGAATCATTGTCGTATGATTTGCTCTATAGTGGGTACACATCTGGATTACATTAACCATGTCTCTGTTTTCATGGTCATGTACAATATCTTATTCAATCAGCGTTCCAAATAACGCAAAATAAGTTAACCAAAAGTTCGACGATTCTCTGTGTATTCCATTGTGTATTTATGGAGGTAAGTTAATGTCCTTACAACCTGTGAATACACTTAAGTTTGGTAAACTCATTACCTTGCCTGGATAAGTGTTTGTTTCTATTTGCTACAGGCGCCATTGTAGGATCATATTGAACCAATTTTGCCGGAACATTTGCCAATTAAGCCCCCTTCCTCGCTGACCAACTACACGTAATTGTCTCACATATTACGAGTGGCTTATGTTACCTGCACCTTACTACCTGTGGCGAAAGAACCCGGAATGCGATCTCGCTCACGTAGATGGGTTATATTTCTAAGCCTAATTATACTGTCGATGCATTTGGTAGTCACATTGTGTGCAGATACAGTTAATGTTTTTGCCTCTATAATGGCGAATGCGAGTGCACCGACTCAATATAATAAGGGAAAGGGGATGTAGCATTTTTCGGTTAAAGAGAAAATTGCAAATAACAAGGACCTGCTATCGCCTAATAAAAAGAAATGAGTCACACAGGCTATTTTGGCGCTACTGCAAATTGCCATAAACGACGACACCATTCGTAGCCAGGGATAAAAACCACACTGTGTTGGAGAAGTGTGATCAATATTTACCTGTCTAGGTCCTACATTTGATTTTAATGTCTGGGCAACAGGAGAAATATTATTTCTAAAAGAAATGGTGAGGAACTTTACATTGAAGTATTCACAGGTTAACACCGTTAATAACATTCCCTTGTCATTATTTCAGGAGCGATGCAGCATTGCAAGGCTGTCAAGGTAATGCCGTTTCGATATTTCATATGCACGACAAAACTGCGCGATTCAACAATGCCCATTTCATGCATTTGTAAACGATTTAATCTGCTTGAACAATTGTGTGGCTTGTTTTGTTTTTATCTTTCGGTTTGTTAGACGCTCAGTAATGAAATAACCCCGGACCGTATTGAATCCCAGATACGTGTGAACATTGACAATGCGATACAAGGAAGCTTTTCTCTCCATCGCTTGGCAATAACAGTATTAGATAAATTGACGGTACCTGCGACGGCCTTTAAAAGCTGTCTTTATTAATTGCTTCATATGGCACTCACTGGGCTTACAGCAATTTAATATCCCATGATTGGTACATGCTATTGTTTCTCTAGTCATTGTATAAATAACTCATATCTATTCGCATGACTAGTTATCACTACATCTGTTAATCATTTGTTCTAGACAAAAACAAAAACCTTTACCTTTTTTAGCAATTGTGGTCTCCAGTTCGACTATATTTTATTGTGATTATAAAAATGATGATGACGACTAACTTAATTTATATTATGATGATCCTGATGGACTATGATTGAAAAAACTATGTTATCACAATTCCCCCATCCCACGATGGGCGTCAGGGTTTGAATGTTGTTGTGAATCGAATAACCATTACCTTTAGTCGTTCCTAGATAATGATCAACCATGCTTTTCTTGTTTCACTTTCATCTCTTCCCGGACTAAATTAACTCGCAATGCCATAATTGTAACGCAAAATTGCAATCTGTACTTTATAATCACACATATCGAATGACTCGTAGGCCGAAAAGCTATCTGCCAGCCCATTAGGGGTGAATCTCCAATAATGTTGACCGATTGCCACAAATAGAGATTTGACTCTTGAGATTATGACAAATGAAAAACTTCCTCGTATTGATGGCATTGGTTTAATTTATAACCGGTGTTGAATATTACTTATTAATGCACAGTATCGAAAAGTATTAAGGGTAAACATATGTCATACATAAATCGTTGACATCAAAATACGAGTAATAGTATTATGCCTGAAAACGTGCATGTTTTTCTTCATTGCAATTGTAAGATAAGTAATACAATAACGACCACCAAAATGCGCGCAGCCACTAAAAGTTCCTGTTTATTCTATTTGTAAATTTAACTGTTTGTCAATGTGATATCTCGTGTCAAGGCTGTGGGTTCGATCCTCAGGTGTGACAACCTGACTGGCTATTCGTGAATCGGAAGATCACGTAAAATGGCGGTCCTATCTCTGAAAAAGGATTTAAAAGATCTTTTGAGGACGACGTGCTCTATGGCAGTGACCACCTTCACTGCTAGTCGTACATAGCCTTAGTTTGCTAAAAACGACCATAATTTGAACAAACAAACTAACACACCTCTACTTAGATGGACTAATTGTCACGATATGACTGATCAGAATATAATTATGGTATATTTTGCATGGATGATTACTGCGAGGACGCTTGGATCAAGCAGACAAATTGTTTAAGCTAGTACTAAATATCGGAAACCAGATAAAGGTTCAGATTCAAGCTAGTTCGTGCATTCAAGTGATTTAAAAATCCCTAATAAATTGGCACTGACAGGCATTGAAAAATTAATATCACAAGTTGTGATATATAGAGGCATGAAGCTTTGGAATCGTTCTTTTGGCACAGAACTCAAAAGAGATTAAAAAAAATATCCACATGAGCTCTGTGACACAAAGGTACGACCGGGTTTCGTGACAATATTGCGTTTGAATATTGCTGCAATGATATCGTAGGTTGTCGGAATATTGAAAGCTATGGCCAATAATTTTACAGTTATTGCACATATTTTTGCGACCCCATATTTAAAAATATATATATATATATATATATATATATATATATATATATATATATATATATATATATATATATATATATATATATATATATATATATATATATATATATATATATATATATATATATATATACTGAGTATATTTATATATATATGTATACATATATATACGCATATATATATGCATATATATATAAATACATGTAAATATATTTATATATGTATTTATCTATATATATAAATATATATATATATAGATTTATATATATATATATATTTATATATATATAAATAAATATATATATATATATTTATATGTATATATATACATATATATGGATAGATATATATATGTGTATATATATATGTATTCATATACAAACATATATATATATGTACATATGTGTATATGTATATATACTTATATATATATGTACATATATAAGCATATATATATGTTCATATGTATGTACATTTATAGTTATATATATATATTTAATTGTACACACACACACATATATATATATATATATATATATATATATATATATATATATATATATATATATATATATATATATATATATATATATTTATTTATATATATTATATATATATATATACATATTTGTGTGTGTGTGTGATTGTGTGTGTGTGTGTGTGAATATATATATCTATATATATATATATGTATATAAACAATATCTGCTTCGTTGAATGCTGAGAATTATATCGAGAGTTAAAACAAATGATCATTTTGTATTGCATCAATGCCCTCCTCAAACATAAAATGCGATTTGCAGCTGTCGATTCTTTGTGCTCTCTTCTCGACTATCATCTAGTCACTAGTTACGCGGCTGGTGTGCAGGTACAGATCTGTGCAAAGTACCAGCAAATTCTGATTGTATATAAATGCGTGATTAATTCAATTAATTCCCAATCGATGGCGATAACAAACTAGATATACTCTATTGTCTAAGATTCTTTTACATATTTGATGAGTGTGCATTTGCAAAACGCGGGATGTTGCCATCGATTGATCTTACTAATGAACAGGTCTTCTTCTTCTACAATATTATCCGCTAAGTAAAAAGGTCTCATACAGAAATGGATACTTCAGTTATCGACAAATATCGGCGTTTTGTTGTGTCTATGTACCTATATATGCTCTTAACTTGAAGCATTTTCCGCTTATATCTATTCTGCGTTTATGTTGTTAAGTATGTACCTCCAAATATGCTCTTAACTTGAAGCATTTTCCGCTTATATCTAGAGTTTTTCATTTACACGCCATGCAAAATTGATGAATAAATGAGCGCTACTTGAATTATGCTCGATGTATATCGTTAGGAACTCTAATACACCGTTAGACGTTTCCCATGACAAATGTGACACATTACATCAGTAAAAATGTTTGATACGGCTGGCATAGATTCAAAACACATCACGCCTACATTTAAGATCGGTGTTTAATTGAACCGCAAATGGAGAGCCTGTAACTGTACCCTTTGCTCAAGAGTTAAGATGCTATGAGCAATCAGAGAGATTACCAATATCTCAATTCTGTTTAGCTCATTTTGGCATATGTTCTCTTTACTAGCTCGGCTATTTGTTGTCGCTGAACAATTATGTTTCAAGCATGCAGTAATGCTTGTGCTTTCGATAATATAAACAGCAGCAATTGTTATCTCATCACAGATGGAACAAATACATAGGCAGTACAAAAAGGACAAGGTAGAATTACATGTTTAATATGAGCGTTTGGCAAGCATGTATATCATTAGATTCTCGTATAGAGCTTGTGTGGTGGCGCTGTCGTATTCTAACGCTAGGTTTTCATTTGCAATACAACTACATTTACAAAAAGGAATAACTACTACTGGAAGCGATGGAGGACAGTTTGGTGGTCGTTTGAATCTCCTGAATCTAACTTCTTCATTGGATGTTTTCAGCAGATAAAGGTTAGTCAGGGGACAAACAACATTCATATTCAGCATGTGTATGTTATTTAAAACATGTTCCCCCTAATATATAACATAGGATTCATTAAATGTACAAAAACACATAACAATTGCAGCGTCATTGTAAATTAGCTTATCATTGTTGCAACGATGTGTATTTGTAATGTTACTATTCTGATACCAATGTACCGATGCCTTTGGTAGCAAACTAGAATCAAGTCGATAGCTGTGGTTGTTTTAAATCGGAAAACATATTCAAAGCTCGATTTGAATTTGATTGGTACAATGCATTAATCATTAGCAATGATATATATATAGATAATCCACAATGTATCTCATTCGTCAACATATGAGCAAGTTCATGTGGGCTTTCCAAGCGATTAACGATGCAATTGGTGTAATTAAAATCAATAATGTTATACGCAGGAAATCTTTCCATTGCAACTTTAGAAACAAAATGCAACTGCAGATCGCGAAAACATTCCCAATATCAAAGGATGGACACTTTTTGTGACTATTCATAGAGCTTATCCGAACAAAATAGAACCTGCCACAACACACATCAGCCTCATAGCTTATCGTTCGGTCATAATGACTTGGGGTAATTGTGTTAAATAGTTTTTCGGCATTGATGGCAGACGCACGCTGCAACGACTCGATAGAACACCGACGCATGTTGCATTAACTCTGCCGATCGCAAAAGCATGAAATGCAAAGGCCTGCTGGCAAACGAAAACAGAGTATATTTATGGGATACAACAAATTTTTATAAACGATGCTACTAAGTGTAGTCATGGAGCATTCGAAAACTTCGGCGAACAATATGGTGAACTAATAAAAGGCTATTAACGTTAACGTTTGAGTATTGTATTGGCTGATAATACTTCTACAAGAACTTTAAGAATAGAAGAGATTAATGCGACAAGGATGGGTGGTTTGTTGTACAGCGTCTATAAATGCCATTGCCATTGCCATCGATATATTCTGTTAAATTCATTTGCTCATATATGTAGCATATGCACGATGAAATTTGGAGCGACGTTTGCAAAAAGCTTTTTGGTTTTAGTGCGGAATATCTTGTTTTGCAAAGAATGTTTAATATCTGTTATATTTTATCTTTTCAATAATATCTTGGCTATCACCCTCGATAATTAATAGCGATAATATTGTTCAATTATAGTATAAGTTAAGTACTTATTTTATCAATCCCTTTAAATTGGTCTACAAAACTCACATGCTTTGATGAACCTGTAATGTATGACTAAAACGACTAATGTTGCACTATGCTTCCTATTGAGTGACTCAGTTCCCAAAATTTTAATTTTATCGATCGCATTTGCTTCAAAACACTGCAAGGTGTGAGTTGACGTTTAGCCATCTGCATATCGGACACAATCAAGCTGTAGATAGCGGCAATCATTTGGTTAGTGTCGGCACAGTGAATACACGTAACACTACGCGTGCAAATATTGAATCGTGCGGGTTACAGTTAGAGAAATTCTTTTTTTTTATTCCCCGATGCCTGTCTGGGTGATGTAAAATCCAGTCATGATGGCTGGGCTTTAATCTCTTTCCAGTACGATGTGATTTGCACCAGTCCGATTGGAAGGAATGATGAGGGAATCCCTCGACCCGAATGCCCGAGCACTGACCTCGGGGTTTTTGGTAACTGATTGAGTCTTGCTATGTGTCATTAGCATAATCAAATGATGATAGTCTGACGGTGTCATATATATATGTAAAGATAACATGTGTATCCCAACGCATATGCTATATTTGGTTACAAAGATTACAGTGAATATTGCTATAATAAAACCTGGGCATGCCAAATGCATTAAAATTAAAGCAATCGTTCGCATCGGATGCGTAAAGGATTTATGACGATTGCATATCGTTGCATATATGACCAATAACACATTTCACGAACGTGCATGTCTCATGCGACGTCCTAGATTTATTGGTTCGTCACAATATGTCAAGCATTTAGATTATTAATAGATGTCATCATCATCCACCGCTTTCATCTTACATTAAGAGTCACATAGCAACGTGTGTGTTGGCATAACCTTTAACGAATACGTTTACATTTTCTTGCCTGTGGTTTCCAAACATGCAGAACAAGTAATAAGACAGTCGTAAGCACAATCTCGCGGTTTTCAAGCACTCACATTCGGACTAGACATTCCCTTAAAATACAATTGCGTTCACCGATGGAATTAATTTGAAAGACAGGTGCCATATCGGTGTTTGGTTAAATCTCATCGGGTAATCTCACTGCCATAGCGATTGATGATTCCTTGCTTTGCAGCAGGTGAATATTTAAGACAAGATGTTTTTGTTCAATATAGGCGTGCAAGAGCAAAAAAAAATATTCGTCGTAAATGCTTACATCTTGATTACAATGTAGCAAACCGGTTTAATTTTTGCATTTGAATATTCTCACGACAAAAACTAATAAATGAACTTTATGTGAGCGGTCGTTAATTCGTATCACTAAAAGTGTTCGTTAAACGCATTATCTCAGCAAAGGTCTGCCAGATAAGTTTCGACGATTTCAGCTTTTCAGTTGTTGCTTCGCCATAATATCCCTCGAGAGTGCTTCCACTCAGCAGTGCTCAAAGCATGTTGTGGAAACTTCATGTCAAGCTTCACATAACTTGTCTTTGTATGGATACAATGCTCGTTTACGGTCATTGTCAAAAGCTAATGCCCTAACGTAATTTCTAGTGTGTCACACCTCGGCTGTGATTCTCATAAAATACCTTTGTCAAGACGCCGAGTGGCACAATATGCCTGGTATCAACCATTCGATCACATAAACCAGACTGAAATAGCATTCTCACTGCGAAGCAGCATGTGGTAGATTGCATTCTGGATGAATGATCCAAGTCAATTGGCCCTCATAGCTCATCATCACAAAAGTAATGGGACTTATTGGGTATGACTTGAAAGACATTGTAAACGAAATGGCATAAGGTTAATGTACGTACAGACCACACAAACCATGATTATATCCTATTGTAATAACAATTACATAGTACCTCTTTCACCGCTCA